>CM042551.1:7822500-8422500 GCA_023630585.1 Cranoglanis bouderius
GACTTTGAAGTGATTCTGAGGTTTGATGTGAACATTAACTGAACCTTTTAACCTGTATCTGTATGATTTTTTTTTTATTTTGCATTGCACTGCAGCTACATGATTGGCTGATTAGATAACTGCATGAATGTGCAGGTGTACACGTGTTCCTGATAAAGTGGATGGTGAGTGTATATTAGTTTTTATTTGTATTTATGTTGGCCAGAGTGTGTCTTCAATCATGAGAAGAATTTGGGGGTTTGATTCCCGCCTCCACCCTGTGTGCGCGGAGCTTGCATGTTCTCCCCGTGCTTCAGGGGTTTCCTCTGAGTACTCCAATTTCCTCCCCCAGTCCAAAGACATGCGTTGTAGACTGATTGGCATCTCTAAATTGCCCATAGTGTGTGATTGTGTGCGATTGTGCGTTGCGATGGGATGGCACCTCGTCCAGGGTGTTCCCCGAGTCCCCTGGGATAGGCTCCAGGCTCCCCTGTGACCCTGTGTAGGATAAGCTGTACAGAAAATGGATGGATGTTGTGCAATGTAGCTTTTTTTTTTTTTTTTTTTTTTTTTAAAGATTAATTGATTTTGGTACACGTTTATTTTTGCAAGTGATCACACACAGGATTATTCAAATGATATCATATGTACCTGAATTCACATGTGCAATTTCAGTGCCTAACGTGTTGAAATGCACCTTCACATTTTCCAACATGTGAAAAACATATGATTATATGTATATTATTTTTCTGTAAGGGTCCCTGGACTTCTTCATGAACCATTTTCATAGTGTGTTAAACTCCTAACTTTCAGCTATAAAGTAGTTCAAGGTTCTTAGTGAGCATATGTTTACTCTGGGATCAGGGGAATCTCTGTGGGCTGTGATTCTGACCCGGCTCACTGATGATGATCGCTCGTATGTGTTCCTGCCACCTTCGCTGGCACACTACCAGCTGTTCCCTGGCACTGGGCATTCAGACGCCTTCTCTCAGTGTCTGACCAGGAGTGTGTCGCCCCTCAGGTGATGTTTTAGTGCCAGGCTGGCTGGGTTCATGCCAGACACAAATAGTACTTGTGTCCTTAACAGTCATTATCTTTTCTAGTGATCTTGAATAATTAAGAATAATCAGTTGAAAAGTGAAGCAGCTGTTTAAAGGGTAAAATTGTTCATTTCATTAATATTGTACGCAATCTAATTTACTTAGAAATCTTTTAAAATTATTTTTCCTCACTAAAATCTCACTAATAAGGAATTAAATAAGGTGTTTAATGGTACTTCTAGCCCTTATTTGGTGAACCAGGATTTTGAATCAATAGAAAGTAGACAAAATAGGAATACATTAAAACAACTTGCTTTTGTTTTTGGAGAAGACTAAAAAAAGAAGAAAAAAAAATGGACTGATTAAGAAAGCCATCTTGTTAAAGAGTGTTCTTTTTTTTAACATAGGGGAAAATAATAGCTAAGTGAAAACATATGTATTGTGTCAAAATCTTAGGTAAAATAGCACTTGGGAAAAAAATATTATTTTAAAATAAAATAAAATATGTGATCCACTTCTACTTTCAAGTCAACGCCAAAGCTAATCCACTTTTTTAATAATAATAAAAAAAAAAAAAAAACTTTAGTCTGTCTTTCCATTTTACCAAATCTTTACTGGATTATAAAACTGTAACAAACTAAATATGACGTCCGCCTCTTTGATTTGGAGTGACAAAGAAAGGCAACACCCACTACTGGTCTTCTTTTGTCCTTCAAATTTTTTTTCTTCTCTTTCTTTATTTTCTGAAAGAAGATCAAATATTTCTGCTTGAGGAGACCTTTTTAAATCTGGCTGTGACTGCTGTCCCGGCCCCACGGTTATTGCTTAGACACACTGATCCCCCTGACAGCACCACAAACGTCACCTTATGTTGCAGTTCCTGGTGTGTGTGTGTGTTTGTGTGTGTGTGTGTGTGTGTGTGTGTGTGTGTGTGTGTGTGTGTGTGTGTGTGTGTGTGTGTGTGTGTGTGTGTGTGTGTGTGTGTGTGTGTGTGTGTGTGTGTGTGTGTGTGTGTTGTGGGGGGAGTAATATCAGGGTGAATAGTGAAAGTGTGGAAGAGAATCTCATACTTGTTTACCTTTACACATGCAGATGAGACAGAGTCAGAGACATGTTATGAAGAATGTATTTGTATTCAGTTACATCCCTAGGTCTGAATAAATGAATACTGTCTCCACATGCAACAAAAAAAACACATCAATTTTAAAGTAAAGAATTTGTGTAATGTGTGTTTTAGGAAATGACAGACAATTTCTGCTATTGTAAATCTTCGAAAATGTCCAGGATACTCAGCATTGGCCTGAGTCGGAGCACAGATTTATGTCTTTAGCAGCAGTGTGTGAAAAAAACAACAGCTTAACACTGGAGCAAGGCAAATGTTTTCTCTCTCATTATTTTTTTTCTCGCTTTCTTTCCAGTGACCAGCTGACTAAATCCATGAAGTCAAACATAACATTCATCATTGCGCCGAAGCTTTCCTGTCTGTTTCGGATGAGCCATGTTTTTTCCAACATTTTTAGCATAACTCCACTTATGCAAACAGCGTTGTGAAAGACTAGGAGTTGTGAATTCTCAGGACTTATTTCCACCATTACAATGACGTCTTATGGACCAGGGGGCTCAGAGGCACCCAAAGTCAACTTTTATCCATTTGTGTTTGTTCATGATCTTTTTCAGCTTGGATTTTTAACATGATTGGTGTCTCCAAGGAAAAAGCTCTCATATGGAAAGATTGACTTCTTTTATGTGTGGCTCTACCCCTGAGACCTTCATTTTCTGACCACTTTATTTGAGTGAGCGTAATGTTAAAGTGATATTTAATGTTTTAGGAGCCGCTGTGCAGATTGAGCTCATTTTGAACTCCATCATAAGTATGTTTTGCATTTTTTTATGCAGACAAATTTATGCTGTGGTATAAAAGGAATAAAACAATCCAGGACCAGGGGTGGAAAAATACTGAGAAATTATCCTGAAGTGGAAATATGTAGATAATGTGTCAAATTTACTTTAATAGTCTAAATAAGAATATAAGGAGTAAAAAGTATGTTTTCCCCTTGGTAATGTAGTTAAGTAAGAGTACATAACATTGACATAAACTATAAATACCCCAACATATATTAATGAAGGACAGTATAATTATTTTCCACCCCTGTCCAGGATATATATATATATATATGTATATATATATATATATATATATATATATATATATATATATATATATATATATATATATATATATATATATATATATATATATATATATATATATATATATATATATATATATATAGGTGAATAATTTATTAGTCTAATTCTACTGGCAATCCTGCAGTTTTACATTTTTATACACACATGGATTGGTGTGTTGAGTTCATCAACACTTCACACATGGACCTGCCCGATCCACAAATCCCACCTGATTTTATTCCTTTATTCAAACTGTACAAAAGCCAGGATATTTTCTCCAGAAACAAGTGTGCAGAGATGAGAGGAAAATCTGGGCCGGATCTCTTCAGTTTCCCCAAGAACACAAGAAGCTTCCCTTGCTTTTGTTCTCCTGAGCAACTCCAAAATAATAATTACTATTTTAATAACAGAGGCCAGGCTGCTGAAATCAGCTTAGAGGAACAGTGATGTAATGGCTGCTGGAGAAGAGGCCTGAGAAAAGAGAAGGATGACGGTTCACCACATCCAAACCACACGGCCGCTTCTCCAATTCAATGTACATAAGTAGAGAAGAAATGATATACAGCTAGAGACTGACAAAAGATGACTGACTCAAGATCTTTCATCACAAATCTACAATCCTCTTCAGTCTGTTTGATTTTTGTTGTTTTTGATGACAAAAATATAGCCCGTATACTCAAGATAGTACCAGGAGAAGAGTTAAATTATTTGCAATATATGATAAGAAGAAGAAGAATTAAGTAGGGCAACTTTAACCAATTAAACTGCATTTCAAGGTACTTCAGAGATGAAACATTTTAGATCTAATTAAAGTTTTGTTGATTTCAAACTGTTGTGTTTTAAATATAGCTTTAACCTTTAACCTTGACCTCTGATTAAAAATCTGAGAAACAAAACTGACTGTTATGATGGATTTGCCAATTTAAACACACACACACACACACACACACACACACACACACACACACACACACACACACACACACACACACACACACACACACACACACAAACACACAAAACACAACAGCAACAATTATAATCCTGAAATTTCATTTACTTCCATTTTGAACGCAAATTAGTTTAACTTTGAGGAACTTTATCTAAAACGCCTTCATCTTAAAACACCTAAACAATTTAGCATTTTAAACCCTAAACTCAATTAATATCTTAATTTATGATTTAAAATCTTGATCTGGGAAAAAAACAAATGTTATTATGGATTTGCCCATCTAAAAATCAGTAACAGCAACAATTATGTTCCTTTTTCTACCATTTCAAAGGAAAATTAGCATAACTATATATACAGTTTAAACCACCTCAGCTGCGAAATTAAAAGAAATCCTTAACTGAAATTCAAATCTGATTTGTAATGGAGCAACTATGTTGGGTGTAAAATAAAACAAATATTAAATTATATTAATATTTTAAATGCTAATGTCTTATATTAATGTCTTAAGTGCAATTCCTGTAACTTTTAATCAAGGTTTAATGGATACATTTTGGTTTAATCCAGGATCACAATGAATCTCTGTTGGTGATCTTAATTAAACAATAATAATAACAATAATAATGGAAATGCAAACAAGATCATTGAAAAATGATTTTAAAAATGAACAGAAGTTTTAGCTGTATGATGTGTTGTATCTCTGTGTGAGGTGTTGAGGCAATTCAAATACTTTGAATTCATATCAGTTTCCAAGCTTGGCTCGAGCAAGTGCCAAGGTAATAAGCCCATAAAGACAGTCACAGCGACATTTCAATTTGCATCTGAACACTTGCAAAGGGACTCTCTCTCCTTCTCTCTCTCCTTCGCTCTCTGTCTCTCTTCCTGCCCCTTTCCTCCAACCGTGATTAATACACACATGTTGCACAAAGAGCTCCTTGTTAGCTTAATGGCAGGGTCTAAATGGAGACTTATATTTCCAGGATTATATCTGTATTCAATTGCAAATGATTTTTTGGGGGGACTTTTAATACCCCGCTCTCTTGTCTATGAATAATAGTATCATTTAAATGTAGCAGACACCTGGTGGAAGGGGGGAGGACGTGGGGCTACGATGCTGACCTGGCACTGCTGCCAACTTCCCTCTTTCCCAGCCTAGTCTTATCCTTACCAAGCAGCCTCCAATTTCACTCGCGTACCTTCAAATGCCACACACTTGAAACTTTATTCTCCCTTCGGTAAGAAGGGGAAAAAATCATTCCCTTGTGAAAGGGAGAACATGACGGAAAAAAAAGGACTGTGGTGGTTTAAGGGAGGAGGAAAAAAAAGAAATTCTTATCAATCTTTTCTTTAGATTTGGAAGAAAAGTCATCTAAAGGAGTAGTGTACCATTTCAATCGAAGCCCCCAATTAAATACTGTAAAAGGGAAAAAAAAATTCCCATTGATGGCCTTAATGCCCTTTTGTTGGCTTACAACGAAATGATTTATGTACATCAGCCTCGGAGCCCGGACAGAAACGAGGGGCACATTTTAGACGGGAGGTTATTTGTATGCGTCCCTCGTCTTTCCCGCACACAATTGGGCCAGTATTGCGTTTTGCAAATTTATACCAGGATGTTGGTTTAGAGTGTTTTCCTGAAAAAAAGGAGAAGTTTTTCAAGCAAGTGTCTGCTTTCATGAGCACAAGTGACTGAGGCCCACAAACAAAGCGTTGTTTCAAAACTCACAGATGTATGGCCGGAGTGAGGCTTTGTCCTCCAAGCTGGAGAGCTTTTTTTTTTTTTTTTTTTTTTTTGGACATTTTCTGTTCAGGCACAGCACACAACTGTTCAAAAAAGTACTTGTCCGCTTGATGGCCGATATAAGCTTAAGCTTTCCCAGGGCTATATTTTCCACCCAAGAGGCTCTCGTTCTCTCTCTCTCTCTCTCTCTCTCTCTCTCTCCCCCTCTCTCTCTCTCTCTTTTTCTGAGCTCATCGGAAGGTGAACATTCCTTCTTACTTTCTGTGTAGATCCTTAAGGGTTGTCCCTTTGGGGGAACTTTTAAAGGGTCTACGTAAAACCATACGGTAGAGTGTATCCTTGTCAGAAACTAGGATGTAGAGATGTGACCAATTGAATTCATTATTCAGAATGAACAGAATTGAATTGGAGGTGCACTATTCGTTTTTTTTGTTTGTTTGTTTGTTTGTTTGTTTGTTTGTGTAGGTGTGTTTTTTGTTTTGTTTTGTTTTGTTTTGTTTTTAGAAAGTTTGTCAGAAATCAGGTTGAGACTAAAGGCGAGCAGGAGGTTTTTGCATTGATGCAGGCAAGCGGTTAGATATGAAGTTCATGGGTGCTAAAGACCTTATTCCTTAATGTGAACATGAGTCACTGCATGATGCTTTTACAAGACTCATTCATTCATTCATCTTTAGTAACTGCCTGGTCAGGGTTGCATGGTTTAAATTAAGCTACTTACACTTAAACCAGCTACATTCATTAGAAAATATTGCAGGCAAGTACAGCAGTCCTGCATACACCTCTGGTTGATACAGTTATGAATGTAAGTGACACCATGCTGACAGAGCTGACTTTACTACTGATATCCAGAGTATTCCCATTGTGTTCCAGTGTTTCTTGGGACAGAGTGATAGAGGTGATATTTAATTGAAAAGAAAAAACTCTTTCCATTTAGGCCATTCTGTTTTAAATTTAAATACAGATACAGATATTTGGAGCTCTGAACAGATACAGTACATATAGTGGCATTGTCTTTCACCACTAGTACACACTCATAATGTTAGTGCTCAAAGTTCTACAGAAAATTAGTAAAGTTTTAATTAGTTATGTCATTTATCTGCATCATTAAGGATAGGTCTAATGTGGCATAGATGTATTGACATTTTTTTTTTATAAAATCATAAACTCCACAGGTGACACAATGATGCAGCAGGTAGCATTGTCGCCTCACGGTTCCATGGTCTCTGGTTTGATCCTAAGCCTGTGTTTGCAGGTCTTTCTTCTGGGTTTTCCAGTTTCCTCCTGAAGACATGCCGATAGGTGGTTTGGTAACTCTAAATTGCCACTAGGTGTGAATGATTGTGTGAATATGTGTGCATAATGATCTCTGATGGACTGGACTTCTATTCAAGATGTATCCCTGCTACCCAGTGTTTCTGATTCACTGCAATCCTGACCAGGATAAAGCGCTTCCTGAAGATGAATGACATGAATCAAGTTGTGAAACCACGCCAGTCTATCACCCGATGACTTCTTGATTACAGTGACCCCACAGATTCAACGAGAGGTCTCTAAGATCCCATATCTACTTTATCTAGCAATATTTATGGAACATTTAACTGACCATATTAGTTACTGTTGAGCCATGCGCATGTAATTATACAGGAAAGAAAACTGCTTAGTGTTCAGCCGTTATCTTTTTAACTCACTCGCTCTTTAAAGCTTAGTTACAGTTTCTTCCTACACAAGCACCATGTGTTCAATCTGGGCTTGAAAATGTTCCCTTTGGTTTGTCTAGACTGCAGGAAATGCAAAATTGCATTTGTTTACAACCATTAGGAAATCAAAGCCAAGGCGGCCATTAAAGAGCCGCTTCAAACAAAGAAAGCTGAGAAATTCAAAGTGCCTACTGCTGTATACCCTGTGTGGGGAGAAAAACAGTCCAGCAAAAGTGACATACAAAACCTGGAAAAATGGATACTCTTGTTTTTTTTTCTTTTTTTTCTTTTAATATGTGATTTTTGATCATCGATGAGTAATGATATACACCGAATTGCATCTTCTGACTTTGTATCATCAAACTGCCAAACATTTTCTTATTAATAAGGATTATCTTACTGATTATCAGCAACTAATTCAAGCTTGCTTTGCCATTTTTTTCCTCATCAACTGCCTTCCAAGATTTGAAAGCTGACAACTATTATGAGCCATCTACACCCCACCTTCTGCTATGTTTGTCTTTCATTTGTTTGCTCTATGAACATCAACATGTCTCGTATATGTCACTTCACGCTTTGGTTAAATAACTGAAAATGCTATAGAGCACTGTGATGGTGGACCAGTGAAACATATGTCTTGTCTGCACTGTTAGGAGAATGATATGACTGCAGCAAGACCAGACATAAGACAAATAGCACACTGTTGACTCACTGTGTTTAAGCAATTCACTGTCTGAGTGGCCATTTGCTTATCATTACTGATTATTACACACTAGACTAGCTTTCATATGTAAAAAAAAAAAAAAAAAGAAAGAAAGAAAGAAAGGGGGAAAACAGAAATATAGAAATAGAAAGCTCTGCTCATGGAGGCTTATTTGATTGCCAAGATCTGTAACTCATTTCAGAAATGACACAATAAATTAGGAATTTTGAGAAGGAAAGGTTTTATGTTTAGAAAATAAACCAAGACTTTTTCCACATTTCAGATAAAACATTAATAATAATAAAAAGCCTTAGTTTATCTTATTTCTGGTCTTTCACGCTTGTATCTTTATGGATTACACCCATGGATATAAAGTTTGATGAACCAGGATACTAATTCAAAGAAAGTAAGAGCATTTAATTTCCACAGTTGTCTTTTCCACACTTACCAAATGTATAAATATACATCCAGTAAGAACTGGCACATTTAATTAAAATGTAATAGTAGTGCCTAAACTACTAGTGCAGTATGGTTACATACATCATATACATTTAAAGCAGGAGATCCCGAAGAATGATCAACGATACACCATTTAAACATTTTTTTTTTTTTTTAAGAATAAGAAGCTGGCACACAAAAAGAGTAAGAGTATGGAGAGGATATGTTTGACAATTTCTAAATGGACTGCCTCAGGCCTGGGACTAAAAGTGTGTGAGAAGTCATCATTTCAGTGAGTTTGCACAGATGGAGCTCACTTCTCAGTCAACGCTAATATAAAAATGCAGCAGACTTGTGTTTTTGTTCATTTTTGTTTGCTCAAGCACCCTTTCAGACGCCAAGGTGCAAAATTTTAACCAGACCTTTCCTTAAATTTCTCATGAGGAGTCACTGCATCTGTCAGGTTTTAATATTTAAACTGAAGCATAATTGCAAACAGAATAATTTGGGTTAATTAGACATTTTGAGAATGCCAAGAATTAGAGGCTCTGAGTCATTTTTAGGCAAAAGTGAGTGAATGTTATAACTGTTGTTTACATACTACTGAATGTACTGTACAGGGCTGTAGTAGCTTGGTGGTTAAGACTTTGGGCTACTGATCGGAAGGTCGTGAGTTCAAATCCCAGCACCACCAAGCTGCCCCTGTTGGGCCCTTGTGCAAGGCCCTAATTGCTCAGATGTATAAATTAAATAAATGTTAGTCGCTCTGGATAAGGGTGTCTGCCAAATGCCATAAATGTATTGTATGTGAAAGGTTCTACATCAATATACTGCCAAATGTTAATGTACTGTATGTGAAAGGTTCTACATCAATATATTGCCTAACTGTAATATAGAATGTTCATGTATCAATATATGTTCAACAGAAAAGTGTTCACCCGATCATCAAGAGATTGAGAGCTCATATCCAGTCAATATCACAACAATCAATGGCTTGGGTCCAAAATTGCGAAATTGGCTTTGGTTTAGAAAGATGCCGTTACTTTCTTCCCTATCAGTCAGAGCCACATTAGCCAGTTGTAGGTGTCTTTGAGCTCATTTATGTGGAAGATCACTGCACTTTTCTCTGAGTGTGTTCATTTTCCCTGTGATGCAGCATGAGCAGCAGTTTTAAGATGCAGTGGTTGGTTTTACATATCTTGGAGAAAGCATGTGTTTGCCTTCACCCTCTCCTGTATCTGTTGTGCAACAGAGGAGAACTAGCTAGTGAGACTGAATTTGTAATGACTAAAATTGGCAGGCGAAAAAGTTGGATATACTTTGGCGTTATTGAGGGTCAAAACTGTATGGGTCAGTATCCTTAAAGGAAAAATCCACCCTGAAAGACTTGCATGTTTAACTTTATAATGAACATATGATCTTCAGCTCCATCTTGACTGATCAATCGCATCTATATTTATTTATAATGAAATTCTGGGGGCGGGGGGGGGGGGGGGGGGGGGTTGTTTAAACTTCTTAATTGTCCAGAAAACCAGTAGAGTATTTGTTGATAGTGGGATTTAGCCCTCAATTCATCTCTACGTAAAGAGAGCGATGCAGCAGTGCTTTAGTCCGTTAATCTAACCAGCTCTCTCACCTCGTTATCAGTACACTATGCTCAAACAGCTCAGCTTCCAAAGCTTCAAATTTCATGCTTATACCACCATCATGTTCGTCATCTTGTAGATCGTTAACTAGCCGAGCTGAATCTCTGTGTAACTCAGCTCACCTGGTGAGTATGTAAAGAAGTTGTTGTTCTTTACTTTTATGCGTTACGTTTGAGACTGTTATTTCATTATGTCTTCTTTTCTCCTGTTAAACACCATTGTAACTCCGGTAACAATGTCGTCCTGTAACATCAGTGCAGCAGACAACTTCTCGTGGGAATAATGAACCACACTAAAGTTTTACCAGAATCACTAAACACATCACACATAATTCAATGTAAACATATGAACATATTTTTAAGTTGGAGTTTTCTTTTAATTCACAAAATTGTCAGGTAAACAAGAGGTCTTGATCTGTGATTGTAATCACATGGCTCCTTTTTTTTTTTTTAGTTAGTTCAAATATGGGTTTGCTTCTTTCTGGGTATCTGGGTTTGCTTCTTTAAGCAATTCTTGATTACAACTGGCCTTCACAAGATCATAAGCTCTACTTGCCAAATCAGGCATCTGAGCAGCCCCAATGAGCGTCTCTTATTTTACAGGACTTTGTCTGTAGATTTTACAGCATGCTAGTGGGAGGCTCCCAGATGAGATGGACTCATAAAAAGGGCACAGATGCATGGTAGTCAGTGTCTGTTTATTTCTGACAGCTCTTTACAATCGGTACAACACTAAATGTCAGAGGCATCTGTGATCTAAAGCCAGTAACATGCAAAGGGAGGTGGTACATACAACGTCTGTGAAGCAGAAGGGAAGAAAAATATGTCATAGCAGTCTGATAGATGTTCACAAACACTGAATGTCACTTGTATTTAATCACAAAAGCAGCAAAGGCTTAGAAATAGTTCATAAGGCTGCAGGGGGAGTCAGGAGGACCTGCTATTTGATGACACCGTTATTACAGTGTGATGATGTTCTGTGTATTAGCAAGTGGATGATGGATGTGCATCTTAACCCTGTTCTGTGGGCCTCTCAGCATGCTTGGCCAAAGCGCTTCCTAATCGTTATCTTGTCCCCAGCCTCCAACTGAGCATCTAATACTGGACATGGAAAGTTAAGACTTCCTCACATATGCTTCTTTATTGGGCCAGAGATGTCAATGAGGTTTGACTTACAGCCAGCACTTTGTGAGCCGTATCTCTTTACATGGCGATGGAAAATGGCAAGCTTGAAACTCAGTACTTCTTAAAGCAAACATTCACTCTTAAAGTGCCATGCTGGGACCAAAGCTTTTCCACAACATTCTTGTATTAGAACAGTATACACGTGGAGGATGCAGGAAATGAGCTTCTGTGTATGCATTGCGTTACCATGAAATATTTAGATTTATCGTCTCGTTATGGAATTTATTTCAAATTGGCGATGGGACAGTAGGATAAATGGTACTATGTGTAAGAACATCTGTCCTTGTATTTTCAAAGAAGATGATATTAACCCCCTAAGATCTCAGCTCATTAGTCATACGTTCATCTTAAGCATAGTATTTAGCAAGTACAAAATGAATAAAACACAATGATGCGTGGTTATAGGAAAATAATCAATGACAGGAGGTGTCACATATTTGGCAATTACGATTTTATATTAATTATAAAAGGTCACCTACTTTTTATCCATTTATAGCTATATTTAATGTTGTAGAACATCTATGAAACAAGTTAGTTACTGTTATCACTTACATTATAGCTATAATTTACAAGCTGACACCGAGGATGCAAAATAAAACTTTATCCATTTATAGATAGATCCGTCATCCGTCATTATGTCCCTGTGTAGCATGTTGGAATAAGCACATTGCTATAAATCTATGATTTGAATTATAGCTGGAACTATTGTCAAAGAATCAAGAATGGGTGTAAATATGAATTATTTATCAAGTCTAGTAAAACTAATAGTAAATGTTGTAGTTAAGAGAGTGATGAGGGTAAATCCTGGGAGGATTTAAGAGGTTAAATTATATAAAACCCTGCATTTCTAGTATTAATTCATTTTCTATTAATTTTAATTTTTACATTGTAAAATCAATTATTTGGTTGCGGAAATGCTTCAGCTTTTTTAACGACTTGTTAGTAGGAATGATCTTTATTATATTGATTATTAAAACCTTATTCAAATACTACTTTAATTTTTGGTTATTATGCACCAGAGAAATAATAATTTTGTTTTATTATATGATTACCTTAACTGTTATCTATTATATTGGGTGTTTGAAAAGTCAGGAACCAATGAGAGTAAAACTATAATGTGCAAAATACAATATAGTAAAATATTCATAATATATTCAGAGTGACATATTTGCTCAACATATTCTCATTGGTTCCTGACTTTTTGGACATTCTGTAGATTTCTTTATCAGTGTACACTCTCTGAAATGAGTCAACACATGCACATGCCATAATTAACCATTTTTATGGCCTCTCTGTTGTAAGTACCTATTAATCTCCACAGAAGATGAAGGAGATAATATGCTATTTGGGTTTAATATTTCTAAACCCCTTCAAAAATGTCTTGACATTCAAACTGTGAATGCCTTCACATATCATGGATGAATGTGAGTTACAATGTACTTTCACATGCCAACTATTTACATTATTACACATATTAAATATGTCTCTTTTACAAGAACCAGACTATAAAATGCAAAAAAAAAAGGTTAGAATTTTTGTTACCTACATATGTGTCTTTCCCATAAGCTTCACTGTATGAGTTTAGCCATTTTCAGTCTGGTTTTTAATCGAATTCACTCTTCACCCGCATTGAGGCTATCTCTTTGCTTTCCTCTCACCTCTATTGTCAATCATGGCCTTTATTGCTGGAAGCAGCCCTGACATGCTGGGCATCATGTGAAACCATGGTCGACAGGAGGCAATAAGCTGGAGAATAGCAGCCATCTCAGGATAGTTCCCCATTCAGCCTTGTCTCTCTCTGACCACCTTCTCGGTTCCTATCCTGCATTAAAGATAAAGAGGACAAATCAATAGAGGCCCAGCAAGTTAGATAAAAGCAGGTTGTGAGAAAAGCAGTGGTGCTAGATGTGGGAAATTAAAGTAATCACGGATACCCTGGCCTCTCAGCACATAAAATAGCTTCATGTCACACCTGTCACTGTCCAATGCTGATCTGTTTACTGGTCATTCAGTATAACCCCCTGTCTTGTGCTGGGACACTGCGAACCTTTTTTTTTTTTTTTCTTCTCCTATTTTTCTTTTATTTCAATATCAGTGGAGATCTGCACTACACATTACACTACACTACACTATCATATACTTTTGCACTGGATTGCATAAAACAAGTTATACTAAGATAATTTCAGCTCAAACAGAATGATAGTTATTTAAGTGTAGCATAATTAGGAACCTGACCTCAGATACATCCCAAAACTCATAACTCATCATATATGTTTTGCTGTAAATAATAATAATAATATTAATTAATTAGATTTTTTTTTAAATCTACATTTTATTATTTGAAGTTAAATTTTTTAAAAGTCAAACCCCAGAGATTTTTTAACGCTACTCTGTAACTCTAGTCCTGTCATAATTCAACAGAATATCGATATTGCGGTATTATATCTGGTGTTGAACTTCATACTGAAAATAAAACATCTTCTACACCTGTATAAGGGTTCTTTAAGGGTTTTTTTGTTTTGTTTTGTTTTGTAAAGTTTAGGGTTACAGCCTCATAAAAATGGCCTTAGTTTGGAACCCTTTTTAATGCAGAAGCATTCTGTTGTAGAGTTTTATACTCTTAAAGGGAGGAACTGAAGAACCCTTAAAAGTGTATGTGTGTGTGTGTGTGTGTGTGTGTGTGTGAGAGAGAGAGACAGAGAGAGAGAGAGAGAGAGAGAGAGAGAGAGAGAGAGAAAGTGTATGTGTGTGTATGCTATACAAACAGTGGTTTAATTATAGGCGTCACCAATTGTTGGTGGTGTCTTTTAGATCTTCTTGATATAGCTTAAACATATACGAATAATGTATAGTTTATCTTATTTTACCTATTTTATTTTTAGATAACACTTCTATGAAATTGATCAGGGTGTTTATTTAACATAAAATTAACATAAAATTTTTGTTTAAGAACAAGATGGTAGGATGGAGGTCATTCACTTGCTAGTAGTGTCAGTTATCCACACCTGTCCATTTTATTTTTATTTATTGATATATTTTTTTTTAATCCTCCTGATAAAACATAGATCAGTCCCCCCTTACCCACACAAAGCATTTCTCCCACTCCACCAGCATTTGTTTTGACAACAAAAAGCACATATTGGAAGAGATCTCTTGAGACTGGAAATCATTTCAATCTGATTTGTGATTAATAAAGGAAATGACTGCTAAATAAATGCACTTGTGATTTTTTATTTTTATTTTTATTTTTATTTTTATTTATTTTTTATTATTTTTTTTTTTTTAGTCAAGAGTAATCAATAGTGCATCACTGAGGAGGTTGCATGTTATAAACCAGGTCTTTGGCCACCTTGGCCATCCATCGTTTGAGCATACAGATACAGGTCAAACGGAATTATAGTGCACCAGGGAGAGCTCTTATCTCCCAACGCCAGCAGAGACACAGAGACGCGGATCAATACGGATACATACACCATGCTGCTGTAACGGAACCGGCTTCGTACTGATTCACTGCCTTTTAAATAGCTGTTTATACACTGTCGTATTGGTGGAAGATTAAAAATAGCCTATACCCCTGTGTTTAAAACATCCAACAAACATCCAATTATCCTGAATTCTGTGTTTTGATGAGGTTTCAAGATGTCAGTCATTAGTCGTGAGATACCAGTGCCATCATAAATGTGTGGTGTTTGGGCTGCTTCTAATTTATATAAAGATATATAGCAAATTGTAAGGTTTAAGAAAAGAATGCCACTGAATGGACAACACAACTAAAATGCCTTGTATTTACAAGGAAACATTCATAACATTTCACATGTGATTATATGAGTAATGTGTGATCACGTGGGAAAACACATGAAGGTGCATTTCATCGCGTTATACCTTGAAACTGCGCCTAATGTGCAATTGGAAAAATACAACCACATGCGAAAATAAGTCAATCAAGTGGGGGGAAAGCATGCACTACATGTGGGGAAAATGTGTGACGTGTCTAAAAAAAAAAAAAAACCGTGTGTAACCTTCGGTTGTGAATTATTTGTTTATTTACTTGTGAAGTTCCTGTGACTTTCCAGTAAGGCTTGTTAACATGCGCATGCGCAGGGCTTAATCGCTATAGGATTATTAAAATAAAGTTCAAAAATTTGCGTTCACTCCTACACTGTCAGCACGTTGGCGATGATTCTGAATAGAGTGTTTATTTAGATCCATCTGGACTGACACTAAACACTGAGGGTGTCAGTTCAACACAGGGGAGTTTGTTTTGGTTTTGTGTGCACTAGGATGAGCCGGAACAAGTTTCCGGGATTTGGAGGCGCTTTTACGCACTAAAGCGCACGCGTGATCAGCTCATACTGCGCGCTCCTGCGCTGACATTTGCACGAGCGTGGAACTCTGAAGTAAGTTTAGTAACAAAACATATAATAAAAATCAAAAAGTAATAAAAAAAATCATTATCATAAGGGTTGAGTATTTTTGAGACATCTCTTTAATTACCACCTGCAGAGGTTGAATTCATTCATCCAGTTAATTTGTGTGCGATGGGAATCATAAAAACACTGTAAGAGTTTATTCATCAGTGTATGCATGCATTAATGTTGATCATTAGTGTGTTGATATTGTTAATGTTGATTCTCAGCACTAAGGTTTTCTCCCCTTCTGTATTTCACAAGTGTGATCACATGAGGAAAACACACACACACACACAAATAAAACCATATGCCCTATATGTGAAAAAATGAACGCGTAGAAATAAATGAATTCTGTCTCAGTTCTGTGGAGAAACAAAAACACCTACCCATGTGTAGTGGAAAGGTCCATTGCATTTGTAAAATTGTGTGAAACATGACATGTGAATTGTCTAAAAGGCACAAATGTAAAATTCACTTGTGAAGTTTGTATCTTCTCTTCCCAGCTAAACGTTACCAGAACTTTTAAAGAGTTTTAATCTATCAATATTTGGTGCTTTGTGTGTCTTTGAAACGTCTAAGAATGCAGTGAAACTGTTATCACATACATTTTCATCACCTATGTTGATAATAATCATAATGATAATCATAATAATAATTTCAATTTATATAGTGCTCAAACCAATTAGTCATAGTACAAAAGAAGCTTCACAACACAGACAGAAAAAAAAAACTCATGTTCTTACTGTTTTTATCAAGACTAACAGAACATATTATTCACATTCAAAAAATGAAAATGA
Organism: Cranoglanis bouderius; assembly: GCA_023630585.1. NCBI lineage: Eukaryota > Metazoa > Chordata > Actinopteri > Siluriformes > Cranoglanididae > Cranoglanis > Cranoglanis bouderius. Next base: position 7,839,274 of record CM042551.1, read on the forward strand.
AAATTAACTCTAGACGAAAGGTGTGTATTAAGATGAAAGGTGAGCAGTCCTGGAGAGATTGAAGCAGTGTGTTTCAAATTTTAGGTTGAAAAGCACTAAACCTGCCTCCCATCTACACTTAGAGGCGACTATAGCTCAGTGTCAGAGGACATGAGACAAATAAGATGGAACAAGACCATGTAAGGATTTTGCAAAAAATAAAAAATAAACTTGTACATTTATAGTAATTTCCTGGAAGCAGTAATTAATATTGTTACTTTACAGTGTAAAGTTTACACTATTTTTTACTGCATTTTTTGTAATGTCGACACCATACTTTTACAGGATTTACAGTTTCAGGGTCCAACATCAATCTTAAATAAATTTGGAAAAAAGTTCAAAAAGATCTAAATCATATAAATGTGTTTATTAAAGCAGTAATTTCTTTCAGACCACAAAAAACATCAGATATCAACTTACACAATAAGAACTTGTTACAATGAGAAGTTACACAATAAGAAACCACTAAAATGAACAATGAGAGCACAATCAATAGGTTACAGAAACTCCTAAGTAACACAGGGGATACAAAACACTAAAAAGAAAGTGACGTGGGTTACCTACTCAACATATCAGGCTTGCTAGAAACTGGCAGCTACCTAGCTAGACTACTGTTACCTAGCATTGCCCTGTCTAACTTAACTTCCAGTTAAAATGTGTTGTATTTACACTAAAACAACAGAAGCTCTGCTTTTTTAATTAAATTATGATTTTAAATTATGAACAGATTTGACAGAGAAAACGGTTTAACATACTGATCCCATCAATTGTAAAAATTTAGGGTCACTTTACTTTTATTAATGTTATATTTTTAGAGAATTGACATTCATCCATAATATTATTTCTCAAATGAATGATAGGAGAGCAGGTGGTATCTCCATATCTTCAACATAACGTAGAAAACTGAAATAGTGATGTAGTATAATGCAGCCCAATAGTAACTGGTAAATACTGAAAATAAAAGGGCCAAGGACTGATCCATGGAGGACACCCTGAGCTACAGTAGCATGGCAGATTAGTGTTTGCTGATTGCAACAAAAAGATGTGTGTTAGTGAGATAACATTTGAACCAGGCAACAATATTATGTTGTGGGATAAATACACTTCTCTGAAAATATCATGGCATTGTAGGGCGTTTTATTGTCCAAATGCATGTTTCAAACAAACAAACAAACAAACAAATTGTAACGGTACATAGATATTAAAAGCTATTTCCTTACGTTCATTCACTACCCTTCATTCCATTCATATACATTTCACATGTGATCATGTGTTTTTCACATGTGATTATGCAAATAACGTGATCACATATAAAAATGAAAATGCATGTGAAAAATTAAACAGGGGAAAATAAAGGAATCATGAAAATAAACAAATTGTGTAAAAAGCACATGGAAATAAAGGAATCATGTGTAAAATCCTGTGAAAATAAATGAATCATGTGTACGAATCATGTAAAACTAAAGGAATAATGTGTAAAAATCACGTGAAAAAAAATCGTGTTAAAATCTCATGTAAAACACACGCACTGTAAATGAATGCAAGTGTGTGAAGTGTCTAAAATAGTTTTTTGGTTTTAGACACTTGATTCACACATGAATAATACAATTCATGTGACTATTCTTTGTGGGGGTTTTTTTGTTTTGTTTTGTTTTTGTTTTTGTTTTTGTTTGTTTTTTTAACCAAAATCTTTAAATAAGCTTTCTGGTCCTTGTTTTTTTTTTTTTTTTTTTTTTTTTTTTTACCTTGTCTTGTTGTGTATTTTCCCTTAACCTCAGTTTGAAGCTGTTTGAAACTGTAGTAAATGTTTGGACTGGTGCTGAATCGGATGAGTGTTAAACAGTGATCCTATCTGGCAACCCCGATGGAAACCTCACTCCAATCTGGCAACCCTGCTGGGGTCCTGTGTGTGCTGTCGGTCGTGCCGTGTCTCGCGCACAGAGAGCAGCGGCAGCGGCGGCTAATTATCCAAAGTCCGTGCTTCATTTGCATATCCCGCGCGGCCCGACTGGAAAGCAGCCAATCCCAGCGCGCGCGCGCAGGCCGGCTTTACTCCTGATGCGCGAGCCTGTATCATCATCAGACCTCCGCCATGCGCAAACCGCGCACCGCTGACACCGTCTAACATCCCACAAGCCTGAATATCCGCCGAGCCGCCGCCGTGCGTCAGTCCACACGCGTCGCGTCCGCCACCGATGCGCGGGCGCAGAAACCAAACAGGATGTCCCGGCGCAAGCAGGCCAAGCCTCAGCACGTTACCGCGGGAGAGGAGAAGGAGCAGCGCGGGAGAGACGCGGACAGCGGTACGCACCAGCACCGGGGGAATACGGGGAGATGCAGGGACATGTGCCGCGCACTTTACACTTAAGACACTTCAGTTTGCTCTTACTGTGGGACTGCAGTTTTGCGACTTTATTTATTTTAGTAACTGAGCCAAGATAAGTTTCCAATTCAAAATAATTACTTTGAATAACGCTATGTTTGATCTTCTAATGCAGTTTTGTAGTAGTTACGAAAAGGATGAAGAGAGTCCGACAACAAAATTATGCGAAGTTTAAAATCATGATCACAACTTAAGTTAGGTGAGCTTAAAAAGATTCTGAAGAAATAACCGAATCTTTTACTTATTGTCGGGTGTTTTGCCTTGAATATAGAATGCAAAATCTAGAGCTGTGAACAGTTTATCACGTTAACTGTGTGTGTGTGTGTGTGTGTGTGTGTGTGTGTGTCAATTTCTCCCCAAAGAAATCTGTTTGCACCGTTTGAACTACTTCAGACGTAAGGATTTTGTTCAATCAACAAATGCTCACTTATAATAATAATAATAATAATAATAATAATAATAACAAAATTAATAATAATAATAATAATAATAATAATAATAGCTGATCGTGGTGAAATAGATGTACTAATTACACTAAATGCAAGATTTCTTTTTTAATAAACTTGAAATGTCGCAACTATTAACGCAACTTGTTACTTCATATTCAACCGCGGTTAGCATAATTCTCTCACACTGCTAAAATTTATATATTAGTACTTTATATATATATATATATATATATATATATATATATATATATATATATATATATATATATATATATATATATATATATATATATATATATATATATATATATATATATATATATATATATATCAAGTCAATTACATTTGATAACTCCTGAATTTTGTCATTTACTACTGTATAAATCAGGCTGGTTTTGTATTGAATTTGCGCCTTTATTCAGACATGTGTGAAAGTGTTATTCTACTCCATATTAACAATATGGACTTCATTCATTAGCGAAGTAATTCATTACTCAAATGATCTTGTTCACCTGAAACACAGTTCATTTATTGCGGTTCCTGTTTTAATGAACACAATCTCTCCGAGTTCAGGCCTAAAACTTTCAGAAAGTGGTTTGAAATGTTCGGTGCGTTTAAAGAAAATAGCAAATGAATGAACATCCCAGTGCTTATAGAATATAACTATCAGAATGAACACTTGAATAAAATCTTATAGGTTTTAATATTGTTCACAAAAACATTTTTTATTTTTTATAGATTTTTGTAATGATCATCAGTGTCACTATTATTATAAGGTGTTGTTTCAGTCTAGTAGTTCTGATCGATTTAAACCCAACAGCTGTGTCTGTTATTTACATTTCATATGTTTTGGGAAATATGTTTGGTTTAAGAAAGCTAAATTCAGATTTATGAATGCTTATTGAGAAGGGGCTGAGAAATAGTGAGGCTCATGTAATTATCGTTAGTGTAGGCCTATGTAAATGAAGTGCACACAGATTGAGTAGGCTACAGTAAGTGTAGTCGTCGTGCACTCGATTTGGACGGCTGAAGTGTTGGTGTGTTTCATTCGCTAATGGGGTGCTTCATTTGATCTGCACTCTCTCAGCCCTCTTCAATGCGCTCTCACCTTCCCCTGTGTGTGTGTGTGTGTGTGTGTGTGTGTGTGTGTGTGTGTGTGTGTGTGTGTGTGTGTGTGTGTGTGTGTGTGAGGGACCACCCACACGCTTAATGAAATGAGATGAGCCACTGACCCACACTGTAACTGCCCCGTGTGTGAGTGAAGAAGGATCACAATACAGACTGCAGGGAGAAAAACCCGACGAGATATTTTATTCAAAGAGCCAGTTGGATGTAATTAGTTTATCTGTCGCTAAATCGTTTATTAATGTAATTTATATTTATTAACGTAATTTATGCTATAAAAATCACCATGGTGTGATAGGTGTTATTATTATTATTATTATTATTATTATTATTATTATTATTATTATTATTATTCACTTAAAATTGACCAGACATTAAAGTATGAACTACCAATTATTAACTATTAATTATTAATGGTCGTTTACTTGAAATACACTTTGATCCAATTTTTTTTTTTTTTTAATGAAATTTTTTTATGATATTGATTATGTGATATTAGTGCAATTCAACAATTCTGATCTTTTGATTTGCCTTAGGAATTGTTTTGGGGTACACTCCTTAATCAAACAAATCCATTTCAATGTTATTTCTGTAGTTTAGCAGGCCAGTTACACTTAACTGTAACACCTAATAGCTTTAGGATGTATCTCTCATATGGAAATATGAAAATAGTATACTGTTAGGAACAGTACCAGTATGGGACACTGATATAGGCTACTTTTAAAGCATTGCTCTAAAAACTAATTAGAGATACACGTCTTCCCAGGTAAAAGATTAACACTCGGTACAAAATATGTACCCTTGATGATACCAACTCAGCAACAAGGAATAATACAGCTTGGTACCTTTATTTCTGAGATTGTAGGACATTATCTAATTAGGCCTCTACGTTACTGGTGTTGCTGAGGTAAATACCTCACCTTTTTTTTTTTTTTAACCTAAAGTAACTTAAGGTTATTCTATGTTTTGCTCATTTTAATCAACAACATGGTCAAGGTTGTGCAATTCAGACACTGAGGGCAGTATGTTTAGTTCAGCATGTCAAGAAGAGTGCACTCCAAAAAACATTGGGTTAAAAACAACCCAAATTGAGTTATTTTTAGCCCAATGGCTGGGTAAATATAGGACAGAACACATTTTGGGATAAACTAACCCATCAAGTTGGGTTGTTAATTTTAACCCAGCAAACTGGTTGTTTTTCAACCCAAAACATGGTTTCATTTTTACAAAAATGCTGGGTTAATTTTATTTCATAAATGGGTTAATATTTTCAGGGTTATTTTTACCCTCTGAAAATGTCAAATATACCACATTATAAACAATATGTCAACATGGTATCTCCTTTATTTATACACAATAAGGCGTTCAGAAATGTATTGCTAGAGCTGGCAAAGTAGTGTTTATATATAGACTTAGAAGTAAATTACTCAAAGAAGTCATATATTTAAGACAAAAACATCAGATTTTGATCAAAGGAGACATTCAAGGAGACATCCAAAAAACTGAGTAACCAACTTACGATCCAGTGGGCATTACAAACAAGTAAGCCAAAGCTAACGAAGATAACGGTGCATTTAATGTCATGTAAACTGAACTGTTATCGCACATTTTGCTTTTTCTAGTGTACAGTAATGGTTTTATGGATAAATATATTGATACGAACCTTCATTCTTAAAACAGATGTGTTAAAAATAACACATTATGTGTTAATTTTTAACACACCTGCATGTCTAGTTAAGGACGACACATTTTGTGTTTGTTTTCATTTCCACACAAAGATGTGTTAAAAAATAACACAAAAATAACATAGAAATGTGTTGTTTACACCCTTTTCCCTACAATTATCCTAAAATGCAATTTGTTTGTATGCTAAAATTCTACTAAAATCTAGTAAACAAACAATTGTATGAAATTCAGGTGACATTTATTAAAATCATTAAAACATTTGACAGATGTAAGAATTGGAGTTGATGCATTTTCTTACAAATCTCCCTGCCATCTACAAATCTCCCTGCCAAGAGTCCCGCTCCCTTCCATTTGAAAAGCTGTAGAAGAGCAAAAAGAGTTTTGGTTAGATGTTAGCTACAAAATATGGACAAATGCCTTTGGGCATCAACTGAGAAAATGCGTTACAGAATCCCAAATTGTGTAATTTTGGAAATGTGACCTCCACTCTCCTAATAAACAAAATGGCGCTGTAGACTCACCAGGAAAATCTAGCTAACTTGCGATTATTTATTTTCCAGCTTTTAGCAACTCACCGCCAATACTATCTCTGTAATGTCAACCAACATTACAGAGATAGTAGAAAGCATTACAACCTAAACCCCCAACCTCTCTTTTTGTCACTTTAACCTTGTGAAGAACTTTTGGCCTCAACATTACTGATTAGCTAGCTAAGTTCCGTTAACCAGCATTAACATTCGTCAAATTCACGAAGAAACACGTCCCTAACCCATCCTCCTAATGCTAATTACTACAGCTTGCCTTGTCCAAAACACTTGCTAAATGTAAGTAACGTTAAACCACTCTCTGTATTACATAATGGTGAACAGCTGTAATGCTACATTATCATTAACTTTCAAAAAGGGTATGGGAATATCTAACATTACCGCAAGTTGTATGCTAAAGTAATGTTATCAGCTCAAGTGAGCATCTAGGTTAGCATCACTCATTCCTACTGTGATTGGTGACAGCGTCCAGCTTTTTTGTAACACATTTATTGGATAATTTAACACAACATGTGTTGAAACAGTAATAACACAAAAAGTGTGTAGGATATTAACACATCCTTTCTGAGTGTGTTTCTCCAAATAAATCTAACAGTCTGTCCGTGTGAAAACCACCACCTCCACCTGAGGCGAATTCAAACAGTCCGCGCAGAGTTGATTTGACCCAAGGAGCCAGGCTGATGTGTCGGGGTGGGGGAGGGGTGCATTGATTCAACTGTCAGTGAAAATGACCCAGCCACTAAACCAGCGGTTGGGTTACACAAAACTACCCAAAAACTACCCAAGACTGAGAAAATAACCCAATTAAATGACCCAAAATGCTCAACCCAGTGTTTGGGTAGAAAAAATAACTCAGCATTGTGTATGCTGGCAATGGAAAATTAGTCAAAGTCTCAATTTGCTGTGGGCTGACAGGTCAGATGTGAATTGTTTGAAAACATTGGAAATCAATAGTTACTATGGAATTTCATTCAATAAATAAGTTATGTAATTTGATGGATTGTGCACAGAAAATTATCAGCTGGGTCTTGGGTGTATGACAGTATAGAATGAGAGCCTCTGTAATTGGTAAATTGATTAGATATATCTTTATCTAGATTAGGCCACTGTCTGATTAGATATATCTTTACTGTTCATTCAGCAGAGAAAGCTGTAAAGAATTCATCAACTTGTGGATGTCTGTTCACACATATTTTTTTTCTCTGTGGTTCTTCTCAACAGTGTTCTTGAGTAAAGGTGGCACTGAGGAGAGCGGCAGCGAGAGCCGCAGCGGGAATGAGGAGACTCTTGTCTGTAAAACGTGTTGTGCTGAATTTTTCGACTGGTCAGTGTTGCTGGAGCACCAGAATAAGTGCACTGAGGAGCCTTCTGTGCTCATTGTACAGGAGGATGAAAGATTTCCTTCCCCTCAGGGATCTCCTACGGAATCCTTCTTAAGTGCTCATAGTGACCCAGCTGAAACTGAAAACATGGAACCTGAGTCTGAATCGTCTGAGAAAGGAGAAGAAAATGTCAGTCTTCCTGAAGAAAATTATGCTGTCGGGGCAGATGACCCTATGGATACTACCGCACCTGTGGATAAAATATCAAACCCCAGCCCTCTTCCACCAGATTCCAGTGAAAGCACCATTTCTCTACCTTTATCGTGTCTAAGCACAAACTATGGCATTCCCAGCACAAATGTAACCTTGGAGATCCTCCATAGTACCAGGGTGGCAGTTGCACAGTTTTCCCAAAGTATACAAGGTGATGGATCTGGAGGTAAGACAGGATCAGTGGCAATACCTATGATTTTGGAACAGCTAATGGCTTTACAGCAGCAGCAGGTCCACCAGCTGCAACTCATTGAGCAGATCCGCAATCAGGTCGCTGTGATGAACAGGCAACCAACACAAGCTGCGCTAAACCCAGCCTCAAAGGCATTTCCCTCTGTCTCTTGCACTTACCATTTCCAGGGCATGGCCCCTCCTGCTGTACTTCCATTATCCGGAGTCATGCCTTCCACAGTGAATGGCCAGGCTTCTGTGTCCCAGAAGGTGATGGAAGGTCCGTCATTTCGGGCATCACAGCCACATAAGGAACAATCCAATCCCAGAGAAAATGATAGTACCCCCATTTCCTTAGCAAACGCAAATGCTCCTCTATCTACATATACTGGTGTATCTGCTTTATTGTCATCCTGCAATGGTGCTCTCTCTAATGTTAGTCGTACCCAGCCTCTGAACTCTCCTCGTCCCCATTCAGTAAGCCAGAGTAATGTTATCAACACTTCTGCCAACTTACCACTGCTACCTCAAAGTCCTCCTAGCGGAGTCATCTTCCCAAACCCACTTGCCAGCATTGCAGCCACCACCAGTGCACTAGAACCACTTGCTTCTATGATAAAGCATCGAAAAGGTAAAATACCCAATGCCTCCATATTTGAAACCAAGCCCAGCTCTGAGGACCCCTTTTTCAAACACAAATGCAGGTTCTGTGCCAAGGTATTTGGCAGTGACAGTGCCTTGCAGATCCACCTGCGATCTCACACTGGTGAGAGGCCCTTCAAATGTAACATATGTGGCAACCGTTTCTCCACTAAGGGAAACCTGAAAGTTCACTTCCAAAGGCATAAAGACAAATACCCACATGTACAGATGAATCCATACCCAGTTCCAGAATATCTTGATAATATTCCAACAAGCTCTGGCATTCCCTATGGGATGTCTTTTCCTCCAGAGAAAACAGGGTCAACATGGTTAGACAGCAAACCTATTCTACAGTCATTACCTCTTAGGTTGGGTCTGCAGTTACCCCCAACAGTAACAAGTGTGGAAAACATCAGTGATGCCTTTAGTAATGCACCCACAGGAAGATCTCCACAAAGGTCCTCACTACCTGGAAATGAAAGTATGCCATTGTCTCCAAATGCCACTAGTACAGAAAACGATATTCCTATACAGTCTGACGACCAATTACATACACCTAAGGTGGCTGCGTGCCTCCAGTTAAACAAGGAAGGAGGGACCACAACAATTTCTAAAACTGATGAAATTTACCTTCCCACAAACTGTGTGACCGATCCAGCTGAAAAGTATATCTCTGCAAGTCACAACATTTTTTCAAAATTTCCATCAACAGAAACACCCATTAGAGCAAATACACCAGAGTCTACTGATGTGATTACCCCAGTGATGAAATCTTCTCCATCTCAAATCTCAGAGCACATTAAAGCCAGGTTTCCATTCAGTGGAGTCCAAGAATCTATGCAGACATCTGAAACATCAAAGCTCCAGCAACTTGTGGAGAACATTGACAAAAAGATGATGGACCCCAATCAGTGTGTGATCTGTCACCGGGTGCTCAGCTGTCAGAGTGCACTTAAGATGCATTACCGAATTCACACTGGTGAGAGGCCCTTTAAATGTAAGGTGTGTGGCCGTGCCTTCACTACAAAAGGCAACCTGAAGACTCACTTTGGTGTCCACCGTGCAAAGCCTCCTCTTCAGGTTCAGCACTCCTGCCCAATTTGTCAGAAGAAATTCACCAATGCTGTTGTGTTACAGCAGCACATTCGCATGCACATGGGTGGCCAGATTCCCAATAACCTCCAAACTCTCCCAACAGATGCTATCCAGGAAAAAAACACTGACTTGATTCTTGAAGAGAAGAGTTTTGACAGTGTGAATGATTATGACGACGATGGTCTTGATGATATATCATACGAAGAGGAAGATATTTCAGAAAATGGTGAAAACCCCCTTAACACTTTATCGGACAGTAGCTCATCACCGATTTCACCATTACCTCACGATGTGTCTGATGTTAGAACATCAGATGGTGACTCAACAGTTAGTCTTACCCAATTAACTGAACACAAGATGGTAATGAGTGGCATTTTTGACACCCATCCAGATAATGGCTCTCCATCCACAGGAGATTTAGAGAATCAGAGTACTTTCTTGCCAGAGTCAGCCAACGTCATTCATCCATCAACACCATCACCAACAAAATGTCCTCCTGAGGGCTTACATGATATTCCAGTTTCACTTAAGATTACATTTGATAAGCAAGAGCGAGCAGCTACAGTTAAACGTGAAATGTCTGATTCCCCAGCCCCAAGTGCAATAAATGGAGCAGTGTATGATCAGATCAGGAAGTCTTCATTCATAGAGCATGGTAAGATGGTGCTAATTATTTGATCATGTATGGTACAATAATACAAGGGATACTTGGAAATTGCTGATAAAATTTTAGCCTAACACATAACCAATTTTGGCCCACCTACTACATTCTTTGTAATTCTTTTTCATGTTCTTGAAAGTTATGATGGCACTTATTGTGGTCTACACTAAAGGTTTATCATTGCTTTCTCAGAAGCAAGCCAGAGATCCCATGATATGGATAATAGCGTACGGGCCCCAGTTAAGATGGAGATGGAAAGTTGCAATAGGCCATACACACCTAAAGAAGGCCCTTTTTCTGTATTTGGATCTATTCAGTCTTCACCTACGCCCTCTGAAGCAATAATCCCAGGCATGACTTCATTGTTTGGAAGCCCACCACCACGACGAACACCTAAACAACACAACTGTAATGCATGCGGGAAAAACTTCTCTTCAGCAAGCGCCCTACAAATCCACGAGCGCACACATACTGGTGAAAAACCTTTTGCTTGCTCCATCTGTGGCCGAGCCTTCACAACAAAGGGTAATCTCAAGGTATGTTGCACTGGATAAGGTATATACAGCACTGGAACTCACACTTAATCAAATACTGTCTATGTTAGAGGAAGCAGGAGAAATCATACACGGTGTATGTACTTTAAACGTACAATTCATAATGACTTTTCTTCTTGATTTCTCTTCCTGCAGGTACACATGGGCACTCACATGTGGAATAACATACCTGCACGGAGAGGTAGGCGCTTGTCTGTGGAAAACCCACTGGCTCTTCTAGGTGCCGAGGCTCTCAAATTCAATGAAGTATTTCAGAAGGACCTTGCAGCAAGGATGAACATGGATCAGAACTTTTGGAGTCGATATGCTGTAGCTATTAGCAATGGCTTAGCCATGAAGAACAATGAAATTTCTGTCATTCAGAATGGAGGGGTACCTCAACTTCCTACTGTAGCCATGGACAAGATGAGCAGTGGCAACAGCTCATCGGTCCGAGCCCTTGGGAAAACAGGTGTAGACCTTGCACCTGGACGACACTTCTCCATGTTGATTGATGAGAATAAAGAGATCAGAATTAATTGAACTGACAAGAGGGTGGAAATAAGCCCATATGCAAAAAGACACATGGAGAATAAAACAGACGCTGCAGTATGTACCTGATGACTTTCAACTGTATATAAATTTACAATGTTATCTTTTTTTATTGACTGGTTTAGTTGTTTTTCTTTCTGATATGTTTAAAGCCAGACAAAACAAAAAAGCCAGACATAACAAGTAACTCCATAAAAGCCAGACAAAACAAATAACTATAACGCAGTGGTAGTATGGTACTGAATGTGGACAGTCACCAGCAGTAATACAAACTACAACTTACATGCAAATTATATTTGATTTGAATTTTGTATCAACCACAATTTAGCTAAGGGAATACAAAATCAAATTATTTTTATTGTATGATCTTGAACTAGTTACCACTGAAGTAAAGTTGGGTTCAGAATGTCCTCCATGTTAAAGGTACTCTTTGGTTTTTATCAGGATAAAGCAATGGCTTTGTTGTAAAGCTGAAAAGATCTTTTGAAAAAAGATATCAGTTTGCTGGTATAAAATAGCCCACTAGTGTCATTGCCATGAAGTAGAATATTCTTAAAGATATATTCTCTAGTTGCAATTTTGACAAATAATCAAAAATAAAAACACTTATCTGTATACATACAGATTAATCCTTTGTATTTATTATAAGGAATTTGTATTGCCATTTCTCTATGATTTTTTTTTTTTCACAGAGAATAAAATGCAATGGGTTTAAATTATATGGCATCATGCTGCTGCTTCTGTAGCTTAATGCTTTTGTATGCAGTTAGAATGCGTAACTGCAGTATAAGTTCCATAGTGTTTAGCCAATTGTACCTTTTTTGACCATTAACATTTAGTGTCTAATCATAAAATATTAAAATAATTTCCCATATTTTGTTTTGCATTGCTATTAGTGCAATGAGTGGTGGTCTGGGAAAACCCATCTAATATCACTGTTGCAGAATTCTGATCAACTGTCAAAAAAGACAAAAAAATCAGGGTTTGACCGAAATTTCATTTTTCTTCCTAACATACTTTGACACCTATACTTTAAGAAAACATAAATACATTTTACCAAAACGATTATTTTTTAATCATGCTTAAGCTTTCTTCCTGCAAAGAACATGTTGGAAAAGGAGCCAATTTAACATACTGTCAGTCTGCCAAAAGATGTCTTATACCTTGCTAGCTAAGTGTGATTTTCTCACACAGTGAATGTCACACTTTGGACAAGTTGTTAGACAGCTATGTGCCATAGCGAAATGGACATAAACCTAATCAAATCAGTTTGTAATCAAATAATGGCTGTTGTTCGACTTCGCAGAAGTCATAATGAAATCTTTAAATGCGGTTTTCTTCTTCTAACTTTTGGAGGTGTTAAATGCTAATTTAAATGTGATTTTAATGTGATTGAGCTATGTATAACAATTTCAGACAACAATTTCAGTTCAAGAAAGCCTGTAGATTTCAAAACTGTATATGTATATATTAGATTATGCCACACATATACTGTACAAGCATCACTAAATACAATTAGACCCAATTAAGATAAAATATGATGATCTTAAATGATGTTGTGACAATCAAATTTTTCCAGCAATTCTCATTTAGAGATTTAACTCTGTCTTCGGCATTTAACTGTATAAACATGGATGACATCCAAATTATTTTTGTTCAGAAATCTAGGGTCAAAGCAGTATCAAAAAAGTTAAACAAGAAAGTTTATGATAAAAATCTAAATCCTTCACATAGACAATGCTTCTTGTTTTGCTTAATTAATTTTGTTAATTTTAAAATTAACTTTGGTTAATTTTGGCATGGAGTAGTGATACAATGTTTGTGATATTTTGAGCTGACATTTATATTTTAATCCATGTGGAAGAGGTAAAATGGGGGGGGGGGGGGGTGTGAATGTTGTGGTATATTTATAAACACAGGTTTCAATAAGACTTCACAGTATTCAGTGTCCTCAAAGTGGAAGACATGAGACATTATTTTTATATTTTGGCAGGACATATGACAGGATTGACAAAGTGTTGGCGTACTGTTTTTCACTGCATCTACAGTATTTTTACATGATGAGGTGAAATCTGAAATCCGCTGATTGAACTGGATTCATTTGTAGGTCTTATAAAGTATCCTAATGGGTGTGTGCAGTGTATGCTGTGATGGATTGGTGTCCTATCCAGGTGTATTCTTGCCTCTCCCTAGTGTTCCCGGAATAACCTCTAAATCCACCATGACCCTGACCAGGATAAAGTGGTCACTGAAGATGCTCCTTCTTCACTGAAAATATATTCATACAAAATGATGATGAGTTTTGACGCTTACCTTTTGGTGTAGTAAAATTACAAGTCTAGAATTATTGGAACCCTTGAATGAAGGATAAACAGAATTAGATTCATATAAAACAAAGTGCGGATACTTTTTAATGTTATACAAGCAAAAGGAAAACAAACCACAATTTAAAAAAAAAGTAAATTATATATATACAGTATGTGTATATATAAATATATTCTTTTGTACTAAATAGTATGCCAGATTAGTACAGGTATGTCAAAACAATAGTATTATGTCCAAACAATAGTAATATTTCAAAAAATACAAGTGAAATCCAGAATTATTAGCACCCTTCATAAGTATGAACGGAACTTGAAACATGTAATAACACACAGTAACACACATAGAAACAAATAACTACAAAATACCTCAGTGGCACTGATGTTTATTGTTATTATTATTATTATTATTATTATTATATATATATATATATATATATATATATATATATATATATATATATATATATATATATATATATATATATATATTTTTTTTTTTTTTTTTATTTTTTTTTTTTTCATGGGAGAGTCATAAGTCAGCAGTCTTAATGGTAGAATTTCTTTTGACTAGCCTACGTTCAAAACTGCATACTTCGGTACTAAATAGTATGTCCAAACAGCACGCTCTTAAAGTTAATCAGTACTATCTTTCCATACTGTGTATTACAGTACGCTAGTACGCAGTGTGGGACAAGAAGGACGCAGGAGTGGCGCTTGGGAATGACGTCATTTCGTACACATTACAGCCAAGATGGCTGACAGCATCCCACTGAATCCTATGCGAAACAATTCCAAGAAACACCCTTATTACAATGCTGGCAGACATCTCAGGTTAGAAATCTACTATTATTCTGTTAGAACCGCTTTCTTAAAATGCACGACTGAGTCTTAATGCACTTAAATGTTATTTGACCACCGCTGAAGAATGTTATTTGATGCGGTTCCGGGGTTTGGAGCTAGCAGGCTAGGCTGAGTGTTGTTGTAGCTTACTGTCAGCTGTCAGTGTCTCACTGGCGATTATAAACTTTGATACTATACAAAAGATTGTACACGTTATACACATTTAACACCATGCTTCGTTGTTTTATACACATTTAACACCATGTTTCATTGTTATATAACATATAGCTCCGGTATTGCTTAACCATGATCATATCCTTGAGGATCTATGTCATTCACATGAGTCGTTAATTACCAGCACTGTCTCTTTACAGTGCTTTACTTGGCCTGCACATTTCTCTTTTCCTTCGTATAGCTTTAAATATTTAACTTTTTTTTTTTAAATAGATAGTCCTTTTGAAAATAGCCATTGTTACAAAAACATGTTTACAGAGATCCATATGTGGATTTAGATGCTAGGGGCTACAGTGGCCTGACGATATGAGGAAGAAACCTTGAAAGCAGTGTTGCAAACTTAAAGGGAAAGTAGCTAAAGTCACTAAAAGTGACCAGATGATGTCATAGACTAATTTGCATATTAACTGATCGCCATGTTCATTTGCATATCAAAACGTGTTACATGAAGAATGACATGACACTTGTAGAATGGAAGAGTTTTTATCAGAAAAGAAAATAACAGATTATTATTATTTATAGAAAATAAATACTTATTTCTAATAGAAAGAAGAATTTAGTAGTTTTGTCAACACAAAATAACTATTTATGTATTTACAAAATAGTATAATTTCTATTAAGAACAGGAATGAAACAGTTACAGAAACTTTTATTACATGTAAATATAGCCAAGACAGACAGTGGTGATCAGTGATTGGCCATTGGGGAACAATTGTGATGAGTGATTGGTTGTTGAGAACAATGGTGATCAGTGATTGGTCATTGGGAAACAATAGTGATCAGTGATTGGTTGTTGGGAACAGTGGTGATCAGTGATTGGTTGTAGGGAACAATAATGATTGGTGATTGGTAATTGGGGAACAATTGTGATCAGTGATTGGTTGTTGGGGAACAATAGTGATTGGTAATTGGGGAACAATTGTGATCAGTGATTGGTTGTAGGGAACAATAGTGATTGGTGATTGGTTGTTGGGAAACAATAGTGATCAGTGATTGGTTGTTGGGATCAATGGTGATCAGTGATTGGCTGTAGGGAACAATAGTGATCGGTGATTGGTAATTAGGGAACAATGATGATCAGTGATTGGTCAAACTGAGAATATTATAGAATATATGAGAGATTATAGAATATAAAATCGCTTTAATAACAATAATCACAATGTTTCACAGTTCACAAACATGGCACCTATAATTGTAATCTTGAGTAATATTTGATTAATCGTAAAAACCTAATCTGAGGTAATTATTTAACTGCTTCAGTTAAATTCATAGAGAACTGAAACGCTCAGGTGGGAGCAGGTCTGTAGGATGTAAGTGGAGGCGATGCTGGGCTGATGTGTGGCTGCAATCTGATATTCTCGGGAGACTTGGCTTGTCTCAGCGTGTTATTGTAGCTTTCTGCCACGCAGCACTGGAGATACGTGTGAGAGTGTGCAGAGTACTCTCAACTTAACACTTGAGCTTTTTTTAAGTTTGTTTCTCTAAGACGTTTCTGGTGATTTAAAGCAAGCCAGTTCTCCGGTCTTTATCTCACAGATGTTTCGGATTGAGTGTTTTTTTCCCGAACAGCGTGCAGTGAAAAATGAAGGAAGCTCATAAGGATGCACTTATGATAAAAGAGTAAGTTGTGGTGTATAAAATGGGATAGTTGTGTGATTAAAGGTACAGACTGAAGTCAATTAGCACATAGTCCTGTGTACGCTAAACTGAAGGTCTTGATAAAATTAGTAAATTAGTTATGTTCCCAATTAGTTATGTAGCTAGTTATGAAGTCCATATTTTAGACTGTAGAATATTTTATTATATTTTATTATGTCTACTGTATTTTATTATTTTACTGCATTCTTGTTTTTATTATGTGTGTATATCCTGTGGGACGAGTAACTAAGAAAAAACATTTCACTACATTACATCACATGTATGTAATGTGTACGTGACAAATAAAGAACCTTGAACCTTATCTTAGCACAGCTACTATGACTAAAAGTTTCTTATAATTTGCATATTGGACACCGACCTGTTTTATGACATCACAAGTTTTCCATTGAAGTACCGAAGAAGTCTCTGAATAGAAAACTTAATGCTCACTCACTCTTTTCTTTTTTCCAGGTACCAGATAGAAGACGAGGCCTCGTATCTTGATGAGATGCCATTGATGATGTCCGAGGAGGCTTTTGAGAATGATGAGAGCGATTACCACACGCTTCCCAGAGCCAGGATCAGACAGAGGCGCCGTGGCCTGGGCTGGTTCCTCTGCGGAGGCTGGAAGGTGTTGTGTGGAAGGTACGTCGCACTTGAACACTTATGAGATTCACTCCTTCTTCATTCACATACTTTGCTGAAAATAAAGGGACTGCAGGAAAAAAAAAATGGGAAAGCATATATTTATTACATAGCAAGTGATCCCTCCAGTGTGATATTAACCCTAGAGTTAATATCACACTGAAATGTGACACCGAGATGTGACTATACTGTATATTTAATGTATTTTGGTTGGAGAAATGCATTTGGGTGTTTATACAAATAAAAATGTCAGATATTACCCTGAAGTCATACAGTATATTAAGAGCGATGAATCTTGAAAACTAGCAGGGAAAGTAAGTTATATGATAAAAATATTATTTTAGGATGCTTTCACACCTATTCGTCCAAATGAGAGCAAAATTAATACTTTTGGTTTGTTGGCTATTGGGTTTGGTTTCAAAATGCACATTAAAAAGAAAACTAGCCAAAAAAAAAACTTTAACTGTAATGTAAGGCTGAAAACACTCTTTCATTCATCCAGAAATATAGCAATAGAAAAATAAGAGAGAACAGAGCTGGCGCACAATAAATGATTATGTAAAAAACAAATTTAAAACATTTTGTGTGTCGCATTCAGAATTTTCATTTCCCTTTTTGTTTGTCAGTCCAAATCTCCAGAACACATGGCATTTCTGCAGCACTGTACAGCTCTGTCCTTTGGCTCTACACTGCATTTTTTTGGTTCACTTCCTGCAGTCAGGTCGATTCAGAGTCAAATAGCTTTCTTACTGCAGTTGAACCACACTAGAGACCACTCAGATGCTCTCGGAATGTTTCTAGGCTAAAAATGGTGGCTAAAACATGTTTAGTTGATGTCACTAGTGCAGCGGGATTCAGGAATGAGCAGTGAGCTATAGTTACAGCATCAAGGTGTGTCATCCATCCATTCATCCATCTATCCATGGACACAGGAAGAACATGCGACACATGTCAGGGGTCATCAAATTGTGGACCCCAGTCCAGATGCAGACTCAGTCTATATCCACATAGATAAATTTGAAAATGCATCGTTTCCTCCACAGTTTGGCCTTCTGTTCACACTGAGACTGCGTTTTTTGTCCAGCTTTTTTTGAAAACCCTGTCCCAAGTAGGGAAATTTGAAAAACGCCATTTTCGTGTCGTAGTGACTACTGAGAAAACGGAGATATTCAAAAACGCCGACGTATTTTTAGTCATGTGACAGTCATGTGACCCATTCAACCCGAAACAAACAAGACGGTGGACGATGTTGTACTTCAGTCGTTGGGCACGCTGTCCAGTTTGCTAGCTTTGTTAAAGATTACTGTCACAACCTTCAGATTGCGTTTTTAAATAAACACCTGACGGAAATGACGTAGACCAGTTGCTTCTCACAGTTTTTACGCATTCGCAGTAAAGGGATGTAAGCGTTTCGGACGTTTCAGTGTGGGCGAGCAGTTTTTGGAAAACGTTTGAAAGTGTAGACAGAGAGCGTTTTAAAATCGAAAACGCAGCTTTCAGATCTATCCGGATTAATGGGGACGTAGCCTCAGAGAAGTCCTTCTGCGGATTGAATCGAGCTCTCAGAAAATGCTGTTGCAGAAATGATTAAAAAACGAACAAACAAACAGGTCATAGTTCAGTTTATGTAAATTATTAACCTGAAGGCAGCTCAGCAATACAGGGCCGAGTTTTTCGCAGACTTTCATAGGTTTCTTTTTTTTTAATTTCATTTACTCCAGAATGTTTAAAGATAATTGTATGCATTTATTCTCCACTTCATGTAAGTAGCGTTAGTCAGAATGGTAATGTGAAGTGCTGGTGTGAAACAGAACATAACCACTTTGAACTGATGTCTTGTTTACACGCATGAACTCATCACTAGTGGTTAAGCATTAAAAGATAGATGTTGTCACCATTCAGTTCTGTGAGTTGCTTATCTGGACCGTTGTAAGCAAGGAATTTTATGAAACTGGACACGTTTTAGTTGAATTCCCCTGCTGTATGCGTTTCACCTATTTGTGTATCAGTGTGTGTTAAAGAGGGAGGTTGGCTTTGAATCTCTCTAATGCTCAGGTAACTGTGCATGAAATACACACACACACACACACACACACACACGCGCGCGCGCACACACAGTTGGTTACGCATTTGAGTCCTAGTTGCACATCATCAGTCATAAGAGACCTGGGTTAAATAGCGTGACTGAATTTTAGGTCAAAAGCTGTGCTTACTCAGTCTGCATCACAGCAGGGAAAGATCTGAGCTCACTGCGAGCCGAGAGCTGAGCGTCGTCTCACTTAATATTGAAATATTACTAACTTTAAACTCTCACTGGAGTGTCATGTATATAAAGCGACTGCCTGATTGCTTGATTGACTCTAGTTTCCGTTGTCATTTGTTTTATCGGTGATGCATCTCACTTGTAAGCTGCATATTGATTTTGTTTTCCTAATGAACAAATCGGATTTCACACAGCTGACCAGTTTGGTGCTTGCCAGTAATTTTCAGTGTGCTTAGGCAAAGGATTATGAAACGAACAAATAATTCAAGCAGAGCGATTCTGCTTATTCAAACGGGCCAATTATTTAAACAACGTTTATTTGAGCAAATAATCTCTCTTATGAATCAGGGTGCTGGCGACTTGCGCACAGAGGGCAGATAGGCCAGCACAAATATTATTGTATTTTTTTTTCCCCAGGTTTATGTAATCTGTGTTAATGCCAACCAAACCAATCAGCATGACTGTGTACACTCACCAGCGGCCCGGCTATCCTCTCCATCAGCGTGATGTGTGTAGACTTCAGGTGGAATGTAAAACGGATAGTAAAGTCAACAAGCTTGCTGTATGACCTTCAAAGTGGGGAATGAGAGTTTAGTGTAAGCGCTTGTGCTTGCCATTAGAGAGCAGTTCGGAGGGAGTGGAAGCGGAAGCAGAAGCAGGGATCCGGTGGAGACTCGGTGGTTAGATTTCTGCACTGGTCTTGTTGCCTCAGCCGTTCATCTGCATGCTTGTACATGCTTGTTATTTTAACCTTAATGCTAATATTATAAAATGAAATGATATACCTTGAACATGTATAAAATTCAGTATTCATACTTGAAAGATATGCTTGAATATTGGAAAAAAATGAAAAAAAAGGTGAATAATGGTGATAGTACTAATAAATAAAAATAATAAAATTGATCTTAATAAATAATAAAATAAATCAAATTTGAATTATGAATGATATTAATACCGATACTGAGTATCAGCTGATATATTATTTTTTACTGAAGCACTTCACAGTTCAACTCTGTCACACAAAAATAAGTGGCATTGTAAATATAATAATATCAATCCTTCCAAAAGAAAACAACAGTCAAGTCTCTTTATATGTAAACATTTCCAGTTGCAAAACGAAATTTCTTTGACATCAAATTATCCTGACACTCTCCTGACTGCTGATGGAAAAGAACAGTGAGAGAGAGAGAGAGAGACTTAATTTACATTTAAAGGGACTTTCATTAGCAATCCAGCTATAATGAAAACATACAGGGTTTAGATGTGTATGATACATTTTTAGTTTTCTCTCAATGTTACTGATGTTATTTATTTTTAAATTGGCTGCTTGCTGATTAATATTTAAAGCCACAGTAAGCGATTTCTTGTTGTAAAATGTCGTTCACGTCCTGGCCTCAGCTGCTGCGAGTATCTGGCTCACGTGTGTCGGAGGAAGAAGGAGCTGAAGGCTCGAACCGTCTGGCTGGGCCACCCTGAAAAATGTGAGGAGAAGTATCCCAAAAACGGCATCAAAAACCAGAAATACAACATCCTCACCTTCGTGCCGGGGGTAAGTGTAGAACACAGACAGAACCCAAAGGAGTTATTAATGCATGGCATGGGTTGTTTATTATTTAACACCAGATATCCAGCATGTGTTTTATTTCTGGCATCGTCACGGCTGGACAAATGATAAATCCGTTGGCTCCAGTGGGCTTTCCAAATGCATTTAATGTACTAGACTAAAAATGTGGTAGCTATACTGTAATAATGGATGGTGAGCTAGTTAGCTATTTCAGTGCATTAATACAAATGAAATGAAATGAATGAGTTTAGGATTATTGGGGGTGTGGGGCGTGTGTGGGGGGTACCTTGTATCCTCCAGGTACCCTGGTTTCCTCCCCCAGTCCAAAGACATGCGTTGTAGGCTGATTGGCATTTTCAAATTGTCTGTAGTGTGTGAATGTGTGTGCGATTGTGCCCTGAGATGGGTTGGCACCCTGTCCAGGGATAGGCCCCAGAATCCCCCATGGCCCTGTATAGGATAAGCGTTATGGAAAACGGATGGATGGATGTTTGCTCCCTCGACAAAAAATCAGTAAGTTGTTGTCGATGAAATGATGAAAAGACAGAAAAAATAATCCTGGACATGAAATCTGCTTGTCTTGAGCACCTGGGCAAGTGATTTGTACACCCTTGCCTCATACCTGTATCTGAGCTCACACGTTGTTTAAAGTGAAATCCCTACCCATCATTCTCAGAACAGCTTTCCCTCAGTAATCAGGTTAATGAGCAACTACCCGTGAACTGAAGTGGCAGCAGCATCCTGACGTACCTTTTTCCGTTCACGTGTACAGCCGATCTGCTGTGTTATGACTGCTGGCTGATGTCTTATTCAAGTGTGGCTGGCAACTTTATTTTCAGCTTGTCCTATGAATTTTGCATGAGGAAACGAGCTGTTCGTCTGAAGTGCTGCTAGGTCGCCAACTATATCTGATCAGTCAGTGAACAGGGAGAACATGATCTATCAGAACAGTGAGTGAACGGAGAGAGCAGAACGGAGAGCCTTAATGTTACTCCGACAAAAATTGTGTAACAGAAACGGTTGTTGTTGTTGTTGTTGTTGTTGTTTAATGAATGAATGAGACGTTATCAGTTTGTTCTTGTCTATTCTTTATTTTAGGTTTTATACCAGCAGTTCAAGTTTTTCCTCAACTTGTATTTCTTGGTGGTGGCTTGCTCACAGTTTGTGCCATCCCTGAAAATCGGCTATCTCTACACCTACTGGGCGCCTCTGGTGAGTTCGACTGATTGCAACAGATCCCGGAACAAATCCATAACTGAACGTCGTATGAATGATCTAACAATGTGTCTTTAAAGCCGTTGTTTCAGCTTCCGACGAGTTTCATTGTTCTTCCTGTCAATCAGGCTTTTGTGTTGGCTGTCACCATGGTGAGAGAGGCCGTGGACGAGGTCCGCCGCTACAGGAGGGACAAAGAAATGAATTCTCAGATGTACAGCAAGCTAACAGTCCGAGGTGACCCGTGGAACATTGCTGCTTCCACACTAGCTAATTACTATTTTGGTCGGAGCCAGTGATGATCTGAGCCAAAGATTTCTGTCTAAGTTACAGATGACATCTTTATTTGAACAGTTTTGCATAGTGCATGTTTATTCTGTTTAACAGAATAGCACAGCCTTTATTACATCCCAGAAACGCACATTGTACAGTGGTACCGTACTGTGATTGGTCAGACGAGGTTGATAAATTTTCTATAACAGCAGCTCTGACAGTAGTTCCAGCTGCAAGGTTAATATTAATGTGCTCATTCTAATTTATTATTGTTAAAATAACCACATAAATGGATTTAAACATCGTCATCATTGATACGGTGAAGGTTTTTATATATATATGTAGATATATATTTATTTAGATTTTTGAAGGAGTCTCCAGCGTCAGCACTTTGCACCAGCCAGATGTAAAGTTTTTTTTCCCGTCACGTCAAAGTTTTCAGGACAGAGGCGTTTATGCGTTCCAGTTTCTCAGCAACATGACATTTTTTCATAAGAGAGGAAAAAGGGAGGCTGGTGAGGGAACAGTTGTTTATAGTGGATAGAGCATTCGGTGCAAGGCTCTTGATTTAAAACTTCTGTGTATCGAACAGTCAGTCCCTCCAGGGTTTAGCGATTTTGCGATCGCAGAAATTAATACAGAATCAAGCAGACACCACAATATTCAGAGGAGCTTGCCGTTTTTCAGAATTACTGCAGATTTTCTGCAGGTTTGAGCCAAGATGCGTCATTTGACATCATCACATCGTGCATTGACGCACGCTTCGATTACGTGCGTCAAACGTGAGTACAGCTAAAAGGTCTCATTTACCAGCAAACATCACAGCGAAAGCAGAACAAAGCAAAACGTACAAAACAATTTTGTGCAATTGCAATTTCGCCAATTCAAGTAGTTTTCCACAAGAAAAGCACAAAAAAGCCGCAGCGAAACCAAGCAATTTTGGCCGCAAGAATCACAAAAAAAAAAAAAAAAAAAAAAAAAATACACGAAATCCTGCAAGGACTGAACAATACATTCAACAGACGTGATAAAGTGTCATCGCTGCAGATATGAGACTGTACTCAGTTTTGTTGAGAACACAGGATTCAACAACACATCTAGGGCTACACAGAGCTAGCTAACAGTAGAATGGTAAATAAGAATGGGGAAATATGAATGGGAAATTTTTTTATATTATATGCTGTTAAGAGTCTGAATAGATCACGCAAACACCGTAATTAATTTTCAGTTATTGTTCTTTTCTAACACTGAACATTTTAATCTATTGAATATGGAAACCTAAGGCACAGATTCTGGCAGTGATTATTTTTGCCGTATCCGAAATACATCGTATCGAGACCCCACCATATTGAATTTGAATCTTGTTTAGAAACGGATACGTTATAAACGGATAAACAGTATGACTTGTTTTTGTGTAATTAATAACAAATGTTAATTGTTGACTAATTGCTGTGATAAGAGGAATAAAACCCCTCGAGCTGTTATTGGAAAATAATCAACTTGGAGCGGTTATTTTCCCTGTCGATTTTTTTTTTTTTTTTTTTTTTTTTTTTTTATTCCTTGTATATCATCTGGTCAAATATTTTTGTTCGTTGTGTTAGATCATTGGCTTTTTATGATTCTGCTTGTCAGGGAAAGTCCAAGTGAAGAGCTCAGACATACAAGTTGGAGACCTCATCATCATTGAAAAGGTTTTTAATCCTCTTCGTCCTCCGTTTCATTTTCCCCTTTTGTTCTCTCAGTACAGGACTAAACGTCTGTGTGATCTGTCCCATGAAATCCTGTCATACTTTTTATTGTGCATCATGTTTCTCACAGCTTGTGGTCGGCTCTCTGTAATTGCTTGTGTCACATGTGACCTTGTTCAATTATTTAGAGCCTATGCTATAGTGAGGGTAAAGTTACTATGATGTGAGCTCATACCTATAGCCTGACAGCTTCATATAGGCATATGTGCCAGAAAACCACAGCTTCTATATGCTCATACACAAGACATTCACAGCACAGAGTCCAAATTCTGGCCAATTTCGCCAACGCTTGATTTGCGTTTCCTGAGGCACAAACACCATGCTTGCAAGGAGCTGAAATTGATGGAGCGATGAAAGAAAGGAAGGAAATAAAAGAAAGAATCAGTGAAAAAAAAATATTTGAGACAATTAAAAAAAGACAATATAATTTCATAAAGAAATACTTTTAGAGAGTGAAAGAGAGAAAAGATGAGAGAAACTAAGAACGAAAAATTAAAACAAAGAGCAAGAGAGAAGAACAAACAGAGAAGAGAGAAAGAAAGAACCCCAGAAAGGAAGGAAGAATGGAAAAAGAAAAAAGATATGAAGACAGAGAGAGAAGGGGGATGAGAAAAGCAGAAACAGAGAGAGAAAAATAATGGAACAGTGACAGAATAAGATGAAGTGAGATGAAGTGAGAGAGAGAGAGAGAGAGAGAGAGTGGGGGGGGGGGGAGAGGGAAGACAAAGAAAAAAGACAGACAAAGAACAAAAGATCAAAGGGAGGGAAGGAGAAATAGAAGGAGTCAGAGAAAGTGACATTGAAAGAAAATAAGAACGTGGAAAAAAAAAACAAAAGGAGAGAAACAGAGTATACGAGAAAACCTGAAAAAATAGTAAAAGAAAAAGGAAGTTGAAAAGAAACTATGAGAAAACTGGGCAGAAGGAGAAAGAAAGTGAGAGAAATCTGTAAATACAGTTCGTCATAAATATTATTTATATATTATAATATATATAATATATATTATATATATATATATTATTGAATATTAATCAGACGCGAAAATCATGTTTATTTACCCCGAACCCCCTTTAATTATTTATTTATTTATTTAGTTTTTTTTTTATTTGATGTTATCTATCTATCTATCTATCTATCTATCTATCTATCTGAAAATTATTTTA
Organism: Cranoglanis bouderius; assembly: GCA_023630585.1. Classification (NCBI taxonomy): domain Eukaryota; kingdom Metazoa; phylum Chordata; class Actinopteri; order Siluriformes; family Cranoglanididae; genus Cranoglanis; species Cranoglanis bouderius. The sequence continues at coordinate 7,864,657 of CM042551.1, forward strand.
TTTGTTTATTTATTTACTTATTAATAATTAATTACTTAATTAAATGCAATTTAATTCATTGAATTTCATTTTTATTTTATTTTATTTTATGCTGTTTTAATGCTAGTTCGCTTGGATTAATGTGCCATATCTTGTGACCTTGTTATACAGAATCAGAGAGTTCCAGCTGATATGATCTTTCTAAGAACTACAGAAAAGTCTGGTATGTTCTTTATATCTTTTAAATTCTCTCTTATTACAGCTAAATCACAACATCCTTCATGTTTTTTTCTTCTTTGCTACACTGACAAATCACGATTATTGTGGCAGAATAGCTTTAGGGGATCATTAGTTGATCATTTAAGTGATGATTGAACCAGTTATTACCACCATAGCTATTTTATCAGTGGCTGTCTTTAGACATTTGTGCAAGTGTGGACTCACTGGAGTTAGCATGTTTTCATTACAGTCATGCTCTGAAAGTCAGTAACTGGATTAAACGTGACTCAAATGCAAACCGTTTGCTAAATGCTTGGAACATCAGGGTAGAGTAATGGAAACTAAGGGATTATAGCTTTTTCCATCAATCTTCCATGTGCCAATATGGCTGCAGTGTGTCCTAATGTGAGTGTCAGATATTTAAATGAACCCAATCGTCCCCTCTGTATAACCTGATATGACTTATGATCTTCATGAGTTTAGGCCATTCACATTTCTGTTAGTCAGCTTGTTTTAAAAACAGTGTTTGCTTCACTAACTAACAAAAAAAAAAAAGATTGTTCTCGATCACTTGCTTAGGCTGGAGGTTATTCCTTAATAGATGTCCCTTGCCCATCCTCCACCCTTCAGCATCATCATGAGTTTTTCATTTATCAGTACAGTAAAGGACAGATAGGTGTTCTCTATAGAGCTCTATAGATCAAAACTCTCTATAGATCAAAACTTGATCCGCTTGATTAAAACCTTCATCACTTCTCCTGACGCTTTAGTGCCAGTACTGATACTCTGAACTGAAAAACGAGTAGCGAATTATTAAATCGGTGAATGCGTTTATGTTTCCCAGGAGCCTGCTTTATCCGAACAGACCAGCTCGATGGAGAAACAGACTGGAAACTGAAGGTCACTGTTCCCTGCACTCAGAGGCTACCTGCACTGGGGGTAAGTTTGTCTTCATCATACAGTATGTGAGGCAGAAGGGACATTTCAGAACATTTGGGGGCCCCCTACACAAATAAACTATATACCAAACCTACACAGACAATATTTTATATGCTAAAAAATGAACAGAATTAATATTTCATTATCTTGGATGAAGGACGGTTAGGACGGAAGTAATAGTTTAATAAATAATAAAATAAACACTGATCAAGAGCTATACACACAATGTATTAAATTATATTTTAAAAAGTTATATAATAAATTATACAAATCAAATAAATAAAAAAATGTAAATCAAATATATATTAAAAATTAAGGTAAAGAAAAGTAAATATTACAAAGAAATTATTAAAAAACTAAATTGTACATATAGTAGTAACAAGCTAGCAACTTAACATGTGTCAGCCTAACACTAGTATCTTACTCCAGATACTAGCTAGCTAATTAGTCACTAACTTTTTCCGTTTCGATTACATCAACACGCGGTAGCAAGAAAGCAGACAAAACGAGTAAATCCAGTAAATTAGTATTTATTTCTTAACAGTGTTTTGGGTCTGTTTCTCGTCTTCTGGCTTTTTTCTTTTTGCATTTTTCCACCTCAGATAGATCTGTGATCTGTGCTTCTTCACAATCTTCTGACGTTAGGTACATTAATTACCTAATTTAGTTACGTACATTGCATTACGTCTATTCTTTTCACTCCACAAAGGGGCCCTATGCACAGCCTGATACAGACCTTTTCACCAAATGATAGTAAAATGTGCGTTTTTGCATATCCATTTTAAAAATCACGCTGCCCCCTGGTGGTCTGGGGGCCCTAAGCGACTGCTTATAGCAAGACACTGTCCTGTGAGGCAGCCTGGGTTATCTTGTCGGATGTGACATCACTGCGACTTAATTCTGGCAAACAGCCTTAATCAAAATTGGGTTTTTCTGCTAACAGCATACTCGGGCACCTCCAAGGCTTTCTAGACAGATATGTTTAAGAAACAACGCTGCAGAAATGGTCAGTCTGCCTACAGATGCTGGTTTACTAGCTAAGTTTACTTTCCGCACACAAACTTTGAAAGTCACACTTTGATCAAGCTGTTGCTTACGTACCAAAAAAAAAAAAGACATGAGCTTAAAAGATTCAGTTTATACACAGGATAAATAGAGGTGGCCACAGACAAAGGTAGCATTTTTAATGCTTGTAAAAATGTGAAATTTAGCCAACAGAACAAAAATCACTTATAGATTCAGTGATTATTTCAGCACTGATGTAAGTGTTCTTCGAGTCAAGAACAGCGACGAAGCTGCTGTGAGTGATTTTTACCTCAGAAGATGAGGTAAAATCAATTCAATTGATTACTCATTTTCCATTGTAAACTTATAAACTTCGATAACGTTTGTGAAAAACTTAAACTTAAAATGCTAGAGTTTTACTTACGTCATTTAGATGTGTGAAAAAAGACAAACGTGTTTCAGTTCAGAAAAAACCTGTAGTGTGTGTGTATATATGGGTGTACATATGTGCGTATATGTGTGTGTGTGTATGTATGTATGTATGTGTGTATATATGTGTATGTATGTATATATATATATATATATATATATATATATATATATATATATATATATATATATATATAAACATGAACACACATATAATAACAGGTCAAAAAATCAATACGAATGGAAATTAACCATCAGTCATCAGCGAATCACAGCAGCAGAACCAGAGCTGTTGCTCTGAGCGGTAACTCTATCACCATGTCCTGCACTCTTTTCCTGCATCAGATGTTCCCCTCCATCCGAGGCTCATGTTTGATATGGTCGTAAATCTGATTCGCCAGCCGGAGCATTTGTTACACACGAGCCCGTAACCTGAGCCAAAGACACAGGCCGAATCTGTCTCCTCAGTGCCATCCGGGTTTGAGATGACACTCATCCACCAGTTCAGATTTGTATTTGTCTTTCCAAAACCACTTAATGCGATCACAGAATTAAAATTTCAGCAAGCCATCAAATGATTGGTGCGCTGAGGGAGTTGGAGCAGCTGGATAGGGTTTCCTGTGGCCTTGACTTTTAAATATTCTCAAACTGGAAATGTTTCCCTGCATTTAAACTCTGATAAATGCATGGGTCAGTTTTTTTAAAATTTATTATTATTTATTTAAAGTGGATTATTTAATGTAAAGTAAGCAATATGTTTACATAGTTAATTAACCTTTGGTGAGTTAATTTTGACTCCCTGATGCACTATTAATTAATTACTTTTACTACTTAGAATATTGAATAAATTATTTATAAATTTTTTAATGAAAGATTTAAGAAAATACTGTTTCCCCACACATACAATGCCATCGAAGCTGTTTTGATGGCTCTTGGTGGACCAACACCTTACTAAGACATTTTATTTTGGTTTTTCTTTTTTTTTTTTTTTGTATTTGTAGGCTTACTGATTGCCACTAAAAAAATGAGTTCCTTTTCAAACATTTTCAACAATGTTGATTAGGTCATTGTCATAGTCAGAGAAACTGTCTGAATACTACTTGAATTTTCAGAATGTCTACATATTCAAATGCAAAACAAAAGCCAAAGCATAACATTTTAGAATCACAAACATTTTACATCACAAAACATTTTAGATTCCCAAACATTAGTTTTCTAGCACAAAATTAAATGTTACAGAAAAATGTTTGTATGTCATTAAAGAAAGCAGCATATTAGATAAGAGACACTTTTCAGACAAAAAACACAATGAAGGTTTTGCTGCAGAAATAAGAAGCAAGTGCGAAAGTCAAAGTCTCCAGAAGAACTGTGGCTGGTTCTGGAAGATGCTCAATAAAACTTACCAGCTCATTTCCTTATAAAACTGCACAAATTGTACTGGAGACTACTATTTTTATTTTTACTTTTTTGTCACACCAAATATTGACTTTGTTTCATTTACTACTGTTTACTGCTCTTTACGGTATTTTTTTTTATGTACCAGCCTTCTTTTTTTTTTTTTTTTTTTTTTTTTTTTTTTTTTTTTAAATTTTAAATTCTTAAATATAAAATACAAACGCACCATTTAGAAAGGTTTTTTTGCCCCTAGTAAATGAAAGTAAGGACATTTCAAAAAACAGTGCAATTTTTTTTTTTTCACATTTAATTTAATTATTTTGAAGGCATCTTTGCTCTACAGCATTTTTTTTTGCATTTTCCTAAAACTTTTGCACAGTACTGTAAATAATTAACTTTCGTCAAGCAATTATTGGAGTCAGTTTTTTTTTCTTTGAGTGAATGATGTTGTATTTTCCACTGCATAAGTTCTACAACACTGTTATATTACTGTAAATAGTGTATGTAGACTCACCGACCACACCTGTTCACCTGCTCATTCATGCAATTATCCAGCCAGCACAATGTATACACATGGAGTTCCACTCCTTTCTGCCAAGAACAAGAATCTAAGGTTACAGCAGGCACAGGCTCATCAAAACTGCCAGGTTGAAGATTAGAAAAAGACCAGGAGATGTTTTTCCAATCTTCAGCTGTTCACTTTGGGTGATCCTGTGCCCACTGTAGCCCACTGTAGCCTCAGATTCCTGTTCTTGGCTGACAGGATTGGAATCCGATGTGCTCTTCTTTTGTTGCAGTCTATCCACCTGAAGGTTGAATGTATTGTGCATGCTGAGATGCTTTTCTGCTCAACTCGGTTGTAAAGAGTGGTTATTTGAGTTACAATAGACTTCTAGTTAGATCGAACCAGTCTGGCATTTCTCCTCTGACCTCTATATCTGCTAGGCATTTTGTTTTTGTTTTTGTTTTTTTGTACCATTCTGTGTAAACTCTCAAGACTCTCAAGAGTTACTGAAATACTTAAACCAGCCTGTCTGGCACCAACAACCTACAATGCCATGGTCAAAGTCATGATTGGCTGATTGGATAATTGAATAAATGAGCAGGTGTACAGCTGTTTCTATTAAAGTGGACAGTGATGCTGCGTCTCAATCCGCCTAATTATACTATGCACTAAAAGTATGTACTCTCTTTGTGAGGAAAAAGTGCATACTTTTGAGTGTGTAGCAAAACAGAATGCAAGTATTGGGACGTACTAACACGTCATGTAACGGAAGAGAACGTCGTTGCCTAGTTACGCACACTGTCACCGCAAACAGACTCCTCGTTGCATTTCAGCTTTTCTTCATTCATTATTCCTTATGTAGTTTATACTATATCATTTAATTTACCATTCCCTTTATTTATTTTTCCACACTTCATTTACACCTCTCTAAAATGCGTCCTTGAATTTGGCGAAGGAAACCATCACAAAACACTTCCTCCCTCGTGGGTGAGTTGTGGGCAATATTAGTAATAAAAATGGGCAATAATATTATGTGTCCATGGATCCACACTTTGAAAATCTACCGGAAATAGTAGACCATCCGGGTACCTTTGGGATACTCCTATCAACATACTACGATTTGGGGGACACTAGTAGGCGAATTGGGATGTAGCATGAGTGTATGTAGTAAACAGGAAGTCAAATGGGATTTGATGGTGGATTTTTGTTCTGGGTCCCCTAAGAAATAAAGTCTCACTAAATATATGAAGAAAATACAACATCAACTATAATTTATATTTTTATCTATTATATTTTATTTTATTTTTTAAATTCTTTTTATATATCGGTGCGGTCGTAAAAAGCATTTCACTGCATGTCATACTATGTATGGTTATGTATGTGACAAATAAAATTTGATTTGATTTGATATTGGTGGCAACAAAGAAAACATTAAAGTGGCTAAATAAATAAAAATTAATCTGAAACGGCTTTACTGATATTGTTTGCTCTATACATAACACTATAAAATCAATAATATACATGTATTGACAATATTGAGGTGGTTCAAATGCACTAATTTTGCACTGTTTTTAAATGTTTTCGCATATTTCACCACAAGATTCATCAGATTGGCCATCACTAGCTTTTACATTTGCCTCAAACAGTAATGCTACAAGTCTGTGAATGTCTACATTAGGTACTGTGGTGTAAACCTGGATTAGGTGTTTAGAGCAAGTGAGCAACTAATGAAATAATCCCTCTGAGAAAGTTTTATGTTTAGCTCATTTTCCGTTATGTTTGTTTTTCTTCTTCTTCTTACAGGATTTGTTCTCCATCAGTGCATATGTGTACGCTCAGAAGCCTCAGCTGGACATACACAGTTTTGAAGGGAATTTTACTAGGGTAAGGAATTGTTGTACACACACACACACACACACAGGAAATTAAATGATGAATGAATGCACATAAAACCCCTAAACCATTATAATAGCACATTTTTAATGGTTTTTATTGTAATAGCATTTGTTAATGCAAAACTGCAAAGTTGCTGGTCTCCTCCGATGGAGATGACATCACAGGCTGTTCGGCCCCGCTCCTGTCCACCGGCTGTGCCGAGCTCCTTATTAACATCAGATTAGCGCTGAGAAAAAGAGAAAAGAAAGTGCAAGGGGAGAAAAGGAGAGGGAGCCCCTACACAAAGCCTGTCTTTGTGTACAGTCTTCACTCTTGGCCACACAGCAGGCAGAGGATGGAGATCACTTCCTGCGCTGACTCACCCTCCTGAGCCCACACATATCCGAGGGCACGAACCGAAAGGGCTGATCCAGGATCAGAGTGTTCAGGGCTATATCATCAGCACATGCACTTGCTTTTTGATAGAGTTTTTTGGATATTTACAGCCATATGAAATGTACTTGCACAGAGCTGACACTGATTCACTGTCCTCACATCAGTGAGAATGTCAGATTCATCCGTCCAAATAACCTTTGCTGTAGCTATTTTAGCCCCTGATGCTGATGCTAACCACCCCCCCGCTTTTAAACATAAGCAGCGCATCTCTGCTGAGCTGTCATAGTTATCATATCAGAAAAGTCATTTGATCTGTAACCAGATCAACCCTTGCTGCTTTGTCATCATATGCCTGCATTTAAGAGCTGTGTGGGTGTGTGTCATAGGTGTCACAAAACTCCAGCCTGTGCCCTTTAGCCATCTGTATTCACACAGTGGGTGTGAATTTCTAACACGTGTAAAAAGATTCAAGGAAAGGGCGAGAGCTGCCATCTAACAATTATATCACAATTTTTTAAATGGTATGTGATAAAATTACAGGTCATTGTATACTGGAAATGTTATAAGGCTCTTTTTAATAACACAGTCATCCTTTTAGAGCATAAAAGCTTCAGTTATTTCAGGAATAATTGAGTTTGAGATATTGGCTTATTAAAACCCAAATTTGTAACTAGGGACTAGTTTCCTTGTGTAATCAGACTGCACTGTCATTCTGTATATTAATCAATTTCCATCTTTTTTACTGTAGGTGTGAGTGATGGCGATATGTTCTGACTGTCTAAAGGTTTTAAATGTCTTAAAGTAGAGTTTGAAGGGTAAAATATGTTAGAGAAACCACCTATACTCACCATAAAATACCATAAAGGTGTCATGAAGCTATAAAATAGCAGAGGGGCTTGAAGAATTAAGAAGGACTTGAATCTACATAGTTACATCCATCCATCCATTTTCTGTACCGTTCATCCTACACAGGGTCGCGGGGAGCCTGGAGCCTATCCTAGGGGACTCAGGGCACAAGGCGGGGGACACCCTGGACGGGGTGCCAACCCGACGTAGGGCACAATCGCACACACACTCAGACCCCCATTCACACACTAAGGACAATTTGGAAATGCCAGTCAGCCTACAACGCATGTCTTTGAACTGGAGGATGAAACCAGAGTACCCAGAGGAAACCCCCGAAGCACGGGGAGAACATGCAAACTCCACGCACACAGGGCGGAGACGGGAATCAAACCCCCAACCCTGGAGATGCAAAGCAAACGTGCTAACCACTAAGCCACCTTACATTGCACGTTACATAGTTGATTGCAAAAAATTGCATATCCTCATTATAATATAAAAAAGACAAATAAGGAATTAAACACAACAGGGCTTGCTGTTATAGGAAAATAATCAATGATGGGGTGGTGTGATGCAGCCCAATGTGACAAGTGGTTTCCTGTTATCACTTGTTATAGCAGAGATAAACAGTCATTTCCTCACAAGGGACATCTTGTTTTCTCTCTCTCTCTCTCTCTCTCTCTCTCTCTCTCTCTCTCTTTTGAAGTTAATCTGAGAAAATTTCAGCTTGCAATGTTACAGAGAAACCAGAAAGCACAAAGCCCTCTGTCCTGAAAAGCTGTTACAAAGCTCTGACACTGGAGACTCCTTCCATAAGTGTTCACTATAAACATCACCATATCAATGATTATGTATTTTTTGGGGGTAGGTTTATTAGTATTCTTAGATTATGTCGAGCGTCCGTTATAGAAGTACCTCTGTCTTAGCTGTTACTATAGAAACAATAACATATTAGAACAAGCGCATTAATATAATCCTGTGATTTGCTTTGCAGCCAGAACTACTGTCAGACTGTCAGTACTATCAACACCTCCTGACCAAGAATAATTGCGAATTGACAGCACTGGCTTATTTTTCCCTGTATACAGTATGTGTTAGAAATCTACCAGACATCAGGTCTGGAGACTGATAGTGTCAACCATTTTTCTGTTGATTTTGCCTTATATTTGTGGTTGTCTTTTTGTATAGAAAAGTATAGATTTTATTTTTAACCTTACACTTTCTAATCATGCAATATATTCCAGATCTTAGTTTGTACAACATGGTTTTTATCCTGGGTTATTGGGTAAACTATGCCCTCTAAAGGGATTTCTAGTATGTTGGCTTTATTCTATCATCTTTAAACAGAGTCTGTAGTCCATACCATCCCTTTTATTTCCTTTCATCACATTGAGGCAGTCTCTACTTCAGTCGGTCGTAAATTCCCGAGACATTGTGCAAGCATGACAGAACTAGTTTAGCTTGACTAAGTGCTGGAATAAAGGATGCTTGTTATCTGACTGCAGGATTACATCAGCTCAACAGATGTAGACAGAGGAGGAAGAAAACAAATGCAGTGTGTCCATGCAGCTTAATTTCTGTTCCCGCTGATGCTTTCTGAAGTGCTCATTTGTGGAGATGTGCTAACGAGGACAATCATAGGATGTTCTACAATCATTTTTTTTCCCTCTAATAAATGTAACCAAGTTTTTGTTTTTTTTTTCTTTTTTTCTTTTCAGCTATTTCAGTTAGTGCCACGTTTAATTTATTTTTCTGCATAATGCAGTCATGTACTAATCTTCAGCGGTAGCAGCATCTGCGGTTTAGCTGTGGCATTTACAATTTTTGACCCCTTGATACGGTGAAACAGGAGACACCTGAAAACTTTTCTTCTTTTTTTTGTACATTTTTTTTTTTTTTTTTAGCTAAAGCAGCATTCAAACCAAACATAAGCACTGACCTACAGATAGGCCAATTCCCTGAAGGGGGAAAGAAAATGGGACGTGAAAGACGCATTTGCAGTAACTTTTCCTTCCTTTTTTATTTATCCAGGTGAACTTTCACCTGTGATTTTGTGAACTTTTGTCTCGTGAGCTTATAGAAAACACAAACTAGCCCACCAAGGAGTTTTGCAGTGTTTTGCATTGCTGTGTCAACAAATGGCATCTTTCAATAATAAAATCTTTTTAAATGTATTTTGTGGGCAGTAGTCCATGTGATATAATGATATTACACTGCTACGATATCCAGTGATGCTTATTCTGAATATATAGTATTACCAGACCTCATCGAAGTATGAGTATGAGTTATCACTCAGTAAAATACATTAAAAGAGCTTTTTTTTTTCTTCCTAACAAATCAGGATATGAGCAAATTGACTTATTAATCTGGAATGATTTTGCACAGGTGTTTTGAACTCTCTGATATTAACTGACATCGCCTGGTAAAGACAACCGATTTGTTAAAGGATTATATGGAAAATGTGCTGTTATGCTAGTTAATGCGTGTTACTGTGGAATCATCCAAAAACCCACCATCCAGCTGATTTTGCGATTGCCACTGCCAGCAAGCAATTCCTGACCACACAGCTGATATTATTACATATTCCTGTTCTCTCCTTAAACCACCTGAAATGTGTATGATTTGTTTGATTTTCTTTCATGTCAGCAATTATCGTGTTAAAACCAAGGATTTTTTTTTTCCAAATGTAATTTTTAAAATATCTAGCCATTCTGTTCACTAACATAATTCTTTGTTTTTTTCTCTGTCTGCCTGCTAGGATTTTCTTGTTTAGCATTGTTGACACCTCTGAATCTTGATGTTTTTTTGCAGGAGGATTGTGACCCTCCCATCAATGAGAGCCTGAGCATTGAGAACACCCTTTGGGCCAGTACCGTGGTTGCGTCTGGTGAGCAAACCAGCTTCTCACCTATTTTATTTTATTTTATTTTATTTTTTTTCCCCCTAGAAATGCACATATATTGGGATCAGGTATCTCAACAGTTTTGTCCTAGAGCATGGTGAAACTGATACTTAAATGTTTAGCTGACATCCTCCATATTTTCTGCGGCGATTCTGATTTTCACTTAGCCTAAATGCGGAGAAATCCGATGAGCCGTTAATGGGAGCTGAAGTGTCGTCTCTCACTAGTGTTGACAAAACTTCATCTGAAAGCACAGATCTCAGACCAGCCTCGCCGCTACGCCTTCACTGCCGTCTACAAGAGCCATGAGATCCGAACCTGATCCTAATCGACCACTATAGCTATAACTTTCCCTAAAGGCCTCCTGCTTGTGTTAACGATCACCTTTTCATCGATCTGTGGCTTTTCCTCACTCGGTTCTCCCGAGGTTTGAGGTTTCTCGTAGCTCTTTGCCGCCCCTTGGCCTGTCCTTGATCGGAGTCTATCCTCAAACTTAGACTCCTGACATCATCCAGACTCAACACAGGATCCCTGCAGATGGAAAAGGATATCCCCATCAGTCCTGCCCCATTAAAAGAACTAAATTGCACCACAGACAAGGACTCGAGTGGTTTGTAAAGTGCACTGGAAATGTTGAAGGTCTCCTTTCATACTTTATCTGTTATTTGTTTACATGACTGAATTTGCCAATTACCGGAATGCAGTAAAACTCTTATAATTGCTGAAAGCTAGGAGTCAGAATCGGTTTATTGCCAGGTATACTTGCATTTACTAGGAATTTCTCTTGGTAGATTTGGTGTAACACCAGGAGATGAGATTTCTGGACATATTTCTGTTAAGTAATGTTGCCAGAGGATGTCTGTAGTAATTATGGTCCATTCACACAGGATGAGTGATTTCTGTATAAACCACAGAGATGGGAGTGTCTTCATGATGGTCAGCACAGTAAAAGAAATACCTACATGCTACATGCACCTAATTTCAATACAAACTAATTATTTTGCTCTTTATTACAAGAGCTTGTTGTAGGGCTTATGGCCACGCGATTTGCAGTTGATCGTTAGTGGGTCACGTGACAGTGATATCTATGCAAGCTATACAGTACCTGTGCTAGGAACTCAATAACTTACCTAAACTCACCAGAGATGTTGCTTCTTTGACATGTTTTTTTTTTTTAAGTGTCATCTTTATTTTATTGGTATGCATTTTATACTTCGCCAATACTCAGTTTTGTTTTGAATTTGGCAGTAGATGATAGAAAAGACCACTTCTCGAGGGTCACAAAGCCTCTTTTCCCATTGGATATAATGGTATCTACAGTATACCAATGTCAATTTGGACAAGATATATATATATATATATATATATATATATATATATATATATATATATATATATATTACGTAGGATAATTTCTACTGGTCATTTAATAGAAGGTAAAATGCAGTGTAACCTTTCCAGAAGTGCAGTCTGTACAAAAAAATTACACATATGTATGTAAGAATGTACCAGTGTAAATGCACTGAACTAGCTAAGTGTTAAGTCATTTGTCTCTGGCTTAGCATCTCTGACGAAAATGACTTTTTAATCAGCTAATCATTTATCAGTGTGAGCTTTGATTTAGTGTATGTGTTTCCGTTTCTCAGGTACTGTAATAGGTGTTGTCATTTACACTGGAAAGGAGATGAGGAGTGTATTGAACACATCTCAGTCAAAGAACAAGGTGAGCATTTTGGTTTTTTTTTTTTTGTTCTGTTTGTATTGAAACGTGAGTATAGATCACACACCCCGAGAAAGATTGAAAGGAATATATGATACTTTTGTATAGCGCAGGTAAGTTTGGAAATTTGGAACAATAAGGCACTGTGTTGCGTAATGAGAGTCCATTGGAGTTTCACTGGAAACCGATTCTGGACAAGTGTATAGCGACAGATTCACTGGTGTTTCGTCTCTGAACATGACAGCACTAACTGAATGTGAATGCCGTTTTATGCAAAAGTATAATCCCATTGAATTCACTGAGTGATGGGGTGCTGAAGGAAAACCATATGATGACACCTCGGATTAGACTGCCATGTATGGTTACCTGATTAAACCTTGAATTAGACTGCCATGTATGGTTACCTGAGTAGACCTCGGATTAGATTGCCATGTATGGTTACCTGATTAGACCTCGGATTAGACTACCATGTATGGTTACCTGATTAGACCTCGGATTAGACTGCCATATATGGTTACCTGATCAGACCTCGAATTAGACTGCGATGTATGGTTACTTGATTGCACCTCGGATTAGACTGCGATGTATGGTTACCTGATTACACCGTGGATTAGACTGCGATGTATGGTTACCTGATTACACCTCGGATTAGACTGCGATGTATGGTTACCTGATTGCACCTCGGACTAGACTGCCGTGTATGGTTACCCGATTGCACCTCGGACTAGACTGCCGTGTATGGTTACCCGATTGCACCTCGGACTAGACTGCCGTGTATGGTTACCCGATTGCACCTCGGATTAGACTGCCATGCATGGTTACCCGATTAGACCTCGGATTAGACTACCATGTATGGTTACCCGATTAGACCTCGGAATAGACTGCCATGTATGGTTACCTGATTGCACCTCGGATTAGACTGCGATGTATGGTTACCTGATTGCTCCTCGTATTAGACTGCCGTGTATGGTTACCTGGTAGAGTAAATAATCCATCTCATTTACAATCCCAAGCGCTGATGATGACATTTTATGGATGTGTCAGTAGAAATCTACAGGACATTTTGATCATAGGCTGCATGACTCTTAAGTCTCAGCTAGAAAGAAATCGATTCTTCTTACCATTCTGTGTATTTGTCCTACAGTACAACTGTTGGTGGTACTGTTGAGCCTGTTTCCAAAATAATCCACCTTAAAACTAAAAATCGAATGAAACCTTATCTTGATGCCGTTTTATCTTCGAAAGACCGGGAACTTTGCATTTATACCAGCCACCCTGATGGTTACTAGGATTTAAGTTGAAGGTAAAAAATCCCCAAACATTTAAAGTGTTATTAACAGCATAGCAGAAGGTGCTTGATGGAGTTCATGTTTCCGTCATGACCCCGTTCCCGCCTGCTGGGAGGGTTTGGTTTGGTTGTGAAAGCGGACCCTTTAGCTAAGTTGCTGAGGCTGCATGTCGAGCGAGAGCCCCACTGATTTTTGTAAGCTTTCCGACGGAGTGGAATCCAATATGTGAAGGAGATGATGTCAGGAGGGCCGATAGAGAGTGTGAGACGGCAGGCCAACAATCGATACGACGCGGCAAAAGTCACCGAGAACGCGTTCACCACTTATAATCTGTTGTGACAGTGCTCGCACAAAGCCCTCACGCAAAGTTGCTGACAGCGCGTCAGCTATCAGTTTACACCGTGTGTTGCTTCTGTAAAATGGTGTTCTCAGAGAAGATCACACTGCCATCAGTTTGAGTGACGTGACAGCGCTCTATATAGATTGTGCCTTTGTTGTAAGAGAATGATTGGACATAATAACTTCTTGTCCTGCTGCTGAGGGGTAATGAAGAGTTTAGAGCATTGAGAGAATGTTGCTAAAACGATTAGTAGTTTTCAGAGTCGTGATTTGATGTTTTAGAGTTAGTAGTTTTTACACAACACACTTGCCTGCTTTCTGCATAATAGTTACTGGTGAGCAACATGGCAAAAAGTATCACAAATTTCAGGTTTACTAACAGAGTACAGTTAAAACACTAGTGCTGCATTTTAAAGTCTGTGAAAAATGATAACTTCCGTGATGTTTTAACATCAAAAATAAAAAATTTACATTGCAAAGGAAGGGAAAGGAAGCATTCACTACAAAACTATATTTAACCACCTGGTCATCTACTGTGTAACAATGTTTATAAGTAAAGAATTAAAAACTGATGGAGTACACCGTTATAGGAAAAGAATCAGTGATGATTTGGTTGGATACGACCTGACAGGAAGTGAATTATTATCCTGAAGTGAATTATTTTCCTGTAACATCATGTGTTTTTTTTCCCCCCTCTTGTTCCACAGCAATTTGCCAAGGCTACCAATTTTTATTTATTAAATAACAACACTTCTATTAGTATAGTAATTTGTAACGTTGTAGAACGTCCGTGAAAGAAGTTATCACATAAGATAGCAGCTATAAACAGTAGTTCCTTCACCACCCTCTCTCTTTTCTCATTTTTTTCTTTTTAAAAAAATGCAGCTTGACATGTTACTGAGAGACTGCAAAGCCCTCTGTCTTGAAGACTTTCCCATGTTACTTTGGAAGTAGCTTTGGAAAATTCGTGACAGATTTTGCCCAAGTTTTACTCTTGCTTCAGTAGATAATCTCACCTGACTTCTGTAGATTTATACCTTCTAAGAACTGCTGCTGTGATCATAAAGACTGTCAGGTTCACAATCTGCTCATACTGAGCATCCTGTAGACCAGTGGTCACCAACCCTCTTCCTTGAGATCTACCTTCCTGCAGGTTTCATCTCCATCCAAAATCTAACACAGTTGATCAAGAACTTCTTAAGGCAATGATTAGATGGTCAGGTGGGAACGATTATGGTTGGAACTAAAGTCTTCAGGAAGGTAGATCTTCAGAAACAGGGTTGGTGACTACTGCTGTGGACACACTTAGTACTGCTTGTCCTTACTATTCTCCACCTGTATACTGTAATGATTTATAATCTCACTATTCGGTGTAACTCGAGGATGTGTTCCCTTTTGTGTCTGGTTACTCTTAAGGTTTTTTTCCCTTGTCGTGTCTCAGGAAGCTTTTCCTCACCACTGTCCTTTCTTGCTTGCTCATTAAGGATCGAAATCTATATCCGGATTTCTGGAAAGCTGCTTTGTGACAGCGTCTGTTGTTAAAAGCGCTATACAAATAAAATTGAATTGATTAATCAGCCTTATCTTTAGGCCTTCATGTATTTAGATTTTTGCTCAGTTCATTCTCTCACAGTAGTCTTGCCTATATATTAGCACCCCATGGCCGTGCATTATCATATTATACTGGTTGCAAGTGCACCGGTTCACTGGTACAATGCTATATTGTTGAAACACACTCAGTCTCAGGCTCAATATAGTTGATGGATTTCATGTCATGAATATTCATGCTGTGGTGTACAAAGTCGTCATCGGATTTCACACACGAAACACCGGACAGCGGAAGGTAGGTTGAGCCGCTCCTTTCACTTTAAATGGGCCTGGGATGAATGGAGTAAAATATGCACTCCGTATTCATTGATAGCATCTTTAGCTCGAGGTAATTGAGGCTCTTTTTCCTCTCGGGTTGAATGAATAATGACTTCATCCGATCCCGATCCAGCCTCGCAAAAGAGGGGAAGAAAAAAAAAAAAACTTAGCTCCTCTTTGTTTTGCCCTTATAAAAGGAGATTCCTCGCTTTCAGCTGGGAACGATGTCTTCTGTGTAAATTTTTCTTCATTTTAATCCCCCCATCCCCTATTTTCCCCACTAGCTCAAGCATGAAGCATGAAGTGAGGCAGCAGGGCGGCTGGGAGCAGCGGAGGGTGTTAAACCACAGCTGATAAATCAGTCACTGCTCACCCAGTTTGCCTAGGTCTCTGGGGATCGGGACATGACAAGCAAAGTATTTGCTGGCATTTTTTTTTTCCTTTTTTTTTTCTTTTCTTACAATCCCTTCCCCCGTCCTTTTCAAGCAGCCTTTTTTTTCCACAGAGGGCCGAGTTATGTGTTGCTGTTTTTGTTAGCGTTCTTAGATGAAAGAGCTCAGTGTTGGGAGGCTCTGCTGCTGGTCTTAGCAGAAAGAAAAAGGAGGAAGACTTCTTTTTTGACATAATTTTCCCACATATTCCATTGGCTGAGGGGCACACTTGAAAATGAAAAGGAAAGTGAAAGCTCTTTTGTCAAAAGGCCATTCCTGTATGGAAGCATTCCACTTTTCCTTTTCCTATTTTTCCTCCAGTGTTTTCATTAAGCAGCAGCAACAAGAGGGAGGTTTATGCAGAACCGCCACTCATCTGTGCCTGCACACACACACACACACAGACACACAGAAACACACACAGACAGCATTCTCGCAGTCTTGCCGGGGTGCAGACATGCACAGATCGTTCAGTTTTGCGTGCCATGTTTAGGTAGATGGTTAATGCTGTTCGCAATAATTTGATTTTAGACCCTCATTATTACTTTTGAGTTGCATTACAACACTTTTATTAAATGGATTATTGATTCTGACTGGTCAGAAGGTGCTAAAACAGCAACTCTGACAGTTGTTCCAGTAATTTAACTCAGAGGTTTAAGTTACAGGGATTTGTTTGACGGATGCTCAACACAATAATCCACATGATTATAAAAAGTCGTGTTATTATTGATTTGGTTTTGTGTGAAAATACAGTTTTCTGTGATGAGACTTTTATTTAACCTTTTTGGGAGGAGTCTCCAGAGTCAGCGCTTTGTAAAAGTCAGAAGTAAAGCTTTTCTGACATCGGGAAAGTCTTCATGACTTTGAGGGCTTTCTCAGGGTTTTTTTAAAAACTTTTTTTTTTTTTAACTTTAAAAGAGGAAAAGGAGACACTAGTGCTTCTGTACCATACTGTAAGTGATAACAGGAACTAACTTGTTTTGCAGCCCTTCCACAATATTAAATGAATAAATATGCTGTGTCTTTTTAACAGTATGTTGTGCCATTTTAATTAATAAAAAATGTACTCATTGGCTGACTGATAGTATAAAAAGTAGTGGTATAAAAGGAATAAAATAGTTGAGAAATAATGCGACATGCTGTTATAGGAAAATAATCAACTTCTGGGTGGTAACAGTAACTCCGCTTCACTTTCATGCCACAACACTTCATTGATTATTTTCCTATGACCACATGCCCTGTCGTGTTTTATAATTATTTACTTATTTACCAAAACAGTCCATCTTTACTTCCTAGCACACTTAAACTAAGCAGTCGGGCAAAAATGAACATCCGATACAGTTATACAAGCAGGAATTAAAAAAAAAAAAACATAACGTCCCACTTGCTCTCCTCTTGCTCTCGCTCAGGTGGGCCTGTTGGACCTGGAGTTAAATCGTCTGACTAAAGCCCTGTTCCTGGCCCAGCTGGTGCTATCGATCGTCATGGTGGCTCTGCAGGGTTTCATCGGGCCCTGGTTCCGCAACCTGTTCCGCTTCGTAGTTCTCTTCTCCTACATCATCCCCATCAGGTAGACCTGGCTTATTGTAACCACTTTAAAATCATCACAACTGTCATAGCAGGACCAAAACATGTAGTCTCTTCTCTATGAAATACTATAGTACAGATTTAGATGTTTTAAACACACCACTTGCACAACGGACACAGTTTTGGCCGATGCGTCCATTTTAACTTTTGTCAGTGCATTTATCTCTCCCTGCCCACTGATACGCATTTTTAAAGACACTTCTATTGAAGTCTAGCAAATAATATTAAACCTTGTCAAACAAGGTTTAAAAAAAAATGGCAAACAGTCTTTTAAATTGTTTATTTAGTTGATGCTACATTACAGTTTATAATAATACATACAGTTATATTTTATAATAATATATACAGTGGGGTCCAAAGGGTTGGGGGCACTAGTGAAAATGCTTTTATTTTGTATTCTTTTCTAATTGAATACAACAGTTTTCATTACAGATTATATTACTGACAACAGCTTAAGTGAAAAGTAGAATGTTTGAAATTTTTACATGAATTTCAGAGGTTCTTAGTATTTGCTATGTCCCCTTTTTGCTTTAATGACAGTGTGCACTCGAGTTGGCATGGACTCCACAAGTTTGTGCAAAAACGTATGATCCATTTTAGATCAGATCCTCCAGAGTGTCGTCTGAACACGTGCTTCAATAGAAGAGATTAGGCATGAGGAAAATCTGACCTTTTGTACAAAGCAGTTAACAGTATCACAAATTTGCTTGCATTTGTATAGGGACCTAGAAATAGTGCAGAATCTTGAATATTAAATATTTTAAAAATTAAAAATTACTTTCTTTGGTTTAAATATTTCAAAATTCTAAAACCTTCTGTTTATTTCCGATTTTAAATTAAAAGAAAAAAAAAATCCTAGATTTTTAATGTGGTCCTAGACTTTTGGACCTCACTGTATAAACTGTAGCTGTGGCCTAGCAAATACGGCAATAACAATGAGGACCTCCATCATATGGTGTGAAATAAATTCTTCCCTCTCAGAAAATATCTCGCATAATTGGCTAAACACAAGGTGGACTCTTGGCTGAATTATCACTGCCAATTATTTCGTTGCACTGCAGCCATAATGCACCATGCAGATCTGGCAGAGCTCTCCATTGCAATACATAAGACTCCAGTGAAATTCCTAGTTTTCCAAATGTGTTTCTTTGCCTCCCAATGCACACTTTAATATCAAATTCTCTTAGCAAACCATTGCTTTTATGTATATATATATTTAGTCTGAGGGTGAATCTGGACATGGGGAAGTCGGCATACGGCTGGATGATAATGAAGGATGAGAATATCCCTGGCACGGTGGTAAGAACCAGTACTATCCCTGAAGAGCTTGGCCGCCTCGTCTACCTGCTCACTGACAAGACAGGTACCAACATCTCAGTAAAACACTTTAAGGGTTATTCAAGTTCACTCATTGTGAGTTCTGAATTGTCATCTGACTTCTCACAAAGCATCCCAGCGGATATAATTAAATTTTTTATTCTCTCATTACATGCCAGATTTATCCGCATGTCCGATGCAACGCATAGTGTTCCCATGACAACGAGAGTCCTGCCACAATGTAAAAAGTAGTTAACATTAGTTCAGCATGTTAGATGACATTCTAGTTGACTCACTTGGGGTTTAAGTTATATAACGCAGTGCTGTTGAATTCTCGATTCTGATTGGTCAGAAGGCGTTGATTATGTTTCAATGACGTAAGCTCTGAATGTAGTGAGTGCAGACTGTAATGCAAATCACAGGTTTATATTATTGCACTGATTGTAGTACATTATCATTTCTATAGTAACAGCTCATTCACAGAGATTATTATGGCAGACCATTTACATAATCTAAAGCTGATGATAAATGCAAGGTTTCCTATTTTAAATGTAATCGGATACAGAGGCTCATGCGGTGACTACCCGCTACATTCAGATAGAAATTTAATTCAGGTTATACTCAATAAGTTTACTTTATTCCTGTATGAGTGTGTATGCTAAGGTTTTCCGATCAGTCAGCTGCTTCATGAATTATTAGGCTGCGTGTTCACATGGCTAATACCAGGTTCATTGTTATGCTTTTGTTTTTCTCAGGCACCCTCACTCAGAATGAGATGGTGTTTAAGCGACTCCACCTTGGCACCGTGTCATATGGGATGGACACCATGGACGAGATCCAGAGCCATATTATACAGTCATATGCTCAGGTCAGACAGAACAGTTCTGAAGGAAGTATTATTGGTGTGTGTTTAAATGGGTGATTCCACGATTGCAGTGCAATTGAGCCCAACTTTATTTCTGACCAGTTTTTAAATCTAAGAAAATGTGCATTTAACCATTCAAAAAAAAAAAAAAAAAAGTATTAATCCATCTCAGGCAACGATATCTCACATTTTTACATGGGGTCTGCTGACAATGGCTGCATTTTGCTCTTAAATGACTTACATGATTGAAAGTAACAGGGTTGAGTAACATTCCAGTGACTTAAAATTTATTTTCCATGCCTCTGCCACTAGGTGTGGAAGGCATTATGTTTTTTGGCTTGTCCGTCCGCCTGTGATTATTGTTAGCATGATATCTCAACAACGAGTTGTTGAATGTTTGTAGGACTTGTAGGAATTTTCATTGTAACCATCAGATCCAAACAGAGAATTTCTCCAAACAGAGTCAAGGTCATAGCAAGGTCCAATTTCTGAAATGTTTTTTTCTTCAGTAGTTATCTACTTGTTTGTCCTACAGAGATGTTACTTACGCATTCATGTTTCGAAACTCAAGGCCCATTCATGTTCCGAAACTCAAGGCCCCGAAACTCAAGGCCCAAAATCGAAGATTTTTGACATCCGTCCATCCATGCATCCATTCGTCCATAGATCTGTCCGTCCAAAATTCTCGTTAACATGATATCAAGAGAATTTATATGGAATTATCATTGTAACCAACAGATGCATTGATTAGATTTTGGAATTAATCTAAAAAGTCACAGCTAGGTCAAATGTCTGAAATCGTTTTTTCTTCAATAGCTCCTGTTAGAAGTATATTTTAATGGTATTTGAGGCATACAAATTAGTAACAAGAAGGACTAGACTTGTTGCTGGTGTCTAGTTTTACTTGTTTTATTAAAAGTTTGAGTTCATTTCATAATTTTGGTAACAGGGTTGTACTTTTGTGACCTCGACAGTCAATATCGCAGTATAATTGAAAATAAAGAGAACTTACTTTTCTTCTTGATCTTCAGGAAATTCAGGTGAGGCTTCCTTCCTCTTGAACATGTGCCTTGTGGAATATTCAAATATTTCATAGGGGTGAATGTGTTCAAGTGACATATTATATTATAACCTATAAAGAATACATTTAGATCTGCATCTACATTTGGATCCATGTTCGATTCACTCTATCGTCACATATTTGTTAGTTCCTCAGCATCTTTGTTGTTCATCAGCACTCTTTGCATGCATGCATGTGTGTAAGCCATAGACCTCATTGATTTTTATGCCACAACATACATTACGGAGATGATGATGTGACTGGCAGGTTAACTGTAACTGTAACAGACACAGCAATCTATCATTTCCTTGTTATATCTGTTCCCCTAGAGGGCACTTCAGACGGTGTGTAATGAAATCCTGGTGAAATTGAATTAGACAGGCATCAATAAACATAATGTGGGTTATTGATAAGCGCTCGTTTATTTGCTCAGTGCTGCAATGACTGCAGTTGTGTACGTATTGCTGGGTCAAGGAGAAGGCTGGGAAAACAGGAAAGATGTCCGGTTGTGTGTTCACCAGTCTCATCATCATTTTACGTATAGAAAAAAGATTCCAACATTTATGGTTTAGACACAGCATACAGTTTTTGAGTCACTTGAAAACTATGCTTTTCGGCTTTTCCAGCTAAAGCAGCAGTTTCGGATCAAAATGTGAATAAAATTTGAGCCAGTTCTCTGAAGGGGAAAGGACATGGGACATAAAATATGTTCATTTGTTTCTGGTAGCTTCGGGTTACGTGGCAGCTTTTATCCTGTTTATTCACTACTTTATTTTGTTTATGTTTATTCACAACTTTGGTCTTGTGAACCTTTAGACACCAAGTGGGTGAGAATGTGGTGTCTATGGTCCCTTTAAAAAAAACAAATAAATTGAGGTCATGGCGGTCATAGTGAACTTTTGCCCTTACTGTCTTCTTAATGTTGCTTGGCGGACATCTGGGGGTAAAAAAGCTGTCTAGTTTGGTAAAATTCTGCTTTTCCTCTCTGCTTACTAGGATTTCCTTGCTAGCAATGTTACCACCTCTCCTACAAATCATTTAAAGAGGCTTGTCATTCGGTGAAAGCAGGAGGTTAAATAGTGACCAGATGAATCCACATGTTGCCTATTCTGTCATTTCATGCCTACGAGTGTGTGAGTTTGTTGTGCTGGGTTTCAGTTTGAAGCCTGTCATCTCTGCTCCTCTGTGGAGCTGTCTCGGGGGAAAAGGGGCTAATCGGGAGAAATCACCCGCTCTAGTGAAGCAGAGCCTCTCTCATCAGGCATACTCACGCAGACACACAGACGCATATGCACTGGTACACACACAGCAGCTGGTGGTTGCAGCCCTCAAGGACCGTTATGACAGGAGAAAGATGAATGATGTGTCTTTGCATCTCCCTTAGTGGGATATTGAGCTAGTTGTGTTCATGACATGAACATGAACATGAACACAGGCGCTATGTGCTCTTTGGGGTGTACCATGTCAAATAGACAAAACTATATTATTGTAGAGGCACCTTGTTGGTTGAGCTTTGCTTCTTATACTTGTCTGTCATCTTGTTCATCCTTTTTTGACTTTCTCAGTGTTTTGCAGTAATTACAAGCCAATTAATCAATCAGGATAAGAGTGTGGCATTCTCAAATCTGTGCATGTGTGTGTATTCTGCAGGTGAGCTCAGCTGTGTCTAATGGCAACAGTGCCAGCTCTACGCCGTCCCGTAAGGCACCGCCATCCGGGCCCAAGGTGCGTAAGAGTGTGAGCAGTCGCATCAACGAAGCCGTGAAGGCCATCGCCCTGTGCCACAATGTCACGCCCGTCTACGAGTCCCGTACTAACGGTGCCAGCGCTGAGCACGAGGGCACAGAGGCCGACCAGGACTTCAGCGACGCCAACCGAACATATCAGGCCTCCAGCCCGGATGAGGTGACTGCTGTGTAGAGATTAGATAGCTGATTTTATTACTGAACAAATTTCACATATGTGGATAAATTATGTCATAATAAAAATTTAGTAATTGCAATTGAATTTCAGTTATTTAAAATAATTAATGAGACTCTAATATTATTCTGACACATAGCGAATATTAATATAACATCTTCCTTCATACTTCATAAACCACAGAAGAGGAAAATTGTATATAATCATTTGGCAATTAATAATGATATTGTTTCAGATTCATTCTTGTTGATTTACCCACAGTAATGTCCCACTGTCTCAGCTATTTGGCCTTTCTAACACTCAAAGTAAAAGAAAAAGACTAGGAGAAAAGACTGAGTAGCTTGCTTTTGCTTTGTTAGGCTGCCTATAAGAAACAGAAAAATGCCCTACCCAGGCCAAATCCCAAATGGCTTCCTTTTCCCTACATATGCTCACTAAATAACGTCATTGTAGAACCTATGTAGTGCCCAATAGAACAGCATTTGTGACAGCCACAGCAAAAGCATGGCTCTGATCATGCTTCTTATATCTCAGGTATGCTGAAAATGGCGTGTATTTGTCAGATTTTTCCGATCCATTCTTGTACATCAAAGGTTATTTAGTTTAAGAAACTGAATTAGAATAGTATTTGTATAGTGAAAGCTCAAATTGAATATTTGTATGAAACTTATGTAATATAAGTATTGACAAAAAAAAAGTTTGACAAAAAAAAAAACAAAAAAAAAACCAAACAGTGAACCTGTATCCATATTGTTTCTGACTTCTTAATTTCAATCTAGATATATTACTTTATGAAATTCTACACTTTTTATCATTCTGTGCTCTCTGAATGCCATGTTTCAGTACCTGCCAGAACAGATAACTTTGCGCTCCAAAATAATAAGTTGCATTAATACACTGGCCTTCTGCTCCTTCCATCTTTATAACATGTGTAATTCTATATAGCCGAATATTTGGCATTTATGAGCGCTCTAGTCTAGAATTTACTGCCTCACTGAATGATAACATAGACATTGTTTTGTTAGAGAAATCTGAGCGGACGCTTAATATATATCAGAGACAGGGAGGGCATGAATAGGTCACACATGAGGAAATTTTCTGTTGAGACACTGAGCAGGTATTTATGACTTACTTCTTAATGTATAATAGAAAAGTAATAAAACAGCATAAGCCAATGAGTTCAGTGTATGTAAGCGGTGTTGAATAGCAGTGATGCATAGGAGGTTGAAGAGATATATCACATAGTATTTCAGTTGGGGTTTTTTTTGTTGTTGTTTTGGCTCAGTTTTATGTGGTACAAATCCAATAGCATCTGTAACAGAGATACGTTCTAAAATATCCACAGCTCTGAGAAAATCCAGTCATTCAAAACATCTGTAGATGATCATTCCCAGGACACCTTACTTTCTTGTTTACCAGAGCATTAATCTTTCCTTTCAAGCCTTTCCTTAGACATAACTGTCTTCTAAGGGGTGCAAGAGAAAAAAACGTCCATCTATTTGAGTGGAATTGCCTGTCCTCTCTTCTTCCTTGATGTGTCTATTTATTTATTTCCTTTAATGCTCACGTCTTATCTGCCCTGTCGTCTCCTCTCTCAGAGTGATCAATATTTAATTTTCTCAGGGGACTAGTGCTCAGTGTTTAGTTCGCATGTGTGCGTGACTTAAAGTGAAGGCCTTGTCAGTATCTGTGTCCACAGTGCACCCAAGGCCCGTTCAGCTTTATACTGACAGGAAACAGGGTCAGGCGATCATAATGAACGCTCAGTATCAGAAATTTTATTCTGAAATCGTATAAACCAACTGGACTTTCAACAGAACCCATAATTACTCTATCATTAAGAGACCAATCAGAATTTATTCGACAACAGTTGTTAGAATGTTGGATAAAATCACTTACAGCAACTTTGATAAGACAAGCATTTATCATATGTAATTGGTACATATTATTGCTAGAGTTTGAATCCGAGTTATATAGCCACATTTTAAAGGATCGTTGATGGTATTTAACAACCGCTTCAATTTTCAGGTGTCTTTCCATTGTGTTTGTGCTTATGCACATTTATATAGTAATACTGAAGTACCGCCACACTCAAAATAACATCTGATTCTGATTAGGTCTGATCTGATTAGACCTACTTTTAAGAATAACATTTGCGAATCAGTCCCCCCAGCCCCCAAAAAATGTTTTGGATTACTCAGTAACTACTAACTCAGTAGGATGTTTGGGCTTTGATAGAGGATGCGAGGCGGTCCAGTCGTGGCTTAGTAAGGCTGAGGAAAAGACTCTTCAACCATGACTCTGGCTCTATACTTGTTCTTCAGGTACACCAGCTCTGAAAAACCGGCCTCACAGAGATAGGTTGATGCGAATGGGAGAGTTTTTTTTTTTCTCTCAATGCCATGTCACTCAGTTCTCGGTATTCAGCGTGCACGGATATCCAAAAATCCGCCAAATAAAAATAAAAAAGACTAATATGATGCTATATGAATGAGAAGATGACAAGCACTGAAAGAAACATCTATAGGAGTCTAGTATGTTGCCCATATATTGCTGGATGAATAGTTGAAATGGATCACATTATTCACTTCAAATTTGGTTTCATTTAGCGAGATGGCTACCACCTCATTAAAATGAGAAAATGTTAATGGAAAAATAATACTTTCAAACAACTCCTCTGCAACTCTTGGTCTTTCATTATAAGGGAGTTTTTAGTTAACACATTTTCCATTCTTTTCAGTACAGGACAACGTGTCAATTCTTGTATGTAGTAATCACACATACACTCAAGCTGAAGTAGATAGAAATGTTGCTTAATAAATCAGTCCCTCCAGGATTTCGCGATAGCAGAAATGAACGCAAAATCAAGCAAACTCCGCAATATTTCTGCAAAAAAGCACAAAAAACACCACGAATTGTCTTGCAAATTTTGTTTGAGTTGCAAAACTATTCGTTTTGTTACATATTTAATCATGACACATCAGCAGGTTGTTTAAGTTACACAGTTGTGTTGTGTAGCAGTATAATCCCAATGTGCCATAGGATGACTGGTGGAGGAAACACACACCGTCACTCACTCCCATAGTGTGATGTTATATAGGTGGCCCTGGTGCGTTGGACGGAGAGTGTGGGCCTGACCCTGGTCAACAGAGACCTGAGCTCACTACAACTGAAGACTCCAGCAGGCCAGATCCTGACTTTCTGCATCCTGCAGGTCTTCCCCTTCACCTCCGAGAGCAAGCGCATGGGCATCATCCTCCGGGTGCGTCTGAGTGTGTGTTAAATAAGACATTAGGGCAATGATGGTATTGATGTGAACGAGGAACGAGATTTTATTACACATGCAGGTAAAATTAAAAGTAGATCTAAAATGGTAGGCATGGTTTATGATTGCACATAACATTTAATTTTATAAGCTTCTATTTCTTTTAAACTTTATTGTTTTGTCTACATTGAAATTGTAGGAGGAGGCCACTGGGGAGATCACGTTTTACATGAAGGGGGCAGATGTTGCCATGGCCAGCATTGTGCAGTACAATGACTGGCTTGAGGAAGAGGTAAGAGTGAAGTTTTTATAGAGTGTGTTTAGCTCAAGAAGCCGTTTTATAAACGTGGAATCCATTCAGACTAAATGAAAAGCAAAACCCCTCTGCTTCCTTCACAACCAAATCTAAATCATCGGATCAGTGCAGACTGAGCCGCAGTTAAAATGCCAGGCTTCATTTCGCAATCTTCATAACACATAACATTGAACAATCTGCACTCACTGAACACTGGAGGTGACCTTTATTAATTAATTAATGAGTGGCCTAAATAGAGGAACGTTCCTGGGAGGCAGTATTGCGCCGCATGTCATAATCCTGGCTGTGGTGAAAATGATGTGTGTGTATGTAGATGTGGGTGTGTGCGTGTGCTTGTCAATAAGTAATCAGAGATGAGTGTCAGGCTGTTGGGTTTTCATATCAAAAATAAACTTCCGCCCTAATTCTGCATAGTTGAGCGCTTTGAAATCCTCCTAAGGCTGTATTTTCGATATTGATTCTCCCTGTGTGAGCAGTAAAGAAATGTGTGCATTTATTTGGTGACATTCTAATTATATACAGCCCCCTCTGAAACAGCAAGGTCAATTTTTGGAACAGCAAGGTCAATTCTATTGTTTTCACTATACATTTAAGATATTTGAGATCAAAAGATGAATATATGATATGATATAGATCAGAATTTCTGCTTTCATTCCCTGATAGTTACATCTAGATGTGTTAAACAACTTAACACATGGCGCCTTTGGGGCAGACAACAGAATTTTGGAGAGCAAAAGTATAGGAACAAATAGTCTTCAAGTAAATTAAAGTAAATAACTAGATATGCACCGATTGCAATTTTGGCCGATTCCGATTTCTGATTTGACCTGCCAATACCGATTTTTGCTGATTCCGATTTTCTTTCTAAGAACTATAATTGACAGTATGTACAAACAAAAATCTACTTTTCTTCAATGCAAAAATTTATTTTCGTAATAAAAGAATTATTAAACATTACAATTTCCCCCAAACTGCACTAGGTTACAGGATCTTCTCTCACTTAAACAACTCTCAAAATAAAGTGCTCTGTGACTGGAAAGAGGTAGAAATAACAATTAACTGAAAATGAGTTGCTTTATATAACAAAACAGATATCATTTTCCACTGTGTTTATAAATTGACCTTTTTCTCTTTTTTACTCATCTCACAAAAGTCCAAAGATTACAAGCCTATGAACAAAACTGAAGTGTACAGTACTCTTCCAAATATTAATAGGTGCAGTGGCTAATAATTAAATAACAAGTGTAACAAGTAGAATTAGTTACTGCTCCTTTAATGCGGAACGCTCTCTCTTACTCCCTCACTGATGAGTTGGCAGTCGGTAGACGGAGCGCGAGCTATGATCATCTCATGTATGCATGTAAAGCCTGGTTATATTTCTGTTGCTCTTTGCCCTGTTTTATTTATGTTCAGTAACGCAGTTGTTAGTGGAGTGTTTTGCAAACTGCCCCATGTGTGCGGGGGATTGACAACGCTGATAATAAACCACTGTGAAATATCAGATACATGAGTTTTGCTTATACCTGGCTACAACCATTCAGGCAAGCTATCCAGCCTCTCTGTGTAAAGAGTTACACAAGGCACCTTTTCTTTGTTGCCAATATATGTATACTTGAGCATTAATGGCAAGTTTTTCTTCACAAACAGAAGCATCTCTGCCTTGTCACCTGATAATCGGTTTCTCCTTTCATCTATCACATGTCCAGCCAAGCTAAACAAGCGATCACTTTCAACGCTTGTACATGGAGCAGAGAGGTATAGGCTCGGGCAAGTGGAGCAAGCGCAGGGAAACGATCTTTGTTGATCCTCCAGTAGGTCAATGGGTTTTCGCATTTTTGCCTACGACATGTTTACATGCGGTTGTGAGCGTGGCTGTGACGTAATTGCCTGTGCTGCTGGCAACAACACGGTTCGGAATCGGAAAAACGTGAGACTGACCGGCCGGTCACCGGTCTGGGTCGAGCATGCGGAAAATCGGCTGATCCCGGTCCCTGGCCGGTCGATCGGTGCATCTCTGTAAATAACACTTGATATTTGATTGCATATCCCTTGCTTGCAATAACTGCACCAAGCTGCTGACCCACTGACCTCACCAAACTGTTGCATTTTTCTTTTGTGTTGCTTTTCCAGGCTTCTACTGCAGCTTCTTTCGGTAGTTGTTTGTTTCGTTTTTTTCCCCCTGATGAAGTCCTTTGTTGTGTTGGCAGTGCTTTTTGGATCATTGTCTTGCTGCATGATGAAGTTCCTCCCAATTAGATTGGATGCACTGAGGACTTCTAAATTCATTCTGCTGCTACCATCATGAGTTACATCATCAATAAAGATTAGCGAACCCATTCCAGAAGCAGGCATGCAAGTCCAAGCTATGACACTACCTCCACCATGCTTGACTGATGAGCTTCTATGCTTTGGATCATGAGCAGATCCTTTCTTTCTCCACACTTTGGCCTTTCCATCACTTTGGTAGAGGTTAATCTTGATTCGGACCGTAGATTTTGCTCCAGGCACTTAACACAATGTTAAATTTTCATTTTTCAATATTTTTTTAATAATAAAAAAAATATATAGCTTATTGAGTCAGGTGGGGAAAATACTATATAATGTGACCATCTTGTGCTGGTGTGAGTCGCCATGACAGGCCTGTAAGTATAATTCACAATGTGTAATGTCAGGGGTGTTGGATCGGACTAGGCCGGAAATTTGTATGCAAAGCTTCAGGCACGAAAGAAGTTTAACTACACAGTGACAGGCAGGAGCCATAGCCAGTCGGGAAGGACAAAGCACAGCCCATGTTACTAAATGTTATTCCGCAAATGGTTCACAATGACCTTTTTTCGACCAGAGAGCCTGAAATTCCACAATATTACATCCTATAGCTTTAAAACAAAATTTATCTTCAGTACTTCCTTTAAAACAATATTTTAGGAGCTCAGTTGGTGAGCTGGTATAACAAAATAGGCCTAATGGCTTGATCCCTCTGATAAGAAATTAGAGAAAATAGAGAATGATGGTACCTGGCACCGTACAAAGCCTCATGTTAAGCTAGCTAGCTAAGCTATTGTTAGTGATGAACAAATCTGTAATTATGCTACAGGTTTGACCACTTGTATAAAAATCACTAAGTACAGTATAAGAGGATGTACATCAAAACTGAATCTTGTGATCTACTTGTGACAAATGCAAGTTAGTTTGGTAGCATGTAACTTTCTAACTCATTGGCCAGTACTTTTAGTGGTATGAATATATCGGGCTGTTTCTTTTTGTTTGTTTGTTTGTTTGTTTTTTAATTTGCATATCTTGCATGTTTATAGATTTTTATCTGAGATTTTTAATGAAGGTGTAGAAAATTATTTAGAATTTTTCTACACCCTATTTATTCAACAGAAACATTATTTTTAATGAATTAAAAATGACACATTCAGTATTTACTTGAAGATTTACTATTTACTTTACACAAAGTCATGTTTGGGTAGAAAAAAAAGGCTGTATCTGTGTGTCTATCAGTGCGGAAACATGGCTAGAGAGGGACTACGGACATTGGTGGTTGCTAAGAAGTCTCTCTCTGAGGAGCAGTACCAAGACTTTGAGGTACAGATACATGATCCTCATGACTGACTTTCCTGTGATATAGTTCAGTTATTTTGTGGTGATGTTATCCTTTTATTGTTGCTCTGTGCCTTTATAGAATCGTTATAACCAGGCGAAGCTGAGCCTGCATGACCGTGCTCTGAAGGTTGCTGCGGTGGTTGAAAGTTTGGAGAGGGAGATGGAGCTGCTGTGTGTGACCGGAGTAGAGGATCAGCTGCAGGCCGACGTCAGACCTACTCTAGAGCTCCTCCGCAACGCAGGCATCAAGGTCCAGCCACTCACAACCTGTTAAACAGCCTAATATTTCACTCAGGATTAGAAGATGGCAAAAGAAATATTCCTGTGGGGTTTTCATTATTTCTCTCATTTCTATTACAGATATGGATGTTGACAGGAGACAAGCTAGAGACGGCTACGTGCATAGCCAAAAGCTCTCATCTGGTGTCCAGAAATCAAGATATACACGTCTTCAGACCGGTCGGTGTTAAAGCCTTGGGTTCAAATAAATACTGTATGTTTAGTTGCTGAAAACCATTTCTTGTGATAAGTATTGTGTGTGTGTGTGTGTGTGAGTCAGATTCCATAAAGATGGACCATTTGAATTATTGGGTGGGATATAATTACAAGTATTGTCTATGGTAGGTGTCTAATCGAGGCGAGGCCCACCTGGAGCTGAACTCTTTCAGGAGGAAACACGACTGCGCTCTGGTGATCTCAGGAGACTCCCTGGAGGTAGGCCAGCCTAAACACTCTGCATTATTGATGAGGTTTGTCTTAGGTGGTGCAAACCTGGAACAGAAAGAACCATGTATACGAAGAGAATTTGAAAAGTACAGCACTGAAATACTTGTCTGCCAATGCGTGTGTGTGTGTGTGTGTGTGTGTGTGTGTGTGTGTGTGTGTGTGTGTGTGTGTGTGTGTGTGTGTGTGTGTGTGTGTGTGTGTGTTTTGTTTTTCTAGGTGTGTCTGCGTTACTATGAGCACGAGTTTGTGGAGCTGGCGTGTCAGTGCCCGGCCGTGGTGTGCTGCCGCTGTTCTCCCACTCAGAAGGCCCAGATTGTCAGACTGCTCCAGCAGCACACAGCCAACAGAACCTGTGCTATTGGTCAGCTCTCTCTCTCTCTCTCTCTCTCTCTCTCTCTCTCTCTCTCTCTCTCTCTTTCTCTTTCTTCTATTAAAATTCCACCATTGTAAAGGGAATAAACCAAATTTTCCTTGTCTTAGTTAATTCTTTCTTTTATTCCTGTATTCGTGTTGGCCCTTTCCTTTTTAACGCTTTATTTTGATGACTTCCTCTATGAAATTATCTTATCATAATACATCCATACATCCATAGCTTGCCATATCTATACTGAATGACACTTTAATGGAAATGCTATTTTAATGGGCTAAATTTACATTAATCCAATTTCAAATCTATTTTGGACTATATACTATAACTTTTTTTTTTTTAGTCTATTGAACAAGGTCTAGTATGAAGACATTAAATTAATTAATTCTATATCTTCTTTCTTTTCTTTTTTTTTATTTGTTTATTTTATTTATTTATTTTTTTAACCCATTTGCTTTATAAGAAGATTCTGCATGTGATATAAATGTTTTATGGCACCATGTTTTACCCTTTACTCTGCTCAGGTGATGGAGGAAACGATGTCAGCATGATCCAGGCTGCAGACTGTGGTATCGGCATTGAAGGAAAGGTAACATGATTCACATCAAAACTGTCTGGCAGAGTGTGACTTCATAAATTACACAGCTAACCCATATCTTTCAGTTCTAATATTCATATATCTATAAAGCTTGCTAAACTGATAGAACAGAATTAGAAAGCTTATTTTATTATTAAACACATATATATATATATATATATATATATATATATATATATATATATATATATATATGTTTTAAATGTTTACATTTCACTGATAATTAGAGAGAAGTGTGATTTCGATATTGTATGGGTTGTGATTGTGTGTAGGAGGGCAAGCAGGCATCGCTGGCTGCAGATTTCTCCATAACACAGTTCAAACACATTGGAAGGCTGCTGGTGGTGCATGGACGCAACAGCTACAAACGCTCTGCCGCCCTCGGCCAGTTCGTCATGCACCGCGGCATGATCATCTCAGCCATGCAGGTAGCACTTAAAGATGTGTTTCGTTAAAGCTTAAATGTCTTTCTTGTCAGTACCCTTCACTATTTATTAACATTATTGTATGTATAATTACTAGTCTTATTTTTATAGTAATATTATGATCAGAAGCTGCGTGTTCATTTAGAGTTTGTCTCTTTTCCTTAGGCCGTGTTTTCCTCTATTTTCTACTTTGCATCTGTTCCTCTGTACCAAGGCTTCCTCATGGTCGGGTATGTGAGCTATGACAGTGTCTCTTGCCTTTTTTTGGATGTTTGTGTGATGACTTTATACAGTTAAACTTTTGCATTGCTAAATAATGTGTGTGCATTTCTGTCTGTCTGTCTGTCTGTCTGTTTTGTGTTAATGCTGCTTTGCTTACCTTCACAGCTATGCTACAATCTACACCATGTTCCCAGTGTTCTCTCTAGTGCTGGATCAGGATGTGAAGCCAGACATGGCATTGCTTTACCCTGAGCTTTATAAAGACCTTACCAAGGTAATACCACAAAACACACTTAACCACCTTTAAAAACCACCATCCACTTCATTCACAAGAGGGGTAGACTTGACGAAATAACTACTAGATGAATAAATAAATATCAGGCTGATTTTTTTTTTTTTGCATTAAGATTTATTGTCTTTGCTTTGATTGGTGCATGTCAACGATTTTAATTTTGATTCTCTCCTTTGCTTTAGGGACGTTCCTTGTCCTTTAAAACCTTTCTTATTTGGGTCTTGATAAGTGTGTATCAAGGTAAAACATTCTGATATTTGGCATGTGTCTTCATTTCTGTTTGTGTTCAGTATTGCTGACTGGTGTTGAGTGCCCTTAGTGCCAGTAGATTTGCATTTGTGATACTGGCTAAAATGAACTCAAGGCATTAAACTTGCACCCTCTGCAAGTGTCTTAACCAGTTCCTACAGTTATATCCAATGATATCCTTTTGACTTCACAGAAGCAAACACACAATTATCTTCAAGCTAAAGCAAAATTATAAAAACATTAAATCATTATTGCATCCCTAATAAACAACATAGTGCAAATGTACCATACTCTGTGTCTCCGATAGACTTTTATCCGGAAGCTCTGAAGTACCCAGGCACTTTTCTGTCACGTAAACAGATCCGGCCGTGCAGTGAGCGAGAGAGATCAGTGTCCCTGTCCGAGCGTGACATCCCGACAGCTCCCGCTTTTTAATTAAACCTCGATACACAGAGAAAAGCGACAGTGGGGTCTATACGGGCGACAGCCCCATTTAATCCGGCAGTTAACTCTGAGGAATGCCCCACATGAGGAGGCACAATTATGTGATCAGTCAGAGGCCATTAGGCTGAGCCGGGGTGCCGTTTATGATGAAAATGAAAAAGGAGACTGATACAGTAGGCATTGGAGAGTGGCGTTAAAGCAGAGACTCCAGATCAAAATCTGTGTTACTTTCTCGTGTGAGAATTTTATGTATGGATCAGAGTGATTAATCACAGGTTTACTGCTTTTACAAACATCAGTCCATATTCTCAGTGCTGATTAGCTCTAAAAAGTTTTGAAAGATTTTGAGCCATGGCATTAGGTTATGTTGCCATATAGTTATGTACTGTACATTATGCAGTGATTGAATTATTCCCTTTTTCTCCACCAGGGGGCATCCTGATGTACGGCGCCCTACTGCTATTTGATCAAGAGTTTGTACATGTGGTGGCCATCTCATTCACAGCTCTGATTCTTACCGAGCTGCTAATGGTGGCTCTGACTGTACGAACCTGGCACTGGCTCATGGTGGTGGCCGAGTTCTTCAGCCTCGGCTGCTACCTCGCCTCGCTCGCCTTTCTAAACGAGTACTTTGGTAAGAATTCCTGCAACTCGATTCTCTTTGCTTAAACGCCACACTCATACTTAATAATCCTCTTATGTGAAATACATTTGGCTAGTATCCAGAAAGGTCTAATAATATTCGTAAGATTAGCTGAGTATTGTTAGTGGTAGGTTCATTATACCAGACCTATTCAGTAAGCGGCTTTTGAATAAAAAAAAAATAATAATAATAATGCTGATAATAATATGGAAACACTGAGCATTTAACATGATAGTTATGGCATATCTGTCTGGCAGGTGTAATAATTAGTTGACAGCATGCTGCTGATCAATTTTCTATAGCAGCAGCTCTGACACTAGTTCCAGCTGCCAGTCAAATCACAGGTTTATATTGTTTCTATAGAAATCTCAAAACAGATTTATGTAGCAGGCACTCAATAAATGGATAAAAATGTGTGTAAATCTTGATATTGTGAGGAGACATTTATTTAGCATTTTTTAAGGTACATTCACGCATACAGCAACAAACCGACCGGAAACCATTAATTTCCAATGAGAGCTGGTGACTTCCGGCGACATGAACGATAGCGACCGTTGAGTTGATGTTGAGAAAAGTTTAACTTTATGCAAATTTGGAACGACTTGGTGCAGCGACTTCCAACGGGAATGAAGACAGTAGAGCGCTCGTGATCCGCAATGCTGCCTGCGATTCCAAATTGTTTTGTGGACCCAGACAGTTCGGGGCTTTCACTTCGCTGACGATAGATGGCCACAATGGCAAACAGCACACATTGTTTCTCCTTCATCTCGTAGGATATGCATATATACGCTGGTGAATTTTATATACGAACGATCTCCCTCCAGAATGTTAGCGGCAAGAAGACTGGTTTGTTGTCAAAAGTGGAATGTTATTTGCGCCACCCACTGACAAATGTTACTATGGAAACCAGTAATAGGAACGCCTACTGGCGACTTCATAGTATAGCAGCTGGCGACTTGCAGTGATGAAGTCGCTATATTTGTGAATGTACCTTTAGAAGGAGTCTCCAGTGTCAGCGCTTTGTAACAGTCAGAGGTAAAGCTGAAGCTTTAAGTGTTCCGGCACAGGAAGGTCTAACAGAAAGATGGCTTTACGGTTTCTCAGTAACGTGACAGTGTCTTATTAACTTTACAAGAGAGAACAAACAGAGTTTGGTGCGGGAACGACTGTTTATAGCTGCTATAATGCAAAGTGATAACAGGAACTAACTTGTTTTGCAGACCTCAAATGTACCTATAAGCAAATAAAAGTTATTGTTTTGTATGGAGCGCTCACCATACAAAAGTCCTTGTGTAAGTTGTTACTGTAGAAACAAAAATGTATTAGAATGAGTAAATTCATATAAACCTGTGAATTACCTTGCAGCTGGCTTTATCAACAGAGCTGCTGTAATAGACAATTAATCGACACCTTCTTACCAATCAGATTTGAGAATTCAACACCACTATGGTATAATAGTGTCTCAAGGAACGTCTTGTCAACTGCTCGATTTCTAAGCTCTTTGCTCTCTCTCTCTGTCTCTCACCTTCCTGTCTTTCTCTCTCCTGCTGCTTTGCTCCATGGCTTTCACTCAGGCATAGGTAGAGTGTCCTTAGGAGCCTTCCTGGGTAGGTCCTCTGTTCTCTGATCTTTCGTGGACTCCCTCCCTCAGACGCATGTCCATTCCCCCAATCACCTCTCACTCATAGTCTCATGCGCCGTGCCTATTGGGAGTTGTGCTATGACTCTGCTATGAATCAATGACTCTTGTTCTTCCTTTTCCAGAACATTCCACCATCACTACTCACTTGTATCACCATGTACCAGACCCATTTCCAGTCAAACACGATAAGACGCTAGATGTAGCAGATCAGCACTGCAGCACTGATCTGATCTGAAATTCTCTCTCTCTCTCTCTCTCTCTCTCTCTGTCTCTCTCTGTCTCTGTCTCTCTCTCCCCCCTTGTGTTGTTCCACCAGATCTGTCGTTCATCACGACGGAGACGTTCTTGTGGAAGGTGTGTGTGATCACGCTGGTCAGCTGCATGCCTCTGTACATCATCAAGTATCTGAAGCGCAAGTTTTCGCCACCCAGTTACTCCAAGCTGTCCTCCTGAGCTGACCCTCACACAGGCACAGCATCAAAGCACACACACACACACACACACACACACACACACACACACACACACACACACACACACACACACATATATATATATATATAGCAGCTTAATAGACACTATAGCAGGCATAGTGACTGTAGCTGTCCAGGTTTGGAGATCTGTTAGAGCTTTATGAAGCTTGTGTGTCTGATTTAAGTGTCTAATTAATGCCGTATGCCTCATGCTGTGGAGTATTACTCGAACCAGCTTTTCATTTTTTGCTGGGTTATCGATGGACAGCGTGTGTACTCGGCACAACAGGAGACTTACTGCGAATACTTGAGAAAAAAAAAAAAAACGAAGCACAAAAAGAGACCAAGAATGAACTCCAGTGATAGAACTGGTAAGAGTATTTGAAGAAGAAAACATGGACCTTCGTTAGGCGCTTCCTTTATTTGAGTGCACTTCAATCTAACCAGTGATTGTTTACTTTCCAGGGCTGTTCGGAGATTTTTTTTATAGTGATTTATTGATGTGTAATGATGTGCATTACTACAGCAGGCTGGATTGTCAGAATGAACTAAGAAGTTGTTTATGAATGGGAAAAGAGCAATGCTATTACTTTCCTGTGAGGGTTATCTTCAGCTTTGATTGTCTTTTTTTTAAGATTTTCTATGCCTGGTGAATTCATAAAGTTGTCTTATTTATTATAGATCGATGGTTTTAGGTGTGATTGTTTTTCCTTTTCTCTCTGCCTGTGTGTTGCACAAATGACTATAGGCATCTTTAATGGCTGGGTTTCCACTGAGCAAACAAACCATAAGATGTACCATAGTGCTGTTTTGTTTTTTTTTTTTTTTTTTTTTTCTACAAAGGGACTTCAATCATTTGTAAACAAGAGCTTTAGGAAGATGTAGGAAGATACAAGACTATCACCATGTGTTGAACTCCATTCAGCTGACAAAGTGACATTTGAATAATGTGTATTTATTTTAATCCTCAGCCTCCCAACTGCTCAGATTTGTTCAAATAACCTTCCAGCTCTTAAGACAAATGGTTACCGTTAACCTTAGTGATGACCTGAGTGTTAGATTTGGTCTTGTTTATGGGTGTGCACCTTTGCCACCCATCATTCCATCATACTGTATATGTGTGGCGGCCTGGGAAAACCCTTCACATCCTCACATTTTAGTTACCCCAAACACAGTTACCCTAAAATGTGAAAAGAGAAAAATTTGCATGTAAAGATCTCATTACAGTTCTACTAAAAAACGCCCTGCTCGAAAGACCTGCACATTTATAACTAATCTACTTACGGAAAAAACGACACTGCCAAATTTTAAAGAACTATAAGTTTACAATGGGAAATGAGCTCTCACTTTCATTATCAGCATCAACCACATCAGTCTCTGTTTCATCATAAGTCACAACATTTACACACGAGCCTCATCGTCATCTTTTCACTCGACTGATCTCTCTCCACGCTAACATCGGTGAAGAAATACTCGCTGATTCGTCAATGTAATTCGTTAAAGTGCTCTTCTATGTTTCGATGATGATTTGATGTGATCGCATCGCAGACATTTTGACAGCCGGTAACCGATTACAAACTGAATTTGATTGAATATAGGTTGATGTCGATATCTCTATGACACGTAACTATGCAACTACTCAATCAAATAATAAGAAAAACACACTAGTAAGGTTTTAGACATCTTTAAGCAGACTGACTGTTTGTACCACTGTGTTTGTGAAACTGACTCCTTACAGAACACGATCTTTACAGGCAGACAACAGAGGCAAGGTTACAAAGTAAACTAAATAAAACATTTTCATATTTTGTTTTGTAAAATACTGTATATTTATGTTTTCCTAAAGTAGCGGTGTCAAAGTATATAATTGGCAGAAAACTTCAAAATTCAAAAAGTCAAAATCGGCTGTTTTCCAGAATTCAGCCACAGGAACATCCAACTGGTTTTCCCATACCGTCACTTACAGTAGTGTGCAAAAGTTTTAGGCACATGCAAAGAAATGCTGTAGAGCAAAGATGCTTTCAAAATAATGAAATTAAATGTTTCTACATTAACACACAAAAAAAAAAAATACCGTAAATAGCAGTAAACAGTAGTAAATGAAACAAAGTGAATATTTGGTGTGACAAAAAAATTTAAATAAAAATAGTAGTCTCCGGTACAGTTTGTGCAGTTTTATAAGGAAATTAGCTGGTAAGTTTTATTGAGCATCTTGCAGAATCAGCCACAGTTCTTCTGGAGACTTTGACTTTCGCACTTGCTTCTTATTTTTGCAGCAAAACCCAGCAGCCTTCATTGTGTTTTTTGTCTGAAAAGTGTCTCTTACGTAATATGCTGCTTTCTTTAATAACATACAAACATTTTTCTGTAACATTTAATTTTGTGCTATAAAACTAATGTTTGGGAATCTAAAATGTTTTTTGTACTGACTTGATAATGTAGAAGTCATAAAATAAAAAAAATCTATAACACAGTTTGTACTAAAAAAAATAGAGTGCCTAAAACTTTTGCACAGTACTGTATATAGTCTTGGTCGAGGTAAATTGGTGTCCATTTCATTGGCAGCACAATCAGAATAAATATGAAGTTAAATTTGTGAGTGCTTATCTAACAAACATGAATAAGAAATGAATAAGTTGCCCGGTTTTCACCCAGTGTGTTTAAGGAATGAGTTTTATCATTCTTTGTGTAACAAAAGAGAGAAAGTATTGTAACTGCACTGTACATTCTAAATGGAAAAAAATCCTTATTTGATATTCTTTGGATTAGTGATGGATTTGGTATGTATTTAAGTCATGATGTGTTCTGATTAATTATTGAATCACTCTGTCTTCATGTGAGGACCAAAGTATTGCTGCTTTTTTTCCCACAATGTGTGTAGAAGTATTTGGCTTTTTTGCAGACACTTTTTATACAGAGTATTAAAATGTTTGAGGAGTAAATTAACCAGCAAAATTGTTACTGTGCTAATAATAATTGGCACCTTTGCTTTTGATAAGCCTGAGCTTGCTTTCAGTGTCAAAACCACTTTTTTAAAAAAAAAAAAAAAAAAAAAAGAAAAGAAAAAATCAGAATGTAATTGTTGGTGTTATTGATATGATTTATGATTTAATCAGCATTAAAGAGCAACAAGTTTGATTATTTAAGTACCTCTTGGAAATTGTGTGAATTTAATTTTATGGATGATACAGTGACCTTTTGGGTGCAGCTTTCCTGATTAAATATCCAGTTTGCCACCATTTTTGCCTTTCACCACTAGATGGCAGCAGTTTCTTGCACGTACTAAGAATTCTCTAATAAGAGCTTCTATTTTAGCATTACAGATCAACACTGCCAGTCAGAAGTGTCTGAACACATTAAATATATGTTTTATTACAGTTTAACCTAGAAGAATGGCATACAAAGCAAAACAGTACACAATCGATCTCAATTAAATAGCTTCTGAGACTGTAGGAGGTGTCACCGAGCCACCACCATGCTTGACTGTAGACAGAGTGTTCTTTCTTCATTCTTCTTTCTCCAGACATACCGCTGATC
This sequence comes from Cranoglanis bouderius, assembly GCA_023630585.1. Lineage (NCBI taxonomy): Eukaryota > Metazoa > Chordata > Actinopteri > Siluriformes > Cranoglanididae > Cranoglanis > Cranoglanis bouderius. The sequence continues at coordinate 7,904,343 of CM042551.1, forward strand.
CATCGTGCCGAAAAGTTCCAGTTTTGTTTCATCGCTCCACAGAACAGAATCCCAAAACTTCTGTGGCTTATTTATATGATTTTGAGCCGATTTTTCTTGTGCTCTTGGGTCAGTAGTGGTGTACGTCTTGGAGGTCTGGCATGGAAACCTTCTGCATTTACCACATGCCATACTGTGCTCACTGAAACCTCAGTGCCTGTTGCCACCAAGTCTTACTGCAGGTCTTTTGCAGTCACTCGAGGGTTTTTTCACAACCTGTCTTCTCAGAAAACTGGTTGCAGCCGTTGATAGCTTCCTTTTTCTGCCCCGTCCAGGTATTTCATGAATTTTCTGCCCCTAGCCAGTTCAGGTATTTCATGTGTTCCAGCTCAAGCACACCTGGTGCAACTAATGAAGCCCTTGATTAGTTGCATCAAGTGTGCTTGAGACAACACCTGTTTTGCATATTTGTGCTGTTCTGAGGAATTCTATTCAGAGGGTTGAATAATTTTGAAACTGGAGAAGTCATTATAAGTTGCATTTTCAGTTGAATTTGGGGAAACCACTTGAATCATTGTTTGTGTTGAGCTATTTCAATTGCTTTTGTTTTATTTGTTCATTGCAAACAGCTGAAAGTCTCTACATTTTGACAATAAACCTGATTAGCAATGGGGGTTGAATAATTTTGATTGCAACTGTATATATTTATTCCTTACCTCTATTTTTATGTACAGTGTTGTGAAAAAGTATTTGATTTCTTCAGTTTTGTGTATATCTCATACTAATTTGTTTCAGAAATTAAAACAAAATCTAAGATAAAACAAAGGCAACCTGAATAAACACAAAATACAGTTCTAAAATGTTATTTATTGAAGCAAAAAAAACTTATCTGATACCAACTGGGCCTGTGTGCAAAATGTATTTGCCCCTGTAGTTACTACTGTAATTCCCCAAATCTATGAAACCGCATTCATAATGGGGTTCAGCTGGACTAGACGCTAGGACCTACAGGCCTCTCTTGCATCAATAAAGATCACTGTTCATGACTCCACTATCAGAAAGACACTGGGCAAAAATGGTATCCATGGAAACGTGGTGAGGTGAAAACCACTGCTAACCCAGAAGAACATTAAGGCTCGTCTGAATTTTGCCAAAACACACCTTGATGATCCTCAGACCTTTTGGGAGAATGTTCTGTGGATTGATGAGTTGAAAGTGGAACTGTTTGGAAGACAGGGGTCCCGTTACATCTGGCGTAAACCAAACACAGAATTCCACAAAAAGAACATCATACCTATGGTCAAGCATGGTGGTGGCAGTGTGATGGTGTGGGGATGCTTTGCTGCTTCAGGGCCTGGGCAACTCGCAGTAATTGAGGGGAAACATGAATTCTGCTCTCTACCAGAAAATCCTAAAGGAGAATGTCCGGTCTTCAGTCCGTAAGTTGAAACTCAAGCGCAACTGGATTATGCAGCAAGACAATGATCCAAAGCATAGGAGTAAGTCCTAGTCCTATAAGTAAGTGAAAGACTGATCTCCAGTTATCAGAAGCATTTGGTTGCAGTTACTGCTGCTAAAGGTGTCACAACCAGATTTTTTTTTTAAGGGGCCAATTTGTTTTTCACATTGGTGATAGGTGTTGGATAACTTTTTTTTTTTTTTGCTTCAATAAAATAAATAAATAAAAACTGTATTGTGTGTTTACTCAGGTTGTCTTTGTTTTATGTTGTATTTCGTTTGAAGATCTAAAACTATTTAGTATGAGATATACACAAAAACAGAAGAAATCAGGATGGGGCAAATACTTTTTCACAGCACTGTAAGTTTGGTCATTTAATTAGCAACTTATTCATTTAAAATTAGCAGTTTCTATACTGCCCAATTATATGGAAAGGAAAAGTGTGGTTATGCAGCCCGACACAAGCGTTCCATAAGAACATGCCCAAAAGTGTTTAATTCCTCTTATATCTCAATTTGTCAATGATTTTTTTTTAAATAATAACCAAAACATCATACTTATCAATTTATAGTTATATTTATTGTTTTGAAACATCCCCAAAACATCCTGTTATCACTTATAGCATATATCTCAGATTGAGTGTATTGTATCTTTTACTTATTTTCACTTAATCCCAGACATAAATACTTGCAGTAGTTATATTGTTTTTATTAAGAAACCTAGAAAATGTGTTATCAATGTATCTCTCCTGCACTCACACACATGCAATTTTACCTCCGACAGCAGGAAATGTGTGGTACGTTAGAGACCTGATGTTAACGTGATGGTCTGCTGCGTCTAACAATCTAGACACTCTTTTTCATCCCAGCTTCTCTCTCTTACTCACTCTCTCTCTCTCTCTCTCTCTCTCTCTCTCTCTCTCTCTTTCTCTCTCTCTCTCTCTCTCTCTTTTTCTCTCTCTTTTTCTCTCTCTCGATGATTGAATATACATTCAATAAACAAATTATAACCTGAGCAGGCAATGTAGACGTGCACCAGGGTGCTGTAGAAGGTCTTTAGGTTCTTTTCTGAGATTTTCTGTGTAATTTATATTGTAAACTGAAATTGGGAAGAAATATTGGAACATCATGGCAGTATTGTTGGTGATGGCACAAATGAATAGTGTGGGAGTCTGGGAAGACCTTTCACATGGTGAAATGGTGACATTTTTTATATATATATATATATATATATATATATATATATAGTTCTGAAAATGACAAACTTTCCCGAACTGAAATATGTTTCTCTTTTGCATGTATCTCAACCACAAAAGTGAAGTGAAGTGTGTGAGGAAATCTCACTAGCCTAGCAAAGTTTAGACATTTTTCCCAGACTTTTGTTAAAGTGCCTCCTTATCCTTGCCAAGGCAAGATTAAAAAGCAAATAAAAACATTTCCATGTCACTTTAGTGAAATATATTTATGGAATTTTAACGTTGATGTTTTTTAAAAAGTATATTATAGTCAAAAAAAACCCAATTTTTGTCTTTATTGCCTTTTTTTCTTTGGCAGCAATATCCGATATTTCCCCCCCAGACCTCATCATAGTTATGGTCTTGTTTTTCTGTCTATATTCTTATCATTTGTTTAAGAGTGCAACATTAATGTTTGAGCCAATAAGAATTTGCAAGGGCTTCAGAATTATTTCACTCAAGTTTTATACTTGATGATGGTTCTACCTGGAGTGGAAACTATGAGCCCTTATCATGATAAACCCTTTCAGAGTAAAATAATGGACACAGCAGGCAAAAATGTTTAAATCCTTTACCCATCACCTGCCATTAGCTGATCATACCATAAATGTACAGGTCCGGTTTAGCCGAAATGCTGTCATTATAAAACTCAGAGCTTCAAACAGTGTCTATCAGATGAGAAACATTACAATTAGCTGTACAACGCTGCAACTACTTTCACCTCTTTTTATGTAGAATGAAGGCCAGAGGTTGCTTTAGGCTACCATCAGAACCAGACTATCTACATTGCACATCTGTTTTTTGTTTTTGTTTCCTCTCTGTCTTTTCAAGTTTGAGTGAACTGATCATTTCAACCTCATTTACATTTAATTTAAGGAAGTTGCACCTGAATTAGTTATGCTTGAGAGATGACGGGTGAATCTCGCTATCATGTGGTAGTGCACATGAGTAATTATGTGTCTTTTGAATGACTCACAATTATTAGGAATTCCAGTTTGGTTTTGTAAAATGTTCTGGTGATTGGATTTAAGAATGGTTTAGAGGTTTTACGCAGAACTGTTATTATTTTAAAAATATTTTCTAACAACCGCACTTTTTCCCAAAATATAAACAATTTAGTAATTTAAACTACAGCTATCCTGACCAGGATAAAGTAGTTACTGAAAGAAAGATGTTCATCCCTATGGAGCAATTTACAATATCTCAAACCTAAGTCTGTTTCACACATGACACTCAACTTGAATGGCTTAAAGGGGACCAATGCAGATGCCGATTCAATTCAGTTCAGTTTTAGATCCTTAACGAACAATGCAAAGGTGACAAACTCCCTGAGATGAAAGGAATAAAACTTGAGAGGAATTTTAGCCTGATGTGAATTTTATGTCATTATTATTATGGTCACATGATCATTATATGCTAATTATACCACAGTTCTCTCAAATTCTCTAATCTTGATTACTTTTCTATAACAGCTACCAGCTTCAAGACAGTTTGTGAACCCTTTAGAATTTTCTATACTTCTGCATAAATATGGCGTAAAACATCATCAGGTTTTCACACAAGTCCTAAAAGTAGACAAAGAGAACCCAATTAAACAAATGAGACAAACATATTATGCTTGGTCATTTATTTATTGAGGAAAATTACCCAATATTACATAGTGGCAAAAGTATGTGAAACTTTGCTTTCAGTATCTGGTGTGACTCCTTTGTGCAGCAATAAGTGCAACTAAACATTTCCAATAACTGTTGATCAGTCCTGTACATCGGCTTGGAGGAATTTTAGCCCATTCCTCAGTACAGAACTGCTTCAACTCTGGGATGTTGGTGGGTTTCCTCACATGAACTGCTTGCTTCAGGTTCTTCCACAACATTTCTATTGGATTAAGATCAGGACTTTGACTTGGCCATTCCAAAACATTAACTTTATTCTTCTTTAACCATTCTTTGGTAGAGCGACTTGTGTGCTTAGGGTTGTTGTCTTGCTGCATGATCCACTTTCTCTTGAGATTCAGTTCACAGACAGATGTCCTAGACCATGATACTACCACCAGCATGTTTCATAGATGGGAGAAGGTTCTTATGCTGGAATGCATTGTTTTCCTTTCTCCAAACATTACACTTCTCATTTAAACCATAAATTCTATTTTGGCCTCATCTGTCCACAAACCATTTTTCCAATAGCATTCTGATTTGTCCACATGATCTTTAGCAAACTGCAGAAGGGCAGCAATGTTTTTTTTGGAGAGCAGTGGCTTTCTCCTTGCAACCCTGCCCATGCACTCATGTGGACTCATGAACATGAATATTAGCCAATGTTTAGGCCTTTAGTTTGCTTAGAAGTTACCCTGGGTTCCCTGGGACCTCATGGATTATTAAACGTCTTGCTCTTGGAGTAATATTTGTTGGTTGACCACTCCTGGGGAGGGTAACAATGGCCTTGAATTTCCTCCATTTGTATACAATCTGTATGACTGTGTATTGGTGGAGTCCAAACTCTTTAGAGATGGTTTTGTAACCTTTTCCAGCCAGAGCATCAACAACTCTTTTCCTGAGGTCCTCAGAAATATCCTTTGTTTGTGCCATGATATACTTCCATGTGTTGTGAAGATCAGACTCTGATAGATCCCTGTTCTTTAAATAAAACAGGGTGCTCACTCACACCTGATTGTCATCCCACTGATTGAAAACACCTGACTCTAATTTCACCTTCAAATTAACTGCTAATCCTAGAGGTTCACATACTTTTGCCTCTCACAGTTATGTAATATTGGATAATTTTCCTCAATAAATAAATGACCAAGTATAATATTTGTGACCAAGTATAAAATTGGGTTCTCTTTGTCTACTTTTAGGACTTAATCTGATAATGTTTTAGGTCATATTTATGTAGAGATATAGAAAACTTTCAAGCACCACCGTATATGAATGTGCTCATTCTATAATATCATTTCTATATTCACATCTAATTCACAGGAACTTGTATGTTGGATGCTCTGCATAATCTGACACAATAAACAGAGAAAAATGTGTTGTAATCACTGATTTACAGTAAATGTATATGTATGGATACATTCATATATTTAACATTTATGGAAGGAGTCTCCAATGTCAGCACTTTGTAACAGTAAGGTTTATTTGTCTTCTTAACTTCAAAAGAAAAAAAAAAAAAAGCGAGGTTGGTGAGAGAACGACCAACAAGGTGTCACAAAAGTCTCCATACATAGGGGAAATGAACAGTCTTCCAAAATGTTTCATACTTAGTTTATATTATATTACTTTTTTCAGATAGCCTTTAAGAATGTCTTTGACAAAAGAAGAACATATTGAAATCATTCTCATGGCTAAATCAGGAAGCTGTTGCAAGGTTGTGATGGACTTTAACAGGAAACATGGCAAGCACATCTCACATGAAACTGTTGCCAAACTGGGAGCCAAAATTGGGAGAGACAACTTTGTGTGTTTACAAAGAAATGACAATCATGTAGCAGATGTTCTGTAAATTTTCTATTTTAAATATAAATTTTATGCTACTGTTAACATGGATAGATATTGGGTTGAAAGCTAGCATGCTCCTTTATTCATTCAGCTGCTTTATTTTTTATCCATGGATCTTCAGGAAGCTCGCTGTGCTGGTCCATGGTGTAAACATCCTGATCTGGTTACACTTTGGGTAGGCGTGACTGCTTAGGAGCGAGATGGTGTTACCAGTCATTACATAAACCTATTACAAACACTGTCACTAAAGCAGCCTTTTGGGTGAAGTACTCAGAAATGTCGCCTTCAATATTAACTCTTACCACTTTCCCGAACTGCTGCTCTGCTCTCTCTGTGTTGTGGTTCTTATTTAGTGTTGGAGCCTAGGCCCCATGGTGGAGCTGCACATCAAGGCCAAGTGTTTGCTCACCGGGCCCATGGGAGCCAGTGCTATCCCAGAATCCCCTCCCTCTTGGATGGCGGCCACTGTCTCCAGGCAGCAGCTTTACACAACAGGAAACAGACTGGGGATTCCGTCACCATGCCACAGTCAAAGAGAGCATTGAGTGGAGACAGGAAGGCTGTGTAAAGAGCGGAGTGGGAGCGTCGTGTAAAAGCTCCTCATACTGCCGTTACTGTTTCTACTTTAAGCACTTTTTTATACGCTTCTCTCAATTTATTTTTAAATGTGTCCTGTCACGGGCGCATGAGTCACATCGTAAAAGTAGCTAAAATAACATGTTTGATTACACTCTCCTGTAAAACATGAATAAATACATATGTGAAAAAACACAGGCCGGCTGTAATTCTTTTACGTGTTACATCTTCCACTTTCTTCTGGTTTCTTATTCTCAGATTATTATAAAATTCTGCTACTTAACGCAGTGACAGTACCAACTAACCCTTCTCATTATTTCTAATTTAATCCATAAAGACTTAGTAGGACTGCGGGGTAGAAAAGGCAATGTTTCTCATCAGCACGTGGTCCAACCCACGTCATTCCAGCACACCAGGCCTCAAAACAGACCCAATCCTTACACACATGGGCTGACCTGTAGGACACAAATGGAGGTGAGTATGCACATGACATCAGAGCCTTGCACACTCACAGAGGTTAAATGTGGTATTGGTTTATTTTAATAGCGTTCAGAATCGCTGACACATCGTTTGCAGATGCAATGCATCACCCTTCATAGTATCCTTATGAGTTCAGCAGACGTTTTCCCGACAGATGCTGGACGTGACAACGTTCATTCAACATCTGTAACGGATCTGGAGTTGAGGTTCCTTTTACACAAATATACGTGTTTAATGTATTGACTCTATCTATTAAGGTTTAAGTGTTTTTAAACTTGTTTACTGCCTTTTTATGAGGTGCTGAATAAAATCACCGGTATTACATTAGCACTAAACACATAGCGTGTGAGCTACAGTGGGCTCGTATGGTGTTATTTAACTGCTAGTAGAATTAACACCAAATTATTTACTGATTATTTGTCTACTCTTTTTATTTATACAACAGCGCTGTTGAATGCTTGAACCTGATTGGTCAGAAGGTGTTGATTAATTTCCTATAACAATATTTCCGGCTGCAAGGTTTACATTAATGGTATTAGAGGAATATGACACTTCCAGATGTGCTGTTATTGGAAAATAATCAACTTCGGGGTGGAAACGGATAACATCACCAGATCATTGATTATTTTTCTATAACGCCATGCCCGTTGTGTTTTATTCCTTTAATCATGTTTTGATATTTGATCTAAAATGAGTTGTCAAGTTAGAAAAAAAAGAGATTCTCATTGTGACTGGTTGGGGAAAATCAAAACTCTTTGAGTAAACTTAATGAATCATACCTTATCCCTTTTCGTATTAGTAACTGAAACTAATGTATGAATCCAGTGCAGAAATGTCATTATGGGGACTATTCATCTAGCACCAAGAGACAAATCAGATATTCTTGAGAATCTTGTCCTCTAAAAAAAAAAAAAAAATTAGGTGCCAGCTGTTAGTATTCATTCCATACCTCTTACTTAAGGTTTAAATTTATCCTAATGACTGAAATGCTGTATAATATATATTTATGGGATTACTTCTTTGAACAATACAACTGTGGGATGAAAAATCCTAAAAACTTAGATCATTGTAGGAAGGAAAAAAAAGATTAATGTAAATAGCACATGTTTTTGTAGCACAAAAGAAACAAAGCCACTAATCTTCCAATGTCAGTTCATCAGCACTGCTATTGTATTTCAAGCAAATGACTGGTTTTGCGCTTAAAATAAGTTTACCGCAAATCTCATATGCAGCAAACGTATTTGTTTGTCTATTGGAGCATTCAATATCACCACAATGACCCTGTCGAGTCATTAGGCCACAGAGCCCTACAGGCAGCCAAACCAGGTTTGTAGGACCAATCAATATAACTATTCATGTCATTACACACAATACAGATTCGCAAAGCCAATTCTTGATTTATCTGGATGATACAGGTAAATTTGGCGGTAGGCGACTGTGGAAAAAGGACTGTCCGACCTGTTGCAGGAACGGATGTTCGTCAATCACCCTGACTGGAGCTATTTATTACCAGAAACTGGGAGAAGTGTTTACAGCAGCACGCGGTTCAGTTTCACATAGCTGGACAGGAGAGGGAGAAACACATGCCCCACTGCTCCAATTAGGGCGTTCGCCTGTGGGCGTGAGCTTTCCATGAGGTCAAACCAGTGAACGGGACTTTCATCATGACAAGGGAGAGGATGCCAGAGGAGGGGGACAGACATTGCTACTATGTCCCCATGATGAAAGCTCTTCATACTTGCACTGCCTCTGCATGTGGGGTGCATCCTTAATGTCACTCAGACTGTGAGCCATTTCAGTTCAGTTAGATTTTATTTGTATAGCGCTTTTAACAACAGACATGGTTACAAAGCAGCTTTACAGAATTTAGCAGGATGTAGATTTGGATCCCCAATGAGCAAGCCAGAGGTGACAGCGGCAAGGAAAAACTCCCTGAGATGACATGAGGAAGGAATCTTAAGAGGAACCAGACTCTAAGTCCTCTCTAGACTCAAAGTGCTCTTCAGAGTCAAAGTCCTCTATTGACACCGGCTTTTCAACCAGCTTATAAAAGCTTTACATGGGACTGGGGTTGTACTGTTTACTTTTTGCATTACCACACAACCCCTATCAATTTCTATGCACTGTTTCATTTATTTGCCTACCAACAAAATCGGGGTTAAAAATATTTGTACTCTATATAGTTCATATTTAACACCGTAAACGTCTAAATACAAGGTGTACATTTATTACACTGTCCTCATATTAGAGACACTTGGATACGAAACCTATCACAGGAATAATCGCAGAGCATAATATTTAAGTGTTTTTGGATGATGAGAAGAAACCAGGGAACCCAAAGGAAACCTGCACAGAAGAACATGTGAAACTCCACAGGGCTCAAGATTGAACCGAGGACCCTGGAGCTGGGAGTTCACTGTGTTATGACTGAGCACCTTACACGTTTGACTAGATTTAGAGTTAACAGTAAACTGTTAACTCTGAATCCCTGATCAGTGTTAAACTTGGACCCTGAGCACTGCGCCTTTAGCATAATGTCCACAGAGCCAGTCTGATCAAACCTGGAACAATTTTGAACATTAAATAATACAAGGGTTTGATGGTGGTGTGGTGTGTAGTGTGGCCACCTCATAGCTCCAGGTTCAATACTCAGTTCAGGTTACTGGCTGTGTACCTCATGTCTGTCAGGTTACCTCCAAAAACATGACTCTAGGTGAATAGGTGACTATAAATTGCCCCTACGAGTGTGTGTAGTTGGTGGGGGGGTTGTTTGTGCATCATACTCAGTGTTCCCGGGATAGGCTCTGGATCTATGGCGACCTTGACCAGGATCAAGTGGCTACTGATGGTGAATGACACAACAATACAATGACACAACGAAAAAATATTTGCGTTTAATTTCAACACAACACAAGAAGCTTGATGCAAGAAGCTATCTAAAGTTAATTTAGATATTTAACTCCCTACCACCCACAAACACACCCCTGCTGAAAAAAAAAAATTAAAAATCAGAGAAATCCTAATGGTTTCCACTACAAATACCATTACAAATCATCAGCCCAACCATTAAAATCATTACCATTACCATTACCGTTCCTTAATCGTATCCACTAGACATAACATGCCACCAATAGAATAGAAGGCAACACATTACCAGTAGAGACCCACCGGGACCATTAGAATTTCCATTAAAAGCAATTCGCATTATAACCATTAAAACCATTACAAATTCTATAAGGGTTTCTTTTTTTTCCAGCAGGGACCTTTGTGTATGTAACTGACATTTTCCATGTTTAAAGCAGTGCACGCCAAATCTAACCGATCTTGTCTTGTCGTCCGGTTTCCTCCCAGTGTGATCAAAGCACTGCAGTGTAGTGCTGTGTTAATGGTTTGCAGATTCAGCATGTTTTGGTTGCAGTAACAGTTTAAATGTAAAACGCTGTCGTGAATCCCTGATCAGTCTTAAACTTGGACCCTGAGCACTGCGCCTTTAGCATAATGTCCACAGAGCCAGTCTGATGAAGTGTCTAACGATTATGACCGCTCTTCTGTAGACAGAAAAGAAACGTCTGACGCTCGCACAGTCATGACTTTTGTATTTCGTTTCCCAACGTTGCCGAGTCTTAAAATAGAGCGGCAGTATTTGTGTTTATCCGCCACGCCGACCCACTGCGGTTGCTAAGCGACGGACTGTCGTTCACAAGGCAACAACTTTCGGCATTCCTGAAATAGGAGAACTAATAGAAAGCACATTTTCACACCAGTTCACGATTTTGGGATCGTTTTATGCTTGGTCTCATCATTATGCTCTTAATTCTCTGTTGTCTTCTTCCACAGTAGTCAATTCCTCGCGCCCATCTGGAAATGTGGAGATGGGTTGCCAGGTTGGTGCAACAAAAAAACAAAACAAAAAAAAAACAAAACAAAACAAAAAAAAAAAAAACCCACCAACTTTGTAGCTACACCCATAGGACAATTAATCACCCTGCTAAAAAATAATAAACAAAGAAATTCTAATGGTTTCCACTACAAATACCATTACAAGCCATCAGCTGTTAACCATTAAAACCATTACCAAATGGTTTCCATTATGTAGTAGGACGTATTAAGGATGTATGGATGGTATCCACTAGACATAACATGACACCAATAGAAGGCAAAAAATTCCCAGTAGAGACCCATAGGGACCATTACAGTTTCCATTAAAACTATTACAATTCCCCATTAAAACCATTACAACTCTATGGGGGTTTCTATTGTTTTGTTGTTTGTTTGTTAGTTTTTTCAGGTACACACATCATATAACCCTTCGATGGTCTGGTGTCCCTTCCAGGGTGTATTCCTGCTTCATGCCCAGTGTTCCCAGGATAGGCTCCTGATCCATCGAGTCAAACCACCAGAATAAAGATAAAGTGCTTACTGAAGATGGTGAATGAATGGACACGTCATATAAGTGCATTTTTGTAGGTACACAGAAAGTTTACAGAAGTCACTTTGCCTCTGGAGAAACCCTTAAAGATTGTATGTTGAACCCTACAACAGAGTGTTTTCTTATCATAAACAGTTCCAAGTAGAACCCTCTGAGGAAGCTAAGAACCCTTAACTAGTCAAGTCAAAATTATTTATACAGTATAGCATACTTACAAACACTTTCATAGAGCAAAGTGCTTTAATACAACTCCCCTTAACCCATGAAAAACCCTGGAAGAACACTTTTCCCCCCACTAAGAGTGTACAATTATCTACATTTACTCCAATCCATCAGTGGAAAGGGACCACCACAGGACTACTGTTGTCTTGATATATACAGTAGTTGGTGAACCATTCTCCATGCAGCACTGAATATTGCAGTGGTAGGACTGTATCAGGCCCAGCAGTGTTACTGAGGTTTTTAAACTCAAAGTGTCAATAGAAGGATGAGAAACAGTCCATGAGCCAAAAATATCCAAGCAACAGCATTTCTGTGGTAATATGCTAACACTAATGATGCTGGATAATGGATGACTAACACAAATTGTATACAAAAAAGTTAACTATTTTCTCCAAGGAGGTAGGTGTGTCAAATAGAGTGACCAGTAAGTGTACACAGTCTACAAAAATCACTGAGCCCGATACACTCATGATAGAATCACATACACTACCCATGCCATTACCATATCTCACATCTGGGCTGAGAATGTTCCACTGCCCTAATGACATTTAGTCTGCGCTGGTCCTATGGATGGAGTAGAAGAGGGCTGGCAATTTGTGCATAGCAACAGAAGTGCACCTTTATAGTATGTTCATTCATTTAATCAACTTCAGTAACTGTTTTATCCTGATCAGGGTTACAGTGGATCTGGAGCCTATCCTGGAAACACTGGGTGCAAGACAGCAATACACTCTGGATAAGACGCCAGTCGATCACAAGGCACATCCACATACACATTGACACTCATTTACTCTAAAGGGGAAACCCAGAGTAGCCAATCCGCCTAGTGGCATATTTTTGGGAGGTGGAAGGCAAGCAGAGAACCCTGAGGAAACCTACATGGATACAAGAACATGAGAAACTCCACCCTGGCTCTGTGATGCTCTTCTTGCTGCACCAATTATATATAGTACATTCACTGCAAAAGGGTTCTTAGCTTCCTAAAACGGTTCTAGTTTGAAACCTTTCCCGATAAGGAATCATTCTGTAGGGCAGGGGTCTTCAATCTTATCCACAAATTTCACTTGTTTAATCAGATCATCCTAGTCTCCAATTACCTACTAAGAGTGCCTCCAATTTGGCTGTAATGAAAGCCTGCAGCCACACCAGCCCTTTGTGGATAACATTGAAGACCCCTGCTGTACGGTGATATATAGAACTTTAAGAGTTCCCCAAGAGGGACAACCAAAGAGCCCTTAAGCATTCTAGTCTTTACCTGATAAATTGTACAATGGGTGCCATTAAAGTGGCTCTGGGTGTATATTATCATAAGTAAATACACTCTCAGAAAAAAAGCATACTAAACTAAACTGTACCTTCCTTGTACCACATCTCTCCACGTGTCCATCCACTAGGGGTGTAATAATTGGACGATTTGGACCAATGCATTGATTTAAAAGGCAACCATCATAAGTCAATTATTATCAATTATAAAATCCATCCATTTTCTGTACCATTTATCCTACACAGGGTCACAGGGAGCCTGGAGCTTATACCAGGGGACTTGGGGCACAAGGCAAGGTACATGGTGCCAACCCATCACAGGGCATAATTGCACAAGGCAAACGTGCTGACCACTAATCCCCTTTCCATTGTTTCAATTGACAACGCTCTTGTTGGGCTCATGTTTCCTTTCAAAAAGTGCAATGTCTGTAAGCACTCTCTTTTAACTGCAGACTAATTTGCATTTTTAGACTTGCTGGTATTTGGTTTAGAAATGCAAATTACAAGGTGATTCCATAATATTTGTCCTCTTCTTGATCTGGAAATGCTATTAATTCAAATAATTTCATTTAATTAGTTGTTTTACGAAGCCAGATGGTTCAACTATTAAACAAAAAATTTTGTTGCTACGAAGTATAAAAGCCTGGTGAACATCCTCTAAGTGTGGTGATTGCATAATTTTTGCCAGGGGTTGTAGTAGATTCAGTTTTTTGTCAAGTATCGAATTGTTGCCTTGTGAATGCGAATTGAAATCGTATCCTATTGTATTGTAGCAGACACAGTAGTATCGGATAATAGAAACCGCATCACATTGTGTGGAAGCCTGAAGCTTACATCTCTACCATCCACAAGCCTATATCCTCCCACATGCCTATTATTATTATTATTATTATTATTATTATTATTATTATTATTAGCTTCGAGGGTTTCCTCTGGGTACTCCGGCTTCCTCCCCCAGTCCAAAGACCTGCGTTGTAGGCTGATAGTCATCTCTAAATTGTCCATAGTGTGTGACTGTGTGTGTGAGTGTGTGTGCGATTGTGCCCTGTGATGGGTTGGCACCCTGTCACCTGGGATAGGCTCCACGCTCCCCTCGACCCTGTGTAGGATAAGTGGTACGGAAAAATGGATGGGTGGATATTTACTGTAGTTCTTAATTACTGTGTAATTTCTGTTGACACAACTGGCAGACTAAATGTATGTGCAAATCTTCAGCTTCATCAAAACTGTCAGCTTACTTATTGGAAGAAATCTCAAATCCGTTCCAAATCAACTTGAATCAGAGGTAAAAGCGTGGAGCTGGCAACACTGTAGAGAATCCCTCTCGCGGTCCACTGGGACGTGGTGCGTGACGTCAGACAGGGGGGCGTTACTGAACGGAGGTATTTCCCGGCTTTGTAAAGCTGCGGAGACCTCACCGCGTGAGCTAGTGCGTCACGAAGACCCCGAGCAGCCCGGCACTTCATTTACAACTCCTGAATTAAAACGACGAAACGGGATTTCTTACAAAAAAAAAAAAAAAGGTTTTACTACTTTACTAAGGCACATAACTACATTTTGGATTTTGAATAAGCGCCTTTATAAATTATGCGCACTTTTCCGTGGCAGCGTTTTGTATGCTAGAATTTGACAGAACTGACCATTTTTTTCACCCAAGTTTTTGGAGAAATACATAACTTGGACAGTTAACTTTCACCAAAGAGGTCGGAAGCATGAAATCAGCAGATGAAGGTAGTATTATTTATTATTATTATTATTATTATTATTATTATTATTATTATTATTATTATTATTATTATTATTATTATTGTTGTCGTTGTTGTTGTTGTTGTTTTAACTAATATATGCTGGATAGAATATGTTTTCACCAGCTTACTCAAGTGCTTAAATGTTAAGGTAAAATATTAGACTTTCCCCCCGCTGTAAGATAGTAAAAGGCGTTGTCTTTGATTAAGTTTGCTGAAGGAGACTGGAGCTGAGTTTGGGTGGGCGTGGCTCCTGCCTCACAAGCAGACCGTTATACAGTTTTCTAGCTCTGTGTTAGAGCAGTACCTATTGCCTCGTGAAAGAGCTTAGTTTACATGACATTGTGATTCATGTTTTTCTCAGTCAAAGGCAACCATTTATCATATACACTTCGTTAGTCAGTGCAGTGTGTGTTAGTCTTTTGCTGTAATATCCCAATCCTCCTATTTTCAATGATTCAGATGCAGGGCTTGTTGCTCTCTTTGACTTCATTTAGTGGAGCTTGTGGTTTCAGGGTCTGCGTGGCACTGGGTTTCACAAGAGACTGTTTCTAATTTCCTTGTGAGGCTCACACACAAGAAAGTGCATAATTTCTTACAGACTAAAGCTCTCCTGTCTGAGCACCGGTCTGGAGAAGAGGTGTTTTCAACACATTTTAGAAAAAGGAAAAAAAGAGTTTCTCAATGGTTAATTGGATGGTTAAACATTCCAGCTATATAAAAGAATTCTACTTGGAACCCTTTCAGAATCCTCTATTTTAGTTTCTACATATAAACCTCAAGGCTCCCCATTGGAGCAAACAAGGACAAGGACAAACTGCAAATCCTCTATAGTACTTAGCATAGGGTATGCAGTTTTTAGTCTAGACCCTTTGAGTACCATCTCTATCTACACTCTTAGGAAAAAAAGATTACTAATGGGTTCTTTGGACAGCTAAGGGTTATGGGCTTTCCAAAGGTGTTCTTCTTGGAACATTTTCTGAAATGGAAGACCTCTACTGTATGGTCCAACATATAGATTTGAAGAGCTTCTCCATAGGGGACAAACGAAAGAGCCCTAAATGTTGCTAGATGCCAGTTTTGATGTCTCACCAAATGTTAGCTGTATTTTTTTTTTCAAAAGTTCATAGATAGCAGAGCTAGCATGAACTTTTCACCACAGACCATTTCCATGTGACAATTAGAGCCTCTGTGAAATTGCCATGTACTATTCTATTAAACACATTTTCACTTTAGATGCAAGATTTGCTAGTTTATAAACTGCCAATTCAATATGTATATTTATACATATATAGAATAAGATTGTACGTAACCAATAAACCGGTAACTCAGTGTACATCAAGTAGTCTGTGATTTAGAGTCATTTACTGAATTTTTTCTTCTTTTTTTTCTATTATTTTGTCTTATTATTGTATTATTTTATTTATTGGTTTGTCGTTTCAGTAGAATCAACCAAAAGTTTTGCTTTGTGTTGTCAGAATCATATACCATACCTTATATTACACTAAGTGACCTTGTGTTTAGACTGACTGACTGAGTGAATAGATTGGTTTTCCATCTGTTTTTGTATTTGATGAGGTATTTTTAATACAAAGTTATTTTTGGCTGGGTATTTTTGGTTTCAGTCATCTTACTTCCTTTGCAGATTCAGTGAGTTTCAGCAGTGATACTGCTTTTTTAAACTAACATCCACTGTCTTTCAACATAAAATGTTTTTTTTATCAAACCAGTTCATGGTTTTAGACCTGCCATATGAAACGATGGTGAGTTACTATACATTTCTCTCTGCAGATGCATACAGCTACACACCAAACATCAGCCTTTCCCTTCCACTGAGTAGCCCTTGCCTTCCCACCCAGTACCACAACCTTCAGACCAGTCCCTCCATCTCTGTTTCTATCAGCCAACCTTCATCATTCTCCCCCAGTGAAGACATGGGCTCGATGGGCTACTACCAGTCATCTGGCCCCAATGGAGCCCCTGCTCTGGAAAGCCCACGCATCGAGATCACAGCTTATGGTCAGTTCCCTGAAGATGAGGTGGAAGAGAACAATGCACCTGTAGCTAAGCGTGTCAACTCCGTTGTGACTTTAACATTGCCTAGTGGTGAAGGTTACCGCGACCCCAGCTGCCTGAGCCCAGCTAGCAGCGTTTCCTCACGTAGCTGTCACTCAGAGGCTTCATCATATGAGTCAGGCTACTCATGCAATTATGACAACTCACCACAGAACTCCCCATGGCAGTCACCATGTGTCTCACCCAAGGGTTCCTCTTCATTGCTGTCTGGAACCCTGGGCACCTCACCTCGCCAATCGCCTACAGGATCTCCCCGCACCAGTGTGACTGATGAAAGCTGGATGGCACCTCGTGGCTCCCGCTCCAACTCCCCTTGTGGTGGGAAACGGAAGTACAGCTTTAGTGGCAACGCCTCTCACAAGTACCATCCATATTCACCTAACCAGTCACCAGGGCTGTCTCCACAAACCTCACCTCGCCTCAGCATGACAGAGGACACATGGCTGCCCAACACCAACCAGTACACCAATTCTGCCATAGTGGCAGCCATTAATGCCCTCAGCACAGATGGAATGACTGATATTGCAGAGGGGATTCCACTCAAGACCAGGAAAACCAGCATGGAGCATAGTGCATCTGTGAGCCTCAAGATTGAACCTGGAGGTGAAGAAACAGGCTCTGCAGAGCTCTGTCATGAGGATTACTCCACATCACGCCTAGCATTTAAGAAGGAGGGCTACACTAGCTTTCTGGATGTACCACATCATCCATATTGGTCTAAACCAAAGCCCTATATCAGGTAAAGTGCAAACGTTCTGCATCAACTGATTCTTTAAGTCTAAACCAGCAGGTCAAGGGTTTGAATCCACAATATCTTTTATTGTTTTTATTCGATCAACGACAATTTACTAGACCAAGAACCTCTCATTGTCACTCTCTTTTATCTAGCCCATCCTTGCCAGCTCTTGACTGGCAGCTGCCCTCAAGTTCTGGGCCATACAGCCTGCAGATCGAGGTTCAGCCTAAGTCTCACCATCGTGCTCACTATGAAACAGAGGGAAGCAGAGGGGCTGTGAAGGCACTTGCCGGAGGACATCCAGTTGTTCAGGTATTTATCTATATATATCTCTTTCTGAATGCTGGCTTCCATCTATGGTTTCGTCTTCTTCCTCTTTGTAGCACGTAGTGGTAACATTGCTTTACTATAGTGGCCTTGGAAGTATCCTTTAATCCTACTTGGCTGGTTTCCAGACTCCTGTACAAAAGAAGGTTCTCTTGAAAAGTAATCAGACCGGCAACATCCTTTTGCTATTATGCTCTAATGAGTAGAAATCAGTGTTTGGTCAGTCTGAATTTTGCCATTGGTCTCTGGTTCTTATTAGTCTAATATTTTAACTACTTGTTTTATGGACTAATTATTTGAAATAAAGACAGACTTGACAGGCAGATTAATGTCTTGGCAACTCTGTTCCCAATCAGCAGTGGTTGTTCAGAAGCTGGTTGTATGGTTTAGCAATAACGCAATGCTAAATCTCTGAGGATTAGGTGAAATACTTCAGATATTACACAAGACCACAAAGTCTTGACGACAGCACAGGCCAGTCAGTTCCGCAACAGACATTTGTGACTCACCCGTCTCCTCTAAATCTACTGCTTGGACAAATATCATGAATGAGCATAAGTCATAGTGGTCAGAAGCAAATGCAACTACCAGTCAGTAACTGTGGAATGATCACACACATTTAATGCTCTCATAACCTGAGCCCATGGATCACTTTACCTAGCTAGTAGTGCGACACAGAGAAGAAATGACGCTTGGCTCTGGCCCACATCTGCTTAAATGCTCTACTCCAATTCACATCTGTGCCGATTGAATAGTTCAGTTCAGCTTCATGAGGTGCTAATGATGCCAAACACATGCCGTTGGGCTTCTCTCCTGTGAAGAACCCAGCATGCCTTTTTCTCTCACTCGTCCTCTATGTTTTTTCACATTTGCTGCAGTTTCCGCCCCAGCGCACAAGCTGCCTTTTGTTTAGTAAAGTTCCCAGTGCAGCACTGACATCATGGGGGCCAGCGTGCAGTGGAGGCGGCCAGTCTGAACCACACACGTTTCTGGCTCCTGGCCCCTGGCTGCTGAAGAGGAGTGTGTGTGTGTGTGTGTGGGATGGGGGGGTTCTCAAGGGAGCCTCACACAAGTCTGTCCCGTCCCGTAAACCTCCAGATTAGAGAGCGCGCTTTGCTGTGCACACTCTTCAATTGGCCTTGATAGCACCTCCTACGTAAGTTTTTCTCTAAGGCTCACCATTCATCCTAGAGCCCTCTCTTTCCTCAGTTTCTTATTCAAGGGATTTTTTTTAGACCACAGCTTACGTCTTACCACAAGAGTCATCAAATGGATGGTATATGTACGCGGCTGAACTTTCTCTGTCCAACCACAATTATGAGCTTCAGTGCTTGCTCTTAACTCAGTCAGGAAATCCATATGATTGGCTCGGTCATAACTGGAAAGAATGACAAAATCATTAGAGCAGTTTTAATGAAGAAACACAACAAAGTAAAGGTGAAAATATGATGACATTAGAGTAGAATTTTAACCTAATCTCAGTGTGCTGTGTCTGTAGGGTATATACGATTACCACAGGCAAGAATTTCAACTTGTTTTCCTGTACTGCAAAGAGAACAGAAAATATATTAACAATAAAAATTACTCAAAACATGCAGTATAATGGAATTTATGGTGAGCTGTTGGGGTGGTCAGTATGTCAAAACAAATTTTTGTAAAACACTTTTAAATACTTCAGTGAATGGTATTTCTTAATTAAGCTTTTAATCTGTATAATGGGACTATTTCTTCAAAGGGAAGAATTTGTGTGGTAGTCTGGGAAATGTCCTGTGGATGAATTCTGGCAGCCAAAGTTTTTGACCAAAATTTGGTATTTTCTGTCTATAATGTTCTTTGACACTTCAGCTTTAAGAAACCATAAATACATTTCAGCAAAATGGCATGGCCTAGACTATTTTTCTGCAAAAATCTTGTTGATTAAGGAGCCAGTTTAACCAACCTAGTGGTAAAAAAAAAAAAAGTCAGTCTGTCTAATAACGTCTAAAAACTTGCTAGCTAAGCGTGACTTCCTCACACGGTGAATCTTATGCCTTGATCAAGTTGTTGGTATATGCCATAGTTAACATCACTTTTTGTACTTTTTTGCAGTCAGATACTGTCTATCAAAATATCCACAATGCTCCTGCACTGCATATGGAATGGAACATTTAAATTCAAATTTCTCTTTAAAATGCTAGAGCTTTATTTGTGGTTTAGATATGTGCAAAAGAGAAACATATTTCAGTTTCAGTCTGTTGTTTTCAGGACTATATATAGTAGAAAATGTCAAAATTCCACCCATCATGTGAACCACACATTTGTGATTAAAGCAGTGGTGTGACTATATAAACTTTACGAAAAGTGCAATTTAAAGGTGCATTTGGTAAAATGAACAATTAAGTGGGTGGTTTCAACGTTTAAATGATGTTTTTTTCCCTTGAGCCCATGCCCCTGTTTCCACCCATGTTCATGTTAAAGCTCCACTTGTAGGATCTACAGGGGCCCATAAAGAAGTAGTGTCTATAAAATGACTGACAGGAGGCCAATCCAAACACAAACAAGCATCCCGGTTCAGAGGTCAGTTTTCCAAATGGGTTTTCTCAGCAAATTAATACACTTGTGCTGATATCATGGCTTAAACCATTATTTTTGTATTATGTTCTACGTATTTTCTAGGTTCTTTTTGTAAGTAAGAAATAATTTTAAAAAAGACTATTGCACCTTTAAGTTGGATTACACTTTGCTTTAGTAAGACATTCACTCATGTCTGTTTTGTTAGTCTAACAGTTGTAATCTTGTAAATACAACTTTAACTTCAAATACTTATTGACAGAATTCAACAGCTGCCCTTATAATGCCCTTTAAATGATTTCTGAGTTTTCTGTTTGTTTATCCTTACAGGGAAATGTGCTGAAATTATTGTCATCATTGTCTTGAGTAGTCACAAACATGTTACAAATGTTGTAGAAAGAATTTATGTTCATTTTTTTTTTTTTTTTTTAATATCAAACACTGGAGTATTCCTATAAGTAGGCTGCCAGCTAACAATAATTCTTCCATCACGCCAAATTAGGCCTGACTCAAACTAAAATGAGTTCTGAACCCAAATTTCCAATTTACATCAAAATAATTCTTCCTGGAAACTTTTTTAAAGGATTTTCTTGGTACAGATAGTTCTCTATACATTTTCCCAGTGCCATACATACCTCTTTTTACAAGTTACTGGAGAACACGTGTCTGAGCTCTCTATATAGCACCCTTCTGTCTGTTACAGAGAGATAGTGAGAGCGTATCTCAGAGTGTGTGAGGCTGAGAGCCAAACACAGTGCATGGAGGTGTGGACGAGGTACTCTGTCCTCCGAGTCATGAACCCACAATCTTGGCATTCCTATAGTAGGTGATAATGTAATGAAGGGTGGGGAGGCTCTTTTTCACTCTCTCTTTCTCTCTCTCCCTTCTTTGTTCTTGCCTCTGCCTGTCTAAACTGAAATGCCAGGCTTAACATACCCGCTTGAATAAATATACAACCTTCACAACCTCCAGCTCTTCCCCTCCCTTGAGAACTCTGTGTGCCAGTCACTTTTTTATGCAGCTTGAACTTGCCAAGAACTTGTACTCGAATAGTGTTTTATATTTAGATCACAGATTGACAATGTTATGGGATAATCATAGAGCATGACCATGTTGATTTCCAGTAGACTGACAGAAATTGTCATTTGTGTAGCAGTTTAAGTTGTAAGACATGGCCTGGTTTTTATAGTAATAGTTTAATACTTATAAAAAAGTCTACTGTAACTGTAAATGAGTGGGTCATATCTTTCAGCTTCACGGCTACATGGAGAGCGAGCCTCTGACTCTACAGCTGTTCATCGGGACGGCAGACGACCGTCTCCTGCGGCCACATGCTTTTTACCAGGTCCACCGCATCACAGGCAAGACCGTGTCCACACCCAGCCACGAGATCATGCAGGCCAACACCAAAGTGCTGGAGATTCCACTCCTGCCCGAGAGCAACATGAGGGCCATGTGAGTGCGTTTGTGTGTGTGTGTGTGTGTGTGTGTGTGTGTGTGTGTGTGTGTGTGTGTGTGTGTGTGTGTGTGTGTCTGTGTGTGTGTGTGCTTCTTTTATTATGGTGATAATAGATGGCATAAGAAAGGCTGTAAATTCATGTGATTAAGAACAGTATTAAAAAAGACTGACCACGTGCGTAATTCTTGGTCTAGTTTTATTACTATCCAAGGTTTTTTTTTTTATATAAACAGAAAGAAGTACATCTAATTTAAAGCCATTCCTAGTTTTATGACACTACTGTACTCAGCTCCTGGTACAGGATGCTCTGTGTGTGTGTGTGTGTGTGTGTGTGTGTGTGTGTGTGTGTGTGTGTGAGGCGCTTTGTGTTTTGTTGAGCCGCAGCACAGTGGGTTTCCCTCCCAGGAGCCGCATAGTTCGTGTTACATGAGTCCTCAGGATGTGTGGGGAGCCTCTAACAGGGCACTGGGGTCTGCTGTGTGAGCGTTGCAGTAGCAGCCGCCCAGCTCAGCACTTTTTCTCTCGCTATTTAATGGATGAATTACTTAACTCAGCTTATATAAAACCCAAACCTCCTCGTATCCATTTTCAGCCTTGTTGGAAGGCCTTCCAGTGTGCTTGCTTGTGTATCAGCCAACGTACTTCTAAAGCGTTCGCAAAGACAAAAAAAAAGTTCCTACACCTACTTTTGAGTAATATAATGGTTGTTATATGTATTATATTTGAATGATGTCTTGTATTTCATGATTTTTGGAGGGCATTTAGCGTAGACTGGGGAAAAGCTGTCTTTGATTCTTGCCATTTGGAACCACTTTACAAGTTGTGGTAATGAGTGTAGGCCACGTCAGGGTTGTTATGGGCTTTTTTCAGCTAACTTTCAAGAAAATTTGTACAGAAGAAGCTAGTGTACTAGATTCTTGTACAGTAGCTCTGAAAGTTTCTCCAAAGTTTGTCTAGACATTTTAATTGTATTATTATTATTAAAAATATAATTTTTATTATTACCTATATCGTCCACTCTTACCAAAATTTAATTAGGATGAGCTTTGCATTCATTATAAGCAAAGCTGGCAAAATCTTTTGTACTGTATGTTTGAGAGTCAAAAAACAAATTGGAATAATAGTATATTTATGAAAATTAGAGGTTGAGGATAGAGTCTGTAATAAATGCTCTTGAGCGCTATGAAAAGTGGCATTTTGGCAGTAAAACCAACTGAAAAACACAACAGCGTACTGTATCATTTGCTTTGATTTTGCAAAGTATGAAATAAAACTGTTTATTGAACTAAGATAATAGGACAGTAAGTTTCCAGTTTATTGGTTACTAGATTGGCATGCATAATAAACTGCCTGTGTATGCATACACTATACATAGTATATACACAGTGTTGCCACACCACAGTGCATGTATGTTTCATTTGATTTATTCACACCTGAATGTTGTGTTCTCTCTTTACTAAAGAATCGACTGTGCTGGGATTCTAAAGCTGCGAAACTCAGACATCGAGCTGCGGAAAGGCGAGACGGATATCGGGAGGAAGAACACACGAGTCAGGATGGTGTTCCGCGTCCATATTAACCAGCCCAATGGCAGGACCGTGTCGCTGCAGGTCGCATCCAACCCCATCGAATGCTGTGAGTCAACATACAATGCTGTACACATGTCTAACTGTTGTACCCAGGGACAGCTGGTATAAATGGGTTAGGCTGTCTTTCAAAGATAAAAAAAAAAAAAAAAAAATCAGTATACTGTAAGTTTTTATGTTTAGCCTATACATCAGATTATTTGCCCTTAACAAATGTAAAAGAAAATGGATTATTTTGGAAATTTGTGGAATCAAATACACAGCATGGTATGAAGAAGCAAGAAGTGAGGCTGGGGCTGATTTCATTCTAGCCCAGACTGTAGATTCATGTAGCCTCTCAGTGACAATAATGTCAAGTGATTACACAGACTGCCCCGCATCATTCTAATTATGCCATGAATGAGACATTGTGATATAATGCATTGCTCAACCCCAACAGTTTCATTGTGGAGCGACTGATGAATATCAGATTTTAGCCTCCCATCAAATATCACCACCAGCCGCCACCGACTACAGCCATGAGATGCTTTAGGTCTTTATCCACATCTATAACAATACGATTAAAAAGGAAAAAGTAAATCGAAAAGCCAGTGATGGCTGGTCATAACGTTTATTGGGGGGATTAAAAAGCCTCTAGTACCCATCAATAACTTGCCATTACTACTATGAAACCATAGGGTGAGCCTTATGGCACAGGATCTTATTATAGGTATAGGTCTAAAATTAATCCATATACACACAGGCAAACTGAAAGACATATTGACTACACCATTCATTCTTCCTAATTTTTTTCATGTCACTTCCAAATGATAAACAAAATGATTAGCCAGTGCTTTCATTCAAATCAAGGTGCACACAACTATTTAAACCTATTGTGTAATTTGTACTTTGAGTGGACAATGTATTCCTAGTCTGTTTACTCCTAGTTTCTCTAAAGGCATTTAGAAAATGGATTAGTAATCCACTCCACTGTTCTTGTCTGAATATGCAGTCTGGGCTAGAAAGAAGTCAGCTCCAGCCTCATTCTGTGTATTTTTGTTACAGTTGTTGGTGGTGTTATTTGTTTCAAGCTATTTGTTAACAGCAAATAAGACAATGTGAGATAATTGAGAGTAAGATAATGTAGCTTTTCTTTTTTTTTTTTTTTTGAAAGACAAGGTAGGCTTAGCCGTGCTAGCTCATTTACAGTATATTAGCCTTCCCTGGATACTGGATATAGCACTGTAGACGCAGTATCTCGCCTGACTGCATAATAGACATACTAAATATGATAGAAGATACAACATTTTACTGTAACTAGCCATATATATATTGGGCAGATATTATTTTTGGCCTACTTATTTCTTTAGCAATTGAGTGTGACTTTCAAGACCATTAAAAAGAAAGCTTATCATGGATTTTCATTTTCAAATGGTTCTGGTTCAGGTTCTGGCTCTGCTGTTTTGCCAGAAGTTGTGATATACTGTGAGGTAAATGAGAAGGATCAATTCACAATGAGCATGGCTCATAAAATAGGAGGGGATCTGGTGCGTGGCCAGATACTTACTGAAAACAGCAGCAATATGAAACAGCAAAGTGACAGCATGCCAGGAGGTTAAGCATTTTATTTGTACAGGATTAGTTTATGATGATATTGCATGATGCCAGCTTTTGCATCATTAGTTTTAAAGATTCAACAGATCATTCTGCTGCGTTGTGTCATTGCCAGAGTAGTATATGGCTCATTATTGTTATTGTTTTCCTGATGAACTGAATTTCTCAATTAATAAAATAGGTTTTCCCTCAAATTAAAGATGTGTGTGTGTGTGTGTGTGTGTGTGTGTGTGTGTGTGTGTGTGTGTGTGTGTGTGTGTGTGTGTGTGTGTGTGTGTGTGTGTTTGTGTTGTTAGCTCAGCGTTCTGCACAGGAGCTGCCTCTGGTGGACAGACAGAGTGTGGACAGCTGTCCTGCCACAGGCGGAGAGAGGATGCTTATCAGTGGCCATAACTTCCAACCCGACTCCAAAGTGGTGTTCGTGGAGAAAGGACAAGGTAGGAAACTGATAATAACGGTCATGATGTAGTTTTTATTGTCTAAAACATTGAAGGGATACACTGAGGCTGTCTGCTACTTAAAAGTCATCCAGGAGCAACACGTGTGTGTTATGATAAGCTTAGCCATTATAATCTATCCAGATTATGTGGATATATAAGTGAGAGTGAGAATGTGTGTGTGCACATACGTGTATATGAGTCATGATCCAGTCATATATTCTCAAGAGGAGGTGTAAATAAATACTGGTAGTATATGTAGGCAATATGATGATATTATATTGTTATTGCGATAAATCATGTCACAATGCACTTTTTTATATTATCATGTGTATCATAGCACTTCTAAAATACAGCCCAACTTAATTAATTAAAATAACTACAAATTATGACACACTATCTAATTAAAACTAGAAAGAAACAAGTAGACAGTTAAAAAAATTAATAAATAAATCAACACATTGCACTTAAAGTGACTTTTAAATGATTTTTTCCCCCCAAAAAAATATTTAACATTATAAATATCACTGAGAAATTTGATCCCAAAATACTGCATAAAGATATACATAAATCTAAAGTTGAAATGTTGTCTGCTCTGACTTTATTAAAGATAAATATTTGCATATTATGGAATTATTTATAGCTCAATATGTTAAAATAACAGAATTGTTAAATATTACGTATTTACTTTATTATTTATTTGTTTGTTTGTTTCTTTATACCTCATACCTTTATTTATATATCATATAAATAAAAGTATTTATACCTTTATGTATATGATATCATAATATCATATATAGAAGATTTACTGTATGCATCATTTTTTCCCCTTGCGCACAAAGAAAGACGCTAAAATGATGTAATGGCAGGCGTTAACGAGACATCTAGATTTTGCTCAGAATTAAAGTTTTTAATATGTCTTTTCAAAGATCAAAGATATAGAAATGACAAACATTTTTTGGTTGTATACAAGACAAGACAAATTTGTCCCCCCAAAATCTATGTATTTAGGACCAGGACACAGGGTTAAAACTGACTTTTATAGTATCATGCTATTTTTTATATGTAAGTGTGTATTCACACCAGTGTTTGTCTGCACGCTCTGTCACACCCCTTGAAGAAGAAAACCCCTCAGACCACTACCTCCCTGCTTCGCTCTCTCCCTCATTCCCTTCTCTGCCGTCAAAATATGCTTCACTCTGCCAGAGAACCACATGTGGAGCACATTAATGTGCTGTATTTTTAACCCAACAGATTTACATTTCCAGAAGTTTCCATTGCCTGCACAGGCCTGGAATGAAGCGCAAACACAGAATGTGGCAGTCTCTACTGTCCCTAGTGCCTGGGCGTTTGTTTTGATTTTTTTTTCTCTCCGTCTCTCTCTCTCTCCCTCTCGCATTTATTCCTGCCAATCTTTTTTTTCCCCAGCTTTTTCCATACAGAAAATAGCAGTGGTAGCCCCTGGCTGTTGATACCTGAGGTTTACAAACAGTAATTTCCTTGATGAGTTGGTGAAAAAAAGAGCAAGAGGGACAGGAAAGGACTCGGTTGAGTCGAGTAAACATGCTGGATTTCCTACAGCCTGGAGTACAAGGCTGGAGGAAGTCTCTCTATTGTTTAAGCTGTGAAGAGAGACACGCTAGGCCACTGAGATGC
The DNA here is from genome assembly GCA_023630585.1 of Cranoglanis bouderius. Classification (NCBI taxonomy): domain Eukaryota; kingdom Metazoa; phylum Chordata; class Actinopteri; order Siluriformes; family Cranoglanididae; genus Cranoglanis; species Cranoglanis bouderius. The sequence continues at coordinate 7,931,647 of CM042551.1, forward strand.
ATTTATTTTAAACACAGACTTATTTTTGACAACAAGTGCAGTTTCTTCCTATACTCACTACAAATAATAAACAATCCAACAACTTTATTCAATTTTGAAAAATACAGATGGTCATTGTTACCAAAATTTGGTTTGAAGTGGTGGAGTGATGCCAAACTGTGTGCTGAGAAAGAAAGTGATTCAGCTCTGTGACACACTTTTGTCCATTTTTATAAATAACTGTGTATTACACACTGCCAGAAGCCACATATGCAAGTCTGTTTTAGCTGATTTAGCTGATTTAGCCTAGACTTTGCACAACTCATAGCCCAGTGATTGAATGAATCAGCAACTCGCCTTACTATTATGAAATCATTATGTTTGAGCCTCATCCACACAACCATCATGGTTGAGCCACATACAAACAGGAACACACTGACAGGGTACTGCACAATCAGCCACCAAAACAGCTCTGACCCATCAAAGCATGGACTCCACAAGACTTCTGAAGGTTTGCTGTGGTATCTGGCACCAAGATGTTAGCAGCAGATCCTTTAAGTCCTGTAAGTTGCGACGTGGGGCCTCCATGGATCAGACTTGTTTGTCCAGCACATCCCACAGATGCTCGATCAGCTTGAGATCTGGGAAATTTGGAAGTGAAGTCAACACCTTGAACTCTTTGTCATGTTCCTCAAACCATTCCTGAACAGTTTTTGCAGTGTGGCAGGGTGCATTGTCCTGCTGAAAGAGGCCAATGCCATTAGGGGATAGTGTTGCCATGGAGGGGTGTACTTGGTCTGCACCAATCTTTAGGTAGGTGGTACATTTCAAAGTAACATCCACATGAATGCCAGAACCCAAGGTTTCCCAGCAAAACATTGCCCAGAGCATCACACTGCCTCCACCGGCTTGCCTTCTTCCCATAGTGCATACTTGTGCCATCTCTTCCCCAGGTAAGCGACACACACACACACACACACACACCCAGCCGTCCACATGATGTAAAAGAAAATGTAATTCATCAGACCAGGCTAGCTTCTTCCATTGCTCCATGGTCCAGGTCTGATGCTCACGTGCCCATTGTAGGCACTTTCGGGGGTGGACAGGGCTCAGTATGGGCACTCTGACCAGTCTGCAGCTACGCAGCCCCATATGCAGCAAGCTGTGATGCACTGTGTGTTCTGACACCTTTCTATCATAGCCAGCATTAACATTTTCAGCAGTTTGTGCTACTGTAGCTCCTCTATGGGATCAGACCAGAAGGGCTAGCCTTTACTCCCCACGAGCATCAGTGAGCCTTGGGTGCCCATGACCCTATCTTCGGTTCACTGGTTATCCTTCCTTTGTCCACTTTTGGTAGGTACTAACCACTCCATACCAGGAACACTCCACAAGACCTGCCGTTTTGGAGATGCTTTGACCCAGTCATCTAGCCATCCCAATTTGGCCCTTGTCAAAGTTGCTCAGTTCCTTACGCTTGCCCAGTTTTCCTGCTTCCAACACATCAACTTCAAGAACTGACTGTTCACTTGCTGCTTAATATATCCCACCCCATAACAGGTACCACTGTAATGAGATAATCAATGTTATTCGCGTCACCTGTCATTGGTTTTAATGTTATGGCTGATCAAGATGCAGCAAGGGCATTTTTAAATGAGTGATTGAGAAAGTTATCCACCTGTATGTTTATTACAACTGCAATTGTATTTAAAAAGCGGGCTTTAAACTAAATAACCACAGTGAAATATTCAACTTGCCACTTGACATTGGACAGTCTGGGGTAGAAAGAACTCAGCCCTAGCCTCTACTTCATACCATTCTGTGTATTTTTACTTATGCCTGCTGGTGGTAGAGGGGTTGTGGGCTCCACAAAAGTAAAAAACAAAACAAAAAACTACTACTTTAAGACATTTATTAAAGACAAATAAGGCAATGGGGATGCTAAAAATTGAGACTTTTTTTTTTTTTTTTTTTCCTGGAACAAGAGGGAGGGTTTAGCCCTGCTTGCCCCTTTAAACGAGCCAGCACTGCTGTTAGCTATAATCCTCTCTTGTTTGTTAGTAACATTAGCCTTAGGCTCCAGAACAAACTTAAAAAAACACAAACACACACAAAAGAATCCAATTTTGTACTCAAAACATCAATCAGTGATGAATTTGCATTTGAGGCAGGGGAAAGATTGGAATTGTAAATTTTGCTTTTGGCTTCTGAGACATAGTCAGTATTGTACATATAGGTAGTTCAACATAGATTAGGATTTTGATGGGATACAGTCTCACCAGCAGCTTATTTGTGGTGTATGTGTTTTCTAACTGACTGGATGAGGTGTGTGTTTGGCACTTGTTGTGGATTTTTGGGCAATTCTTACATGGAAACTCGCCTTTGCCAATCTAGCATGATCAGGTGTGGCACCATCTCTATCTCTCTCTCTCGCTCTCCCTCTCTCTCTCTCGCTCTCTCTCTCTCGCTCTCCCTCTCTCGCTCTCTCTCTCTCTCTCTCTCTCTCTCGCTCTCTCTCTCTCTCTCTCTCTCTCTCTCTCTCTCTCTTGCTTCTCGAGTCCAGAATGGAATATTTCTGCTTTTGCTTGAGCTGGCAACATAGTAGCTGAAAAATTCTACTTAGGTCCTTTCCTAAAATAGAAACCCTCCATTTTTAAAAAAAAAAATAAAACTTCTAAAAGTTCCCCCATGTCTTTTTTTTTTTTTTTTTTTATTAAGATATACACTTATAAAAAAGAAAGTTTCATCTAACACTATAAAAGGTTCTTCAGTTTGTCATTCTATGAGAGGGGCTCTAGAGCTCTTTAATTTATACATTTAAAAGGTATTGTTAGTAAACATTTTGCTAGCTTGCTAACAACCCTGTCTATTGGCTTTAATTACAAAGGGGGGTGTGGGGGGGTGGGGGTTAAATTCCAAAATACATCAATTAACACAATGCTTGCCAACAAACTTGGCTACTGTTTTAATCACAAAATATAACAGTTAGCCAAATTATAGCTAGCTTTGCTAAAGAACCCGACTACTGCTTTTAATTACACAATACAATAACCTAATATTAGCTAGCTTGTTAGCAAACAGGCCTAGCAATTTGTCAACTATTTAAGACATCCTCACTAGCCTTATTTGTACTTGTATGGCTTGCTTATACTGTTATATGTAAATAAAACCTGTGTGTGTGTGTGTGTGTGTGTGCATGCGTGCGTGCGTGTGTGTGTGTGTGTGTGCACGCTTAAGGGTGAAAATAGCTGTGTGACTAATGCTGTTAGTGTAAATAAACATGGTATTCTGAGGTAAAACGGATTCGCTGGTCACATCTGCTGAATGTAATGATAGGAGGAAGATAAATGCGAGTGGGCATCACTGGACAAGCCACAGCAAAGTGAAAAATTCTGATTAAAGCTGAGTGAAAAGGGATCTCCTACAGTCTGACTCATACTTAGGGAATCTCACTACCTCCCTCCATATCTTCCTCTAGCAGTTTTAAGTGCACAAATTGACATCCAGCAGGATACCAGCTGCACAAACAGCAAATATATCTCTACATGGGTTTTGAGTGATGATTAAAAAAAAGAAGGAAAAAAAAAAGGATAACCAAAAAGAGTAAACAGAGACATGCTTTTACTGTAAATGTTAGCCATGTTTGTCAGTGAAGAGGCTGAGTTGGAATGAGCAAATGTAAACCTGACTTCTGATGTTTACACAGCTTTGAGCACTGAGATGAATTAATAATGATTTAATGTTTCGTGCTCCTGATTATTGAAAATAAATACATCAGAGATTATTTTAGTGTAGTCAGAAAAGGGTCCAAATGGAGTAAAATGTGACATAAACAAATAAATGGGTCTAAATGGACACTTGAATGGGCCTCCTTAAGTCAGTGTGGCTTGTGTACACTGCAGCTCACAGCACATTCGACTTTTAGTCATCATGTATGCTAAAGATAACATCAGCAACGGTCTTTACAGTGTGTGTGTGTGTGTGTGTGTGTGTGTGTGTGTGTGTGTGTGTGTGTGTGTGTGTGTGTGTGTGTGAGTGTGTGTGTGTGTGTGTGTGTGTGTGTGTCTGGCTTCTATGCACTTAGAAATCAAAGTGCAATCAGATCTCAGGCCGTCCTTTAGCTCTCTTTTTATCCAGGCTGATGGTTACGATAAGACCCAGCCGAGAGATTAGCGTTTACTTTACTCTTCATCTCTCTAAGTTGGCATTCCTAAATGGCTATCAGTGATGATGTTGAATAGCTCTTAAAATATTTGGCACACACATTTGTTGACTTTGTATGACTTTAGCCAAGGCTGACTTCTAAAGTAGCCCGCAGTCTTTTTCCATTGATTGGGAGAAAACTTGTGGTGTGTGTGTGTGTGTGTGTGTGTGTGTGTGTGTGTGTGTGTGTGTGTGTGTGTGTGTGTGTGTGTGTGTGTGTGTGTGTGTGTGTATGCATGTGTGGGTGGGTGGGTATATTACGGATCAGTGGGGATTCCTAGCAGAGGGAAAAAACAGAGAAAGAAATAGGCAGACACAAAGAAACTCCCTCATGAAGAAGGAGTGCTTTCACATCTGGACTCCTTGGATCTTTCACTGGTTGCCCAGCTGCTGAACTACTTTAACGTTCCGCTATTGAAAACCATTTAAAACCTTTTGTTTATTAATAAAATGCATATTCTACATAGTAGAATTTCAACCAACTATGGAAGGACATACCTTTTTAGAATATAGAAACAATAATAAATAAGGTAGCCTACATATTAACATTCGCTATGTATTCCTAGTACATGCTGTTTACAAACAGTGATGAAACGCATGCAAGAATTAAGGAATAAAACACTTTGGGACATGCTGTTATAAGAAAATAATCAACTTTGGGTTAGCAACCTATAACAGCATATCCCAAAGTGTTTTATTCCTCTTATACAACAGCAATTTGCCAACAATTACATTTTGTTAATAATTAAAGAATGATAATCCTACTTTTTTTTTTCAATTTATAGATACATTTAATGTTGTGAAATGTATGCCAAATAAGTCAGTTCCTGTTATCACTTATGTTATAGAAGCTATAAACACTTGTTCCCTCACCAGCCTCTCATTTTTTCTCTCTCTCTTAAAGATAATAAGACAAGAAAACAACAGCTTATCATGATACTGAGAAACCAGAAAGCACAAAGTCTGCTTTCCTGAAGACCTAGCAGTTATAGCTTTTATTAAGACTGAATTCACATTAAATCCACCACAATCATTGTTGTTCTTTGTTGTTCTATTTCTCTGAAGTATATGTGAGAATGCGATGTGAAGATCATTGCAGTTGTTACATAAGAGCCATCAGTAATTATTAAAGCAAGTCAGAACTGATTCAGCTGAGACAGTCTGGTTTGCTGTTACTAATCTAAAAGTAGCCTAATGGTTTTGTGAGGAATTTCTGTGAAGCTAGGTCTAAAACCAAACTAGTCTCAGGACAGATTAGTCATATAACAGTTTCTATAATAAACTTGCTATACCAAACCCTTTAACTTGATAAGGTGAATGAAAAATGGCAGTATGAAGTAGATTATTTTTTTCTACTGCCCATGACTCCTACATAATTCTGTTTATTTATTTATTTATCTATCTATTTATTTAGCACTTTTACAGAACTGACCATTGACCAAAGTGCTGTACAATATTCAATAACACATAGAGACACTCACAACCATAAAACACAACACTAAACCACAGTTTAAAATAACAGCGAGTTAAACCCCTCAGTTTTAATACACAAACAATGTTTATCAAGTTCTTGGTCAGAACATATGGTATTCTGGTTTTCTGGCTGAATTTATGTTGAATCACGTAAAAAAAAATAGCTAGAGTGTAGTTGAAGGCTTTGGACCACATGAGCCATGTGAGCTGTTCTGAGCAAGTTATAAGCTGCATCTTAAATCTACTCTTCTGTGAGTACACAATGTACATGTTGTCCCTGATTTTTGTAGGACATTAAGGTTTCAAAATTGATGTTTTAAATTAAACAGAAATGACCAATCAGTCAAATTTTATATTGCAAAAACTTTGCTGGCTCCACCCCTTCAGCTACATAGTATTATTTTTTAGGTTGTGTATTAAACTACACTATATCTTACTGATTTTAAGAACAATGGTCTGTAGTGGCCATTTGCTAAATCATTTGTAGGGCTCCTTCCTGAGAAAGTAGACAGTTCTTGGCCAGTCTGGCCAAGTAGACAGTCTGGTTTGCAAGTCTAGCTAGAGCTAAACCAAAGAACCAGTCTAGCCTGCCATTAGGAATGTTTGTTTACTGAGAACTTGAAGATAGCACCCACCAGTACAGTGTAGGAGGAACAGGCAAGCTTTTTTTTTTTTTTTTTGCTTTGCTTTGACACACCTGACACCGTTTAACACTAAGACTGAGCTGACTCACTCTGTTAGCATAGCGTCCACACACTGCCTGTCTGATTACTAAATGTGAAAGAGTCTGAGGGGAGGGAGGATCTTCTTTGTTAAGATAGAGACACGTCAATAGAGTGTATCTGTTTGTGACTTTTAGTGAAGACACCACTGTGAAGAAACCACTTGACTGAACATTCTGATGACCACCCACAGACCTTTCCCAGAACCTGCTGGCATAAAAAGTGAGGTTATCTTGTTTACTCGCCAGTAACTCCTTCAAATAAAACTTATATCAAGGTGCTGTGATAATATGAAATATTCATGCGTCTTGAGGACATTCCACAATATTAAATCGGACTATAAATGATTAAAAAGCACAACTTGACATTCATTAATAAATAAATTGTAATTGCCAGTAAATTGCTGTGACATAGGAGGATAAAACAGCTCATCGTTATTTTCCTATAGCAGCACAGCCATGTTTTATCCTTTACTCAATCCAGTGACTATATTTTGCTTTGGAAAAACACCGTGTTCAAAAGTTTCTTTTCGCACCGGAAACTGGTATATGTAAATACACTGAGATGCGAATAACCAATCAGATATCAGTATCAGACACAAGTATTACAAGAGACTTCTTTCAGTGTACCAGTTTATTAGGAAAAAACAATCTACTGTAGTAACTAATGAACTTGCATTTCAGTGTATTTTAACAGTTTAACAGTAGCCATGGTAGAGACTTTGCGTGCACAAGTTTCTAGGTGTGAGTCACCATCCATTAGCTGAGTGAGGCCAGGTATAGAATGGATGGCAGGCTCAGACAGTTCACATTGATCTTGGCTTTTGTTTCTGTCTGCAGCAACACTCCAAAATGAATTCTTTATGGCTAATCTGAAGGGCACACTGCCCACCAGTGGCTTTAGTTACAGCTAAACAGTATAAAATAACCAAGGCAGGGAAGCCTCCAGAAAAAATGGCGAAGTGAAGAGTCCATTGGATTAAGTTGCAAAGACATATGTGAAGTGTTAGCCACAGTTTTGCATAGTTAAAGCTTATTCTGGCATGCCAAATTAACTTAGGCACTTTGTTCATTTATATGCTCAGGAAAATGCTAAACTTGGCAGCAAAATGCTTTATGTGAAATTAATCATCCTGTCATAATACTGCTTAGGCAGTGAAGGGTCATTACAGAGGCTGGTTGCGAGAATGAAGTTGAGAGAGTTTATGTGTAGGTGTGAGCTGAAGCCAGTGAAAGAGTCTTGCCCAATCTGATGAATAGCCTTTAGTGACTACTCACTCCTTCTCCATAACAGAAAACAATGTCCACTACTAAAACAGTGCCAAAGATTAGCTGTCCCTTGACACCTCCTTAAACAATAGTCTGTTTTTATAAACAAACTATTTACAGTACAGGCACAACTTCCTGATAAGTACAGTACTGGTTCTTAAGGTGTCTAACAGGTCACCAATAGCATACAGTATTTCACAAATCATATGCAACACCAAGCAGAGAAAAAGTGCACCATTTTGTTTTGTGAGTTAAACCCAATTAAGTGGATCCTTCAGGAAAGAGCATTGGGCTGCATTTGACAGGGGCAGATAGAAGAATGGGCTTGTGGTTAACCTGTTCACAGCTGCACCTCATCAGTACTCTGGAAAACAGGCAGTCTAAAGCAGCTACAATTAGGGCCATCCCTGTCTGAACATTTCCCAGTCTGTCTGTCTGTCTGTCTTTGTCTATCTTTCCCTTTTTCTGACCGTAGCTGTATCTGGATTCAGTTCCTGTTACCATATTACACACAGCTATTTTGAAGTGTTGTCCCAATTCTCTGTGTACAATCATATTCCCTGAGTAGTTTACAGTGTAGAATTGCTACATACTACTTATATGAAAAGTACCACAATGCATACCAATGTACTTGAGAACACCAGAGCAGTCAATGGTATATATTATATTCAAATATATTGTTTTTAAGCTACTGCTGGGCCTCACAGATCCAGGGTCTGGGGTTCATTCACAAGTTTGGGTTACTGTCTGTGTGAGATTCTCCCTATTTCCACATCTATTTCCTCCAGGTTCTTTAGTCTCCTCCCATGTCTCTGAAACAGGTCAGTAGATGGAGTGCACCCAGTGACTTCTGCCTAGTGTTCCCAGGATAAACTCCAGCCTACAGCAACCCTGACTAGGATATATTAATTTTTAGGGCTGTAGTCAAGACTGCCGTTGTCAAATCCAAGACAAGTCCAAGACCAGGACTAGCCAAGATCAAGTCAAGACGGAGTCTTAAGTGGGCTGAGGTCAATTCAAGATCGAGTCCAAATGAAATCGAGACCTAGTCAAGATCCAGACAGAAAACCATCAAATTTGTATTATAATTTTTTTTTTTTTGAGGCCAAGCATTTACTTCAACTTGTTGGCTTCATTCATGCAAAGACATGTAAGAACATTATTTTCACAAGCTCTTCGTCAAGCCCAAGATTGTATTTAGCAAGACCAATGCCCAAGACTGAGACAAGTTAAAGTACAAAGGTCAATTAAACTGAGACAAATAAAACTCAGGCAGCAAACATCTTTAGTTTGTCCTACAGCTCTAGAGGTTTCTGAGGATGAATTAATGGATAACCACTAAAACCAACAGCCAGTTGTTAGTAGTGTATTTAATACAGAAAATGACACTTTTTCTGTTTTTACCCCATTTTCCCAATTTGGTCATTTCCCTTATTACTTAACAGCCACCAACTGGGGGTAGGGTGTGTGTGTGTGTGTGTGTGTGTGTGTGTGTGTGTGTGTGTGTGTGAGTGAGTGAGTGAGTGAACACTGAGCTTCCTCCAAGACATGTGATGCCACCACGTGTTTGAACTGCTGCTTGTGCAGCAGTCTGAGGAAAGCACTATCTGCCATCTTCCACATCTTTTCCATATCCTTGCCACAGATATCCACTGTGGGTACCTGTGGCATTGGAATTTGAACTCGCAATTTCTCAATAGGGCAAGCACTATTCTGTTGCAGGAGCCTGCAGTTGGCATATTTGACGGCATTACTAAACTATCTATGATGTTAGCACTAGCCTACTTAAAATTGTTTATGTGATGGCAAGTCACTCTGAAATAATTATTATCTGAATTCAACCCTGTGTGCCCCTTTGCTCCATACACTAAATAGTGAATGAGTGAGTAAGGGTAAGATTTTGGACAGAGCCTCTGTTTATCTTTTTATTTTCTGTTTTCTCACACACTCTATCATTGACCCTCTTCCTGGCTTTTTCTACATTTATATTTATTAATTGGTGGACACTTTTTTCCAAAGTGACAACATACAACTGGGCAGTAAAGGGTTCCTGGTCTTGCTCAGGAGATTCAGTGGTAGCATGGGGGTGAACTCACAACTATCCAATCAGTAGCCCAAAGCCTTTAACCACTGAGCCACCATTTCCTTTTCTCTGCTCTTTCTGCCTCTCTTCTCGCTTATGCACATCGATCTCTATACCATGAAAGAGATACAGTTCCTTTCAGAAGCCAACAGTCCAGCATCTGTTTGTGTTTACTGTCCAACACGAACATGGAGGGAGTTTGGCTCAGTTGTGTACCCGCCCTCCTGTGTGTCTGCCTGGGGCACTGGGCTTTCACTTTGGCACACCCTAATCAGCAGCACAAGAGACTTTTTGATTTCTGAAGCCTGAGCAGTGCTAGGGGAAGTCTGGCAAGATCCACAAGTAGCTTGTGATGTTATGAATCAAAATTCGATAAAAAAAGGGTGATTGAGGACTTTGAAACCTCAGAACTATAGAGTAGAGTTGTGCTGGATTTGGAGAGAAACTTTTCCCCCACATTTTCTTATAATTGTGGTTGATGTACAATCAATACACTTTTAGAAAAGATTCCTTCAGGATTCTTTGGATGGTTAATGGTTATAGATTTCTGAAGGAGTTATTCTTCCCTTAAGGTGACAGGTAAAACCTTTTCTCTAAGAGGTGATGGTGGTATGCATTGTGATCCAGAAGAAGATGGGTTCCCTTTTGGGTCTGGTTCTCTCAAGGTTTTTTCCTCATGTAAGCACAAGGATTGTTTTTTTCTTGCTGCTGTGGCCTCTGGCTTACTCATTAGGGATTTGGATCTAATTCTGGAATCTTGTAAAGCTGCTTTGGGACACTGTCTATTGTTAAAAGTGGCAATAAAAATCAAACTTGAAGATGTCACATTTACAGATACATTTTGAAATAGTCTTTTGAGAATTAATAAAAAAATGATTGATTCCTTTATGTTGTAATAACTATACAGTATAATATGTCTAATGTACTGTATGTCATGCAGAGATTTTGCTCTTCAACTTGGCACTGTACATTGTTTGTTAAGCTAGCATGAGGTCAGGTGTGGTTTGAATTAGCTCAACCAGTGTTCTCTGGCCTGTTGTGTCACTAAATCGTTAAGGGAAGTAAGATAACTTGTACTGGGCCCACTAAATATGATGCCATCTGCCAAGGAACATCATGTGCTCATTCTTCTTGCATAGTCAAGACAGGCGAACTATTTCATTCACATGGCTCCCTTCCAGGAAAGCCTCCATAATAACTAGGAGCACTTCAGTCTGCAGGAACACTTTTACTAGCAGTAAGTCCCCAAGAAATTGCCCAATTTATGGCTTTACTTCTGTATTTTGAAAAAGGAGAGTATTTGAAAAAAGGAGAAAAAGTTGTGGAAGAAGGAGACAAAACCAGTGAGACCAAAGGACTGAAGTAATGAAGATATAATAAAAAAGGAGTAGATCACATGAGATAACAAGTGAGCTAAAAAGAGTGAGAACTTATGTGAGGCATGAAGATAAAAGACAAACTGGAGGGGAGATCTAAAAAGCATGTTTATTTCTGGCCCTGGCAGTCTGGCTTTGAGCTCTAACGTTCACTGCTGGCAAAACTCCTAGAAAGAGAAAGAGCTTTAATAAAAGAGTGCTGGTCTCGGTGGCTGCCACATCACAGCCTCCTCCTGCCTCAGACTGATGTCCTCCTCACTGTCTGCCCACTAAACCCCAGTCTAACGTCTAACCTTACTCTTTGAATGCAAATCAAAATAGACCTGAAATTTAATGTCTGAATAATACATCTGGTATCCGAATGTAGACTATAATTGTGAGTCATTTACACCCTGCTGGGGACGTGTTGCTGAGCATCATGATACCTTAACTGGTCATGCATTTGGACATTGGCTTTAAGGTGACTTGAAACTGGAAGTTTACTTTATTCATGATATTAAAAATCCCTCATATTTCATGTTATGTTTTTCTAAATTCTTTCACATGGTTAGCTCTGCTTTCCAAACCTATTTGAGCACAGCTGTCTGAGCGAGAAAATGAAAATGGAAACCCAATACAATTGAATTTTTTTCAATTTCAGGTTAAACCCAGGGGTGACATTGGCATGAACTTTATGGTAGCGATGCATAATTATCCAAATATATTACTAATGTGTGCCAATGGGAAAATCAGGAGAAAGGCTTTCCTTTTGTTCTGACTCAATATTTCTTTTTTCCCCCATCCTTTGACACAGCAAAGCTTCATGAGCACCACTGCATTGGTTTTCACCCTCTGAGTCAAAATGTCTCAGCTGTGATCTCTCCGATAGAAATAGCGAATGAGATTCTAATGTGCCTTTTGTCTCAGAGCATTCGTCTTGGCAGAGAACTGTTTAATATAACTCTTTAATGAGGATAACAAATGATCACAGATTTCAAAATGACTGAAGCAAGATGCCCATTGCCCTTCTCCATCACAAGCTTTGCTGCTCATTATCATGGAAGTGGAGTTCATTGCTGCTTTTACTGAACTCTTCAGACACTGTTTGTCATGTGCTATGGGATTCCACAAGGGAATGATGTAAGGGTCTCATTCCTCTTTAGTGGAGGCTTGCCACACACACACGCTTTGCTCTGCTCATCTCATTAGGGTTACATCAGACTCTCTCACGGCCCATCTGGGTCAGAGGCAGACAGGATATGATGTAAGCTTAAGGCTTGAGCTGTGGCTCTACTAACTGCATGGTTATGCTCATTAGAAGGTGATTGAGAGAAAAATCTCAGCTACATGGTGCGACTGAAATATTTTTCAACCACACTCTTGTCTTTTATAAAACAGGCCCAAAATCCAATTTGCTGATTTTCCACATTTTGTAGTGTTGCAATCTGGAACTGAAATGGACCTAAATGTACACCAAAAGTCAGTGACAGGGTAAGAATGGAAAGAGTCAGAGAAGCAACCAAGAGGCCAAGGGTAACTCGCAGTATGATGCTACCGCCACCATTCTTCAATGTAGGTATGGTGTTCTTGGGGTGATGAGCAGTGTTGGGTTTCTGCCAGGCACAGCACTTTGTGACAGCTCTTTGTACCAAGGCCAAAATGTTAAATGTCTGATGCCAACTGGTTGTACCTGAACTAATTTAGGGATTCTGCACCAATGAATACTTATGCAGTGATGACTGTACATTTAAAAAAAAAAATATATATATATATATATATATTGCAAACAATATTGATTTATATCCAGTTCAATATTATGGGCTCTTTCATGTATATTCAGGACATATAATCCTAATTGATTTCAGTTCCAAGTTGTAACACTACAAAATGCTGAAGAGTAGAACTGGGGTCAATACTTACAGTATGCAAGGCTCTGTATTTATTTTTAAATTATTTTTAAAAACTTTTATAAATGTAAACTGTATTCAAATAAAGTTATACCTCTTTCTGTTTTCAGATGGGCATCACATATGGGAGATGGACGCCAAAGTTGAAAAGGACTCCTTTAAACCTGTAAGTCATTCACATGGGCTCTAATCATTTCACACACACACACACACACACACACACACACACACACATTATGCTATTACATATCTAATCTGTAATGAAAGACGCCATTGCAGATGGTTAGAGATGAAAGCTGTTTGCAAGAACTGACAAGCCGAGGCCTTGCCCCGTACAAATATGTACCATGTGTACACTACCATTCAAAAGTTTGTACACCCCTGCTCAAAGAAGAGTTTTCTAACTTCTGAATGTAGAAATGACCATACATTCTGAACTGTTTAATACACACACATACCTAACTGGCATATACACTTCAGTTCAAATGTATACACATACACAGTCCCTGCCCTCTCAGTGACTGACTGACTCATTCTTCTAGAGCTTAGTGGCCACAGTTTGGGTTTTGGAAATAGTCAATGTCTATGTGTGAAGCAGTACACCTGCTTCCCATAAACACAGACACGCACACACACACACACACACACACACACACACACACACACACACTATTAAAGTATGTCTGTCTGCAGGCCCTTAAGCATAGACTGTTGGAACAGGCCCATTTCAAACACAGGCAATACCTAGCCAGTGGCGTCCAAAGCAACATGGAATTTGCTAGACTTGAATGACTTGAATGAACTATTAGCCTTTTGTCTCGGTCTGGGAATGTGACTGAATGGATCTCCATCTGAAGCACCGTTCTTATAATTTTTTAGCATGTTTAAAGCAGAGACAAACACTTCCTAATTATTATATTGAAAGGACTTTCTAATTGTGTTTTATGGGATATGGGATGGAATACTTCATATCCAAAACAACACAAGTCTCTTATACTGCAGATTGCTTTTACAGTGTTATGCACTGACCCGTTTTAAGCCTTATTTTTGTACAAATTATGTAAACCGCAGAATGTTTTGCATTAAGCTTAACAGTAATGAAAAATGTCAGTGCATTCATCTATTTTCGTATGTAGTCATTGTAAATCATATTAAGCTGTCCTCTTGGTTTCTGAGACAAAACAGCATTTTCATTTACTGTCACAGTAAATTTGAATAATGGTATCATTGAACTGGGTCTGAGTTTTTTTTTTTTTTTTTGTCTACCTTTTGTTGGTTTATAACTTTATGAAGCTTCCACACCCGTTTCCAATGCTCACTCAGTGAATAAGGACCATCTGCTGGAATGATGTATTAATGTGTAAAACTTTTTTGTGTTAACCTTTTTTTTTTCTTTTTTTTCTTTCTTTTCTTTTTTTTACAATGCTCGCTTTGATTTCTACCCTTCCTTCACCCTCTGTCTGTATTTCTATATTTTTTCAATATGAACCATTTTGTAACTCGCCCTAAACCACATGCTTGCTTGTGTCTCATAAGTTGCCCTATGCAGCATGCCAAACCTTTGCTCAGCTCCTTGAAGTTGAAGAGATTTCACATGGTTGCCTCATTCAGTCTCATCTGGGGATAATACTGTACTTATCCTTCAGAGAGGGCCATATGAGGCCAATGAACACATTATTTAAAAGCAGAATGGGAAACGACTTAAATATAAAGATAAATACTGGAATAAAATTTGAGTGTTCCTTTTGGACTCTATTGGTAGATATAAATTTGACTACTGATTCTGATTATTATAGTAGCCTTCCAAAAAGAAAAGAGTAAGAAAAAGCATTAGGTATGAAGCTGAATATGAATTTCATTCAAGCAGTATGTTCTTCATCTGGCTTTGCTCGGCAGCCATGCTGATGCGCTAATATAAATAGTGGCAGTAAGCTCACCTGCACATGCCTCCGAAGCCTGCAAGAAGACTGATGACTTCCTTTCTGGCTACCGTTCAGCACCTCCATCAGTCTGCTCCCAGCCACATGGGGTTCATCTCAGGGTAGGGAGGAATGGGCGGGTGAAAACCCTTTTAGAGCAGGACTAGTGGCAAGAGACACAAGTGCATCGGTCAAAAGTTCAGAAGCATCTGGAGACAAAAAGGACTTCTGGGTTGTCTTGAGTTCCTGGAAGAACCCTCTTCTCAAGGGTGAAAGGTTTGAAAATAACAGTCTGGTACATAGTCTCTCTCAGCCTCATCTACCCCTGTTTCACTGAGCCTCAGCCACAGGGTGCCTGTGGTTTTTGGACCCCAGTGATGGTGTGAATTTGAATCGCAGACACAATGCAGTCAGTGTTCATTGGTGGCCAGTAAGCCATGTTTACATTTGTGGAAGCCACATGTTTTCACATTTTAAATTCCTTACCTGATCCTCTGAAATGTAGCACTTAAGGTCTTTGGAGAATAAAATATTTCTTCTGATTGGACAGTTTGTATTTCCTTACATATATTCTTTTTATATTGTCTTTTTTTGTCGCAACAGACAGCTTTGCTTGTGGAGATTCCAACTTACCGAAACCAAAGAATATCCAGCCCTGTTCTAGTGAACTTCTACATATGCAACGGCAAACGGAAGAGGAGCCAATACCAACGATTCACCTACCTACCATGTAATGGTAAAACATTACCTTCTCTGTGTATATGCTTGTCTCAACATAAGCTTAAACTTGCAAATAAGTTTAGGAATGGGGTTAGTGTGTGTATACTTTCCTCTGATTTCATGAAAATTAATGAAATCCAAGCACATAAGCCTCACTTGTTCAAATTTGTTGGTGATTCCATGATTGGTGTGCAGTTTGTGTACCACTGATATTACATTTACAAATATGTATGTAAAGAAAAGAGGAAAAGATGCTAGTTAAAGTGTCTTTCATAGAAGCATATATATTTCAGATAAATAACTTAACATTAATAGAATCTATCTACAATGCTTATGCCTGTCCCAGCTCACCATAACCACACTTTATTTTGAAATGTACTGTATTTCAAAAGTAGTAAATAAAAGTAGAAGTAGTAATAAAAAAGTATTTTTGCATTAATGTGTGAATCCATTTAACATTTCATGCTTGAAACATCCTTTTCCATTAATTGTCCATTTATAAGATTACAGTAGTTACATTTAAAAGTTACAGTAGGTTAACTTTTTTTTTTTTTTTTTGAACAGTTAAGTCCTTGTTTCAGTTAAAAGCTAGATGAACTGGCGATTCTTTAGCTTGCTACTTAAAAAGCTAGTTAACAACTTTGCTAGTTAACAAGCTAACTTTTCCTAGCAAAGAGCAGCAGCCCTCAAATGAACTGTCTTTATTTTAATATTGCATCAACAAAGAAATGTTGTTGCCCTCAATCATATAAGCCATACTGGCTAAACAGGCTTAAAACTGGAAATTTATTTAAGCTACTGGTTTGTTTTTAGTTTGGTTACCGTAATGCCAGCTCAAGTTGGGCCTGTGTGTTGTAAACAGTGTGAGGGGAGGAAGGTTTTACTGCATCAGTTCTACACTTGCTAGAGAAATTAAGCTACACATCTATTGTGCTGCTACAGCAGCACTGACAAATACAAGCTAATTTAAAAAAGCTCAAAACAGTGATGTTGCTGCTCATCTTCATTTGAAGATTCAAAACCTTTGAACTCCAGACATTTTACTGTCTTACTCAGTGAAAGTGGTCAAGCTAAAGAGTTCTTCTCATTGCTAAAAGCATCTCAATAAACATGTTCTTTTCCATACCTGTTAGGTTATACAAGGTCTGGAAGGGCGACACTTGGGTGGAGATGACTATGTGAATGCTATTATTCAGATGCCAACTGATTGCCAGAAGAAAAAGTTTAAAAAGGGGCCAAACCACCACTAATTGCCCCGGGATTAGGGTGCCTAACCAGTGGGTGGTTCAAAGTAATGATTCATAGGCCGACGAACCCGGCCCTGCCCTGTCTCCTTCAGTCTGGCCACTGTAAAGCCTCTCTGTCCCCTCTGACAGTGTTCCACTGTCCTCTCAGCTGACACCCTGGACACACCACATAGGCCATGGGTACATCCACAGCAACCGACAAGATGAATAACACTCTATTATGATGAATAATGCTCTATTAGGTTATGCAGTATAATATCATTTTTTTGAGAATAATTCTCATAATAATTCTCATTCTTGTCTTAAAATATTAACAAGTTATTAGGGAAAGACATGCAGTTTTATCAAATACTATAGCTTTGATAAATGTATAGAAATGTCCTTTTAAAGCTACTGCATAGAATTTTTATTCATTGCAAAAAATTATATATACACATGTCCAAATATCTTGAATATAATTTATCTAGCATTTTCTATTATTAGAATTTTCTATGATTAGAATAAACCAAAATCTAATATATGATTATTAAACCTATTTCTAGACATTGTACCTCATTCCAACCTTTAAACCATGTTGTTCTATTGGCAGATGTGTCTAATTCTACGCATTTATTTCTAAAAAGAAGCAAAGTTATCTGCCAAGAAAATTTAAAGCTTGAAATGTACAGTATAAAAACATCTAAAACCAGGCTGAATAATCTTATATTTGATTGATAATAATCTCATTATAAGAAATATCTGCTGATAGACCAAAACTATTTCAATCTATTATCTAGTATTGGATTAGAAAATACAGGGTGTCCCAAGAGTCTCCATATATAGGAGATTATGTATGTCAGCAAACATTGGTTATGCCTTCGACAGTGAATGTTCATGGACGTCCACCTCTCAGTTGGTCTGAAAGACTTCCAATCTTTTTGAATTTGTTAATATGTTTGGAAACAGTATCGTGTGTGATGTGCTTGCCATGTTTCCTGTTAAAGTCCATCGCAACTTTACGACAGCTTCCCGATCCAGCCATGAGAATGATTTCAGTACATTCTTCTTTTGTTAAAAGCATTCTTAAAGGCTAACTGAAAAAAGTAATATAATATGTAATAATATATAATATATAATAAGTATATACGTTTTGCTAAAAAGTGTTAATTTCCCTAATGTGTGAATACTTTTGGGACACACTGTATATAAATTTGCCCATATTCAAGATTTCACTTTGTCAGATATTATTTTTTGCAGTGTTGACTGAAAGTACTAATTTAGGGTTCATAATGCGCCTGCTAACTTGGATCCTTCCTTTACTTCCTAAAAACAGAAGCTGAGCTGGTTGGCCATCTTTGCAAGTTGGCAAGTTGTTTTCCAGCTTCCTAATTACTTGACTAAACTGATCAACAAATGTTTGAGATTTTGTAATTGCCTTACTGTTGTGTTACCTTAAAAATAACTTATCTGCAGTGTACTTCAGAAACATGTACCAGCTAGCAAAGATGGTCTAACAACTTGATTAGCTTGGCCTGTTTTGGCAGCCTATATCTGCCTAAGCTGTCAGACTAAGCTGGAGTCTTATTACATGTAGATGAAGCTAATAGATAAGTAGCTAATAGGTAACAAATCCACTTCAAGTCATAAGACAGTGTATTGCCGTAAATTATCAACAGTAATCAGGGCATGTGTTTGATGTGTAGTCTAATGCAAATTTGCTGTTTTGATTGATGATGAACCAAGATTGCTTGGTTGACTAGTTCCTGTGGTTTTAGAAAAAAAAAAGGTGTTACCAACCTATCTAGAGGCTAAAGCATAAAGCATAAGGATAGACATCTGAGGCATGTCTTAGACACTGTCATGTGATTGATTGCTCATTTCTTCCTGCTGGGTCTACAGTACAGTAGGTGTCTGGTTTTTATTTTAAAACTTGGGCAGTCCTGCCTCAACAGTTCCTCTAATGCATGCTGCTGATAGGTTCCTGGGCCAGCTAAAGTGCTGGGTATAAGTGTGTGTGTGGCAATGAATCATGGCACTATCTCAGAGAAAGACCTTATGTGTTGCAGTATTGTGGTCTTTAAGTGTGTGGGTGGTGGATAATAGGGAAGTGAGAACTTATAACACAAAGCAATGGGAACATGTGTTATTCTGAAGTCCCATATTCCTCTGATAATCACACAGATCATTCCTTGCGTGTCTTTTTACTTTCAAAATTAATTTTATCTGAGAGGAACAATGTTTTTCCATTAATATTTGAATATTTTTGCATATTAGCCAGATCACTTTCTCATCTCAGAAACAGAATTTCATTCATAGATCCTGAATACCGGTAGTGCAAAATTGAACACGTGAGGCATGCTGTTACAGGAAAATAATATATATATATATATATATATATATATATATATATATGTGTGTACTGTATATGTCCATATATAGAGATTTTCTTTTACATGTATGGTAACAATTGCATAGCAGGGTTGTTTATAGCACCCCAGGACTGTACACAATACAGTTGCAGTAGCTGTGAAGAAAAATTCTAAACTATATAGAGGTATAAATATCAGATTTATATGAAAGTGGCTTGCATGTTGTCACTGCAAAGGCCATTGTCTTTTAGGATGAAGAATGGTGTTTGTGGCTGAGGTCTGACATAGGATACAGAGTTAGAAATTTGTTTTCAAAACCTCACTAGAGCAGTGCATTGTGAAAATAATAATAATAATATAGTTGGAAATTTAGATTATAGATTTGAACAGTGCAATCTGGTTTTTGATTTTGATAAACAAATGAAATAGTTAAATTTTAAAGTAGGCACAATGACCTGTATCTGTAACCTATTGAATATTTTCTTGACTGCTAATTAATTAAATTCTTTTGGAAATGAAGCTTCCTGCCTCAAAGGTTCTCATAATACACGCTCAGAGTGTATTACTGCTAGGGAAAGCTCCAATGAAAATAGTCTCTTTTATTATAGAAACAGCTGGAAGTCTCTTATGGTGATGATTCATCCCTTTTTTCCCCCGTCCTTCTTTAAATATTTTCAGCTGGGCGGGAGTGCGACGCCTCAGACACACAGTCTCATTGATGAGAATGTTTGTTTGGCTCTGCGTATCCTAGCCACGAGCCCACTCGATCGCACCAGCTCACGTGACACCTAATGAACCAACAGTGTTTGTTTATTCATGTTTTTTTCTCATTTGAGACCTCTCTGTCTTTCTTTCACAGTTCCCACCATAAAGACAGAGCCACATGATGACTATGAGCTCCCTCGCCTGTGTGCACAGCAGCACTCCCCTAGTCTCGCCAAGCCGTATTACGCCCTGCAAGCTGTGCCTGCCATGATGCCTTCAGAACATAGAGCCTGTGTGACAGCCGCTTATAGCCCTCAGAGACTCACAGCAAAGCCTTCATCCCTGTCATGCTCCTCCTCCTCTCCCAGCACCAGCCCTAAACTGCAGGATCTCTCACCCACGCACTTCTCTCCTCAGTGCCTCTCTCCAAGCCCGAACCCTGGGCTACTGCCAAGTGCCATCCCTCACGTCTCGGCCATCCAGCCCACGCCTGGCCGCTACCAGCAGTCTGTTCTCTACCCATCAGGCAGTGCATCCTCTTCTCCTGGCTCCAATCCCTCTACCCCAAGTTCAGCACCTGAACTCATCTTCACTCCCAGTCACAGTTTGACCCAGTCTCCAGTCACAGGTGAGGCCACAGAGCTGCCCAAACTTCCAGTGAGGAGTGGGCCATCTCCTCTTTTACAGGACGAAGGAGCACCTGCCACGCTGGCCATCAGCATCAAACAGGAACCACAAGAACTGGATCAAATGTATCTAGATGATGGTAAGTCGCAGTCAATGTACTAACACAATGTCAACAAATTGTTATCAAATGCAGTGATTGTTTTTGTTCCACAAACAACGTGGCTAAAATAAAGTCAGCTAAAGTAACATTTCAAGCTTTGGTTCCACCAGGAAACCAAACCAAATTAAATTAAATTAAATTAACAAACAAACAGATAGACAGACAGACAGACAGACAGACAGACAGACAGACAGACAGACAGACAGATAGATAGATAGATAGATAGATAGATAGATAGATAGAAGCTTAGAGCTCAGATATTATTATTATGCGCTTGAATGGCACACTTCAACTGACATTAACTATTTTTAGTCTAGTTATATTTTAGTTTAATTACATTTATTTGACCACTGCCAGTTTGTGTTCATTTTGTGGTGTATTTTGAGTCACTGTAACTCTGGAAGAAACACCTGTGACCAAAGCAAGGCTTTTAAGCATAAAACAAAGGACCTTTTGTTGACTGCCCCTTCTTCTTCACTGAAAAAAAGTATACTTCTGCTTCTAATTACAGAGCTGTCAGAAACTATAAAGTCTGTAATACACACTGTGAACACCATTCAATACATTTTCATATGGTTCAATTTTAGCAGTTCATAAAAAAGTCTAGATATTATACAGACACAAATAAACACATTATTATGGGTTAACCTAAGCCTTGGAAAAAATGCTTAACATGCATTACTTCATTGCAAAGGCTACTATATACACAAGCAGTTTAATTCAGTGTGACTTGGCGCCAAAATGTACCACGTCATGTGAGCATTCAGCGAGTTAAAATTTGATCTTAAACTTTTGTCCTGCTTGCTTGTAAAAGTTTTGCCCATGTGTACATGTTTCATTTGCTTCGCACTTGAATTTTCACCAAAAAATTTGTCACAGCTAAAATTTGTCAACCAACCAGAAAGTTTTACTATAAAATTTTTGGAGGATGCCAGGGGATAAAAAATTATGGACTGATCTGCTTAACCCAAAGGTGCAAGGGAATGGAATACAAAAACTGTTTTTCCAAGTATCTCTCTTCCCTTGAGTTTTCTTTCACTTTCAAAACAGACCAGTTACATTATAATCTACACTTTTTTGAAAGTCATACATTTGTCAGCTTGTGCCAACAAGAATATGGGAGTGAATGATCCCTTGCTTTACTTCTTTCTACATAAATTGCTCCAGTTTAGATTTGATAGGGTTTTTGTACTTCAGTGCAACTGCAGGGTATTGCAATATTAGTACTAACATATCAGCGGTACAACTTAGTACACTTAGTACATGTAGTAATCTTATTTGTTATTACTAAACCTGTATCAAGTATTGAGGGTAAAAAGTATTTCTTGTCTATGAAATAATTGTGTGGTAAATAATTAAACACAATGGGGTGTGTGGTATATTTTTTATCCATTTATAGTTACATTTAATTTACATTTAAGGCATTTGGCAAACACTCTTATCCAGAGCAACTTACATTTATCTCATTTATACAACTGAGCAGTTGAGGGTTAAAGGCTTTGCTCAAGTGCCCAGCAGTGACAGCTTGGTGGTGGTGCTGGGAATTGAACTCACAACTTTCCAATCAGAAGTCCAATGTCTTAAATATTGAGCTACTACAACCCATTTAATGTTGTGCAATGTCTGCTAAGCATGTTAGTTCCTGTTATCACTTACATTATAGCTGCTGTAACCAGATGTCCCCTCACCAGCCTCTTTTTTTTTCTCTCTCTCTGGAAGTTACTAGGACAAAAAAAAGTGCAGCTTATCCTGTTACTGAACAAAAACCTACTCTCCATCCTTAAGACTTTCCAGTGTCTTACAACTTAAAGAAACAGCCCTTTTACACTGGAGACTCCTTGCAAAATGCTAAATAACACCTTCACCATTAATCAACAATTACACACATTTTTAAATCTGTTTAGGTGGAGTGTCCACCATACAAGTCCCTGTGAAACCATATTGTATTAGAACAAGCGATTTAATAGAAGCCTGTGATTGATTTTGCAGTTGGAACTACTGTTAGAGCTGCCATTATAGAAAATTAATCATCACATTCTGACCAATCAGAATCAAGAATACAACAGCGCTGTTATATCAAAGCATTTGCAGTTTACATTTATCTAATATAAAAAAAGGTTGCTCAGTTGCTTGACATTATAACTTTAGGTGAGAGTCTGTTGTAGCAATCTGGCACTAATTTGTTGGCAGTGGGACTTATTTCAACACTCCATATAGTGCTTTGGAGATTGGAAATAAAGAGGACACGTATTATATCATCTGGTCTTTCAACATGGGACTTGTGACTCCTACTTAAAGTTTCTCCTCTTTATTTGAGCAGAATCTGTATTCGTACTAAACAGTGCTCCACCTGCCTCACAGAATAGATCAAGTCATTTAATCAGTCTTGGACTCCATGTCAGCCATGTCAGATGATCAGACTGGAACCGCTAGTAAAGCAGTTGAAATATTATCCATGCTGTTCTAAGCATGTGGCTAGGAAGAGATGAGAAATTGTGGTCAAGCCATAATGCAGCCATGCAGAATAGGATCTTTTATGTGTTGGCATATCAAATTATTACCTGACATTTTTCTAAGCTCTTAGATTTAATACTGCTTATTAGGCTTCTGCAGCTAGTGCTTGTTAAAAGTTCTGGCAAGTTTTCAGATTCCATGAGCCCTTTCTGGTGTAGTGTTTCTTTAAGGTCTTGTCATCCACACACATTATATCACATCTAGAAAAACAGAAGCATGTTAGCTCGAGATTTGGTCATGTATGCGTTGGACTCATTCGTCCCTCTGAGAGTCTGTATTTAATGTAAATTCTTATCAGATGGTAATCCTCTCACACATCAACAGTGTGCATGCTCCTAGTGCGTTTAAATTATGTTCTGACATTAAATCATTTTTGTCACATACCTTAAATTTTATGGACAGTCTGTTATTACAATACCCCTCTTTTTAATTTCAAATTATTATTATTATTTTTTTTAACGATATTTATCATCATTATCTGCCTCTCGGCTTCTCTCTGATAAGATCCACTGAGGTCCCTTTGGGCTGGCTGGAGGTTGCAGTGATCTTTTCTCATGAAAACACTTTCTAGCACTGGCTGCAGTCTCCAGTTTCTGAAAGTGAGATGACTTGTTGCTATACAGCACACTGAGTTGGCTACTTGCTGCAGGCCTATGGGCCAAAAGCTGCCACAGATATCTAGAAATCTAGATAATGAAATCTAGATCTTCTGGTTCAAATCTGTATGTTCTGTGTTGAGAGGAAACGAAATCCTGAGGCAGATTTCTGTAGCAAACATCCATTGTAGGTAATCTGCAATGTTTATGTGAGCTGACCTTTTAAATCTTACAAAGCTGTCATAGTAGTTAGTTAACATTATCGTTATAGTTTATCAATAGTTTATCAATACTATTTATCCAATAGTAACAATTAATTCACAGGGACTTGTGTGGTGGGCATTACATATAATCTAAATAAACACATTTAAAACAAGGAAAAATGAATAATCGTTGATGTGGTGAAGCTTTCTGAATTTTCTATAAGGAGAATGTTTATTGAACATTTATTGAAGGAATCTCCAATGTCAGAGCTTAGAAATAGTCAGTAAGACAACACAACTAACATTTTTTGTCTGTAGTAACTTTGAGTGTGAGAGCGAGAGAGAGAGAGAGAGAGAGAGAGAGAGAGAGACAGACAGACAGAGACAGACAGACAGACAGACAGACTGACTGGTGATGGAATAATTATTCATAGCTGTTATAATATGTGATAACTTGTTTTGTTGATTTTCCATAGTATAATTATAAATGGGTAAAAAGTACAACATGCCCTTCTTTAATTAATTTAAAAAATATTCTTGGCTAATTGCTGTGGCATAAGAAGAATAAAAGACTGTCCATTTATTGGAAAATAATCAACTTCAGGGTGGTAAAAGTAACTCTCTCATCAATTAATATTTTCCTATAATAGCAATATATGTATATATGTATGTTCTGTTCCTTACATATTGTATGTATAAAGTGCTTTTAGATATCCTCTGACTGACTTTTTCTTAAGTTTTTCACATTAATTATCCAAGTCAGGGTCAATGTTTGCTATATTTTTTTAAACTTTATGACTGGTAAGTTTATACAGTACAATAATTTTGAAATCAAAGTAAAATAATTTGAAATCAAAGATAACCCTACAGTTATTCAAGATTCATTTGTGTACTCATTCAGGAAAGAGAAACCATCAAGAGCCTCAGAAATACAAGCTCAGCTAAAGACAGACAGACAGACAGATAGACAGACAGACAGACAGACAGACCGATCGATCGATCGATCACTTTGTTAATCCCAGAGGGAAATTGATACATTAAAAATAGTGTTTGCAGTAAGAAATTATCAAGAGTAATAAAATAAATGTATTCAGTAAGATTATAAATAGTAGTAAAATAAAGTAAATATAACTGTGAACACCAATCACCAGCCAAATAAATGAAAGGCAGCCTTGCAGACCAATGAGTCCAAATTTGAAAGCCATGTATTAGATGTGGTTTCCTTATTAAACAGTGTTAAACAGTGTCATGAGATGTTGGTGTTGCTTTTTGTTGTGGTACTGATTGTGGTCTTTAACAAGTTCCTTAAACAAAAGTTGAATGTTTTGTATCTAACCCATGGATTTGTGAGATGCAGTGATGGTTAGCAGTGATGCTCTTGGTTATTTAATGAAATGAGCAGCAGTGCTGGGCTGATTGTTTGGGAGTTCCTCACTCTCTCACTGTTTCCTGGAGGCAGAGATGAGGCAGGCTATTCACGCTCTATCAGGCTGCCCCAGCTGTTGCTTATCCACATACAGGAAGCAGGTTCCTGGATTACCTCACATCCAGTTATTCACTTCCAGCCCAGAGTCACAACAGCACTATCACTAATATGGTGCCATTTTGACACAACTTAATACTAACAAATAATTAAGCCGTTGTTTATTGTTCCACTCTGAGAAAGGAAATTGTTGTGCCTATAATGAAGATATTGTGAAGATGTAAATGCGTGACTATAAGGCTTTTTTTCAAGTATAAACTTCTTATTTGTTCTTATTTGTTTTCACATAAACTGAACCCCAGTTTCAGAAATGAATACCAGATGGGATGAGTCATATTGCTGCGCAAAGTAGTTTGTCACTGAAAAGTATCATCTTTAAAGTTCTAATGATTGTTTCTAGTTGGCATAGTACAACCCCAATTCCAAAAAAGTTGGGACGCTGTGTAAAATGTAAATAAATACAATGCAATGATTTGCAAATCTCATTAACCCATATGTTATTCATAATAGAACATAGAAAACATATCAAATGTTTAAACTGAGGAAATTTTAAGGGAAAAAATAAGGTAATTTTGAATTTGATGGCTGCAACACGTCTCAAAAAATTGAGACGGGGCAACAAAAGGCTGGAAAAGTAAGTGTTACTAAAAAGAAACAGCTGGAGGAACATTTTGCAACTAATTAGCTTTATTGGCAACAGATCAGTAACATGATTGGGTATAAAAAGAGTATCTTAGAGAGCCAGAGTTTCTCAGAAGTAAAGATGGGCAGAGGTTCACCAATCTGCGTAAAACTGCATCTACAAATTGTGGAACAATTTCAGAATAATGTTCCTCAATGTAAAATTGCAAAGACTTTGAATATCTCATCATCTACAGTACATAATATCATCAAAAGAAATCTCTGTGTGCAAGGGACAAGGGCGAAAATCAATATTGCATGCCCGTGATCTTTGGGCCCTCAGGCAGCACTGCATTAAAAACAGGCATGATTCTGTAATGGAAATCACTGCATGGGCTCAGAAACTCCTCCAGAACTTATTGTCTGTGAACACAGTTCGCCTTGCCTTCCACAAATGCTGGTTAAACCTCTATCATGCAAAGAAGAAGCCATATGTGATCCAGAAACGCTGTCGTCTTCTCTGGGCCAAAGCCCATTTAAAATGGACTGAGGCAAAGTGGAAAACTGTTCTGTGGTCAGATGAATTGGAATTTGAAATTCTTTTTGGAAACCATGGATGCCGCATCCTCTGGACTAAAGAGAAGAGGGACCATCCGGCTTGTTATCAGTGCTCAGTTCAAAAGCCTGCATCTCTAATGGTATGGGGGTGCTTTAGTGCCTATGGAATGAGCTTGCACATCTGGAAAGGCACCATCAATGCTGAAAGGTATATACAGGTTTTAGAGCAACGTATCCTTCCATCTAGATTACGTCTTTTTCAGGGAAGGCCTTGCATATTTCAGCAAGACAATGCTAAACCACATACTGCATCTGTTACAACAGCATGGCTTCGTAGTAGAAGAGTCCGGGTGCTGAACTGGCCTGCCTGCAGTCCAGACCTTTCACCAATTGAAAACATTTGGCGCATCATGAAATGAAAAATACGACAAAGAAGACCCGGGACTGTTGAGCAGCTAGAATCCTGTATCAGACACAAATGGGACAACATTCCTCTCCCAAAACTCCAGCAACTAGTCCTCAGTTCCCAGACGTTTAGGGACTGTCCTTAAAAGGAGAGGGGATGTTACACAGTGGTAAACATGGCCCTGTCCCAACTTTTTTGAGACTGCCATCAAATTCAAAATTACTTCATTTTTACCTTAAAATGGTACATTTCCTCAGTTTAAACATTTGATATGTTTTCTATGTTCTATTGTGAATAAAATATGGGTTTATGAGATTTGCAAGTCGTTGCATTCTGTTTTTATTTACATGTTACACAGCGTCCCAACTTTTTTGGAATTGGGGTTGTAAAGACAGACCTCTGATACTGACTTGTGAAATTCCTTTTGTACTCATCTAGTTGCTCTGTAAGTGGACAAAGAGGTTTTAGAAGCTGATCTTTGGCCATCAAACATGGCCAAAGTAAGTAAATTGATTGAAAGTTTGACAGTTTGGCCTGAAATACAGGCTGTTAATTTTCTGTATTTCCTCTGTGTCACATTACAGCTTTATTAATCTGGCTTCGGTTACCAATCTACAACTGAAGGCTTTTCATTAGACCCCTTATATGAAATCTCGCAGCAAAATAAGATACATGTCATGGTAACTGGCAGCAGCATAGTTTTTTCATTAGGCACAGTGTATGGTGCCCAAACCCCATACCCAATGGATATATCTGACTCAGATATCATTATTCTAGACCAAAACACAACATTCTCTGAGCATGAGCAGTCAGGATGAGGGGAAGTCACTGAATCATTACAAACCCCATGAAGAAATGTTGGGTTCTGACCCAACCAGAATAAATTCATTTATGGGCCTCATTTATCAAACTGGATACAAACAAATGTATTTGTGAATCGTTTGCAAGAGCATTTGCACACCAAATGTGGTACTCATGAAAATCCACTTAGATGAGAAAAATACCAACCAATGGTTTGTGTAAATTTACCTATAAGAAGACTTGCTAATGTGAACCTCAACTGATAAGCTTCAAATCATATGAATTGAGACAATTTTTTATATATAATTTTATAGAGTTTGTCAATTTGAAATTGATTATTTATTTCACTTCGTGGACTTCACTAAATATAAATCAGCTGTGTCATGAAGGCACATTTACAATTGATTTTCATTTATCAATATACACCGATGAGTATGAAGAAAATCAGCATTACCAAAACTTTTGAAGATCTGGTTGCAATTTTTAGACCAATTTGGATTGGCATATGAAAATATTTGCACAAAAGTTTACCAAAAGATTGAGACCAAATGTCTGGCTTGGTTAAACAACATTTTAATGTTTGGTTTTTTTAAACTAGCCAGTTGGGTTCTGTGTATGGACACTTTAGCTGATACTATTGATTGTGATAAAAACCTGGAGGAAAGCCGCACTGAGCTGTGTGCAGACTGAACTGAACTTACTGTTAGTACTCAGAAGACACACATGGCAGATGTTAAAGGAGGGAAAATGGCCATAACAAAGATCTGCTTTGCAAAAGCATCGAGCCAAAAGCATAGAGCAGACCCTGATGAGTGCATGCACTGAGTAACTAGAGTAGGAATGGGTTATTTTCACCGAGAGATTTGGATGACCGTCTGATCACAAACAGCTCCAAGTGAGTTGAAAGCCAGACATCGTTGCGAGCAGACTGAGCTTCACTGATTCTAATGCTCAATGGACACACGTGGCAGACATTAAATGGAGAAAAGAGAGGTCATATTGAACCTCTGCACAGATCTAGATGACTAAATCACTGGTAGAATTTCTGAATAATTTGCAATAATGGAATAATGAATATTTTGTCATTATTATAGAATAAAAATTATATGCTGTATTTGCCTATAGAGATTAATTTGTCATTACTGCTGCGTCCCTGCTGATGCTTCATAAATAGTTAGAATATTGTGATCTAAACACATTAATGAAACTTTCATGACTGGTGCCACATCTGCTTTACTTCGATTCAAGAGTCTACACCTGCAGGCCATTCATCCGTTACTAATATCTAAGTGATGACTTTGGAGACCTGCAGCTTGTAATAAATACTCTGAATGAAAGTTTAGTGCACAGTGACACCCAGACAGGTATTTCTTCCTGAACACCTCCTGTGTTTTAACAGATGGGAGCATTTCAGATCATCTGAATATTGATTCCACTCCCATTTTCTCCCAAGTTCTCAGGGTTTGCCAGAAATCGTCACGAGGACATATACTTGCAAATTACTCCTAACTGTCAAAGGCATCTAATTGTTTCAGCATGGTCTGATGTTCCAAAGATGAACACGTGCTTTACTCCCCATAATTCAGCCATCACACTAATTCTTTTCCTGCACGAATATTAGTAACAGCTGATTAAATCCAGTAGCTTGTAGACGCAGAGCGAAAGAAATGTGAGGTTTTAATATTTATGACTCCGTCGCCATGAGAAAACTCCTCCTCTTGATACTCTGAATGGAGTTTTGATTTACAGCTCTGTGGTAACACACAGTATGCTGCTTTTCCTTACTCATGATTAATGAGGTTTTTTAGTTATGTTAATACAATGCATAAGGTTCTGTTAGTTTTTTGTTCATGTGGTCAATCCTGATGCCAATTTCTGATATTTAGCTCTAATTTCTGGTTAAATGTAAACACTTTTGTGACCCTTCCTGGAGTTCTGTAGTCATACACACCCTATCCGTTTGCAGGCGGATGAGAAGTTTGCGTTAGGATGCACTGAGCTGTTGGTCAGCTCTCGGTCAGGTAGGGCGTCTCCTTAACACCACATCAGGAGATGAAAGGAAGCCTGCGCTCTATTGTTTCACTGGGAATGTCAGCAATCTGTACTGCCTCTTAGTCCCTGAGGCTGCTTTGTGGTGGGAGCGCCAAGGCCACGGGTCATTCGGAGGGAATTCCTCAGCAGGCTTCCCAGTCTTGGCTGGGAGGAAACCCACAGCTTCCAGCTCACGTGGCTGCTCGTTCTCTCTCACTTTTTCTCTCTGGCTCCAGTTTTCCTTTTCTTTACTTTGTGCAAAACAACACATTTACTGCAGTCTGAGCTTTAAAAAAAATAGTAAAGCTGCATTTATTGAACAAGTTAAATTCGGCAACGTAATTTGTTCACTTGTTTGTATTTGTATTTATTTGTATACAGGTTTGTCCCTAAGAGGAAACTCTGAAAGATTTTATGTAGAACCCCTTTAGAAAGACAGAACCATTAAGCACAAAATGAAGCCTTATGAAGCATGTAGCATAAGGAATGTAGTACAAACTATTTGCTACACTCATAGAACAGGCTAAATTGATCACTTTATGTATTTCATTGGTTTGTCTTTGTGTAGAACCCCCTTTGAAAGATGGAACAATTCACCACAGAATGAAGCCTTATAAAACCATTTAGAAACTTAAAATATACCACAGTTTATTCCCCAGAGGGAAAAAATAGAGGACTTTTTCTTTCAGAAAAGGTTCCAAATAGAACCCTGGCATAAAGCAAATGCTTGGAAATGGTAACATTTGGAACCATAAATGGTTTTTCTGATTGTCTCTCTGGGGAAACCCCTTAAAGTTTTAAAGTTTTATAATAGAGAGTTTCCTTTTCACAAAAAGTTCCCAGTAGAACCCATTTAGAAAGATACAAAGAACCCAAATGTAGTGCAACGTATACACTTTACATCCATAAAGGCTTTGATTTATCACTACAAAAAAAATTCCCTTTCAGTAAAGATTTCAGTTATAATCCCTTGAACAACCATTGATGAGCATTTCCCCCCTATAAGTGTATTTAGAAGTGTTTTAAAAAGCCATACTTAGTTTTTTTTTTTTTTTTCTTAATTATTATTATTTAGGTAATTGCAGAAGGGCTGCAACACCTCAAATCAACCTATAATTCCTCTCATTGTAAATGAGAAAAGAACGCACCAGATGCGAGAGATGTTTGCAGGTGTTTATGTGCAACCTGAGGAATGTAGCTGCTGCTGACCTTTCTCTATAACAGAAAAGGAATGTGTTGTTTTAAAACTGTTGTGTTTTAAAGATGGTGATTTTGTTCAGCTGTCTATCATCCCATTTCACACTGATATAAATGATTTGATAAAATAAAACCATGTCACAAAATGCTCCCTATGGGAATGCAGTAAGATAATATGTCTGCTGCTAACATGCTAACACACTAACTACACAAGCCGGGCTTATCCGCTTGTTCTTGCTATCACTCTGTCTACGAAGGTTTGGAGTTGTTTTAGGTTAGAGCTATATCCTGTCACTTCCAATGTCAGGGCCAAAGAACATAGCTGATAGAGTATGAAAGAAGCCTCGACTGTGGGAATGCTGTGAGACATACAGCAGGCAGGAAGGCAGTGGACACCAGAGCACTTGGATCCTCTGATCAGAGGGCATGGCACAGCATCCTCCTTTTCTCTCTTTCTCACACATATACACACACTCACACACTCTCGCTCACACATATATACACACACACACACACACACTCATTTTGCACATGGCATGTGTGTGATGTGTTTTTCGGATGAGTTCACCTTCTTACAATTTCAGAATTGTAATCATGATTTGCTTTGGTATAAGAAAAGTTTAGTATAAGTTTAATAGTATAAGTTTAATTAAGTTTAGTATAAGTTGATTATAGATATGTCCTTCATAGAAAGTGTCACACGGAATCCTGGTTTTATACATGCACTACACAAGTAACACCAATTTTCCTGTTCTTTTACAGTCAATGAGATCATAAGGAATGACCTGTCCAGCATCTCCGTACATAGCCACGCATAGCGCCAACGGGACATGAATCACACAGAAGAAATTGACGTTTTGAACCTTTCATACCAGAACAAAAACATGCCTTCACTTGATTGCAATAACAACATCAGCACTGCAGAATCGATTGTAAAGCTCACAATTGTAAAGCAGTCAGATCTAAGAGACTGATTGAAAAAGCATCACAGACAGCGTATGGAATAACCATGTACTACCAAAACAATGTGTGTGAACTGATGGACCAAGCCCCCGTGTATGGTGTTATTTTTTTCCCCCTCTACATTTCCTCTTGTGCACTCGTGTAGCTTTTTAAATTATTACCCAAGTGCAATTTGTTTTCCATTACTATTTTAATGTCAAAATGTTTAACGTATACATAAATGTCAATACACCTTACAATCGATGGCCATATTATTGTAATTAGACAAATGTCTAATATGGTAATGAATCATGTCTGAATAGCCATTCCTTTGCTTACATTGGGATTTTGTCCAGCTGTAATGAAACATATAACTGGAATTGCATTTTTTTTTAATATACATTGCAAGAGAATCATATTTATTGTTTCCAACTGAGCTGGAATGTCTTGTACACAGGGAAATAAGTAGTGTGTATTGTGGTAGTTAAAATCATGAATGGAATGAGCAGTACAGCCTTACATTTAAAAAAAAAAATTCTAAACCAAAGTTTTATTCAGGTTAGGCTGTGATCTGTTTCTGAACTGCCTCTGTACTACTTGTATATCCTCTGTGCCTCCGTGAGCATTTTGTGCCTTTTTTGCATTGATATGACCACAGATTTCCTTTTCTGCTTAGATGCATGTTGTCAATTTTTGCTGAAAATGTTTTATAATCTTTTTATCTAGCTGATGACAGGAAAATGTTTTTTTTTTGCCGCAACTATTTTTGTTTGTTTGTTTTCTGAAACTCAATATTGTGATAGTATTGATGCCATTGTTTTGTAGGTTATTAGCTAATGTATGCACTTTACTTTGTACTTCTCCTTAATGATATTTTGAGGGAAAATGACAACATATGATTTGTTTTGTATTTTTGTTTTTCCTGACGAACAGTGAATTCGTGAAGCAACACACCAGGATACTGTTTTTCTTGCCAGCATCTTGTATCCCAATTTACAATTATTAGTACATTTTTTGCATTAGCAATAGCAAAATATGCACAATAAATGCATTTAACAAAGATGTTATGAAGTGTAGATGGGCATCATTCCTTTAAAATACATTATTCCTTTTCAGAGGTCTTTCAGGAAACATACCAACATTACATTTTTGTTGTGCCTTAAAAACACACTAATAGATCTGTGATCACTTTGTCCAAACGGCATTAATCAGAAATCACAAATACCTCTATTGTATTATGGGGTATTACATATTCAGGTTGTCTGAACAGGTAGTTATAACTGGAATTATATTACACTAAATAAGGAATAAAACACTTATGGGTGTGTTGTCTCTTTTTTTTTTTTTTTTTTTTTTTTTTTTTTTTTGGTGGCACATCCATGAAACATATTAGTTACCGTAATCATATATGTTATAGCAGCCTCTCTGAATTTACTCTCTGGAGATTAATATGGCAAAAAAAGAAAAAGAAAACAACAACAATAACAACAACAACAACAACAACAACCACAACAACAACAACAACAACAATAATAATAATAATAATAATAATAATAATAATAATAATAATAATAATAATAATAATAATATGCAGCTTATTGCAGCTTATCAATTTTGTAAACAAACTGCAAATCCCTCCTCCATGAAGACTTTCCCATGTCAGATAATGTAAAGTCTCAGCTTTACCTCGGTCCCTTACAAAGTGCTGACACTGGAGACTCCTTCCAAAAATGTTAAATGTCTCCTCACAGAAAACTTTACCATATCAACACACAATTTTTGACATTGGAGCGTCTGCTATATCAGTCCTTGTGTAAGTTTTTACTATGAAAACGATAGCGTGTTAGAATGAGTGCATTAATATAACCCTGTTATTTGCATTACAGCTGGAACTATTGTCCAAACTGCAGTTATAGAAAATTAACCAGCACCTACTGACCAATCAGATTCGAGAATTGTGAAATGAACTATATTAATACTAATATTCCTCAAGTTTCTCAATATTTTACATTACTTTGACAGAAAAGGAAAGCGTTTGCTAAATTCATTTGTAGCATGAATTACAGTGCAATTATATTGAATACAATTGAAACAGAGAAGAATGTTGAAAAGATCTGAGTTCATATTAACTCTTTAAAAAAACATTTGTGAAGAGGTTCTATTTAGAACCTTTAACTTTAGTATGCTAGATTAAACCTTTTTGTTCTGTACTCTGTGTTGACCTGTGTTGACCTTCTCTACACAAACACACATGCATGACACAATAACTATAACAACAAGGGGGAGGGGCGGGGGGCGGCGGGACACCACATGAACCACTACTGTGCCATCTCATGTAAAACTAATTCTGTGCCATTATTTTGGAGTGGGGAGAAAAGTCTGGTCCCCAAAGAACCAGGAAGGAGTGATCAGGAGACGTGCAATACCAGAAAAACAGCTGTTGAGCTCAGGCCCTGTGCCAAGACCCCTGTGACACCTGCCAGGACAGCAGGCATATTTTCCATGGGCATGAATCCCCAGTGACACATCCATGGTGACAGAACCCGCCCCAAGTGTGTTATCATCAGAGCCATGCCCCAGAAATAACAACGCTATTAGTAGCTTGCGTCCAGATCACCAGTAAGGCCTTGCTTGTGTTCTGTATAATTTTAGGTTAATAATAATAATAATAATAATAATAATAATAATAATAATAATAATAATAATAATAATAATAATAATTATTATTATTATTATTATTATTATTATAAAACATTCCAATGAAATCCAGGTTGTATATACAGTAGATATTGCTCAGTATTGATCATTATTGATTAATTTTTCAATAACAGCATACAGTATTTGAGATACTGTATATATAAGGGGGAAAATGATGGAATCAAATGGTCAAATGGTCCTATGGCAAAGAATTTCTTATGGTTGGATCTATTACACAGGTTATGTGTTTTCTCATACATTTTGTCATTAAACACCAAAGAAATCCAAATGGTCATAAGAAAGGGAATTTCAAATTTGTAGATATTGCCATCAAGTGGCCATTTTGTCACACTGCATGATTTAAAAGCAGAAAGCAGAATGCATTCTAGTCCTAGAGCACTTCCTTTCCTTTTCATTTCATTGAATTTATTTTCAGTTATGGAAAAAGAAAAAAAATATATTATTAGGAAGAAATAGGAGTCTTAAAAAATAAACCAAAATAGACTGAACCAGAAAAAAAAAGTCATAAATTAATGTTAAGTAATATGGCAGATTTCGGAAAATGTACTAAATATGTATTAACTAATTAAAATGTATTAATATAGTAAACCTTTAAAATGTTAAAATGATCAATGATCAAATGTAAAAAGCTCATATTACAAAAATATTTATTTTTATTTATTTTCTACATTTAAAGAACATCTCTATTTAATATAGCCACATAAATCAATAATACTAAAATATCACAGTATGTTATGCTGTACATCAGAGGTGTGCAATCTTATCCAGAAAAGGCTGGTGTGGGTCCAGGTTTTCATTCTAACCAAGCAGAAGCCACAGCTGAGTCTACTGAAAGCTCAACTGATTAAACAGGTGGAATCAGGTGTGGCTCCTGCTTGACTGGAATGAAAACCTGCACTGGCCCTTTGCGGATAAAACTGGACACCCCCCATTGTATATCATACTTCCATGTTGTCAAATGTCATATTCCCCCACCAAAAACAGATCCACATTTCATACATACTGTATTCTGACATTAGCACCTGGTGTTACATGGGTCTCCTGAAGAGAAGAAGTCATACACATTGACTAAAGGGAACATTATCACAGCTCCCAGCAGTGAGCCCAACTGCACTACTGCGCCACACCACACGAGAGCACCGTGACCTTCATCGCGCAAGATCACCGCAATGATCACCTTCACATAGGACAGTGCGAGAACAAAAAATGTCCAAGCTGCGACCTGTTATAGAGAGAATTTAATATAAAAATATTAACTTTTTTTTTTCTAGAATATTAAACAGTGACCATTATAGACATACATTCTTGATGAAATGTATTTATTTTATGAAAACGTGTGGCAGCCTGGGAAAATCCATTGAATGTCACTTTGACATTTCTACTTTGAAAAAACTATACAGTATATTTTACCAAAACAATGTGGAAATTGTATTTACATTATTTTATAACGTTGTATTGGCTGTCTGCCTGCAAAGGAGCCAGTTTAAATATACTGTACAGTACTGCAACCATTCAGTCTACCAAAACCTGTGTGATTTTCTTACACAGTAAATATCATGACTTTATCAAGTTGTTGGAAAGCTATGTACCTTGGTGAAAGGCACAAGTCCAGCATAAGACATTAATAACGAGAAATGTGTTCAACAGGACTGACTTTATAAATCAGCAATTATTTCCTCACTGATGTTAGCGTGAGCAGAGATCAGTGGAGTGAAGAGATGACAATGAGGCTCGTTCAAATGCTGTAAGTGACTTATCTCAAGTAATGAGGCAGAGAGTGATATGGATGAAGCTGATAAAGTAATAACTCATTTCCTATAGTAAACATAATTCTTTAAACTTTTGAAGTTAATGTTTATCTGTTAGTATATTGTTAGTATTGTTAAAAATTATTAAATGATGTAATTTTCTCCCTTTTCACTTTTGGGGTAGCCAGATTTTAAAGTGGTAGAATTTGTGACTGAGATATGTGCAAATAAGAAACACATTTCAGTTCAGGAATGTTTGTAGGTGTAGGTTTTCCCAGGTCACCACAAACAAAATAGATCTCGCTTACAGAACAAAGAAGTTTTATTTCAAGTATGCTTCATGGAACACAACTTACTATTAGAATGGCTCCAGAAATGTGGTTGACCAACAGTGGACAGGGACTCAGCACTGCCATGCCCATGATATAAATGCCAATAACAGAGCCAAAAGCAGTCAGAAACCCCATCAGCACCAAAGACCTTTAAACATGGAAAGAACTTAGGAAAGGCTTAAAGTTTCTGTGTTAGAATCTGGTAGTTTATGAAGTTAGAACATTTTTAAAGGCATAAAATCCTCTGAAGTCTCAAACCCTTTCTGCCACCAACAAATACAATAAAAGTCCATTAAAGTGGTCACTCACCTCTGAGCATAGAACATGGAAATGAAGCATGCCAATGGGTTTGCTAAGGAGGCCAAAGTAGCAGACCAATGATAAGCACGGTTTCCATAAGGCAGACATGAGTAGGACTGAACAGATAATAACACTGAATTGGTTAGAGCATTCACCCAGGCCAGGATGATGAAAATGTACACAATTTGTGCCCAGCTGTAGGTTCCCTTTCCAAACATCCCACTGAATCTCTGGATGCCATTTGGAGAATTCATCATGGGCTTCTGTTCAGGACTTTTCTTTTCCCTTACAAAGTCCGACTTTCTAATTGCACCTTGGTATTTGAGGCTGATTGAGCGCTCTCGAGCCACTACTGGGAGCTTGTTCAAAAGCAGGAAGGCTACCAAGCAGACAAACATCATGGCTGCAAGGAAGAAAAAGAAAGCCTTAGCTGAGAAGTTGGCTGGTAAGTAGTGTGGTATTAGGTAATTAGTCGAGTCCAAAGACCCATTTATTGTTTCATTGGGATTGATGTTTTGGGTGCCGTTGACACATTGCATGGCACCTACTCCTTGAATCAGAGCCACTACAGCTGGGATCAGTCCACTTAAACCTTCACCTACATAATAGGTGGTGAGATACTCTGCCTTGAGCTGCATCATGAACGGTAGGAAAGTCACTGATGAGGTGCAGTCCACAGTGGAGATGAAGAAGGTCAGGATCAGGAGATAAATGCTGCGTTCTACTCCTTGAACTATAACCGTCTCCTTCCAGAAGAAGGCTAAGAGGAAGCTTGCGAGGGTTCCAAAGCAGACAATGAAGTAGATCACAGCAGTTTCGTTGAGCTTTCCCGGTCGAAATCGGTGCATCAGGGTGACAAACAGAGGACCAATGTTAGCAATCTGGGTCAGGATGGAGAGATAGGAGGGAAGGTACCAGCCTTCAGGCACCTGAGGGACAATGAGGGGCAGCTCAACCCAAAGCCCACAAATGGTCACCCAGGAGCCCATTCCAAACAGGCAGGCTAAGACGTGAGTGAGGAGAGACATGTCCTTGATCTGTTTGGAGTCTCTAACAGATTAATAGTAACAAAAGGTAAGGTTTATATGCACACCAAAAGTGAAGCAAACCATCATAGAAAAATTTTGATTAAAATTAGTAGGTAAGCAAATCAACCTGAGTCATAGACTTAGTAAATTATTAGGAAACTTGATGACTTATTAGTCAATTTCCCTATGGGTTAACTCAGGATTTCTAAAAAGTTTTACAGCCAGGGAACACTTACAGAAAGTGTTAAAGGAAATCAACTGACCCCCTTAGCACAGATTTATATTACAATCTAGTCAAAAAAAAAAGGCTCATTTAAATGTCCTCAAAATATTTTGATTTATCTATTATTAATTTTCCACCCATGAACCCATATTACAATTTTTTATTATTAAAACTGTCAATAGATTCCAGTTGACATTATTTATAGGCGTAATACATTTGGAAATGGGTTGTGACTGCAATCACTGAAACAAAATTGGATAATTGCAGACCCATTGGTTATGCAAAACATCAGCATTTTTAAATTCCAATTCATATGACTCTTCTGTGCAACTGTGATTTTCAAATTTGTTTAGAACTAAACTACGCTCATCTAAGCTTAACTGGCTAGTAGTGTAGACCATTTGTCTCTCTTCAAGATCTTTGCGTTGCACTAAAGTAGTGCCTGATTATTTTGTAACAATGTCAGGAAGACGTGTTTGTTTTAAGCAAGCCTGCAGACAATCAGTACAGTTTCAGTAGTCTGCTGATCAGGTCAACAAACGTGTAGACACAACCCAGCTGCATGCTATTGTACTTATACAAACAATTTACCTTTCTAAGTCTTTTTCAAGTTTTTAAATGGGTCTGAACATATTGACCCATGGAAAACATTAACAGAATATTTATCATTGTGCAATTGAGTGCAATTATTACACAGTGTAAACACTTTGCTAGTAAAAATAAATTAAAATGCACAATCACTGTGCGTAAAGGTTAGATACTCACTCGTTAGTCAGTCAGTTTCATCTGTCAGCTGAGGAGTGTGTGTTAAAAGTTTGCTTGAGATTGTAGGTATGCATCCACTGACCAACCATGATGACCTACCTGTTGATGTTTAATCAGAGGTGCACACCCTTGATTATACTTCCACCTAACATTAAAACCAATATAGAGGCTTTGCAGATTCACAATATCCAAGAACACAAATGTCTGTGTTGGAAACAATTTGGAATAGCTAAAGATAGAAATAAGTGCATTTCTTAACTTACACATTGTAATTAGCATATTACCACAAAGACAACTCACTTATTGAAGCCCTTTTCGCAATGATCTTTGAGCTTGACAGTACTTTAAAGTGCAAACATACTACACAACGGTTGCAACAAAATATTACAGCTTATCCACGGGGTAAGATATGTTAGTAAGATACAAGTTGGTTTGTCAAAAATGCAACCTGCACAAGAAAACACAATGTCAAGCCTTAAGTAACCTTGGTAAATTTTAACTGGAGTAACCCTTTAACTGTGATCTCTTAAATTGTGCCTGCATTATGTAATGCTATGTTTTCGGCAAACTTTAGACATCCTTTACGGTTTAATATGGACACACTTAAAAGATGTATTAAAACTCCTTGATAAATGTCCGACAAGTCAAAATGTCATGAGAAATCATATTAAAATGACAATACTGGCAGAAAAAACAGCAGTTGTTATGACATTTTTTAATACTGTACACAGTAATCCAATTTCATTAATTATTATTTGGGAAACATAATTCAATCACTACAGTCAGCTATTACAAAGATGTCAGAGTACAGTTCGAACAAAAACAAAACTTCACATCAGATTCACAGATAAGTGTTTAAGCCCATGTTACACTCTAAATATTAGAGAAAATAGTTTAAACTATTTGTAACCAACATTTTGTAACCATTTGTCATAATGGAAGTTAAATAACAAGTTGAAAAAGCAGTTTTTAAGCATTATAAAATTTATGATCAATCAAGTTTTCATTTTTGAGACTAATGATTAAACACTAGTGACTAGTAATAGATTTTTAATATATAGATATATAATTAAAACACAAAATTAGACAACTTAAAATAAAGAAATGTGAAATATGAATTTTTAGTCTATAAATCATCATATGTTAGTTGCATCTTAGGATAATCTTTCAACATGAACGTGCTCAACATTGCAGTAAATAATTCTTATAATTGTCCATAAATTCAAGTTTAATTAGTGTTGCATAACAGTCCTATAATTAGGTTAATTATGAAAATAGATCATATATATATATATATATATATATATATATATATATATATATATATATATATATATATATATATATATATATATATATATATATATATATACACACACACACACACATAGACATAGATGTTATATTAAATTATGTCATAAAAATTAAAAAAGAAATTAAAAAATTAAGTAAAAACAATAGTACAATTCATAAACATGACAAATTAATAAAAAATTCATAAACATGACAAAATCAGAATTAACACCAATCTAAAGCAAAATAGTCAATATTAGACTTTAATGTGTAGTAAATGTGAACCAATGAATCCAACACAGCAGTGTGGAATGATTTCTGTTGAATGTGGAATGAACTGTTTGTACTTGAATATGAATTGATTTAATTGATCAAATAATTGATAAAATAACCTTAATCGATTAAAGACAGAATCTGCTCTGGTATTTTCTCATTTCATTTAAGGAGGTAGAAACATCTCTTCATTTCTTCTAAGCAAGCCAGAAATATATGATAGCAGTGCACTGCCTAGCTGCCAGAACTAAGCCTGTAAATTTAACGGTGAGGAATGACCCAATGGTTTGTTTTTTTTTTGTTTTTTGTTTTTTCCGCATGTTCTTTTTAGACTATGGACAGGTTTTGCTGTGAGCTATAAAATATTTAACAGACTAAAAAAGTGGTGAAGTTGTGGTGATGTGTCCCCCAGAATATATTATATCTAGGTCTAAAATTTCAAAACCCGCTCTACACGTTTGAAGATACAGTCCCCTCTGAAAGTATTGGAACAGCCAGGCCAATTCTTTTGTTTTTGCTATACACTGAAGACATTTGGGTTTGAGATCAAAAGAAGAATATGAGATGACAGATCAGAATTTCAGCTTTCATTTCCTGATATTTACATCTAGGTGTGTTAAACAACTTGGCACCTTTGGTGGCAGACCACCCAATTTTTTGGGTGAACAAAAGTATTGGAACAGATAGTCTTACCGTTAATAGCACTTAATATTTGGTTGCATATCCCTTGCTTATAGCAGGCGACCCACTGACCTCACCAAACTGTTGCATTCTTCTTTTGTGATGCTTTTCCAGACTTGTACTACAGCTTCATTCAGATCTATCATCTCATATTCATCTTTTGATCTCAAACCCAAAAGTCTTCAGTGTATAGCAAAAACAAAATAATTGACCTTGCAATTCCAATTTTTTTGCTGGGGGGACTGTATTTGTCATAATTGTCACTGACCACGTTTACATGCACATCAAATTCCATTTAAGGTCTATATTCGGGTTGCAGCCATATTCTGGAATATGATGTTTATAAGCGTACAGGCACCGGAACATTCCTGTATACATGGTTGTTGTAAGTATGCCCGAGTTGCCATTCCTAAATACATAGCCTATGCAGCTAAGCATCTGTTAACACCCATAATTCCTTGTGGACTGAGCATGCGCATTTATCTCCTTTCAGTGGATTTTATGAATAAGGTGTTTACATGCAACCAATTTCTAATTAAAACAGACATATTCCAGG
Organism: Cranoglanis bouderius; assembly: GCA_023630585.1. NCBI lineage: Eukaryota > Metazoa > Chordata > Actinopteri > Siluriformes > Cranoglanididae > Cranoglanis > Cranoglanis bouderius. The sequence goes on from CM042551.1 coordinate 7,973,632, forward strand.
GGTGGGAATCAGAATATTGACTTAATCTGAATAGGGAAATCGGATTGCAGAGTTTACATGACTCAATGCTAATTCGAATATTGCCAAATTACGATTAATATCAGAATACTGATGTGTACGTATGTAAACATAGTTAACGATTCAACTACCATGGGAATGAGTTCATGCTTGCATGTATATGAGTATGTCTTGTTGCAAACATGTGCAGGTGTATTTATTTTTATTTTTATAATTGCAAAGGCTCTGTACACAGTCTGATACTGTGTATCAGTATCTACTTCATACTACAAAGAGTGAAACATCACAATCCTTTCCATTTCCATACCACGAGTAATTCTACTCACCAGATAAAGGCACAAAGTGAATGTGATTAAATGCTGACACTGGTGCTAGCTGCAGGTGTTCACACAGTCCTGAGCTCGCTGAAATACCTGGTACACACTCACTAGCGGGAACATAGAGAGTGCTCCGATGAGAGAGCCAGCCTGAATGAACACTCCACACCAGAGCAAAGCAGTGTGTCCTGCCTCATGAAGAAGAGTGCTAACTACCACTTTCACATACGAGAACAGGCCTGTGAAGATGATCGATGAAATAACCTGTGGAGAGAACAACATTCAGGCATCCATTTAACATCGTATTGTTTTCACTTCCTATGATGTCACAAACACATTTAGTAGACTCTGGAGGACATACTTTATAATATTTATTATAAGCAAATTAAATTCTACACTGGAAGCAAAACTGGAACTATTCAAAAGAGAGGTTATATGAAATTAATTCATTCATTAATGAATTAATTAAAATTGCAATCACTTACCACCATAGCCACTCCTGCATGTGTTCCCAAGAGGGGTGGGCATGGACTAAGAGCAGCCAGACACAGCAGATAGACAGCAAACAGTCCTCCTCCAAGAGACATAAAACTAAGGCCAACGCTAGACCTATAACATTAGAAAAAAAATCACATCAAAAATCAAAAGATGATAAGACAAAAAAAAAAAACAGCTTGCCAACCGGAAAATCCTCTCTCCTGCAGACTTTACCATAGCAGAAAGCGTACTGCCTGTTTCAAACCTCTACCACTTGAGACTCCTTCCATAAATGTTATATAAACGTCTCCTTACAGAAAACATCACCATATCAACCATTACATGTTTTCCTTTGCTAAGCAACACAATTTTTAATCTGGTCATTATTATACTCAGATTATGTGGCGTTTCCACTGTACAAGTCCCTGTGTATGCGCTGCTACTATAGAAATTATCATTTATTAGAATGATTGCATTAATATGACCTTCTGGTCAATAAGAATAAATAATTCAACAGCTCTGTGGTATAATATTAGCTTAACATACACAAACATACATTAACATACATACTATTTGACCATTTTGGTACTTGTAATAATTAAAGAACATCTGTGAAACTGTTGGCATAATCTTCATTTTCACTTAAGGGTATGTAAACCTTTGGACATGACCATATGGTCATGGGAAAAGTTTACACACCCTTAGGTGAAAATGTACATATGAAAATATATACAGGTGCATCTCAATAAATTAGAATGCCATGGAAAAGTTCATTTATTTCAGTAATTCAACTCAAATTGTGAAACTCGTGTATTAAATAAATTCAATGCACACAGACTGAAGTAGTTTAAGTCTTTGGTTCTTTTAATTGTGATGATTTTGGCTCACATTTAACAAAAACCCACCAATTCACTATCTCAACAAATTAGAATACTTCATAAGACCAATAAAAAAAACATTTTTAGTGAATTGTTGGCCTTCTGGAAAGTATGTTCATTTACTGTACATGTACTCAATACTTGGTAGGGGCTCCTTTTGCTTTAATTGCTGCCTCAATTCGGCGTGGCATGGAGGTGATCAGTTTGTGGCACTGCTGAGGTGGTATGGAAGCCCAGATTTCTTTGACAGTGGCCTTCAGCTCATCTGCATTTTTTGGTCTCTTGTTTCTCATTTTCCTCTTGACAATACCCCATAGATTCTCTATGGGGTTCAGGTCTGGTGAGTTTGCTGGCCAGTCAAGCACAGCAACACCATGGTCATTTAACCAACTTTTGGTGCTTTTGGCAGAATGGGCAGGTGCCAAATCCTGCTGAAAAATGAAATCAGCATCTTCAAAAAGCTGGTCAGCAGAAGGAAGCATGAAGTGCTCCAAAATTTCTTGGTAAACGGGTACAGTGACTTTGGTTTTCAAAAAACACAATGGACCAACACCAGCAGATGACATTGCACCCCAAATCATCACAGACTGTGGAAACTGAACACTGAACTTCAAGCAACTTGGGCTATGAGCTTCTCCACCCTTCCTCCAGACTCTAGGACCTTGGTTTCCAAATGAAATACAAAACTTGCTCTCATCTGAAAAGAGGATTTTGGACCACTGGGCAACAGTCCAGTTCTTCTTCTTGTTAGCCCAGGTAAGACGCCTCGGACATTGTCTGTGGTTCAGAAGTGGCTTAACAAGAGGAATACGACAACTGTAGCCAAATTCCTTGGCACGTCTGTGTGTGGTGGCTCTTGATGCCTTGACCCCAGCCTCAGTCCATTCCTTGTGAAGTTCACTCAAATTCTTGAATCGATTTTGCTTGACAATCCTCATAAGGCTGCGGTTCTCTCGGTTGGTTGTGCATCTTTTTCTTCCACACTTTTTCCTTCCACTCAACTTTCTGTTAACATGCTTGGATACAGCACTCTGTGAACAGCCAGCTTCTTTGGCAATGAATGTTTGTGGCTTACCTAGTGAACAGAGCTGAGAGACCATTTTGAAGGCTCAGGAAACCTTTGCAAGTGTTTTGAGTTGATTAGCTGATTGGCATGTCACCATATTCTAATTTGTTGAGATAGTGAATTGGTGGGTTTTTGTTAAACGTGAGCCAAAATCATCACAATTAAAAGAACCAAAGACTTAAATTACTTCAGTCTGTGGCATTGAATTTATTTAATACACGAGTTTCACAATTTGAGTTGAATTACTGAAATAAATGAACTTTTCCACGGCATTCTAATTTATTGAGATGCACCTGTAGATAGATAAATAGAAGTAGGAACAATCTTTGTACTTTACTCCTCTGTTAAGTTTGCATTTTGAAACTTTGCATTAGCAGTCAGAAAACAAAGTCAAACATTTTTGTGAACCCACCTTAGCAGAACAATCATGGCCACAAAGCATGCCAGAGGGTTTGCGATGTTTCCCAAGACAACAGAGAGGTGAAAAGCCATAGTACCATACGGCAGGCAGGAGAAGCTCTGCACTGACGGCAACACTCCATTAGTCAGAGCAGTGGAGATTCCAAGCAGCAGGAGCAGGTAGATATTGCGTAAAGTCCAGAAGGACACAGCAGGGTTCTTCTGCTCCACTTCTATGTGTTCCTCGGACACTGCCATTTCTTCATTTTGTAGCGGGTGCGCCTCTTGTCCTTGATCTTTCTCAGTCTCTTGCTTTGGGACCTGACGGACCTCTGCTTCATTAGATGTCGCAACTGTGTATGTCAAAGCCAGGAAGGAGAGTGAAGAGATGGCCAGCATCACAAACAGGAACCAGAAGAAGTCCTGTGCTGGGAAGTTCTCTTTGAGATAATGAGGCTTCGTGCCATTTTCTGTCTCGACACACTCAACCTTTCCCACACCCTGCCCTAGTGCCACAATACAGGGGAAGAGCGCACTGAGCCCCTGGCCAACAAAAAACGTCCGGATGTACTGTGGGGGGTAATGGAACATAAAGGGCAAAAAAGTAACGTTAGAAGTGCAGCACACAGTTGACAGCACCACAGAGAGCAGCAGGAAGGCCACGGATCTTGGTGCCCCAGCAACTGTAGCCACTTCAGACCAGAAGAGGGCGAGAAAGGCTGAAGCAACCACCGCCAGGACCTGTATAACATGAATGAGCACACGCTCATTCAGACACCCAGGAGCAAAGTGGTGGGTTATGGTGACAGCCACTGGACCCACATTACCAAAGGCAATGAGCACTGAGAGATAGGCTGGCAAATTCCACCCTACAAACAGAAAACAGAAGTTGTTTTCACCAGCCATGCATAATCATGTTTCTATTCTTAAATTTCTGTTACAAATTACTAAAGAAATTTACTCATATACATAAAAGTACAGCAGTTATGCAAAGGCATGCATAATATAGAGACAGTTTATGAGGGGACAAGTTAGCCATTCTATTTTACACTTTACTATGATTACTCTTAATGCAGAGAAGTGATTTACCTTCTGGCAAAACGCTTACCACCACTGGTATTTCAACCCAAAACGAGTTTACAGCTATCCATGATCCCATTCCAAACAAGGCCACCAAAATGTGTGTGACAATAGCATGATTCCACCACATATCTGTCTTTTAGATGTAATCCTCTGATTAAAAAACAAAACAAAAAACAGAGTGGTACCAAATGGTCAATATATGTAATATCACAGAAGGTCAGAAGGTGCTGATTAATTTTCTATAACAGCATGTTAATGTATTCTTGTATTGTTATTATTATTATTATTTTTTTTTTTAGTTTCAAACAGTTAACTTAAGTCACACAACAACGTACATATAAACAGGGTTGATTATTTACTGGATTTGGTAATAAGACCATATTAATTCCTCAAGGGACAATGTAATCCCTGACCATGCCAATATTGTAATCAGTTTAGCTTTATTAAACATAGCAGTAGTCAGTTCAAGAGTAACATTACATCATTACAGAATATCCATTGTTGAGCAATTTCCGGATTAGTCAAATTAACCCTTTTAGCAGCATTTTTGAGATAGTGTAAGGGGGTTAAAAGAATGTTCCTCATTTAATAAACACAGACATTTTATAGCTTAAGTATTGTGATACATTTAAAATGTATTAAATGATGAGGCAGGTTCATTAAGGTGATACCTGAGTTAGATCACAGTGGGTGGAATCCAAACTAGTTCAGTCCAAATTCTCATTTAAATGTTATTGCTAATGAGGAGTAAGATTTTTTTCAGCATTGAAGTAACACACTGTGTATGTCTGTGTTTTCATTTCTATAATACCAACTCCTTCACAGGGATTTACATGGCGAATGCTCCGCATAAACTTCACGAAATGTATGTAACTGTTAAGGTGGTGAAGTTTTCTGGAGATCCACAGAAACATTTAACATTTTTAAGGTTTATTTAAACATTTTTAGTTAGGAATTGGCAGAGGACTGAAAAAAATTTTACTTACAAGTTTATATTGATATTTGGGTGCAAATGCTTGCATCTCCCATGAAACTGTGAAAAATACCCCTTTTACAGTTTGCAAAAAATCCCATTTTCATTTAATGTTTTCCAAAAACAAGTTACAACATGACCTAATTATTACTATAATTGAATCTTTGACAGCAGTTACTTTTTATTGGCAAGCTCAAAGGTTTTTCACAGAGCTGATAAAAGGGTAAAAGATAAGTGTTTATAGATACCACTGATAAACATGATTAAAGATTGAGAGACCACAGAACCAAAACCATTACCAAAGTGGAATAAAAATAACAAAAACAAATAGAAATAAAAATGTAACTGCTGGTCAAATTTGCAAAAATCCATAATAATCAGCAGGAGACCTGAAAAAGTGGAAGTGGAAGAAAGGTCTACATTTATACCACTTTCAGAAATATGATTTTGTTTGCTTACATATTCCTATACTTACTTATAACTTAACATACTTTTTTTTTTTTAAGTTGTTATAATAAAGGAACCTCTGTGAAACAAAACTCGCACCGAATGCATCCCGAGGGGGGATGCAAACTTTTCACTCAAAGCTGTACTTAACCTGCCCATTCAGAAGAACTCTTTAGACAATAACATTATAACCTACTGCATTCTCAAATGTGCCTCTTAATATCATGGGATAATGCTGAGTGCACAGAAATTATTTGATGAATGCAAGTTTAAGTTATATATAGCAAGAATATACAGAAACCACAAAGAGTAGGTGAAAAAAAAATGTTTATTTAAAACCAATATTGGCAAAAGTGAGCTATAAAAATAAATGCACATTATACACTTACTTGAAGTTCTTTTGAACTGTAACAAACTTGATAAGAGCAAATCAAAGACCTACAGTTATGTGAAAAAAATAGGTATACCCCATGGAATTTCTTTTTTTTTTTTGACATAATTGGACAAGAAAACATTGAAACTCTTTGAAACAGTGCCTATTAATAAAAGTGTTACACTATCAAATGACACATAAAATTGACATTTTGTAGTAATTTTCACATTGTAAATTAACAAAAAAAAAAAAGATCAGTCACATGGAAAAAGTAAGTACACCCCTACATTTGTCACACCTTCAAATCCATAAAATTAGAATCAGGTGTTCAAGATTGGGTGCCAGTGATTAGAACCTGCTTAGGGAGTGCAGGTGGAACCTGTCTTATTTATACCGCTCTCATATCTAGTGTCTGGTGTTCCCTTTGCTATTGAGGTGTGTTGTATCATCATGCCAAGATCTAAAGTGTTCTTTAGTGTTCAATGCCTTCAGAAGGCTGTGGATGCCTAGGAATTTGGCAAGGGATTTAAAAAAAATCTCCAAATTATTTTAAACACATCATTCCACTGTAAGGAAAATCATCTACAAATCGCGCAGATTTCAAACGACTGCCAACTTGTCCAGGACTGGCCGTCCCAGCAAATTCAGCCTAAGAGCAGACCGTTTGATGCAAAAAGAAGTCTCCAAGAACCCCAAAATTGAATTACAGGATCTGCTAGTAAGTCTTGCGACTGTTGATGTCAAAGTGCATGCTTCTACAATCAGAAAGAGATTGCACAAATTTGACCTGCATGGGAGACATGCCAGGAAAAAGCCTTTGCCAGACCAGGCCTTTTGGAATAATGTGCTCTGGACAGACAAATCAAAGATAGAGTTGTTTGGCCACAGTAACGGCAGACATGTTTGGCATAGACCAAAGACGACTTTTCAGGAGAAGCACCTCATACCAACTGTGAAGCACGATGGTGAAAATGATATGGTTTGGGGTTGCATCGCTGCCTCAGGGACTGGACAGCTTGCATTAATTGAGTGCTTGAAGATAATGCGAGTCCATCTGTCCATTGCTTCGGACAGATGGATGGATCTGTCCAGTACTAGCTATTGAGGCCAAGGGTGTACTTACTTTTTCCATAGAATATCACATCTATTGATATTTCTGTTGAATAAATGATTGTAAATGCTAATCCTTGTAGTTTTGTTCAAGTATATCAACTTCATTAATATGCACTGTTTCAAAGATGATCAAATGTTTGCTTGTCTAAATATGTCAAAAGAACCAACAATTTCCATGGGGTGTACTTATTTTTTTTCACATGACTGTACTATGAAAAGGTTACAGTATTGTGTTTTTTCCCCCATAATAGATAGACATCTTATACTATAAAATGATGAATGAAACATCATGATGAAAACGCATCATGAATCTATGACCCAGGTGAAAACTCATCAAACATTTTCTCTCTGTAACTCTGAAAGATTACACAGTTGCCTTTATTCTTTACATCTATTTTGTTGTTGAAAGGCTGAGATGGTTGACTCATGGCTTGTTCTTGGAGTGTAAATTGTGAAATACTCTGATTCGTCTCACCCCCAACACAGATAACATTTTTAGTTGGCTTGGTGATTAAGCTTGTGGACTGGTTCTCACAGGGCAAGATGGCTTTCAGTTTGTTGACCAGGTCTGACAAAGAGAAGCCTAAGCGGTTCAGCCGTTTGTCTCTGCAACCAATGACAAACTTTTGGTAGTTTAACTCGGAGCGTACAGCCTCTCGCTTTTGAGCATGGTGTGCTCCTTCCATTCTCATAAGCAGTTGATCGACATCTTGAATGCTTTTACACGGGCCTCCATTTTTTGTGACTGAAGCAATTACCATTTTCTTGTAATTTTGGTCTTGCATTTTCTCTTTTTGCCGCCTTTTGTCAGCCAACTTGTTCAATTTCTTCTTTTTCATTTTGTTCAAAGGTCGAAGATTTGCTCTGTCAAACATGATGTAAGGCTTTGAAGCGGAACGTTTCTTGACAGCAGGATCCTGAGGAGAAGCGACAGCACCACTGCCATCCGAATCGTCATGCGACATATTATCCTCGGACTGCACTTGGGCTTTATCCGGTCTGTTTTTGTTGTAGGAGTATGCATGACCAAACGGGTACTCGCCCATCAACTGGGACAACGTGCAGCTAGCGAATTGTTCCACGAGTTCCCCAGAAGGATCTTTGCAGTACAAACCTCCAGGTAAGAAGTCTTTTAGATTTTCCTCCATCACAGATGCAATGACTTTCATCATCCTCTGTAAGCATTCCTTCATTAGTGCCCCATACTGGTTATTTGCATTTCCATGGCAGAAAGTAAATACCCCAGGAAAATTCTTCTCCTGCATTGGAACCTGGAGAAACACATTTGCTACAGCCTCAGGTTGCAAGAGAACAGAAGCATCCAGGGACCACTCTAGAAGCTTCTCATAAAGACAGAAAAGGTACTTGCTGAACAACACGTACTGTGCATCACTCTTCAGGAGCTGCCAAAAAGGACCCAAGATTTTACAGTACACAACTGCCACCACACAGAGGAGAGCCTGTATGGCCACATCGCTAGCATCAGAGTTAATGCTCTCCAGAAAAATATTCGAGTCATCTTTTAGTAGCTGTAGGTCAGACACAAACAGAGCAACATCATTGTAATGATGAACAAGTGCGGCTGCTGCCTCAAAATAGTTAATGAACCTATTAGACTGATTGACAGGTAGCCTAGAAGGGTTATTCCTCTCGAGGCAAAAGGCAAGCCAGTGCCTTCTATAATTATTGCTGCTTTCTCCTCTTGGACACAAGATTTCACAAGCCATGTTGATGTACCGAGTGACAGCACTCTCTTCAAAGTTTAAAAAACCTTTAAATTGGGGGGTTTTGTCACGTCCAAGCTTATCCCCTGTAGTGTTCACAATTTCTCTTTCAAATGACATAATTTGCTTTTCAACAGCATCAATAAAGTTGAGAAGGAAATGAGTGCTGCAATGAAGAAAATTCAAAGGTGGCACCACAGGTTGGGTTTCAGTCAAGTTATAGGCCAAGATCTTTTCATTCAGGGACTGCATGTCAAGATCTTCTTTCAACATTAGAGCATACTGATTCTTGAGGAGATCCATAGACACCAGATTAGCACCATCCGTTCTCCCTCCATACATTTCTGTAAGTTTTTGCAAGGACAGCACAGAGATATCGAGGATGGATAAACAATCACCCGTATCAACCTGGGTCTCGTCTTCCAAGTCAAACATGGACTCAACAGGCTGACAATGATAATTGTCTTCCTTCTTCACATTTCTTATTCTAAATGTCTGGTCAGAGTCATTGTCATTTTCCAGCTTTCGTTTGTTTTTCCGATAGCCAAGTGAAATATTAGTCTTTTGATTGTATTCTGCTCGTGAGTCTGAGATATCAAAGGGTTCACTTTCTTCCTTGATCTTGGTGGTTGGGAAATTTTGTTTTCTCTGGAATAAAAGACGTTTCCTTCTCATATGCCCTTTGATTATTGACACCCTCCTGAATTCGTAGTCTTCCAGGGGATCGGGGGTAAGATGAAATGGACTCCGAAGGAATTCGTCATACAGTCCACTGCTCCTGTTTCTTCTTGTTTGATTTTTTCGACACTGTATCCTGAACCTTTTCAGACTTGCCTGTAGGAGTTTATTGGCTTTATGGATTTTACCATCACTGCAGAATTCAGAGTCAAAGTTACAAAGCCATGACACTAGAACAACTGGGTCGATTTTTTCTCTTTCAATAAAGCTGGTCAGTTCTAGCATCAGACCATTAGTAACATCTGTTAACTTTGCACGATCAGAAAAATCAGACATTTCAAGCAAATCTGCTCTGCCAATGCCAATGCTATCACATATAGGTCCCACAAATTCAAAGTTAACATTTGACTCCAAAAAACTTTCTCTGGAGTCTCCAGTTAAACTCATTGCTGTTTCTGTATTCCTTTCAATCAAACCTCGAAAATCTGCAGACTGAAACATTGGAAAAATCTTCTGAAGCCATTTTACTACATTCATCCATGAAATATTATTATCCTCTCTCATTAGGCCGACTTGAACTAGAAGCCGGTTTGTGCAGGGCTTTTCATCCAAATCCAATGATTCGCCAGTCTGAGATCCAAGGAAGTCATCCAGAAGGTTAAAGTAGAAATCATCCTCTGCAATAAAACATATACAAACATGTAAATGAAAGCTTAAAACCAAAATTTTACCAAACTAAATCTTGATAAAGGATACTGAATAAAAAGAAAGGTTGCAATTAATAACTTCACAATAAGTGTGTGGCAGCCTGGGAAAACCCTTGGTTAATTGTTTTTACATTTTATACTTGCCTATATAAAGTTTTGAATACAGACTTTCCTGAAGTTAAACATGTTTCTGTTCTGCATGTAAAGTTCTAACATTTTAAAATCTGGTTACCTCTAAAAGTGAAAAGGGAGAAAATTGAATTTAAAGATTACTTTCTGTTTGCAGTGCAGGAATATGGTAGACATGTTTATAGTCAGTATCTAAATGCAAATTGAATTGATTAGGCTTATATCTGTTTCACTACTTCTTGTTGCTATCCAACAACCTTATCACAGCCTGACATTCACTGTGTGAGGAAATCACACTTAACTAACAAGGTTTTAGACATCTTTAGGCAAACTGACTGCATTTACCAATACGTTTGTTAAACTGGCTCCTACCCAACGTGATCTTTGCAGGCAGACGGCCAAGGCAAAGTTACAAAAATAAAAAATAACATTTCCACGTTGTTTTGTGGAAATATACAGTATTTATCTTTTCTTAAAGCCGAGGTGTCAAAGTATATAACAGGTAGAAAAAGTCGATTTTGGACCAAACCCTGATTTTTGGCTGTTTGCCGGAGTTCAGCTGCAGCAACATCCAATGGGTTTTCCCAACCACCTCACGTGTCTAAAAGACCTAAATAACTAGCTCAAACAGAATATTACAAAAGACAAAAAAAAAAAAAAAGAACTACTCACTCAGTTCATCAGCAAAACCCATGGCACTAGGAACACTGAAACTGGAGTCTTGAAGGTCCTCCATAGCTGCACAAAGAAGCGTGGTGGATTGGGTAGTAAAATTTAATCATCCGGAGGTGAACAAATAATGGTCAGATACATGTTTCAGCACTAACGGCCAGAAACATGTTAGGTTTTAACATGTTATAGGTTTTAACTGAAGGGCCAGCTCTAAGATTGGAATTAGGTGTGCACTGTGTCATTGGAATATCAGACAATAATAACAACAACAACAACAATAATATAATAATAATAATAATAATTATTATTATTATTATTATTATTATTATAATATCACACAATGTGCACTGTCCCAACAACAGATCACACTGGATCATCCTAAAACCGGCCCTGCAGTGTAGAACACCAAAAATAACACATATGATTGGTTATATTGGTGACGCTCCACTCTTTAATTTTCATGCATTATTTTTCTTACCAACTATGAGATGGCATGCAACAGCTCAACATGCCAGACAGGACATTATAATGAGGCTGGTCTAATTTATATAAAGTCTAAAAGTGTGAAAATACAGTGAACAAGGACTCAGACAAGAACATCAATGCAGCTGTTCAACACAGTGTGTGATGAAAGTGTGCAAAAGGTCAGCTGCCTCACACACTTCTCAACATGTAAGAGTTATTAAACTACAGCTGTACTATATCTATATTCCTAATGAAATACCACCTAACCACTGGAACAGATTTTGTTTTAAATGTTTAAGGGGAAATACTATAATATTTTGAAAACAAATATGATATTTGAATCAGGCTAAGCAATTTGTCATTTTGAGGACTAGCAGCTCTGTTTATGGCAGCAGACTAAGTAAGTAGATAATTAAGTAAGTAAGGAATAAATAATAAATAAGACATGACAGAGAATGCTGTAGGACAGAAATAATCCAGGATGACAATGTAGACTTCTGAACACCCCAAAGTAGATTAGAGTTATATAGAGTTTTATTACTTTATAAAGTATGAACCACACCAATTATTGATTATATATTTTTATTTTATTAACAAATATGTCATGCCTTTTATCCATTTATAGTTACATTTAATAGTGTGGAACGTCTATGAGACAAGTTCCTGTTATCACTTATGTTCTATCAGCTGTAAATAGTCGTTCCTTAATGAGTCTCTATTTATTCTCGCTCTTGAAGTTAATAGACCACAAAAGAAGCTTGTAATGTTATAGAAAATTTATATTTCCTGAAGACTCTTCTGTGGCAGAAAACTGACCGTTATAGAGTGCTGACAGCCGAGACAGTTTTCATAAATGTTAAGGGAACATATCCTTATGACGTAAAAGGTAACAATTTCAATGCTTATATGCTTTGTTAAATAATAACACGTTTTTAAATCTATTTATTAGTAGGCTTAGATTATATGAATGACCAGTTTATACTGAAATGATAACATGTCATATTCATATAATATATGCATCAATATAAACCTGTGATTTGAATTACAGCCAGAACTACTGTCAGAGCTTTTGTTATAGAAATTTAAATCACCACCATCTTACCAGTTGGATTAGAATTTAACAGCACTGTGCTGAATGTAAGGAATAAAAAACAACAGAGCGTGCTGTTATAAGAAAATACTCAATGACTCTGAGATTTGAGACTCCTTCCAAAAATATTACGTTTCCTCACTGAAAAGTTCACCATAGCATTTATAGAAACAAGTTTATGTGGAGTGAGTTACAATATGTAACACTGTGTGTATAAAACCTCACGCCTCTGTCTGTGTGTTAGTTAGCTAGCTAATGCAAGCCAGTGCCAAGGGCGAGGAACACCTAGCTCACTGGTTAGTTTCTTCCCACAGAGACAGTTCCTCCGTGTCATTTTGGGAAAGACTGCTTGTTAACGATCTGCTTTATGTTTGTAGTAATGCATAGTGTTGTACGGTTTTATAGTACGTTTATAATACAAATAAACACGTGACCACGCGTACTCTAAAAAGCTAATACGTATAGCCCTGTTCACGGAACACACCTACACGTGCCTTTTAAGAAGAAAACAAACTTGAACAAAAAACCGTCAGTTTAATAAAGTTTAATAATAATAAAATTTCTCTCACCTTGTGTGAATTATATGCACTTGTTTTCTTCTTGCATTCTTCTTGACAAGAAGAATGAGTATAGACGCTGGATTAGGTATTCAGGTCTCAACATTTGATTGGCTGCTTGAGTCCGAGGCGGCGCATCTGATTGGCTGCGCACAGACGCGGTTAACAGAGCATTATGGGATACCAGAAACAGCAACAACAAAGGAAGCTAACCGGCTAACCCGATATTGAAAGCTCTGTAGTATAAGTGAATTGTTTCTTAAACTGAATGAAGCTCAAGGTCCACTTAGCCCGAAGTGATAAGAACTTTTATATCAATTTTGTGATAAAGAGCCGTATCGGTTTATAAAGCCGAGGTTTATAAAAACAGGTACGTAACATCTGCTAATAATATGCATTACTTAGTGCTCAGATTTTACCTTTCACATTTTAGCAAATAAAGTCTACTTGGGTGTTAAGGCTGGCATGTTATGTAGCATGTTATAGACGGACTAGCTATAGTTTTTAGACTTTTTTAATTAATTAATTATTATTATTTATTTTTTTCACGTTATAATCCTGTATTAATGTCAAGTAAAATGTTATGCCCATCCATTACCATATACACATTATACACACTCTATGTAAGGAATATTGATATAAGTTATCTGTTGTGGTCATAATATACACACCCTGAAGTGTTTTATTAATCTTATACCACAGCAAATTGCCAACTATTACATTTTTTTATTAATGAAATAACGACACGTCACATTTGTCAATTTATGTTCAATGCTGTGTTATATTAAATATTGCATTACAGCAGCTATCTCTCTCTTAAAGTTAATAAGACAAAAAAAAAATTCTGGGAAATTGACTGACTGTTACAAAGTGCTGACTCTAAAGACTTCTTCCATAAATGTTAAATCTGTTTATTATTAGGCTTTGACAATGTGGAGCTCCTGCCATACAAGTCTTTGTGAAGTAGGTGTTGCAATAAAATCAATAGTGTATTCGAATGAGTGCATGAATATAAACCTGTGATTATACTTTTATCCATCACTACTATCAGAGCTGTGCTGTTAGTAAGCAATAACACACAACAGACCACGCTGTTCTATGAAAATAATGTCACAGGTGGGTGTGATGTGGCACAACGTGCAGGCAAGTGCCACTACCCCAACCCAAAGTGCATTATTTTTGTATAACAGTAGGTCTGGAGTGTGTTATTCTGCTTATACCACAATGATTTCCCAAAGATTACAATATTCATTTATTACCGCATGACCCATTGCGTTCTTTAATGGTTTATAGTTAGATTTAATGATGTGTAATGTAACTTTTCTCACCTATGTTGGGGCTGTGATAAACAGTCTTTCCTTCACCAGCCTCTCTCTCTCTCTCTCTCTCTCTCTCTCTCTCTCTCTCTCTCTCTCTCTCTGTTACAAAGTGCTTACAACCAAGTCTCCTTCCATAAAAGCTACATAAATGTCTCCTAAAAAAATGTAATCACATCAACAATTATATGTTTTACTTTGTTAAAAAAAAAAGAACATTTTGTAAATCCGTTTATTATTAGTCTTAGGCGCGTCCACCATACAAGTCCCTGGTGAAACGAATCAATCATTACTAGCATTATTCTTTTCCACCAGAATAATGTAATGGATCAACTTTAAACATGAAAAACGAAACAGAAGCGCACGCTTGGATTCAACGCACCTTTTTAAAGGAGACGAGTTTTAAAGCGTGCCCGCATTATCTACCAGAATATGTAGTAACTCGGATGAATCTGCAACGTTTAAAATTATTCTCCACCAGTTACAATTCATGTAACGAATTAAAAGATGTTTAACACGTTTAAATGTATTCTCCAATTTATATAAGGAATTAGCTCGAGTGGCGTGAAATATATCTATATATCTAATCAACGCGTGTTGTGACCAGTTATAAATATACATCAGCCATGAAAGGGAATTCATGTGTGTGCACATATACATATAGATAATTAACTACAACAGATTATAATTAATTATCACTATGTATGTGGTCTAGATCAGCTTTTAGGGTTAGCTGTAGTCTAGTTTGGAATTATGACTCTAAAGAGGGAGTTTATCCTTCTGGCCAGGAAGGAAGTCTCCGTTTCCAGAGCGCGTAGCCGAGATCTGTAGCGACTCATCACGTGACCAAAACAGAGACAATCAAGCGTGGGATAATAGATTTTAATAACTAGATGTAACTATGGATACACACGACTAACTCTCAGCAAAACATACATATGTATATCTATATACAAGGAAAGAAAAGGTATAGAGAGAAAGTAATGAAATAAAAGGGAATGGCAGACAAAAACACAACTAATTAGCCTTTTTCAAAACCAGCAACGAACTTAAATCTCCTGTAAACAGGGGTACAATCTTAAACGCAGATTATAGATCCATTAACTATACTTGCATGGCTTCGGTTTGAAAGTTCGTGCGAGGTCGTGTAGAGTTAGCTGGTTCGTCATGCCGTTTGAAAAGGCGTGGGCCCTGAGGCGGTTGCATCTTTTGTCCGGGAGAGAGAGGTCCTGGCTTCCTCTTCCCGGCGCACGTGGCCCCGGGGGAGAGAAGCCGGAAAGAGTGTAGAAGTGAAGTTGAAGAGTGTGAGTGAAGAAAGTCTGAAGAAGTTTCAAAGCGTGGTGTTGTTTTAGAGACAACACCAACGCACATGCCTCTTTGGGCTATGGGCCAGACCCGAATTTGCATGTCCAGGGAGGAGCCGGTTTAAACCGTATTATATATGAAATTAAGAGAAAGCATGAAATAATGTATCCCATTGCAATATGATATGCATAATCAATCAGGGTATCGCAAGACGATTAACCACATACCAAATTCGATGGACTTATAAAGAATATTACAAGTAAAACATGGTTACAGACATTTAAAATAATATCCTAAGTTAAGCTATCTAAAATCATTATAGTTACGTTACATAAACACACAATATATGTAAACAAGATAATATCACACTATTTAGGCATCGAATAATTACATATAATTACATGTTACATTCAAAAGAAATTCTTACATTGTGTGTGTGCACGGGTGTGTGCTTTGTGTGTGTGTGTGTGTGTGTGTGTGTGTGTGTGTGTGTGTGTGTGTGTGTGTGTGTGACAAGGAGACAGAGAAACTCCTTTGCTAAATCCAGGCTGATTCAGAAATCAGTTTGATACGTTCAGACGTTACACTGGGTGTGAGCTGTTACTATAGAAACAATAACATATTAGAATGAGCACATTAATATAAAACCTATCGTTCATGTTACAGCTGAAAGCACTGTCGGAGCTGCCGTTATACAAAAATAATGCACACCTTCTGACCAATCAGATTTGAGCATTCAATCTAATACTAATCCATTTCATTTTTTGCACTTTTCAATATCCCAAGGACTCATCAAAAAACATCATTATGAAATATTACCATACTTTTATAATATAAATTTCTTCCTTGTGTGTTTTCCCCTTTGTCTAAATGTCTCATTTTCACCAGGAATGGATGGTTCTCATCAAGAATTATCAAATTCAGAGGTACACGAGACACCAGATAAGGGTGGTCCATCTTCTCAGCATGTGGGCAAAGGGACAGATCAGAAAAATGCCATGCTCGACAAGAGAAAAGCAACCACGAAAAGGAAGGCTGATTCACTCAAAGATGAGAAGAAGAATAAGAGGAAGAAGAAGAAGAAGATCCAACGAGTTCAGAGACCCAGTTACACTATACAGCATGGTGAGGATATGCTTCTGATTATATCAAACGTTAGCCAGTTTGATAGTGTTTGGAAACCTAAGCGAAAAGGTTGCAAGAGGAAAAAGGCCAAAACAAAGACCACATCAGTAAGGAGGAAGAAAGAACCTAGAAAACCCAGAGTCTCTAAAGTCACTGAAGAAGTTTTAGGCAATGATGCTGATTTGGAGGAATCAGAGACTGCTTTGAGCTTTGACTGGGGTCAGAGAATGCCGGTGGAAGTGTTAGTTAAGATTTTTGAACTGGTAGTTCTTCAAGATGGTGCCATACCATTTCTCTGCAGGTGAGGTCTGCTTTTTGTGAGACTATGGCTTTTCAAAACTTTATGGCTTTTGTACATTAATGGCAATATGTATTTCAGGTGGTTGAAATGTCTGGATGTTATTTTCTGTTTACTTTTCATATGCAGTTTTGGAGCATTTTTTCATCAAACTGTTATTCTCTGAAAGGGTTGGCCGAGTTTGTCGTCTGTGGAATAGTGCTGCTTCTTCTCCAGCTCTTTGGCGCAGTGTGTCCATTGGCTACTGCTGGATTGAACCTGGTAAGAGTCAGTTACCTGGAACTGAACAGAAGATTAAGAACACTGTAGACTGGCTAACAGAGAACAGGTCAGTGATAACAGTATTCAGTCTGAAGCCAAGTCTTCAAATTGTATAGTCAGCACCAAAATTATTGGCAACCTAGGTAAAGATGGGTTTTAAAAGGTTATGAAAACATTTCAAAATTTTAAAATGAATTAGCTCAAGCGTTTGATGATCTTGATGAGATTGGAGAATACTAAGGGATCTAAGACCACGCTTCAATGCTGTATCTCTCCTGATCCTAGGTCCTCCTCTTGTAGATGCGTCTTTTCAGGTCATCACTCAGGTTTCAGTTGGGTTTAGGTCATCGGAGTGGGATTTCCATGTCAAAAGCTTGATTCTGTGGTTATTGAACCATTTTTGTATGGATTTGAAAACGTGTTTGATCATTGTCTGCTGGAATATCCAGCTACTACCCAGTAATAGCTTCTTGGCAGATGCAGCCATGTTTTCATTTAAAATAGTCCATGATGCCATGTATACTAATAACGTTCTCAGGGGCCTTTTAGGGGAAAAACGTTCCCACCTTATCACAGATCCCCCACCATACTTAGCAGTATAAACAGCATCCTTCTTTTTGTCTTGTCTGACCACAGAACCTGTTTCATGTGAAAGTTCCAGTAGTGTTTCATGAATTCCAGGTGCTTCATATGAAATAATTTGTGATTATATGAAAGAAAAGGCTTTCTACTGGCACACCTTCCAAATAGTTCTTGGCATGGAGATGGTGTTTAATTGTAAATTTTGAGACTTGCTGACACCAAAGCACTGCAAATTTAGTCTTAATAATTATTGCCATAACAGGGAACGTTCTTTGGCGTCCCAGAGCCTTTGAAATAGCTTTGTAACCCTTAGCAGACTGATGTATTTCAATCACCTTGTTCCTCATCATTTCTGGAATTTCTTTCAAATTTGGCATAGTGTGTTACTAGATAATACCCTTTAACCAACTTCATGCTGTTGAAATAGTTCTATTTAAGTGTTGATTTGATTGAACAGGGTTTGCAGTAATCAGGCCTGGTTGCGTCTAGTACAACTGAACCCTATTATGAATGCAGTTTCATAGATTTGGGGAATTGGTAACTACAGGGGCAAATACATTTTCACACAGGCCCAGTTGGTATTGGATAACTTTTTTGCTTCAATAAATAAAATTATCATTTAAAAAATGTATTTTGTGTTTACTCAGGTTGCCTTTGTTTTATCTTAGATTTTGTTTTAATTTCTGAAACAATTTAGTATGCGAGATACACACAAACAGAAGAAATGGAATACTTTTTCACAGCATTGTACAAATATAAATGGGAATGTGCAGGCTCATAAGAAAGGGTGCCATTAATTGTGACATGTGGTTTAATAATTTTTTATATATATACAGGTGCATCTCAATAAATTAGAATGTCGTGGAAAAGTTGATTTATTTCAGTAATTCAACTCAAATTGTGAAACTCGTGTATTAAATAAATTCAATGCACACAGACTGAAGTAGTTTAAGTCTTTGGTTCTTTTAATTGTGATGATTTTGTCTCACATTTAACAAAAACCCACCAATTCACTATCTCAACAAATTAGAATACTTCATAAGACCAATAAAAAAAACATTTTTAGTGAATTGTTGGCCTTCTGGAAAGTATGTTCATTTACTGTACATGTACTCAATACTTGGCAGGGGCTCCTTTTGCTTTAATTACTGCCTCAATTCGGCGTGGCATGGAGGTGATCAGTTTGTGGCACTGCTGAGGTGGTATGGAAGCCCAGGTTTCTTTGACAGTGGCCTTCAGCTCATCTGCATTTTTTGGTCTCTTGTTTCTCATTTTCCTCTTGACAATACCCCATAGATTCTCTATGGGGTTCAGGTGTGGTGAGTTTGCTGGCCAGTCAAGCACACCAACACCATGGTCATTTAACCAACTTTTGGTGCTTTTGGCAGTGTGGGCAGGTGCCAAATCCTGCTGGAAAATGAAATCAGCATCTTCAAAAAGCTGGTCAGCAGAAGGAAGCATGAAGTGCTCCAAAATTTCTTGGTAAACGGGTGCAGTGACTTTGGTTTTCAAAAAACACAATGGACCAACACCAGCAGATGACATTGCACCCCAAATCATCACAGACTGTGGAAACTTAACACTGGACTTCAAGCAACTTGGACTATGAGCTTCTCCACCCTTCCTCCAGACTCTAGGACCTTGGTTTCCAAATGAAATACAAAACTTGCTCTCATCTGAAAAGAGGATATTGGACCACTGGGCAACAGTCCAGTTCTTCTTCTCGTTAGCCCAGGGAAGACGTCTCTGACGTCGTCTGTGGTTCAGGAGTGGCTTAACAAGAGGAATACGACAACTGTAGCCAAATTCCTTGACACATCTGTGTGTGGTGGCTCTTGATGCCTTGACCCCAGCCTCAGTCCATTCCTTGTGAAGTTCACTCAAATTCTTGAATCGATTTTGCTTGACAATCCTCATAAGGCTGCGGTTCTCTCGGTTGGTTGTGCATCTTTTTCTTCCACACTTTTTCCTTCCACTCAACTTTCTGTTAACATGCTTGGATACAGCACTCTGTGAACAGCCAGCTTCTTTGGCAATGAATGTTTGTGGCTTACCTAGTGAACCAAACTGAGAGACCATTTTGAAGGCTCAGGAAACCTTTGCAGGTGTTTTGAGTTGATTAGCTGATTGGCATGTCACCATATTCTAATTTGTTGAGATAGTGAATTGGTGGGTTTTTGATAAATGTGAGCCAAAATCATCACAATTAAAAGAACCAAAGACTTAAACTACTTCAGTCTGTGTGCTTTGAATTTATTTAATACACGAGTTTCACAATTTGAGTTGAATTACTGAAATAAATGAACTTTTCCACGACATTCTAATTTATTGATATGCACCTGTATATATTTTTGATAAGGGTTACTTAGAATACTTAGAATAACTTTGAGTAAATGTTAGATTTTTCTCATGTCATCAGTGTGAGATTAAGCTAATTAATCACAAAGATATTTTGCATAACTGTTTTATCCATTTTTACCAAGGGTGCCAGTAACTCTGGATGTGACTCTATATCTTATGAGAACTTCGGAAATATATTTTATTTTATAATCCAAGCTACTTTTTATATCTAATTTTGTTTCCTTTAGGTTCTCACAGTTGAGGATTTTCAAGCTTTGTCACTGGAAAAAGCATGTTGACTATGTTGTTAAGGTAATTTTCCTGCCTAGTGCCTAATGTTAATTTTGAAAAAGAGTTACCGGATGTGAATAATCATACAGTAATGAAATATTTCACAACTGTCAATTGTAGATGCTAGCAAATGCCTGCTCAAATCTCCAGTCCTTAGAGTTGTCATACTGCATGGGTGTGACAAAAGAGGCCTTTCAGAATCTTGGAGTTGGCTGCCAGTCTCTTGAGAGCATAAATGTGCAACACACAGAGGTATGTATGAAATGAAATGGCATGTTGAAACTGCTTTTACAGACCAGTAATTATGATCTAATGGTTATTATGCTCTGGTACCCCAATGAAACCATGGCAGACTAGTTCAAGTGCTAATTTGTCATAAAACTCAAATGTCTAGTGCATTGTTTTTAGTCCTACTTTAATATTTTTGGGAGATAAGTCAGAAATAATGTAGAATTGTAGATTTCACCTGACACAATTTTCTGTAAAATCCTTTATGCAGCTATAAAATCTTTTAATTTCATTTAACAATTTTTAATTTCATTTACAATTTTCTGTAAAATCCTCCAAAGCTACATCAAGAATGATCATTTAATGTTGTATTTATTTCATTGTAACATTTGTACCTTTTGCAATATAGTTTCAGGATGATGGTCTGCTGTCTTTCCTTGAGGTGTCTGGGAGTCAACTAAGAAAGATTTCCTTTACACGCAGCTCAAAAAGTGACAAACTTCTCACTGCTTTGTGTGTAAGCTGATTTTAATTTGTTGCTATGACAACATTGATAGTGTAGAGAAGAAATCAATATAACATTGTGTTGAAAGTAAGGAATGATGTGGCGTTTGTTTGCAGAGGGGTTGCTGTCCTGATCTCAGGTTTTTGGAGATTAATACCAAGTTAGACAGTGGATATTGCCCCCTTCCTATCTGTGTACAAGCTTTACAACTAGGCTGTCCCAAGCTACAGGTATAGTGCTTTATTGTGTTGTGAACAGTTTCACAGAAGGTTTGCTTGGGGTTTTGCTTTTAATTTGTTCCAAATCAGATGATCTGCTAAATTAAATCTATGAAAAATCAGTCAAAATATAACAGTGTAACATTGTTACTTTGTGTGATTTATTGGAACATCATTACCTTATTTCAGAGTAGAGGTGTCACCCAGACTGTTTTTCCCCCACTCCAAAAGGAATTCTGACCAATCAAACCTGCTCCCATAGTTATTTATTTTGTTTGTCCCCATCCACAGTGCTTTCTAATAAATTTAGTAATTCCAAAAATCTAAACAAATAAGCCATTTAAATTATAGCTATCCTGACCAGGATAAAATGGTTACTAAACATGAAGGAATGAAAGAATGAGTAAATTTACCCTAGTGAGGACATTTACCCTTATGTCTCTCTGTACCCAATACTCTTGTTAATCAGTGTGGCCTTTATTTGTCGCACAAGCATCATGAGATTAAAATCAACCTGTTCCCACAACTTTTTTGTGGGGTTTTGCAGGATCCCAGTCCTGATGCACACATCTAGTTGCACACACCTAGTGTTCCATATGTGTCTAATGGTTTATTATGGCCATGTGATACACAGATTTATTATTTTGCACATTTATTGCACTGATTTAGTTATTATTGTGGCTTGATGAATACTTTGTTGTTGTGTATCGGCATTTAACTGCCCTAATAAGATTTTTCTTTGCCTTAAATACGGAAAAGACAACTAGTCCGATGCTAGTTGACTAGTAAAATGACTGGTTGAGTACTAGGAATTACTAGTCATGCATCCCTGATATTATACTGATATTCCTAATATTAAATGTTTTCTAAAATAAAGCTTTAAATGATATGCTATGAATGTTGATTTAAGCTGAATCTAAGCACAGTTACTGTTTCTTTGTGAATGTTTCTCCTTTGTTTTCCCTGTGTAGACTTTTAGGTTGATGAATATTAACCCTGTTCCCAAAATGATTCGCAACACACCCAGTTCTGCACTTGGCTTCCCCATGCTGGAGGAACTGTGTATAGCCTCTTCATCTCATTCCTTTATGAATGACCAGGACCTGCTCAGTATACTGCATGGCTCCCCCCACCTGCGGGTGCTGGACCTGCGGGGATGCTCTCGCATCACAGCTGCTGGACTATATGCTCTGCCTTGTGAAGGTAAAATGTTACTCATACCAGCTAATTACATATGTATAAATTATAAATGTTTAGAAAATACAGTAACGAAGCACTTATAACTGTATTGTTAATTTTAATTGTATTTTTAAAGTGCATGGACATTCATACACTAGGTGTCGGTATGCACCTAGAACGGGGGCCAGCAGTAAAGTTGGAGAATAACGTTAGCAAGGAACTTCATTTAGGTTTTCCCATCAATAGAGATACATTTGACAATAATTTTGTCTCCATAACAATTCACCACATGAATTTGATTACTGATTACTTTAGAGACGAGAGCTGAAATAGAGACAGCGTGAGTGATTTTGAGTTTCATAATGACACCGTGTTGCATTTGGTACTTTACAGACAAATTTTTTGTTTAAGCAGTTAGAATACAGTGTAGTACTACTGCTGAGGTTTGTGTTCTCTATGATCCATCCATCCATCCATTTCCTGTACTGTATATCCCACACATGGTCGCAGGGAGTCTGGATCCTATCCTAGGGGACTCGGGGTACGAGGTGGGGGACACCCTGGATGGGTGCCAACCCGTCGCAAGGCACAATCGCACACACGTTCACACACCCATTTACACTGTTCTCTATGAGCAGTATAGAAAATTTAAACAAATGTTTCAATAAATACTAAATCTTTTGTAATTAAAATGCTACACCCTAATATATGCAAAATTAATTATACAAGTTTTACAGTTTAAAAACTATTTTCTTTTATTCATTTATTTTTAGGCTTGACTTGTGTTATGCATGGTCCTGATACAGTTTTTGTCTTAATGACACAGACCAATATCTCATTAACATTTACAAAATACTTGTATTGATTGAATGAACATGTATATATATACACGCAGTGGGTATAGGAAAAAATCACCGCCCCCCCCTTTAAAATAATCACATTTTGTTGCTTTTCAGCCTTAAATGAAGACAGACACTGTTTTTGTTTTATCCAGCTGTATTTACTCAGTGCAACTTATAACATCCAAGTGAAAGATATAACACCAACATGTCAGAAAAATAAATAAATAAAAAACAGAATCACTGAGTTGGAAAAAGGATCACCCCCTTGCTTTAATTTGCCTTAATTTTTTAATTACAGCCTTTAGTCTGTTGGGATATGTCTCTACTAACTTTGCACATCTAGACTTTGCAATATTTGCCCACTCTTCTTTGCAGAACTGCTCAAGTTCAGTTAAATTTGATGGTGACCGTTTGTGGACTGCAGTCTTCAAGTCAGTCCACAGATTTTCAATGGGGTTTAAGTCTGGGCTCTGACTAGGCCATGCAAGGACATTCACCTTTTTCTCCTTCAACCACTGTGTGGTCAGTTTTGCTGTGTGCTTTGGTTCATTGTCATGTTGGAAGGTAAACGTTCTTCCCATTGACAACTTTCTGGCAGAGGGCAGCAGATTTTCCTCAAGAATTTGATGGTATTTTGCCCCATCCATTTTCCTTCTATCCTGACAAGTGCTCCAGTCCCTGCTACAGAGAAACACCTCTATAACAGGATATTACCACCTCCATGCTTTACTGTAGGAATGGTGTTATTTGGATGGTGAGCTGTATTGGATTTCCGCCAGACATATCGTTTGGTGTTGAGGCCAAATAATTCATCTGACCATAACACCTTTTTCTATGTGGCCTCAGATTTTCAAGGTGCGTTTTGGCCATGCTCAGTCGTGGGTGGCCTTTTTCTTGCAAACCTCCCATACAAGCCACATTTGTGTAGAATTTGTGATATTGTTGTCACGTGCACACTCTTTGTCATATATTCCTGCAACTGCTTCAGAGTTGCTGTAGGCCTATTGGTAGCCTCTCTGACCAGATTCCTCCTGGCTCTTTCATCCAGTTTGGAGCAATGTCCTGATCCAGGGAGGCTCCGTGTTGTACCAAATACCTTCCACTTCTTAATAATAGACTTCACTTTGTTTCTTGGCATTGATAAAGCCTTTGAATTTTTTTATATCCATCTTCTGACTTGTGCCTGTCCACAACTTTATCCCGGAGATCTTTTGACAGTGCCTTGCCACCCATAGTTGATTGTTTGCTTCAGTTGCACTACAAAATGCTCCAGGAAAGCTCTTTTCATGCTGGGCTAATCAAAATAACCACAGCTGATCACAGTTGAAAGTCAAATGGAGGGGGGTGATCCTTTTTTCCAACTCAGTGATTCTTTTTTTTTTTTTTTAATTTCTGACATGTTGGTGTTATATCTTTCACTTGGATGTCATAGTAAATACAGCTGGATAAAACAAAAACAGTGTCTGTCTTCATTTCAGGCTGAAAAGCAACCAAATGTGATTATTTTAAATGGGGGTGATTCTTTTGTATACCCACTGTGTGTGTATGTATGTATGTATGCGTATGTGTGTGCGTGTGTGTACAACTGTATATTTTATATATGTATATATATATATGAGAGAGAGAGAGAGAGAGAGAATATATAACTGTATATTTTTGTGAGCAAGTGCTACACTTTTATACTCTTGATTAAATTTACTGTTCCTACTCGCTGATTAAATACTACGTAGGATTAAATGTATTTTTTTTAAACACTTGGTAAAATAATCTAAACTCTGCACAAGAAAGCACTATATATTCTCAGTATTCACCATATATCCACCTGCTTTCTCAATGGTTTTAGGTCTGGAATGTTTATACTGGGGGCTGTATTTCAATAGCAATGTAATGGTGGCATCAAAGAAAGGCATCCACATGCTCACACAGAAATGGAGCCATAGCCTTCGGGAGCTGGATCTCACCAACCAACCTTTCTCAGAAGAGGACATGGAGATTGCAATGGGGCATCTGGCTCATGGCACTAGAGTAGATTCCTTTCATTCTCTGAATCTCAGTGGGACCAAGATCACATCGTCTGCAATCAGGTACCATTGCAATAGTAAGGAATGAACAAATGGGTTTTCATCAGTTATAGAGTATATTAAGTGTAAGTACACATGAGCTGCCTCCAGCAAGCAACTTTGTTTAAAAACATGGCAGCACAATCCCTGTATTGATAAATTTCTAACCATTTTGTAGAAAAGAGATTTTCCTATTTTTTCCCCTTAACTGTTAGATGACTTTTAAGACTTTTAAAAACTATTAATTTAACATTACATGTATATATGCCACTGGTGGTGTATCTTTTGAAAAAAGTACTATTTTCTGTAGAACTGAGAGTTAACAATGATTTAAATTTCACAGGTTACTAGTGGGTCAGTCTACAGCTCTTAGCTACTTGAATCTGTCATCTTGCCGTTATTTTCCAAGGGGACTCAAACGAGTTTATCGTGGACAAGAAGACATACATCAGCTCTTGGACAAGTTAAATTAATGTAATGTGTATTTTTGTTTATGCTTTTGGAATGCATTTTAAGACTTAATTTTTAAGGTAATGACATCCCCAAAGTGTTAATATGTGTGCTTAAAATAGGCTACATAAAACTACTAGTAGGTAAATAAATTATATGATTGATTAAGATGGTTGCTTACTTGCTCTCTGTATAATATGTGAAAAGAGGTGAGTATATTTACAAATCCCCAATCTGGATATTGAAACAAGAAAGATAAAGTATGTATTAAAGGTGTCAAACGGATCATGTAACAGAAGTCAACAACATTTAAATGGGTTAAAAAAGGAAGGTTTATTAGTGTTTTAAATGTAAGCATTCCATTAAAGTAGACTCCAATCCTTAGTGTTTAACACAGTTTTGAAGAAAGATATAATTGTATTGCATTATCATTCCTTGCAATATCCAGCAATTATTTTCCTCAGTCTTTATCTAACAGGATAGAAAAATAGTATTCTGAAAACATGGAACCATGCTGGTAAATAGATCCTTTGAATGGTAGTAATACATAAATCCCCCGAAATGCAATGTTTTATAAAGAATTGTAAACATTTGCAATAAAAAAGGAAACACCCACTTTTTATTATGTGCATATACCTTGTATCTACACTCACTGTTTAATTGGGCACATTTTGTGGGTTACAAAATCCCATATTTTGTCAGTGCTTTTATAACCACTCCACTCCAGTATTATTGAGCTGAAGTTATTTAACTGGTGGTACATTCTCACACTGACAGTAAATTAGTGGCATTGTACCATTAGTAGTGTGCTAAGCCAGGAGTATTGCTGTGTTGTTTAAACACCTTAATTTTACTGTTGGATAGAAAATTACAGTGATCCAGTGATAAAGCACAAACAAAGTACAAATAGAATGATCATGGAGAAGGATAAGATAAGGTCTCTATGTCAGAAGTGAGACGGTTGGTCAAACAGGCAATGCCTGATGGATGATATAATAATAAATGGTTAATAATGGTATAATTAGAATATGGTATAATAATCATAAAAGATAATTGGTTGTTCCAAACCTAAACAACACTATCTGAATCAGGTGTGTTTTTATTATGATCATGTATCAGTAAACACGATGTATATTTTTCTCATTTCCTTAAGATCAGTAAGGTAAATCCAGTGTGTGGATCTTTGATACATCTGTTGAGTAACTGCAAGTAGGTGAGGTTTTCCTTTGTGTTGGGGTCAAAGAAGCCCTTGGTGTCATCGCCCGCGTCAGAAAGAATCTGGTTCATTTCTTCATCAAAATATCCTCTCTGGTAAGCCACCTCCACAGGGACACGGTGGCTGTACACTGGATCAATAATGCCTCCTGTAGCAATCTGTGCTTCCAAAAGACGAATGCCATGATCTTTGACGATAAGATCTTTCTTCAAAGCCTGGAACAATGAAATGGTGTTTCCTGTGTGAGGGTCAGTGTAGCCAGTGACTGCCTTCTCTGCAGAAAGTAGCTTGTTTTTCCATTCAGTCCCCACGACTCCCTGAGCCACTGCCTCCTCCACTGAGAGTTTTTTGTTCTTCAGTGGATCAACCATGAATCCAGTAGCAGCTTGAGCCTCCAATAAAACCAGTGATGTTCCAGGTGTTAGAAGTCCTTTGGATTTGGCTTGATAGATACTCATGGTCTGTTTGGCGGACTGCACAAACACTCCTGCAATACAGTCGGTTCCCTGCAGGTACTTGCGTACTGAGTCCATATTGCTTACTTGATCTACCGTGACCTTTCCAGTGCTAAGTTCGTCAAAAAGTTTCTTATCAATGATTTTAGATTCCAGCAAGTTCTGAGCTGAGACTTGTTTTTTGATTCCTCGAAAGGTAGGACATTGTGTTCTTGTTGATGTAGTGGTGGTAGTAGTAACAGTCACACTGGATGTTTTCTGCCGTATAATTGTTAGTATCTGCTCCAAGAAGTATTCAATTGTTATAGTGCCAGACTTAAATTGCTGAACCAGATCTCTTTTCTTTTCCTCTTCAATGTATTCAGAGTGTATGAGATCCCAGAGGGAAACCTCCTTTCCTTGGAATTTACCCCCTGCTTTGTTTGTGGTAGTGGACTGGAGGATTGTCTTTGTATGTTCATCAATGTAAAAGTAAAACTCTCCCTTCTTCACAATAACAAGCAGTCTAAGGCCAGTGTGAGGGTCTTTGACACACCTGTCAAGTAGTTGCAAGTAGGTGAGGTTTTCTTGTGTGTTGGGGTCAAAGAAGCCCTTGGTGTCATCACCCGCATCAGAAAGAATCTGGTTCATTTCTTCATCAAAATATCCTCTCTGGTAAGCCACCTCCACAGGGACACGGTGGCTGTACACTGGATCAATAATGCCTCCCGTAGCAATCTGTGCTTCCAAAAGACGAATGCCATGATCTCTGACGATAAGATCTTTCTTCAAAGCCTGGAACAATGAAATGGTGTTTCCTGTGTGAGGGTCGGTGTAGCCAGTGACTGCCTTCTCTGCAGAAAGTAGCTTGTTTTTCCATTCAGTCCCCACGACTTCCTGAGCCACTGACTCCTCCACTGAGAGTTTTTTGTTCTTCAATGGATCAACCATGAATCCAGTAGCAGCTTGAGCCTCCAATAAAACCAGTGATGTTCCAGGTGTTAGAAGTCCTTTGGATTTGGCTTGATAGATACTCATGGTCTGTTTGGTGGACTGCACAAACACTCCTGCAATACAGTCGGTTCCCTGCAGGTACTTGCGTACTGAGTCCATATTGCTTACTTGATCTACCGTGACCTTTCCAGTGCTAAGTTCGTCAAAAAGTTTCTTATCAATGATTTTAGATTCCAGCAAGTTCTGAGCTGAGATTTGTTTTTTGATTCCTCGAAAGGTAGGACATTGTGTTGTTGTTGATGTAGTGGTGGTAGTAGTAACAGTCACACTGGATGTTTTCTGCCGTATAATTGTTAGTATCTGCTCCAAGAAGTATTCAATTGTTATAGTGCCAGACTTAAATTGCTGAACCAGATCTCTTTTCTTTTCCTCTTCAATGTATTCAGAGTGTATGAGATCCCAGAGGGAAACCTCCTTTCCTTGGAATTTACCCCCTGCTTTGTTTGTGGTAGTGGACTGGAGGATTGTCTTTGTATGTTCATCAATGTAAAAGTAAAACTCTCCCTTCTTCACAATAACAAGCAGTCTAAGGCCAGTGTGAGGGTCTTTCACACACCTGTCAAGTAGTTGCAAGTAGGTGAGGTTTTCTTGTGTGTTGGGGTCAAAGAAGCCCTTGGTGTCATCGCCCGCGTCAGAAAGAATCTGGTTCATTTCTTCATCAAAATATCCTCTCTGGTAAGCCACCTCCACAGGGACACGGTGGCTGTACACTGGATCAATAATGCCTCCCGTAGCAATCTGTGCTTCCAAAAGACGAATGCCGTGATCTTTGACGATAAGATCTTTCTTCAAAGCCTGGAACAATGAAATGGTGTTTCCTGTGTGAGGGTCGGTGTAGCCAGTGACTGCCTTCTCTGCAGAAAGTAGCTTGTTTTTCCATTCAGTCCCCACGACTCCCTGAGCCACTGACTCCTCCACTGAGAGTTTTTTGTTCTTCAGTGGATCAACCATGAATCCAGTAGCAGCTTGAGCCTCCAATAAAACCAGTGATGTTCCAGGTGTTAGAAGTCCTTTGGATTTGGCTTGATAGATACTCATAGTCTGTTTGGTGGACTGCACAAACACTCCTGCAATA
Source organism: Cranoglanis bouderius (assembly GCA_023630585.1). NCBI lineage: Eukaryota > Metazoa > Chordata > Actinopteri > Siluriformes > Cranoglanididae > Cranoglanis > Cranoglanis bouderius. Next base: position 8,003,537 of record CM042551.1, read on the forward strand.
CAGTCGGTTCCCTGCAGGTACTTGCGTACTGAGTCCATATTGCTTACTTGATCTACCGTGACCTTTCCAGTGCTAAGTTCGTCAAAAAGTTTCTTATAAATGATTTTAGATTCCAGCAAGTTCTGAGCTGAGATTTGTTTTTTGATTCCTCGAAAGGTAGGACATTGTGTTGTTGTTGATGTAGTGGTGGTAGTAGTAACAGTCACACTGGATGTTTTCTGCCGTATAATTGTTAGTATCTGCTCCAAGAAGTATTCAATTGTTATAGTGCCAGACTTAAATTGCTGAACCAGATCTCTTTTCTTTTCCTCTTCAATGTATTCAGAGTGTATGAGATCCCAAAGGGAAACCTCCTTTCCTTGGAATTTACCCCCTGCTTTGTTTGTGGTAGTGGACTGGAGGATTGTCTTTGTATGTTCATCAATGTAAAAGTAAAACTCTCCCTTCTTCACAATAACAAGCAGTCTAAGGCCAGTGTGAGGGTCTTTCACACACCTGTCAAGTAGTTGCAAGTAGGTGAGGTTTTCTTGTGTGTTGGGGTCAAAGAAGCCCTTGGTGTCATCGCCCGCGTCAGAAAGAATCTGGTTCATTTCTTCATCAAAATATCCTCTCTGGTAAGCCACCTCCACAGGGACACGGTGGCTGTACACTGGATCAATAATGCCTCCCGTAGCAATCTGTGCTTCCAAAAGACGAATGCCGTGATCTTTGACGATAAGATCTTTCTTCAAAGCCTGGAACAATGAAATGGTGTTTCCTGTGTGAGGGTCGGTGTAGCCAGTGACTGCCTTCTCTGCAGAAAGTAGCTTGTTTTTCCATTCAGTCCCCACGACTCCCTGAGCCACTGACTCCTCCACTGAGAGTTTTTTGTTCTTCAGTGGATCAACCATGAATCCAGTAGCAGCTTGAGCCTCCAATAAAACCAGTGATGTTCCAGGTGTTAGAAGTCCTTTGGATTTGGCTTGATAGATACTCATGGTCTGTTTGGTGGACTGCACAAACACTCCTGCAATACAGTCGGTTCCCTGCAGGTACTTGCGTACTGAGTCCATATTGCTTACTTGATCTACCGTGACCTTTCCAGTGCTAAGTTCGTCAAAAAGTTTCTTATCAATGATTTTAGATTCCAGCAAGTTCTGAGCTGAGATTTGTTTTTTGATTCCTCGAAAGGTAGGACATTGTGTTGTTGTTGATGTAGTGGTGGTAGTAGTAACAGTCACACTGGATGTTTTCTGCCGTATAATTGTTAGTATCTGCTCCAAGAAGTATTCAATTGTTATAGTGCCAGACTTAAATTGCTGAACCAGATCTCTTTTCTTTTCCTCTTCAATGTATTCAGAGTGTATGAGATCCCAAAGGGAAACCTCCTTTCCTTGGAATTTACCCCCTGCTTTGTTTGTGGTAGTGGACTGGAGGATTGTCTTTGTATGTTCATCAATGTAAAAGTAAAACTCTCCCTTCTTCACAATAACAAGCAGTCTAAGGCCAGTGTGAGGGTCTTTCACACACCTGTCAAGTAGTTGCAAGTAGGTGAGGTTTTCTTGTGTGTTGGGGTCAAAGAAGCCCTTGGTGTCATCGCCCGCGTCAGAAAGAATCTGGTTCATTTCTTCATCAAAATATCCTCTCTGGTAAGCCACCTCCACAGGGACACGGTGGCTGTACACTGGATCAATAATGCCTCCCGTAGCAATCTGTGCTTCCAAAAGACGAATGCCGTGATCTTTGACGATAAGATCTTTCTTCAAAGCCTGGAACAATGAAATGGTGTTTCCTGTGTGAGGGTCGGTGTAGCCAGTGACTGCCTTCTCTGCAGAAAGTAGCTTGTTTTTCCATTCAGTCCCCACGACTCCCTGAGCCACTGACTCCTCCACTGAGAGTTTTTTGTTCTTCAATGGATCAACCATGAATCCAGTAGCAGCTTGAGCCTCCAATAAAACCAGTGATGTTCCAGGTGTTAGAAGTCCTTTGGATTTGGCTTGATAGATACTCATGGTCTGTTTGGTGGACTGCACAAACACTCCTGCAATACAGTCGGTTCCCTGCAGGTACTTGCGTACTGAGTCCATATTGCTTACTTGATCTACCGTGACCTTTCCAGTGCTAAGTTCGTCAAAAAGTTTCTTATCAATGATTTTAGATTCCAGCAAGTTCTGAGCTGAGATTTGTTTTTTGATTCCTCGAAAGGTAGGACATTGTGTTGTTGTTGATGTAGTGGTGGTAGTAGTAACAGTCACACTGGATGTTTTCTGCCGTATAATTGTTAGTATCTGCTCCAAGAAGTATTCAATTGTTATAGTGCCAGACTTAAATTGCTGAACCAGATCTCTTTTCTTTTCCTCTTCAATGTATTCAGAGTGTATGAGATCCCAGAGGGAAACCTCCTTTCCTTGGAATTTACCCCCTGCTTTGTTTGTGGTAGTGGACTGGAGGATTGTCTTTGTATGTTCATCAATGTAAAAGTAAAACTCTCCCTTCTTCACAATAACAAGCAGTCTAAGGCCAGTGTGAGGGTCTTTCACACACCTGTCAAGTAGTTGCAAGTAGGTGAGGTTTTCCTGTGTGTTGGGGTCAAAGAAGCCCTTGGTGTCATCGCCCGCGTCAGAAAGAATCTGGTTCATTTCTTCATCAAAATATCCTCTCTGGTAAGCCACCTCCACAGGGACACGGTGGCTGTACACTGGATCAATAATGCCTCCTGTAGCAATCTGTGCTTCCAAAAGACGAATGCCGTGATCTTTGACGATAAGATCTTTCTTCAAAGCCTGGAACAATGAAATGGTGTTTCCTGTGTGAGGGTCGGTGTAGCCAGTGACTGCCTTCTCTGCAGAAAGTAGCTTGTTTTTCCATTCAGTCCCCACGACTCCCTGAGCCACTGACTCCTCCACTGAGAGTTTTTTGTTCTTCAGTGGATCAACCATGAATCCAGTAGCAGCTTGAGCCTCCAATAAAACCAGTGATGTTCCAGGTGTTAGAAGTCCTTTGGATTTGGCTTGATAGATACTCATGGTCTGTTTGGTGGACTGCACAAACACTCCTGCAATACAGTCGGTTCCCTGCAGGTACTTGCGTACTGAGTCCATATTGCTTACTTGATCTACCGTGACCTTTCCAGTGCTAAGTTCGTCAAAAAGTTTCTTATCAATGATTTTAGATTCCAGCAAGTTCTGAGCTGAGATTTGTTTTTTGATTCCTCGAAAGGTAGGACATTGTGTTCTTGTTGATGTAGTGGTGGTAGTAGTAACAGTCACACTGGATGTTTTCTGCCGTATAATTGTTAGTATCTGCTCCAAGAAGTATTCAATTGTTATAGTGCCAGACTTAAATTGCTGAACCAGATCTCTTTTCTTTTCCTCTTCAATGTATTCAGAGTGTATGAGATCCCAGAGGGAAACCTCCTTTCCTTGGAATTTACCCCCTGCTTTGTTTGTGGTAGTGGACTGGAGGATTGTCTTTGTATGTTCATCAATGTAAAAGTAAAACTCTCCCTTCTTCACAATAACAAGCAGTCTAAGGCCAGTGTGAGGGTCTTTCACACACCTGTCAAGTAGTTGCAAGTAGGTGAGGTTTTCTTGTGTGTTGGGGTCAAAGAAGCCCTTGGTGTCATCACCCGCATCAGAAAGAATCTGGTTCATTTCTTCATCAAAATATCCTCTCTGGTAAGCCACCTCCACAGGGACACGGTGGCTGTACACTGGATCAATAATGCCTCCCGTAGCAATCTGTGCTTCCAAAAGACGAATGCCGTGATCTTTGACGATAAGATCTTTCTTCAAAGCCTGGAACAATGAAATGGTGTTTCCTGTGTGAGGGTCGGTGTAGCCAGTGACTGCCTTCTCTGCAGAAAGTAGCTTGTTTTTCCATTCAGTCCCCACGACTCCCTGAGCCACTGACTCCTCCACTGAGAGTTTTTTGTTCTTCAGTGGATCAACCATGAATCCAGTAGCAGCTTGAGCCTCCAATAAAACCAGTGATGTTCCAGGTGTTAGAAGTCCTTTGGATTTGGCTTGATAGATACTCATGGTCTGTTTGGTGGACTGCACAAACACTCCTGCAATACAGTCGGTTCCCTGCAGGTACTTGCGTACTGAGTCCATATTGCTTACTTGATCTACCGTGACCTTTCCAGTGCTAAGTTCGTCAAAAAGTTTCTTATCAATGATTTTAGATTCCAGCAAGTTCTGAGCTGAGATTTGTTTTTTGATTCCTCGAAAGGTAGGACATTGTGTTGTTGTTGATGTAGTGGTGGTAGTAGTAACAGTCACACTGGATGTTTTCTGCCGTATAATTGTTAGTATCTGCTCCAAGAAGTATTCAATTGTTATAGTGCCAGACTTAAATTGCTGAACCAGATCTCTTTTCTTTTCCTCTTCAATGTATTCAGAGTGTATGAGATCCCAAAGGGAAACCTCCTTTCCTTGGAATTTACCCCCTGCTTTGTTTGTGGTAGTGGACTGGAGGATTGTCTTTGTATGTTCATCAATGTAAAAGTAAAACTCTCCCTTCTTCACAATAACAAGCAGTCTAAGGCCAGTGTGAGGGTCTTTCACACACCTGTCAAGTAGTTGCAAGTAGGTGAGGTTTTCTTGTGTGTTGGGGTCAAAGAAGCCCTTGGTGTCATCGCCCGCGTCAGAAAGAATCTGGTTCATTTCTTCATCAAAATATCCTCTCTGGTAAGCCACCTCCACAGGGACACGGTGGCTGTACACTGGATCAATAATGCCTCCCGTAGCAATCTGTGCTTCCAAAAGACGAATGCCGTGATCTTTGACGATAAGATCTTTCTTCAAAGCCTGGAACAATGAAATGGTGTTTCCTGTGTGAGGGTCGGTGTAGCCAGTGACTGCCTTCTCTGCAGAAAGTAGCTTGTTTTTCCATTCAGTCCCCACGACTCCCTGAGCCACTGACTCCTCCACTGAGAGTTTTTTGTTCTTCAGTGGATCAACCATGAATCCAGTAGCAGCTTGAGCCTCCAATAAAACCAGTGATGTTCCAGGTGTTAGAAGTCCTTTGGATTTGGCTTGATAGATACTCATGGTCTGTTTGGTGGACTGCACAAACACTCCTGCAATACAGTCGGTTCCCTGCAGGTACTTGCGTACTGAGTCCATATTGCTTACTTGATCTACCGTGACCTTTCCAGTGCTAAGTTCGTCAAAAAGTTTCTTATCAATGATTTTAGATTCCAGCAAGTTCTGAGCTGAGATTTGTTTTTTGATTCCTCGAAAGGTAGGACATTGTGTTGTTGTTGATGTAGTGGTGGTAGTAGTAACAGTCACACTGGATGTTTTCTGCCGTATAATTGTTAGTATCTGCTCCAAGAAGTATTCAGTTGTTATAGTGCCAGACTTAAATTGCTGAACCAGATCTCTTTTCTTTTCCTCTTCAATGTATTCAGAGTGTATGAGATCCCAAAGGGAAACCTCCTTTCCTTGGAATTTACCCCCTGCTTTGTTTGTGGTAGTGGACTGGAGGATTGTCTTTGTATGTTCATCAATGTAAAAGTAAAACTCTCCCTTCTTCACAATAACAAGCAGTCTAAGGCCAGTGTGAGAGTCTTTCACACACCTGTCAAGTAGTTGCAAGTAGGTGAGGTTTTCTTGTGTGTTGGGGTCAAAGAAGCCCTTGGTGTCATCGCCCGCGTCAGAAAGAATCTGGTTCATTTCTTCATCAAAATATCCTCTCTGGTAAGCCACCTCCACAGGGACACGGTGGCTGTACACTGGATCAATAATGCCTCCCGTAGCAATCTGTGCTTCCAAAAGACGAATGCCGTGATCTTTGACGATAAGATCTTTCTTCAAAGCCTGGAACAATGAAATGGTGTTTCCTGTGTGAGGGTCGGTGTAGCCAGTGACTGCCTTCTCTGCAGAAAGTAGCTTGTTTTTCCATTCAGTCCCCACGACTCCCTGAGCCACTGACTCCTCCACTGAGAGTTTTTTGTTCTTCAGTGGATCAACCATGAATCCAGTAGCAGCTTGAGCCTCCAATAAAACCAGTGATGTTCCAGGTGTTAGAAGTCCTTTGGATTTGGCTTGATAGATACTCATGGTCTGTTTGGTGGACTGCACAAACACTCCTGCAATACAGTCGGTTCCCTGCAGGTACTTGCGTACTGAGTCCATATTGCTTACTTGATCTACCGTGACCTTTCCAGTGCTAAGTTCGTCAAAAAGTTTCTTATCAATGATTTTAGATTCCAGCAAGTTCTGAGCTGAGATTTGTTTTTTGATTCCTCGAAAGGTAGGACATTGTGTTGTTGTTGATGTAGTGGTGGTAGTAGTAACAGTCACACTGGATGTTTTCTGCCGTATAATTGTTAGTATCTGCTCCAAGAAGTATTCAATTGTTATAGTGCCAGACTTAAATTGCTGAACCAGATCTCTTTTCTTTTCCTCTTCAATGTATTCAGAGTGTATGAGATCCCAGAGGGAAACCTCCTTTCCTTGGAATTTACCCCCTGCTTTGTTTGTGGTAGTGGACTGGAGGATTGTCTTTGTATGTTCATCAATGTAAAAGTAAAACTCTCCCTTCTTCACAATAACAAGCAGTCTAAGGCCAGTGTGAGGGTCTTTCACACACCTGTCAAGTAGTTGCAAGTAGGTGAGGTTTTCTTGTGTGTTGGGGTCAAAGAAGCCCTTGGTGTCATCGCCCGCGTCAGAAAGAATCTGGTTCATTTCTTCATCAAAATATCCTCTCTGGTAAGCCACCTCCACAGGGACACGGTGGCTGTACACTGGATCAATAATGCCTCCCGTAGCAATCTGTGCTTCCAAAAGACGAATGCCGTGATCTTTGACGATAAGATCTTTCTTCAAAGCCTGGAACAATGAAATGGTGTTTCCTGTGTGAGGGTCGGTGTAGCCAGTGACTGCCTTCTCTGCAGAAAGTAGCTTGTTTTTCCATTCAGTCCCCACGACTCCCTGAGCCACTGACTCCTCCACTGAGAGTTTTTTGTTCTTCAGTGGATCAACCATGAATCCAGTAGCAGCTTGAGCCTCCAATAAAACCAGTGATGTTCCAGGTGTTAGAAGTCCTTTGGATTTGGCTTGATAGATACTCATGGTCTGTTTGGTGGACTGCACAAACACTCCTGCAATACAGTCAGTTCCCTGCAGGTACTTGCGTACTGAGTCCATATTGCTTACTTGATCTACCGTGACCTTTCCAGTGCTAAGTTCGTCAAAAAGTTTCTTATCAATGATTTTAGATTCCAGCAAGTTCTGAGCTGAGATTTGTTTTTTGATTCCTCGAAAGGTAGGACATTGTGTTGTTGTTGATGTAGTGGTGGTAGTAGTAACAGTCACACTGGATGTTTTCTGCCGTATAATTGTTAGTATCTGCTCCAAGAAGTATTCAATTGTTATAGTGCCAGACTTAAATTGCTGAACCAGATCTCTTTTCTTTTCCTCTTCAATGTATTCAGAGTGTATGAGATCCCAGAGGGAAACCTCCTTTCCTTGGAATTTACCCCCTGCTTTGTTTGTGGTAGTGGACTGGAGGATTGTCTTTGTATGTTCATCAATGTAAAAGTAAAACTCTCCCTTCTTCACAATAACAAGCAGTCTAAGGCCAGTGTGAGGGTCTTTCACACACCTGTCAAGTAGTTGCAAGTAGGTGAGGTTTTCCTGTGTGTTGGGGTCAAAGAAGCCCTTGGTGTCATCGCCCGCGTCAGAAAGAATCTGGTTCATTTCTTCATCAAAATATCCTCTCTGGTAAGCCACCTCCACAGGGACACGGTGGCTGTACACTGGATCAATAATGCCTCCCGTAGCAATCTGTGCTTCCAAAAGACGAATGCCGTGATCTTTGACAATAAGATCTTTCTTCAAAGCCTGGAACAATGAAATGGTGTTTCCTGTGTGAGGGTCGGTGTAGCCAGTGACTGCCTTCTCTGCAGAAAGTAGCTTGTTTTTCCATTCAGTCCCCACGACTCCCTGAGCCACTGACTCCTCCACTGAGAGTTTTTTGTTCTTCAGTGGATCAACCATGAATCCAGTAGCAGCTTGAGCCTCCAATAAAACCAGTGATGTTCCAGGTGTTAGAAGTCCTTTGGATTTGGCTTGATAGATACTCATGGTCTGTTTGGTGGACTGCACAAACACTCCTGCAATACAGTCGGTTCCCTGCAGGTACTTGCGTACTGAGTCCATATTGCTTACTTGATCTACCGTGACCTTTCCAGTGCTAAGTTCGTCAAAAAGTTTCTTATCAATGATTTTAGATTCCAGCAAGTTCTGAGCTGAGATTTGTTTTTTGATTCCTCGAAAGGTAGGACATTGTGTTGTTGTTGATGTAGTGGTGGTAGTAGTAACAGTCACACTGGATGTTTTCTGCCGTATAATTGTTAGTATCTGCTCCAAGAAGTATTCAATTGTTATAGTGCCAGACTTAAATTGCTGAACCAGATCTCTTTTCTTTTCCTCTTCAATGTATTCAGAGTGTATGAGATCCCAGAGGGAAACCTCCTTTCCTTGGAATTTACCCCCTGCTTTGTTTGTGGTAGTGGACTGGAGGATTGTCTTTGTATGTTCATCAATGTAAAAGTAAAACTCTCCCTTCTTCACAATAACAAGCAGTCTAAGGCCAGTGTGAGGGTCTTTCACACACCTGTCAAGTAGTTGCAAGTAGGTGAGGTTTTCCTGTGTGTTGGGGTCAAAGAAGCCCTTGGTGTCATCGCCCGCGTCAGAAAGAATCTGGTTCATTTCTTCATCAAAATATCCTCTCTGGTAAGCCACCTCCACAGGGACACGGTGGCTGTACACTGGATCAATAATGCCTCCCGTAGCAATCTGTGCTTCCAAAAGACGAATGCCGTGATCTTTGACAATAAGATCTTTCTTCAAAGCCTGGAACAATGAAATGGTGTTTCCTGTGTGAGGGTCGGTGTAGCCAGTGACTGCCTTCTCTGCAGAAAGTAGCTTGTTTTTCCATTCAGTCCCCACGACTCCCTGAGCCACTGACTCCTCCACTGAGAGTTTTTTGTTCTTCAGTGGATCAACCATGAATCCAGTAGCAGCTTGAGCCTCCAATAAAACCAGTGATGTTCCAGGTGTTAGAAGTCCTTTGGATTTGGCTTGATAGATACTCATGGTCTGTTTGGTGGACTGCACAAACACTCCTGCAATACAGTCGGTTCCCTGCAGGTACTTGCGTATGGAGTCCATATTGCTTACTTGATCTACTGTGACCTTTCCAGTGCTAAGGTCTTCCAAAAGTTTCTTATCAATGATTTTAGATTCCAGCAAGTTCTGAGCTGAAACTTGCTTTTTGATGCCTCGGAAGGTAGTCACAACTCCTTGTGTTTGGCCTTTTTCCTGAAGTGACATTTTTGAAGATCTTTTGATGACCTGTAAATATTTAAAATGTAAAAATTTAGCTTTCTCATTTTTTATATTATTTAATTAATGCCAATAATATAAAAGGCTGGTTATCACAAAATTTTCTTGATGGTATTCTTAGTCCCTGACCTAGTGAACTAGCATAAGGATGTGTTTTTGATAGACTCCCAAGCACTTCTATAAATTGCTCTGGATAATTGTGGTAATCCATGCAAAATCTATGATTTGAAATCATTTAAGTCAAGGGGTTTTTTTTCAATTGGACAGAATTGGGATTGGATTTAACAGTCAACTATTTTAACCAGCTCTTCTGCAAATGTGCACATGCTTTATACCAGTGGGTTGAAATGAAAAAATCCTGATACATGGTGTGTAAATCTCAAATATGGATTCCAATAGAAGAATTGATTTATCTGTCAGATTTTACTCGGAAGGTAGCATTGCCTCACATATCAGACAACTTGAACCTTGTTTAGATGTAAAGTTAATCCACTACACTGTACTGAGCCTACATTTAGCCTACACAAGCATTTATTTTCCCTATGGAGATGTGTAAAAAAAAATTCTTAGATATTTATTTTGTCTTCTGCATTAGTGTGCCAGTAGAAAAGAGCCTTTTAGAGTTAAAAACAAATGTTTGAGACATTTTTGTTATTAAACAAAATAGCATATTGAGCATCACCATTACAAAACGGTCTGGGACGTACAGAAGAAAGTGCAACAACAGTCTGCACAACTAGGGCAAAATTTTCAAGAATTATTAAAAGAAACCACTAGCACATTTCCTCATAAAACTGTATTTCACTATCCCAAAGATAACTAAGGCAGGTTTATAGGCAACAGGTTATAACACCAAATTATTGGGGGTTTTTTTTTGTTTGTTTTTGTTTTGGTTTTTTTTGTGTCTAGCTTACTTTATAGTAAGTTTTGAAACTCTTTATTTCATTATTTTGTGAAGCATTTTACTGTACATAAGGCACAATATTGTAAGACATACTCTTTGCCCAAGCCACAGAAGACATACATTATAATCTCAATGATGACCTATAGTAACCATCCACTTTATTAGGAACACCTGTACACCTGCACATTGAAATATGCAGATACAGGTCAAGAGCTTCAGTTAATGTTCACATCAAACATCAGAATGGGGGAAAAGTGTGATCTCATTTTGAGTATTTCAGAAACTGCTGACCTCCTAGGATTTTCACACACAGCAGTCCCTAGAGTTTAGACAGAATGAAAAACAAAAGGCTGAAACATCTTGTTGAGAGAGATCAGAGGAGAATGACCAGACTGGTCTGAACTGACAGGAAGTCAATAGTAACTTAAATAATCATTATTTACAACTCTGGTGAGCAGAAAAGAATCTCAGAATGCACAACACATCAAACCTTGAGGTGGATGATCTACAACAGCAGAGGAACACATCAGGTTCCACTCCTGCCAGCCAAGAACAAGAATCTGAAGTTATCATGGGCACATGGACACAGAAACTGGACAGTTATTTTTTTTCTCTCTCTAATCTTTAACTGTCCCGTTTCAGTGAGCCTGTGCCCATGATAGCCTCACATTCCTGTTCTTGGAATGGAACGGAGTGGAACCCAATGTGGTATTCTGCTGTTGTAGCCCATCCACCTCAAAGTTAAATGTTTTGTGTATGCTGAGATGCTGTTCTGCTCACCATGGTTGTAAAGAGTGATTTTATGAGTTACTGTATCTTTTCTGGCAGCTCAAACCAATCTGGCCATTTTCCTCTGACCTCTCTTATCAACAAGGCATTTCCACCCACAGAACTGTCACTCACTCAGTGTTTTTTTTTTTGTTTTTTGCAACATTCTGTGTGGAAATTCCTAGGAGATCAGCAGTTTCTGAAATACTCAAACCAGCCCATCTGGTACCATGATCAGAGTCACACTTTTTCTTCGTTCCGATGTTTGATGTGAACATTACCAGAAGCTCTTGACCTGTATCTGCATGATATTTTGCATTGTGCTGCTGCCACATGATTGGCTCATTAGATAACTGCATGAATGTGCAGTTATGCCGGTGTTCCTAATAAAGTGGATGATAAGTGTATATGTAATGTTAGAACTTCTATTAGAGAAGGTGGGGAATTGTATTGGCATATGTTTCCAATACAGATTAACTCCATGCAATTCCATAGTAAAATTGTATGGGACTCACATATCATTGGCCACTTCATGATAAGATGGCTTAACTTACAGTTGTGTATCACAGTATGTGTTGCATCTAGCTATTTTCTCACTAAGAAATTACATGGTGACATTTCCCTCACATACCCTTGCATGGAGACACCCAAAGATAATGTTGGAAGGTTACACTGAACTTTTTGCTCCTAGGGAGTTTGCCATTGTTATCATTGTTTGTGTTTTACTTTTCATTTTCCATGAGATGATATAGAAAGCAACTAGGGTTCTGGCAATGTGAAATAATTACAGCATTTTTCATTTACAAATTCAGATCATCATACAAATCAGTAGTGAAAAAATAAACAAGTTTTATTTAATGGCCAAAAAGAGTATGTTTTGTATAGAGCTTTCTATTGGAGAACAGATAGATTGAACCTTATTAGTCTGAGATGTGCGGCACCCTTCACACTTTCTATTATAGTATATAGTTCTGATAACTACAGGCTTTCCTGAACTGAAATATATTCTTCTTTTGCATGTATCTTAGTCACCAGTAAAGTTATAACAGTTTAGAATCTGATTACATGCAAAAGTGAAAAGGGAGAAAATTGCATTTTAACATTCCATTCTGACTGTGGCACAAGTGCATCATTTTAACAGCCATTCAATTCTATTGCAAACTGAATAGATTAGACTTGTGTATCCATCTATATATCCATCTATCTATCAATCGATCGTTCGATCGATCTTGCTGTTTGACAGAATTCAGCCGGAACAACATCAAACCGGTTTTCCCAGACTGCCACATGATTATGAAAAGGCCAGTCCTTAGAATAATGTGCCTCTGTTGTGCTTCTACTGAAATCTTCTGTTTGCAGAAGACTATCATGGTACCTGCTAAGGAGTGCAATGTGCATGTTGTAAAAAAAAAAAAAAAAAAATTAAAACAAAAAAAACAGTATACTGCCTCTAAGATAAGACCTTTAAGAATACAATGCATATGCTAGTTCCCTCAGAGTAAAAATAGAAATTCTTTTTAAAATAGACATCTAAACACAGTTCAAGTTCAACAATACCCTTTTTTCCAGAGAAAGAAAACATGATATCCAAAAGGGAGAACATTTAACTACTTCTGTCAGAAATGTTTTTCTAATAGTCCTAGTAACAAACAGGTTTCATTCCTGTTTGCTAGCTTAGTGATGAATAACATTCTTTCCTGATGATGTAAAAACGTTCCTCAACACCCGAGCTGAATAGGGACGGAAATGATTCATTTACTGTTTTTTTTTTTTTTTTTTTTTTTTTTTTTTTTGCATGTCCTTGCAAGTTAAAGCTGAATGTCATCCAGTAAAGGGTGAGCTATTATACATAGATACAACAATTAAACCTTACAATATAACTTAATATAAACCAAAGTGATGTGCTAAATCATAGGGTATTTATGCAAGAGGCTAAACTGAGGTAATCAAACCTTTACATTACAATCTGTTATATTTGGTAACAAACATATGAATCAACTTGTTTAGCCACTGATAAATAGCTATAGTGCCACAAAAATATTGTACATTTTTTTTTGTCTCAACTTTAAGACCTAATAAGAGATACAGTTTTAAATTATGTTGAATTATAATCAGTGCCTGCAATCCATCTCATTCATTTGAGCCTCTTTATTATGACCTGTGTATAAATGTTTAAGGTACCTCTTTATTGCAGGGAGTAACTGTAAACTCCCCACAACGCACTGACTCAACTCTGACTTAGTGTTATTCATTTACACAACCATGCTTGTTTAACTACTTCCTTACAACTATCTCTGTTCAACTCTGTGCTTGGTGGTAGTTGTAGTAGTAGTAATAGTAATAGTAAAAAAAAAAAAAAAAATACAGTGTTCAAATAGTAGCACTTACCTCAGTTTATGTGTGTGAAATGATTCAAGTCTATCAGGAACAGAATGTTTTCTGGCAAAGTGCTAACCCTGGCTTGGCACATGCACACTGGTGGCTACAGGATCAGAGCAGTGGTTTCAGAGCAGAGAGTTTATCTACATGAAGAAGACTCCACCCCAGAAACACTCCTCTGTTTGAGACAAAACACCAGTGAGAGAATTTTTTTCCTGCACGCTTGAACATGAGCCAAAGTCATTAGCAATACAATGCATGGCTATTGTTTTTTTTTGGTTTGTTTGTTTTTTGTTTTGTTTTTTGTTGTTTTTTTTTGTTGTTTTTTTTTAGAAAGTTGGTTGGGTGTTAGATTTTAGGGACTTTTCTTTTATGTTCTTGCTATAATTCAGTTTTAAAATGTTAGTGCTCAAACTTTTTAAACAGTTGATACTGCCTGTATTCTATTATACCACAGCACTGACGAGTGCTCGAATTCTGATCAATTAAAAGGTGTTTATTAATTTTCTACAACTCAGACAGTAGTGTGGCAGCTAGCAAGTCTGACAGACTTGTATTAATGTGCTAGTAATAATAACTATCTTTTCTATAAATGTCAAAAACTGTTTGTAATCATTCTATGAGAAGATGGGAAAGTATTTTAGGAAGGAGTCTGCAGTGTTTTCTGACACTTTAAAGTCAGGAAAGCACAGAGGGCTTTTCACATTCTGGGTTCTTGGCAACATGAAAAGCTGCATTTTTTGGCTTATGACCTTCAGGAAAATGGACACTGGTGAAGGAATGACTGTTTACAGATTCCTTCACCATTAAATGCAACTATAAAAGTATAAAATGTATGATGTCATTCTTTAATAAATAAAAAAAAATGTCAAATTGCTGTAGTGTAAGAGGAATACAACACTTCAGGAGGTGCTGTTATAGGTAAATAACCAGCCTTGGGGTGGTAATCCTATCATTGATTATTTTTCTATTACAGCATGCCTGTTGTGGTTTAATCCTTACTTATGCAATGATACTGGCTAGCGTATGGATAAGACTCTCACTGAGCTCTGCATGTAGGAAAATTGCATTGGAGTTAAGTACAATATGGTTTTAAATCCATCAAGTGAAACTTTGACATAATAGTCCTACTTTGCAATACAATGACTAGACTTCTATTTTAACATTCTGATTGCAGGCATGTCCTCTTATCTCTATGTGGGTGAGCGTTATCTCACAAGAGAAAGTTGTCTGACATCTGGTCCTACCTGCTTCTTTCTGGTCTGGGAAAACATACCATAAGCACTATTGAGGGGGTGGAGGATGATGAGCCACAGCCTAGGCTAAAACACACCCATATCAACATTTATCTTCTTACTTGGAAGTTACTTCAGTTATTTCATTAGAACATGTCTGCACAGAATACTGGCTATCGAAATAAATATTTTTACCCATGTGTTGTGTAAAAGCAAAGTGGTGCCAAAACAAATAAAATGGCATGTTCTATGGAAAAGCAGTCTTTCATACTGATACTTGTGAAATGTGATGTTTTTGTTATAACGTGTTCTTTTAAAGTTTAGCCAGTGTTAGTATACTAATTTGAAAACATCTATCTATAAAATTATGTACAGTCCCCTCTGAAAGTATTGGAACAACCAGGCCAATTCTTTTGTTTTACTATACACTGAAGACATTTGGGTTTAAGACCAAAAGATGAATATGAGACGATAAATCAGAATTTCAGCTTTCATTTCTTGATTTTTACATCTAGATGTGTAAATACCGGTATTTGACCGGTAAAAACTCTGTGTGACCAACAAAATCAGATCCTGCCGGACATAGTGTCTGGTAAAAATATCCATTTGAAGGACATATAAATTTCAAATAAAATACATAGAGTTTTTAAAGCAAGTAAAGATCTTTTCTACACCTCCTTTTATTCAATGAAACATCTCTTTAAATGAATATAGATTCAATTACAGAATTAAAAAGTCCTGTTACATAGTCATATACACTTTATTCATGTCCGGAATTAAAAATTTCTCTTACCCAGTCAGATACTAATTTACTCAATTCTTGTGGGGTTCAAGGCAGCTGATACCGAGACCTACCGACAAATAGTCACTGTATAATTGTGCTGTTGAACAGACAATGGCAAACAGTTGAACCATAAAATTTTCTTCCTAACAGCAGGTGATTTTTATTAGCCTAACTGACACAGTGAGGAACATTTTGAGATCACGAAGACATATGATCCTGTTCCAGCTGCAAAGAAACAGAAATGTTGTACATTTGAGATCTTGCATTGCAAGGTAATATCTGGGTGCTTTTTAAAATACATTTCAAGCTAGTTAAAACAAAGACAAATAAACTGTTATTACTTATACTGGTCATGTGAGACTGTGAACACCGGCTAAGCAGAATGGGTGGTGAAAGTCACACGAGGAGGTGTGAAAGAAAATTAGCCAATTCTTGGAATATCATAGCAGTGTTTTAGCCTTTTAATGCTTTAACCTTTGAACATGTTTCAATGTTTTTAGTATTTTAACCTTTACATATAACCTTTACTTATTATTATTATTATTATTATTATTATTATTATTATTATTATTACTTCTAATACTCCTCCTATTACTACCATTACTACTACTACTGTGCTCTATAGGCAGCCACTCCCACAGATGGTATGCTTTAATGTCATTTCCTTTGTGTCTCTACTCTTACTTAAGGGATTGTACAAAATGCATCTAGTAGACCTAGTAACTGACATTCTTCTTGTTCAGAACCTTCCAGAAACACATTTACTTGTCTATATACATCTCTTACTGTTATGTTTTGCTTTTGATTCTGCTTCTGTATGAGCATCAAAAGTGCTGAAGAATAACTACTGGATAAGCAGGATAGGCAGTTGCCTGGCCCAAGGACTAATAAGGGTCCAGATGATGATCACATCATATTTCCACAGGAATTCTTATTTGTGAAATTCCTTCTGATGGACAACATAAAGCAAATTTCAGCAAACACTCCTTGCAGATCCCAGTCATGTTAGCACTCTCCTGATTTGGGTAACTTTTTCTAAATCAAATCAAACAAGTACCCAGAGGAATTGAAGCTTGGTTTGAGAAATAAATAGTAATATTATAATTATTATTAATCTTATAATCTTAAAAATTTATTAAACCCTATTAGGTAGAATTTGATACTTTATAATGTAGTTTTAAACAAATGCCCTATACTGTTTTGTTATAGCAAGCAGAAAACCTTTTTTTTTTCTTCTCCAGAGCAGCTGTGGATTATTGTTGATAGTTTTGAATTTTTTTATAACAGGACTCCAGTAGAAATACAGCACTATAGTAGAGATTAGAGCCATTATTTGGTTGCATTACCCAAGGCCAAGCCGAGTACTTGATGCATTTAGGACATGTAGAAGGTGTTTTAGTATACTTTGTTGGTACACACACCTGGCAAAGCTTCCTCTTGTCACCAGCTGCAACCTACAAGGATGAAAAGTCTTTGTTAGGTAACTAATACTACTAAAATGCTCACAGATGCACAAACATGTGCCTGCACCCACACACACATACCAGTAACAAAAAAAGTCACTCACATTTACCTTAATCATTGAAAGTGGTGGCTGTTTGGAACATGTAGTTGGGGGTAACAGGAGCCTCCTCCCGAATCCTGCTCACCATGACTTCAGATGCTCAGTTCCTTGGCACTTGTTTTCTTCTCTGCCTGTAAGGGGTCTATATAAGTGCCTTACCTTGTGTCTTTGACATGGGCCCATGTTTTAGTTGTATAGTTACCATGACCTGTCTGTTTTCAAGTACTAATTTCAAGCTAAGGCCACCAAGGTGGAAAAATTATTTGTTCTTTATTATTTTTTTAAATAAAAAAATTATAAATGGGTCAATTTGACCTGATGGCCGCATGAGGGGTAAACAATACTTTATATTTTTTTAAATGGACATATTGATATTGAAATACACAACACAATACAACTTCCACTGGAAGATTAAATCCAGGTATATGATGCAGGTACGCCTTACATTAAATGTTGATGCAAATTAACTACCATTAAGTTAAATATGTCAGGCTCGCCATGATTTTGTGATCACAGAAATTAACGCAAAATCAAGGACACGCCACAATATTCACAGGACCTTGCAATTTTTCAAAATTACCGCAGATTTTCCACAGATTTGGGCCAAGACATGTCATGTGACATCATCACAACTCATTTAGCCAAAGCCCCCTTCGATTCACGTACATCGAACATGAGTAAAACTCAAAGAACTCCTTTACCAACAAACATCACTAAAGGGCCGTGCAAAACAATTTCATGCAATTACAATTTCGCTTATTCAAGTAGTTTTCCTCAAATAAGTTTATTTTCCATAAAACATGCCACTTTGCTTTCCACTTTCTTTGCACAGGCTACTGTTTTACCACAGAAAATAAATACAGAGGAATCAGCTACATTAGAAGTAAATCCATTGTCTTTTTCTTTCCAGTGAAACATTTAGTTAGATAACTAGATTAAAATATCTGCTAGTTTGAACAGAGCAAATTCATTGATCACGGTCTTTTGATGTGTATGCCATATTTTTACTTGACAAAGTGGTTGGAAAGAAAAGACAAAGTGATCGTATTAGTGAAAGAAACAGTTCTGGGCCCAGTGGATGTGTGTATCACAATAATGCACACAGCATGTGTTCTATATAATCATTCTGTTCACCTTCTCCATCCACACAAACCATCCCGTACCCACAGAAATTAACGCAAAATCAAGCAAACTCCACAATATTCAGGAACTTGCGATTTTTCAAAATTACCACAGATTTTCCGCAGATTTGGGCAAAGACACGAAAACAGCAAAACAGCAAATTTAATCAACTCATCTGACCTGAGAAGTGATAGCTGAGTTGGTGGAATGGTGCTATTAGGTCATAAAATGTATTTGCATTGATGCGTATTCTTATCAGTATCCTGGGAGCTCAAGTGCTTTCATTTGTTCACATGGTTTTTCATCCACCCTCTGCAAGTAGGTATCAAATTACAGTATATGCCAGATATAAAACATTTTAAACCAGTTTTTATTTAATTTCTGCAGAGTTCAGTATTTGTATTTTTGGCTTATTAAAGGCTTAGTGGGTAGAGTTGCAGCCTCACTGTTTTCTGGTTTGATCCTGAGCTCAGGTTATTGTCTGTGTGGAGTTTATATTGATGTCAATGAATGTCTTTGTCAGTCAAACCTTCATACATGCTACCAGAGAAGAAACATATAAGAATAACTTCATAAGAAAGCTAAGAATCTAGCCTGTAAGATAATAGTGTTCAGCAATTGTAGATCAGCCAGTGAAACTATAAAGTGTGCCTTTTTAGTGACCTCTCCTGCTGTCCAAGGCACTACATCCATACTGTAATAACACACATACAAGTATTGTATTTGAGACAAGAAAATTTCTATGTTCAAAAGTGGAGACTACACTACGAAATTCCACTACAGGGGACATGTTGACATTAATCCTAGTAGTGAAAGTGGTATCTTAGTTGAAGATGCTCTTTTCCTTATTTGCACTGCAGTCACTTTATGTTGCACAATATGTTGCACCAAGGCCTAGATAAAGCTATTTCATTCTACTCTACTTGGCTAGAATGACAAGCTCTCTACTCTATCCTACCCTACTCTACTCTACTCTACCCTACTCTACTCTACACTACCCTACGCTACTCTACTCTACCCTAACCTATGCTACCCTACTCTACTCTACCCTACCCTATGCTACCCTACTCTACTCTACCCTACCCTATGCTACCCTACTCTATGCTACCCTATCCTACTCTACCCTACCCTACTCTACGCTACCCTACTCTACGCTACCCTACTCTACCCTACTCTACTCTACTCTAGACTACTCTAGACTACAATGAGAGGCTTTTAAAATTCACTAGCTGTAATAGGAATACTGGTTAGTGCTAGTACTCAATAACAGACTAGAATAGCACATAAGTGTGCAATCTGAGATACAATGCTGTTTAGCGCAGGTGGATAGATGGGGAAATTAATCCGTTTTTATTGCTGAACTACACTAGGCCAGCATGTCAGGATAGTGAAAAGACTAAAATAACATGTACCCAACTCATTTAAACGTAGCTTCTCTGAATGTGACTCCAGTAACATTTCAAAATATTAGCACACAAAATCTACCATCGTTATTTCTTATATTAATTTTTAAAATAAATGAATGAAACAACAGAGGAGATTATGAGTTGTGACATTATTTGTAAATCAAGTGACCCCTAGTTTGGGCACCACTACTATAATGGAATAACTAGTGCACTACCAAAAACATTTAGCTTTTGATGCATGATCCAGCAGGATTATTATGACAGAAAATCTGAAGGCAAAAGGAATACAAGCCCATATTAGCATGGTTATGAGATTAGCATTTTCTCACAGTCTTACCCAGATTTGTTGAGCTGCAAATCAACAACACAGCTTGTAATTGTGGTTTTAATTATGCAATATGTAGTGTTTTAATCATGCATGATGTATTTTCCAGAAACTGATGGAGTTACTCACAGAAGCAAAACAAAAATGTTCTAAGGAATGGGAGTGTCTGCCTTAATTTGCAAATTACCATTACAGTCTTGCACAATAAATGCAAGAATAATATTGTCGTAATACATGTATGCCATTTTTATGCCATTGCCACATGTGCAATGTTTTCTTTACACATGTGATTGACTAGAGAAGTAAGTGGTTTCTATTTGGCCATTAAAAACCTCATGAAGCTTAATAATACAGTGAACATGTTCCAGTGGCACTGATATACTAGAGTCACTCCCACTGCCATGTTTTACAAATGTCAAGCTTTAGAAATTTAGCATTTTCTTAATTTTTTATCACTTTCTGTCAGTTATAGGATCTTTGTCATGCTGGCCCAGAAAGCACTGCACTTCAAATGCATTTAGTAGCTCTTGTGACTGACGCCTGTATTACACCGCCCTGGATCAGATTTGCAGAATAGGATCTGATCGTTGTTTCTTACTAATACTTAGATGCTGAGGCCAGATATGCTGTTAGTTTTGCTCTAGAAAATCACAACTTTTCACAAAGCCTGATGTCCAGTGTAGAGCTTTTTTGCCTAAGATGGACCATAAACATTAGAGCTATTGCCAGATACACTGCCACCAACACAGGAAACACTATGTTTATGTACAATAGGTGAGCAACATTTATCACTTTTCCTCTGATTAGCCCCTATATGAATGCTAGGCACACTTACATGCACACAAAACTCCTGATTTCAGGGATTTATAATGACCAGTGAAAGACAGAAATGCAAGCATAGCCCAGATGATTTCTGCTACATCTGTGGGTGTTTTGCAACATCCAAACAACGGCAGAAAATTACAGACTTTGTAAAAAAAAGCATATTCTGCATATTTTGGAATGAAGCTGGGTGACCAGGACAAACCATGGTAGATGAAATGTGAACATGATGGCTGACTACTGCTGGTGCCTTCAGAGAGATTGTCAAGAAGTCAGCCATTCCAGAAAATCCCTCAAAAGGAAGTTCACTCCTTAAGCACTCTGCATATTATTATAATGTTCGTCTTTTGAAATAGCTTTATTTAGAGATTTTCACAAACATTTCACAGACTATTTGTCTGCTGTTCATGCTGTAAACAAGTGTTATGTTTTGTGTGCCTATTGTTGTAATTAATAAATAATAATAGTGAAATTTGACAGCTTCTACCAATTTAAATAAAACCGTGAAAGCAATATAAATTTAGCAGAATTATTAAAAACTTCATTCTTATTTTGTGGGAAAACAGTACGTGATAGGGAATTTTCAGTGGCATATTTGAACTCAGCATGACCAAAATAGGTAAAAACCTTTCAAGCATAAAAGAACTTGTCTAGACTCATTTGAAAGGATTGTCTTTCAATCTACTCATTCCTATGAGAATCAGGGTTGCACCAGTTTATAAAAAAAATAGTGAGATATATTTTCCAGCAAATAAAAGTGCTTAAATTGGTATTTATATATATATATATATATATATATATATATATATATATATATATATATATATATATATATATATATATATATATATATATCTTTTTTTTTTTTTTTTTTTATTAACAGACTAATTCAACTGCAGGATTTTAATTAACAGTTTTTCAACTTCAGGAAATATTTTAGATATTGCAAATATTGCTCTGTAACCACAAGTATTTTGTCTTTGATATAAATTGAAGACATTTGGGTTTGAGATCAAAAGATGAATATAAGGTGATAGATCATCTACATCTGTTAAACAACTTAGAACAAGACACCCTTGGTGGCAGACCAGCCAAATGGTCGGTGAGCAAAAGTATTGGAACAAAGAATTGGCCTTGCCATTCCATTAGTTTTGGAAGAGATACGTTTAGAAATTCCAGAATTTGAAAATCAGGAGTGTCTTTTGTACACATTACTTGAATATTGGGATTGAAATGGTGAGGTTTGGTTACAACATGGGCCTGATTATGGGAGCAAGTTTGAAGAACTAGGAAAGTGAAAATAGCTATCACATGAGATGAACAAGGGCAGGACATGATTAGCATTTACAAAGGACAGGACAGGACACACTTGTTTTGCACGTGTTATAATAGTTCACCTGAATAACTAATAACTCTTGTTCATGAATTTTCACTTTTTTTTTTACTTTGTTTTTTATGTGCACTCAATGACTACTTTATTAGACACAGCTGTCTTGTATCTGCAATCATTGCCCTTTTGTCTGGCAATGTACTATATAAATAATTTAGTACACACTATTAAAAAAGTGCTTCAATGGGTTCTTTGTATAATAAAGTTTATAGCTTCCTAAAAGAATTCTAGTTTGGAACACTTTCTTACAGGGAAACACTCTCTTTTACATAGACCTTGTTAAGGTTTCCCTCATAAGGACAACTAAAGAACCCCTAAGGGTTCTAGATTTGACCTTTTTTGAGAGTGTAGGTATAAAATTACTGTCCATAGCCCATATGTTTCCATACACAATTTTCCAGCTGCACTCTTTCCTGTCCAGTTCGTTTGTTCCTATGGGGTTTTGTAAACGTTCTATGTAAAATCCTACAAAAGAGCATTTCCCTTTTAGAGAGGGAGCCCCTTTGGAAAGCTCAGTAACCAGTAATTACAGCTAATTACCCATTAAAGAACCTGTAAGGAACCTTTTTCCCCCGGTGATTGCAAAGTTACATTATATGGCCAAAAGTTTATGGACACCTGGTTATCACACCCATATGTGGGGCACCCCCAAAGAATGTCTTTGTATGCTGTAGCATTATAATTCCCCTTCACTGGAACTAAGAGGCCCATGCCTGTTCCAGCATGACAATGCCCCTGTGCACAAAGCAAAGTTCATGAAGACATGGTTTGCCAAGGTTGGGCACACTCATTCCCATTTTTTGAATTTCTCCCTTTGTTGTCTGCCCTACTTCCTTCCTTGTTTGTGTTCCCCTAATTAGTTACCCTATTTAAGTTTTCTTAGTTGCCAAGCATTATGCTGTATTGTTACCATATATTGTTGTATTTGCATCTTGAGAAGTTTTGTTTTTCATGTTGAATTTCCCTTGTCCTTTGTTTTAGTTGTTCTAGTTTCTTGGTTCTTTTCCTGTCGTTGTTTGTTTATTAGTTGGTTGATTTTTGCACTTGCATCCAGCTCCCTTGATTTCGTGACAGTATGTTAGTGTGTGTTGTAATGATATGACAGAATGAGGTAAAGCAGCATTGCTGGTATTTTTAAACACCTCAGATATCAAATACCAATGTGTCCTTCGTGTTTCTTTATTATTCCAATATATATATAAGGTATTTCTATATTTTAAAAAATTTTTTTTTTCTTTTTCTGACCTTCAGAGTTGTGTAGGGAGCATACAGTTTTAAGCCTTTC
Organism: Cranoglanis bouderius; assembly: GCA_023630585.1. Classification (NCBI taxonomy): domain Eukaryota; kingdom Metazoa; phylum Chordata; class Actinopteri; order Siluriformes; family Cranoglanididae; genus Cranoglanis; species Cranoglanis bouderius. Next base: position 8,026,859 of record CM042551.1, read on the forward strand.
TTCAGCTTGCTAGAACGGCCTTTGCAAGTGTTCTTGCATATCTGATGAACATCACTGGCATTCATCTTCAGGAACTTTTGCAGACACCGACTGTAAAATAGCACCATTTCAAAAGAAGTGAACTGCAAAAACAAGAGCAGTACTTAAGAATGCAGAAGTGTTTGTGAAATGAGCCCATAGCAAAGGGTTTTTCCCTTTCCACTCTCTCCACTGTGCAGTAGTCCAGTTATGCAGGAGATTAGTTACAGAAGCGACCATTTCCTTATCACATCCCTGGGCCTGGCTCCTCAAATGCTCTCTACTGTTATCCAGTGGCCCAGCTTCAGTGGTGGCAGGCTGGAGCAGTGTGTTGCTAATGCAGTCACTGCTGACACCTGTGCTTCTAGCTTTGGATTTCCTGTTTTTACTTTTTAGTAAATCCAAACTGTCTTAATAAAGACACTTTATTGTCACTTAAATGTCCCACAACTCCACCTATAATTATTAACACCAAAACTTTATTTAGGTTAGATTTTAAATCATCCAACAACCAAATGACAAATATATCCTTTTACAATTTAAAACAGTGCCAATTGGAGTAGTGCAAGAATGTCAGAACATTGACCAGTGTCTTCAGCTAGTGTCTTCAGATCGTGGCAGCTATAGGAAGGCAGTGGAGGAAACAGCAGTGGGGTGACTTGGGAAAACTTGGGTAGATTGAAAATAAATTCAAGGTGCATTCAGGAAAAGTTGCATTAGTCCAATCTCAAAAGGACTGACAAGCATCTGAGTGGTTTCCTGTGGAAAGAAATGGCTGGATCCTCCAAATGTTTTTAAGAATAAGACGGAGTCACATTAGCAGTGTGAGGAGAGGAGGATAGTTGGTTGGTCTAGTGCAGGGGTGTCCAATCTTATTTGGATGGGCTGGTGTGGATGCAGGTTTTCATTCCAACCAAGCAGAAGCCACACATGTGTCTACTGAAAAACAAGACCAACTGATTAAACAGGTGGAATTAGGTGTGGCTCCTGCTTGATTGGAATGTAGACATGCACCCACACCAGCCCTTTGCGGATAAGACTGCACAGTCTCAGAAAATAGTTGTACATTGGTTGTGCATGAAAGTAGCAATCAGCAATAAAGTCCTGTATTTGAGGGGTTCATTAGAAAAAAAAAGAGTGGTTCTTTTAGTGGTTTTCTGTGAATAAAGTAGGCTAATAATTTTACACCCACATGTAGGTACAGCAGCCTCCATATGTGAACTTTAGTCATTCACAACAAATATCTCTGTCAAGAACTAGGCTTTTTCAGCAAAGATAAAATCTGTTACCAGAATTCTTAAAGGAAAAGTGATGGACCTGTTTGGTCAGCAAAAGAAAATAGATTTATATCTATGTATTGAATAAAATGCAGTTAAAAGCAAGTGCGAGGTTTTGCATTTTATTCGGTTTTACTCCAAAAAAAGATTGATGGTGCAGATTATATTGCATGATTGGATCATATTCATATCATTGCTGCCTCACAACTAAGCTCTGCTTACAAAGTTTCTGTGCACGTTCTCCCTGTGTCTATATGGAATTCCTCCGGTTTCCTCCCACCACCTAACCTGCCATTAGGTGGATTGGCTAAAAGAAATTGCCTCTAGATGTGAATGAGTGTTTACACAGTGCCCTGAGATATAGTCACACTGTTACTAAAGGTGAGTTAGTGTGAACGCAGGAAAACATCTTCTTCGTCTGGGTTCTGTCAGTCTTTAAGTTCCATAATAGTTAGTATTACAGATGCTATTCAAAGTCTCAGTAAGAGTCTGAGTCTGTTGAAACAAAATATCCAGATGGGCAGAAAGGTAAATAAGTAAACCAAAGCCTAGTAGAGGAAAAGGTCTGGACTGTTGCTTTGAAGCATGTACAGCAATGTGTGGAGGAAACTGCAACAACAATGGGAAACCTGAGAAGTTCCTGACAAAGTGCTGTGAAGTCAGCACAACAGCTAATGAGTATACCAGAAGTGCCACCACATCTTTGCTAAAGGATGTCAACTCAGTGCCCTGTAGTAACACGGGCATTGCTGACACACTGATCACATGTCCAAAGTTTAAACAAGCAGTCAGCATAACTAGGCTTACTGCAAACATCAGAGAGAGAAAGAGAGTAAACAAAATTAATGTTAAGTGCCAAGTGAACACACATATGTGCTACACAGAAATCTACCTAAAAACCTACCATATCAATTCTTAATTTCTCTCATGAAATATATGGCATGAATCGTCTCATCTAGTGTGATGGCTGGGAAGAGTTTTTCAGACTTCATTCTTCTAAAGTTGATAAAAGAACAAGGAAACATAAGGGTTTCCTTAAGAGTTTATTTATGTTTATTAACAGGAATAAGCAAAGAGCTTGTTCTGCAACAAGCTGTTTGCTTATTCCTGTTAATAAACATAAATCCAACAACGCCTTATCCTGGCAATTATCTGATTACAGACCTGTAGTTTGCATACTTGGTAGTCCAAGTGGCTCTACATGCATAAGCTATAATGAAGTGGACTGCTACTGTTATATTTTCTAAAACATACCAGGCAAACTTTAACTTTTTTCTGCACCATATTCAGCCATTTGCCATTGTTTTTGAGTCCACTCCAAGTAATGGGGGTTCTGTTTTGATTTTGAAATCTATCAGAGGGCATAATCATTGTTTCATTCCATATGGAACAGAGGGTGCAAAGACTAATTTTATTTTATGTATTGATGTTTCATGGGGACTTTACAAAAGCTATGATTTCGCTATAACTATGATGACATAATTTTACATTATTACTTACTAAAGAGCCATTGAGGTGACATGGTGATTATTTTTTAATAAGGTATGGCCACATGTTAAGTTTCTGAAGATCTAATTTGTGGGTCACAAAATACTTAACTCATGGCAACTATTGTATTTTACATTAGTAAAATGCAGAAATCAATTGAATTAGACTATTACAGCTACAGGAACCTAAGCATGGAGATGACTGATAATATTAAACTTTACTTGGAATGAAGTAAAGGCATAAAGCCATAATGGAGTCAATGCAGTTTTGACATGGATATACCATTAACGTGCATCACCTTAAGTGAATTCTCAAAGTGAGTAGACTTCACCTGATCCTGCCAAATAACAACTGGACACCATGTATTATGGCCAAAAGTTTGTTGACACCTGACTATCACACACATATGTGCTTGTTGAACATACCATTCACCCGCTGTTATAATAACCTCCACTCTTCTGGGAAGGCTTTAAACTAGATTTTGGATCAAGGCTGTGGGAATTTGCCCATTCAGCCACAAAAATATTAGTGAAGTCAGGCACTGATGTTGGGCGAGGAGACCTGGGCTACAGTCAGTGACAATCCATGTCTTCATGGACCTTGCTTTGTGCACTTGGGCAGTGTAATGCTGGAACATGTTTGGGCCCCTTAGTTCTAGTGAAGGGAAACTGTAATTTGCACAGCATATAAAGGTATCCTATATAATTGTGTTTTTCCTACTTTGTGGCAACAGTTTGTGTAAGGCCCACATATGGGTGTTATGGTCAGGTGTCCACTAACTTTTGGCCATATGGTGTGAGACTCAGACTACACAAGTTGTATCTCATGACCACAACATAATAACTCATAGCCATGCCTTATTAAAAATAACCAGCATGCTACCCTAGTGGCTTTATATATTACAAATCACACACTATAATGTTAAATGTTAAATGTAACATTAACAGTTTAGATTTTGACCATTTTGTTTCTAAAAAAAAAACATATATTTTTTTCCCCTTATATCCCAAAGGCTTTCACTCTGCTCTTAACAGACACTATTACAACACTGTTAAACATTTGGACAGGAATGCATATTTAAACCTACTCATTCAGGTCTTGTAACATGAATCACACAATAGACCTGCCGTTAAGTTGTGCAAGTGTGTGAAGTGACACAGACTATCAGCAAAAGAATGTTTTCTGGTAAAACTTGGAGGCAATTTGACACACGCACACTGGTACTCACAAGATCAGAAATGTGATTATTAGTCTTATTCTAGTTCCTCTACAGAAATGTAGTTCCCTGAAATGCTCCTTATGTGATGCAACACAAATTCTCCACAGCAAAGGTGGAGAAAGAATTTCTCTCCTTCATATTTGAACATGAGCCAAATGTCATTGCTTATAGAATGAAAGAGTTGGATTTATACATTTACTTTATATTTATTATAGCTAAATCAAATTATAATTGACACTGGATACAGCTGAGCTGTTGAAGGACCCAATAATGGCAGTGTGGCAGTGCTGATTTTGACAGTACAGATTGTTAAAGAGTTTTCTATTTTGTTCTTTATATAATGTAGCAGATTTAAAATTTGGATGCTCATTGCCTCAGGGTTTTGGATTTACTGTAACCCTGAGCAGGATAAAGCTGAAGACAAATGAATTAATGAATGATTACAGATTACAGATCAGTAATAATGCCTATATATTTTACAATTAAACTGGTTAGTGCATTAATGAGAGCCTCACTGATCTCTGCATGTGGTTGTTTTCTTTAGGTTTTGGAAAATTCCATTGCACTGTATTGTAATTTAATACAATTTGGTCTTATAGATGCAAATTGAACCTTTTATTTCACAGAAAAGTGTGAATGTGCTCACTTGAAACACAATGACAACACTGAAATATTGGGGATAAATTCATAAATTTAAAATCTATGTCCTGAATTTATATATTTCTGTAAAGCTGCTTTGGGACAATGTCCATTGTTAAAAGCGCTATACACATAAACTGAACTTGAACTTGAAACACCATGTTTGTAAGTGTGTTCTGTTATCTGTGTGTGGCATATAGTTATCTCTCTGTAAGAGAGATCTGTACTGTAGCTTTCTCTTGTAAGGATCACACAAAAGCAAGTTTTCATGAATCTGGTCCTACCTGCTACTTTCAGGTCTAAGATAACATACCATAAGCACAGTTGGGTACCTGGAGGTGGTTAAACCTGCAGCATTTGCTAGAACACACCTATGTCAGCCTTTAAATCTGAGAACATGTAGAGCATGTTCATACAAGGTATAGTACAGTACATCCTCCATTTTGTCAATAGTGATGATTGTAGAAATTAAGTGAACTATATGGAATTGAAATGTCTGTGATACTGAGATGCATTTTTTACGCATCTTGACAATGCATATATAGTTTAGCCTTTGGTCTCAGTACAGTATTTTACATTTATACATCCACGAAATCAACAGATTTCTTCTTGGTGATGTCATTTCCATGCATGCTATGTTGCATTTAGAAAACTGACTGACTAGAGACTTTTGACTTTTCTTTGGTCATTAAAAAGAGCATGAAGCAATTTCTGCAGGAAGCAATTTTTGAACATCAAACATTTTTTGGCTTTAAAACTCATCTTGCTCCCATCTACATAAAAAATGAAGTGACCATATTCCAAGTTTAGTTCTTCCTCCCACCTGTCTGTACCAACAACAAGAAAGAGATAATAGAATGCATGTATGAACCTAAAGAAGCTGACTCCTAATTCTGTTTAATTTAGCTGGCTCCAAGTTATAAATCTATTCATGATGTTAATAGTATTTCATACATGTTAGAATTGATAAACTCTCCTCCCCAGCATCAGATAATAAAACGTATACTCAACCTCATTCAAGCCAAACCAGGTCTGCAAGTCATAGGTTTACTTTTTATCTTAAAGACAGACAAATGAAACATACATTCAGTCATCTTCAGTAACCGCTTTCTCCTGGTCATCATTGAGGCAGATCCAGAATTGATCATGGGCACACTGGGGATGACATGGAAATACACTCTGGGTGGGAGGCCAAACCATTGGCCAGCGCCATGCACACACACATTCACACACTCATTCACACCTGGGTGCAATTTAGAGTAGGTGAGAGGAATTTAGAGAACCCAGAGGAAACACACAGGGGAGAACGTTATTGGGCACTCCATACAGAGATGTAACCAAATATGAATACATTATTGAACAGAATGTGTTCTAAATAGACACAAATACAGGTAACAAAAAAACAAAAACATTTTTTTACAAAGCTTGCCAAAAAGGGGAGACTACACAGCTTGATTATGAAGTATGCAAGTATGATGCCAGTGGGACCAGCAGCAGGTTGTGACCATAGATTTTGGAGGTGCAGGATGACATTTGTAATGACATAGCTTAAAAAAAAGCTATCACATTGAATCTACTATATAGTGAATTTTAGAGTATCTCCATAGTGGACAGTTGATAATATACAGTCATAAAAAAAATGAACAGGATTTAAAAAAAAAAAAACTGTGGCCCACACAGACCACACAGGGCAGCATCTCTGCTAGTGTTTCCACAAAATAATTAATTAATAATAAAAAAATAATAACTTGTAACTTGTCATTCCTAAATGAAGGTTCTACAGCGTTATTAAAAGAAAACCTTCCTGGAATATCATATCTTGAAAAAGATAAGGTATATAAAAGAAAGGACTTAATTTTGACTCGCAACAACACTGAGTCCCAGCTGTATAGTACATTCTGATAGCAGGGAACCATTCTGATTTTGCTGGAATGTAACCAACCCCAACACTGAAGTAAATCTAATAAAATATTAGGTGGCTATTGTGGTCACATGGTTGCTTTGAAAGATACTTCCCTAGCTTAACTCATTATTCATCTGGTTGAGACCAATTATGAAGTCAAGTACCTGAGGTTAAGATATTAAATTGAATTGAATTGCTATTTTTTATCATTTTTGAATGAAAAAATCACATCTTTTCCTGCAGCCCTTTTTTTTCTGTTTTCCAGTATTTTAAGCATAGTGGAAGGATTCACAAAAAGAAGGTCTGAATACAGATTGAGATCTGCATGTTTCGAGCACAGATAGACAGACAGACAGAGATAGATCATGGCATTAAGTCACACCCCTAATGCAGACAGTAACCCAAGGCCAGGATTGAACAGAGTTTGAACCAAATTGCAATGGAGTGGTATCCAGAGTTTATTCCTGGTTCATGACCAGTGTTCCCGGGAAAGGCACCGGATCCAATGTGACGCTGACCAGGATAAAGCACTTATAAAAGAATAAATGAGGAAGCATGTGTTTCCTGTACCGCCCCGGTTGGTAGCTGTCATACGATAGAATTAATAATAGTTGACTCTCACTCACAAAAAAAGCTCAGATTCTGTTATCAAATATGTGAACTTTTTTCATCCTTCCTACATTTCAGTCAGCTTCCAGTGTACTTAAAAAAATCTAGGTAGAATTAATTAATTTATTTATTTATTTTATTATTTTTTTAAAATCAAAATCTAAAATATAGCCTGTCACCCTTCCAGTCATGTTGGCAACAAACCCCTGTCATAAATAGATTCATTTTGATAGAGTTCATTAGTGTGTGGTGTGTGACCAAGTCTACATAATCAGCCTTCTTGAATATAAATGTCTGCATGGAAGTGTATCTTCAGTCTGATATGCAGTGTGTGTATGCATCAGCAGTACACCACTTATTTCTTACTGAAATCTCATATTGAACTCGAAGCAATTACTTCAGCCAGCATCCATTCACCTTTCTGTGAGAGAGACTACTCAAAACCTCCAATAGAAGCTCTGTAATAAGGAGAAGTCAGTGTAGGTCAGTGTAACTGAATGGATTGGCCAGATGGCAACCTTGAGTGACCACAACCTGGCTTATTGGCTATATGCCCAGATAAGTTATGTCTGCCTTGTAGCAGTTTCCAGGGCATTTTCGACTTAACCATAGATGAGCCTCCATCCCCCACCCCACAGAGCCACTTATGAAGGATAAAGGGCTGCCAACAGGACTCATGGTTAAAAAAAGTGATTTAAAATCCTGTTTGATTGCTTTGCTTTCCTGAGACAGTCAGAATCCATGTATCCTTGAGCTGCATAGGCATTATCGTTAAAGTTCTTTATGTTTACTGGCAAACAAATCCAAAACACTAGGCAAAGGTCAGGCAATGAGCAAAACAGGGTCACCGGTAACTCAGATCCAGAGGTTCCAGAGGGACCGGTGGCCATTACTGATGGCATTTTATAGTATGCCATATTATAAAAGGTCTCAACATGAGTACACGTGCACACAAGAAGGTATACAGTGTTCATAGAACAGGGTTACATCTTTAACCTTACATTCTATGTTTCGTGTTCAAATGTGGAGACCACACTACAACCACAAAAAGCAGAAGTGAAAATAGAAAGCAGATTAGAAGGTGATAAATGCAAGCTGCTCGTATGAACAGGTAGTGACAAAGGCAGGGAAGGTTTAGCATTTCTCTTATTTATATATAGTTATTGCCAATTCTCTGGAATAGGTACTATCTTCTGTCTTCCTGTAAATGATAAGGGAGCCTAACCTGTTTTTTTACATTATACCTATTCATCTGAATAACTCTCATTCATCACTTTTCTGACTGCATTTTTTTTTCAATGTACACTTAACGACTACTTTGAAATATAGCTTAGTTGTAGCTACTATCATAGGCCATTATATCAGGCAAATATACCATATAAATAACTTGGTACACTCTTAGAATAAGGGCTCATTAAGGGGTTATATGTATAGTAAAGGGTTTTTAACTTGCTAAAAGAATTCTAGTTTGGAACCCAAACTAGAAACACTCTCTTGTAGCATTCTACACATGGAACCTTTTAGGGGATTCCAACATAAGGACAACTAAAGAACTAAGGGTTCTAGATTTGACTTTTTTCCTGAGAGTTACTGTCCATAGCCCACCGTTTTTCCCCTATACACAGTTCTCCAGCTGCAACCTCCCCTGTCCAGCAATACGGAAAAAAGAACACCATAAAACCAGTGACTGGGTAACGCTGACCTGGTTAATTATAGAACCCTAAAATGTTCATTGGTTTGTAATTCTTAAAGTTGTGTGTGAAACCCAACAGAATTAATTATAGCTAATTAAGCATTAAGGAACCCCTTTCCCCTAAAGCAGACGCAGCATTTTAAACAAATGTCAATGATTGGTTGAATATCTGTCCTACAAACAACATCATCCAGCAGCTATCCAACATTTTCTATGTTCATAAATTGACCACTAATTATTGGATGGACAATGAGGTCCTAGTATCTAACTGTCCACTTGTAAGATGGGAAATTGTCTAATAAAGTAGGTTTTATAAAATGGCCAATTGCTGAAAACAGTCTTACTGTGAACAGCCCTTTTTAATAATAATAATAATAATAATAATAATAATTCATTACATTTATATAGCGCTTTTCCAGACACTCAAAGCGCTTTACATAGTATAGGGGGGAAATCTCCTCAAACACCACCAGTGTGTAGCATCCACCTGGATGATGCGACGGCAGCCATAGTGCGCCCACCACACACCAGCTATACATGATATAGCCAATTCAGGGAATGGAGATTATTAGGGGGCCATGATTGATAAGGGCCAGTGGGGTAATTTCGCCAGGACACCGGGGTTATACCCCTACTCTTTACGAGAAGTATCCTGGGATTTTTAATGACCACAGAGAGTCAGGACCTCGGTTTAACATCTCATCCAAAAGATGGTGCTCTTTTTACAGCATAGCATCCCTGTCACTATACTGGGGCATTAGGACCCACACAGACTACAGGGAGAGCACTATCTGCTGGCCTCCCTAACACCACTTCTAGCAGCAACCTTTTTTTTCCCCCTGGAGGTCACCCATCCAGGTACTGGCCAGGCTCATTCCTGCTTAGTTTCAGTAGGAAACCAGGTAAGAACTGCAGGGTGATATGGTTCTGACCCTAATCATCCCAGTTGTGCTCCATAACTCAGGGCTTGGCATGGCAAGGCACTGAAGCAATGAAAACTCACTTTGTTCCTGGAACCATTTAATGATGTCCCTTGTGATATAGAGAATTATTGGGGCTCTAAAGTGTGTCAGGAAAACATTTACAGTACCTGGCATTTGGCATTTGGCATTTGGCACATGCTCTTAACCAGTGTGACTTATAGAAGTGCTTTGCAGTCTCCATCAAAGACATATCCTCATGATCACACAAATAGTTCAGGGTCTAAGAATCCTATCAAACTGAAACCCTGTTAGAGAGGAGTTGAAATGAGAACAACAACAAAAATCCCAGCAGGTCTGGCCTGTTTGAGCATGTCCCATATATACAGAGGAAACTGCAATGGTCAAACAATGGTCAAATGGAAACAATGGTCAAACCTGAGAAGTTCATTTAAAGATGCCGCTAATTATTGTATAATTATAAGCAGCACATTTTTGAGAGTACATAAACTAAAGCTAAATGAATACACAAGTAACTGCTTTGAGAAATAAAAATCTCTAGCTTCTATATCAATTCCCAATTTCGTTCATGACATTTATGGCAGCAGTGTCCATCATCTCATTATGAACAACAGAATCTCATCTAGTGTGATGGCAGGGAAGAGTTCTTCAGTTCTCCTTCTTCTACAGTCGAAAAAAGAACAAGGCTTTGATTCTGAGTCTATTTATGTGTTTGAAAAATAACTATGTTTGCCTACCTGGCCGTCCAAGTGCCATGCATGAGTCATACTGATTTTTTTTATTGCCACATTCTGCAATTGACTTTTAAGTTGACATTTAGATCTTTTAGAACTTTTCAAGCAAACATTTGATCCTCTTTGAAACAGTGCCTATTAATAAAGCTGACACACATTATCAAATGACACATAAAATTGACATTTTGTAATAATTTTCACAATTTAAATTAATGAAAAACAGATCAGTCACACGGAAAAAGTAAGTACACTCCTGCATTTATCACACCTTCAAATCCATAAAATTACAATCAGGTGTTCAGGATTGGGTGCCAGTGTTTAGAACCTGCTTCGGGAGTGCAGGTGGAACCTGTCTTATTTATACTCCCTCTTATATGTGTATATCCTTAGTCACTGTTGGTTTGTTGTTATTGCACTATGGGATGAGTAACTAAGGAAAAACCTTTCACTACATTACATTGCACATATGTAATATGCATGTAACAAATAAAGAACCTTGAACCATATCTAGTGTCTGGTGTTCCCTTTGCTATTGAGGTGTGTGGTGTCATCATACCAAGATCTAAAGAGTTCTATAAGGCCTTCAGAAAAAAGGTTGTGGATGCCTATGAGTCTGGCAAGGGATTTAAAAAGAGCTCCAAATTATCTGAAATACATCATTCCACTGTAAGGAAAATCATCTTCAAGTGGTGCAGATTTCAAACGACTGCCAATTAGTCCAGGACTGGCTGTCCCGGCAAATTCAGCCCAAGTGCAGACCGTCTGATGCAAAAAGAAATCTCCAAGAACCCCAAAATTTAATCACAGGATCTGCAAGTAAGTCTTGCAACTGTTGGTGTCAATGTGCATGCTTCTACAATCAGAAAGAGATTGCACAAATTTGACCTGCACGGGAGGTATGTCAGGAAAAAGTTGAAGTTGAACCGAAAGTGGACCTTTCAACAGGATAATGAAGCACACTAGGAAATCTACCAAGGAATGGTTTAAAGTGGAGGGTTATGGAATGGCCTAGTCAAAGCCCGGATTTGAATTCCACTGAAATGTGGGGGGGATTTGAAATGGGCAGTACATGCAAGAAAACCCTCAAACATCTTGCAACTGAAAAGATATTGCATGGAAGAGTGGTCAAAAATTCGAGCAAGCTGATGTCAGAGACTGTTGGACAATTATGCAAAACGCCTACAAGAAGTTATTTTTTGCTAAAGGGGGCAATACCAGCTTCTGAGGCCAAGGGTGTACTTACTTTTTCCACAGAAGAATATCACAGCTATTTCTGTTGAATAAATGATTGAAAAAGCTAATTTTCCTTGTGGTTTTGTTCACGTATATAAACTTTATTAATAAGCACTGTTTCAAAGATCAAATGTTTGCTTGTCCAAATATGTCAAAAAAGCCAACAATTTCCATGGGGTATACTTATTTTTTCACATGACTGTAAATCCCTCCCTCATCAACAAGGTGTTTCCACCATTCAATGTTTTTTGTTTTATGCACTATTCAGTCTAGAGACTGTTGTGCATGAAATTTCCAGAAGATCAGCGGTTTATGAAATACTCAAACCAACCCATCTGACACCAACATCCATGCCACTGTTAAAGTTACAGAGATCACACTTTTTCTTCATTCTGATGCTTGATGCAAACATTAACTGAAGCTCTTGTCCTGTATCAGCATGATTATTTTGCATTGCACTGCAGACACATCCCAAGTTACATCATTTATAAATCTGTTCCTACCTGCTTCTTTCTGGTCTGGGAAGTTGAGGGAGTGGAGGAAGTTGAAACTGTGACATGCAAACACACCGTTTGTCAGCCAAATATTGTTGTTACAAATGGCATTTATATTTCAATAAAACTTGTTGACACATGGGATATTGCAAAAGCTGTTGTCTCAATAATGGTGATTACATCAAATAACGTAAGTTTAATAGGTTGGGAGTGCCTTAATGAAACTCACTGTGTCATTTCTCCTAATGGTACATTTTTGGATGAAAATGGTTTGTCCCATTTGTCTACAACAACAACAGGAAAGAGATGAGAGAATGTAGGTATAAACCTAATGAATGGATATGACTACTAATTCTAAACTTAATTTATCTGACTCCATACTGTATGTATTAATCACATTAAAAATATTTCATATATGTTAGAGTGGATATACTCTCTCACCCAGCCTCAGTTAATAAAACATGTATACTCAGGTTCATTCAATGTGGAGGAAACCCACACGGACATGGGGATTAAGTGTCAAACACACAGACAGTAACCCGAGCCCAGTATCACACCCTGAACCTTTTCATTTTAGTTTTTAGTTTTTCCATGGGGACTTCACAAAAGCTATGATTTTACTATAATTAATATGAAATAATTTTACAATTTTTGTACTTATTACTACGGACATGTTGAGGTGACATGGTGGCCAAGTTTCTTGAGATCTATTTTGTGGCCATGAAATTGTAACTATTGTATTTTATTGGCAATTACTATATTATAAAATCAGTGAAACAGAGAAATCAATTGAATTAGACACATTGTGACCACAGGAACCTGAGCATAGAGATGATAATATTATACTTTTCTTCAAACTTGGAATGATGCATAAAGACTTAAAGCAGTCTCTGAGATTGAGACATGGATGTACCATTAGTCTGCATCACTTTAAAAGCATGTTCTCTCAGCAACATTTCAAAATATGAGCACACAAAATCTTCAATATTTCTAATATCAATTCTTAAAATAAATGAATGAAACAAGAGGTTGTGAGTTGCTCTCATGACCCCATTTGTAAATCACGTGGCCCCGTCTGGTCACGACCCCTAGTTTTGGAATCACTTCCTTAGGTCTTCTCAGAAGACCTAGAAAATAAATCTGCTCCTACCTGCTTCTTTCTGGTCTGGTATGTTGAGAGAGAGGAGGTAGCTGAATCTGCAGCATGGGCCAAAACACACCTCTGTCAGCCTTTAACCTTTACTAGTATACTAATTTTCATTATTACGTTCATACATATATAGCAAATGTGACATGATTCATGTGAGTAAGATGAATGGGATTTGTTACTACTACTAGAAGCATGACTAACAGGATGAAAAGTAAAGAGAAGGTGAAGGTGAGCCAGTGATTGGCAGGACATTAGTTCATATACAGTAGTAGACAACAAAAGATGGCTCTGATGTGACAAGGACTCCCCTGTGTGGCATTTTTGTGTGTGTGTGTGTGTGTATGTGGATAATTTAAGTACATAATAATTTTACTAGCAAAATAACTTTCACTTTTGCCTCTGAGAAAGTCTCTTTCAGTTCTGTGGGTATCACCAAATCCACATCAGCCGTGCCATGTATACCTCTGCTAATTTACAGGTGACTGGCATTCAACATCAGCGCATGTGAGTATGAAGCAAATCAGTGTTTACGAAACGTTTGTAAATCTGGCAGAAATCTCTAGTTCAACTTGGCTTATGCAAACATTTAAAGACAATTTTACTAAAAGACTGATAAAGGTGAACACAGGACAACACTTCCTAGCACCAGAGCCGTTGAAAAAGAGAGTTGCGACACTCCCATAGACTTCTGTAGGACTCGGGGAATGCGGAAGTGACGCGTCTCCTGGGGCAACCGATAGTTCCAAACACTGAATAGTTCCAGCCAGAGCTGTTGAAAAAGAGAGTTGCAACATGCTTTGATCTCGCCGCAACCCAGTCACGTGGTTCATGTAGCTCTCAATAGTTCCAAACAAATCCACAGTCAACCTGGTTGAATGGGTTTAAGTGGGACAGACAGCAGCAGCGACTATATTTGCAGCAATTTTCTGTAAATATTAACGCATAATGTGCTTTGATTACTATGTTGACTACATTTATGGTAACATTTTTTCTGGGGAGTGATGGAGAGACAGCATTAATCAGTTTTTCTGTGTTCACTTTTGGAGGAAAAGGGGATTGCTCCCATAACGTAGAATACATTTACATACTGTAAATGCATGTATGCATTCATATCTCATATTTCTTTTCTTTGGCTCTGGTTCCAGCACCAAACCCCATACATTTCAATGTTTCCCAAACACAGTCGCTGGGAAGTTGATGAAATTATTGCATTTTTTGACATTTTAACACAGTAGCTGACCTCTCATGGATCTAGTCAATAGTGGTATTTTATGTATCCAGCTTTAGTTAATGTTTATCGTTATATAATAGCTAGTTAGATTCTAATTGCAGTTAGTTAGCGTGAGCAACACTTCACTAGCTTCCATAACCAGATGTCAGTTGGCCTACATTTACCTCAAATTAATTGCAGGTATTGGTGTTTGTTAACATACACGTACATACACTTTGTAAAGTTTATATTAGGCTATTAGATTTGTTGTTAATGTTAGACTGTATTAGTTTTAGCTCAGTGTACCTAATAAACTGGCAGTTGGAATTGCAGCCCAACTTTGATTAGACTGGTGAAATCAAATCACCACAAATGTGTACATAAAGAATTTGTTAAGTGCAACCTCAAGTGAACATTACAGTGTGGAATTATTGGACCAGCATCACTTAATGTAAAATTAAATGTCATCCAAATACTTATCTTAAGTTAGCACCTTTTTTCTCTCTCTTTTAGGAGGTGATGGAGAAGTCTAAAGCAAGAGATTTCCCTATAGTCACTGATGCAGTAAATCTCAAGTTCCAGCTGTTGAATAGATGGGATTTTCTTCTTCTTCTTTTTTTCTTTATTTTATTTATTTAATACAGTCAAATAATACAACATAAGCACACACATACACCTCTGCACACATCAGACTGGTCTGTTATTATAAGCAGGTATTCTTCTGTTTATGAAGGACATTAAAATTACTGGGGCTCATTAATACTTTCCTTTTTTTCTTATTTATTTTTTGCATCCAAATGCTGCACAACCAACCATGGTAATACCTTGATCTATGAAAGTTTTTTATTTATTATTATTTATATATATTTATATAAACGAACATAGTCATACATACAATAACAGTTATAAACATTTATGAAAACTCCCCTACCCCACTCCACCCTGAACAAATAAATAAAAATAATAATACAGTGGGTATAGAAAAGAATCGCCCCCTTTAAAATAATCACATTTAGTTGCTTTTCAGCCTGAAATGAAGACACACACAGATTTTGTTTTGGCAATTTTCTGGCAGAGGGCAACAGATTTTCCTCAAGAATTTGACAGTATTTGCCCCATCCATTTTCCTTCTATCCTGACAAGTGCTCCAGTCCCTGCTGCAGAGAAACATCCCCATAACAGGATATCACCAGCTCCATGCTTAACTATAGGAATGGTGTTATTTGGATGGTGAGCTGTATTGGATTTCCGCCAGACATATCGTTTGGTGTTGAGGCCAAATAATTTAATTTTAGTCTCATCTGACCATAACACCTTTTTCCATGTGGCCTCAGAATCTTCAAGGTGTGTTTTGGCAAAGCTCAGTCGTGGGTGGCTTTTTTCTTGCAACCCTCCCATACAAGCCACATTTGTGGAGAATTTGTGATATTGTTGTCACAGGCACACAATGACCACTCTTTGTCATAAATTCCTGCAACTGTTTCAGAGTTACTGTAGGCCTCTTGGTAGCCTCTCTGACCAGTTGCCTCCTGGCTCTTTCGTCCAGTTTGGAGCGACGTCCTGATCCAGGGAGGGTCTGTGTTGTACCAAATACCTTCCACTTCTTAATAATAGACTTCACTGTGCTTCTAGGAATTGATAAAGCCTTTGAAATTTTTTTTGTATCCATCTCCTGACTTGTGCTTGTCCACAACTTTATCCCGGAGATCTTTTGCCTTGCCACCCATCGTTGATTGTTTGCTTCAGTTGCACTACAAAATGCTCCAGGAAAGCTCTTTTCATGCTGAGCTAATCAAAATGACCACAGCTGATCACAGTTGAAAGTCAAATGGCTTTGTGTGCCATTGAGAAGGTGATTAGCTACACCTTATTGAGTTTACAAGTCATTTTTGGAGGGGGGGTGATCCTTTTTCCAACTCAGTGATTCTGGTTTTTATTTTGGACATGTTGGTGTTATATATTTCACTTGTATGTTATAAGTTGCACTGAGTAAATACAGCTGGATAAAACAAAAACTGCCCATTTTCATTCCAGGCTGAAAAGCAACAAAATGTGATTATTTTAAAAGGGGGTGATTCTTTTCTATACTCACTGTATGTAATAAGAGGTATAATTTTTTAATAGGCACTGTCATTTTATTTATCAATTTCACTCATTAATTTCAGCTTAATCACTTTCCAGGAATTGTATGAAAGTGGCCTGCTTTCTGCCGTCTTTCTCTCCCTGTAGGAGGTCCAACGAGTTTTTACGAAGACTGCCCATTCAAGTAAAAACTTATCTACCCTCTCCCTGGATATATTATATAATAAAATGTTTTGCTGAATTCAGTTGTTTGCCTTGTTTATTTTGCACTATTGACCAAACTTCTTTCTTGGATTAAATTGAGCAGTTGCTTGCATTCATTGATATTCACTTGTTGTGCATGCTTATATGAATGTCTTAACATAAGGTAACATTAGGATGTGAGTAATTATGGCCATAGAGGAATGAAAAAATATGAATGCGTACATACTGTAAATGTATTGTAGAATATGGGAGCAATCCCCTTTTCCTCCAAAAGTGAACACAGAAAAACTGATTAATGCTGTCTCTCCATCAGTCCCCAGAAAAAAATGCTACTATAAATGTAGTCAACGTCGTAATCAAAGCACATTATGCATTAATATTTACAGAAAATTGCTGCAAATATAGCCGCTGCTGCTGTCTGTCCCACTTAAACCCATTCAAACAGGTTGACAGCACGAATTTGTTTGGAACTATTGAGAGCTACATGAACCACGTGACTGGGTTGCGGCGAGATCAAAGCGTGTCGCAACTCTCTTTTTCAACAGCGCTGCCTAGCACTAACTAGTACAAATACAGGGTACAAAATATAACATGCACATTAAATAAAATAAAATGATCATTTTAGTATGTTTGAAGGTAAACATGTTCATAGCTCTCCGACAGTAAATGAAATGATGTTTAAATACAGTTGATATTTGTATAGTTTATTTACATTAGAATACAATCCCATCCTATAAATACAATCTTCTTAAACATGCCCCAAAACATGGCATGCTTAGTTCAAATAAATCCTTACATCACTTCAAAATCGTTCCTCACAATAGGCTTTGTTGAATTCAGTTTTTTATACTGAATTCTTTGATCAATGTTAGCAAAATAAAATCATGCAAAGCAAAACTATAATGTAGGAAAATTCAGCTGATATTAGTGTGGTGTGATCTGTTCTTGTATGGAGCAAAGATAACATTCATAATGGCGTGTAATCATTGGACAGAAAAAGCAAAACAGCAAAAATATACATATAAAAAAGTGTTCTGTGAATATTAGGAAATATATAATAGGAAAGTTACCATGGTGATAGAGTATGGTGATGACTTATGCATAACTTCAGGTTTTAATATTTTCTAGTTTGTGCCATATATAACAATACAGAATTTGCAGGGTTGTAGAGGTCAAGCTTCTTTTTGACAAAAAATAAATAAATCCTGTATAACATAACTGAATCGAACTATTTTGTTTTTGTTTTTTATTTATGAGAACCCAATTTTTCCCACTGAATATTTTACAACTTAGCAAATAGAAATACAAAGATAATTAACCAAGTTCAAGCACTCAAGAACAAATTTAGTTTTAAAACATAGATTAGACCCATATATGGGCCTATAGATTTAGGGCTATTAAAAAAATAAACATAATACAAAGTGGGATAATAATAATAATAATAATAATAATAATAATAATAATAATAATAATAATAATTATTATTATTATTATTATTATTATTATTATTGTTGTTGTTGTTGTTGTTATTATTATTACTGCAACAAATAAAGGTAGCAGAACATGTATGTTGGTCAGACAAGCGGCATCCTGTTGTGGTTCTTTTGATTGGAGCAATCTAATCCAAAGAATCGCTTCAGCGGGCAGTGGAAGACACTACAAAAACAAAAAAAATGGCCATAATGTATTTCCCAGGTGAAATTATTTAATAACCTAAGAGGTACTTAATACACCATACATAAATACACCATACATAGTACATATAATCCATGCTCTTTATACAAGAAATTACATAATTATATAATTAAACAGACATTTTAATATTACCTTCATCTCTGCAGTTTGAAAGTAGTGGCAGAGTTTCTATATAGAATAGACACATCTCCTTTTCAGTAAGAGAAATCTGGTAATAAAGTTTAATTAGAACAATTAATGTTTGAAATTTAAATCCAATTTATGATGTATAAATTATAATTTATACTATCAAATACAGTGCCCTCCACTAATATTGGCACCCTTGGTAAATATGAGCAAAGAAGGCTGTGAAAAATTGTCTTTGTTTAACCTTTAGATCTTTTGTTCAAAAAATTCACAAAAATACTCTGCTCTCATGGATATCAAACAATTGTGAACACAGCACAGGTTTATCAAAAAAAAAAATCTTTGTTAAATATATGTTTGGCACAATTATTGGCACCCCTATGAATTCATATGAGGAAAATATATTTGAAGTATATTCCCATTTATATTTTACATTTTTTAGTACACCTGGGTGACTAGGAACAGGAAATTGTTCAACCATGACTTCCTGTTTCACATGTGTATAAATATGAGGTAACACATAGGCCAAATTCCCTTAGTCATTAATAACAATGGGTTAGATCAAGGAATATAGCTGTGATGTGTGACAAAAGGTTGTTGAGCTTCATAAAATGGGAAGTGGCTATAAGAAAATAGCAAAAGCACTGAAAATGCCCATTTCCACCATCCAGGCAATAATTAAGAAGTCAACTGGAAATGTTATGAATCAACCTAGAATTGGACGTGTATCTATATTGTCCCAACGCACTGTGAAGAGGATGGTTCGAGTGGCAAAAAAAATCTCCAAGGATCACAGCTGGAGAATTGCAGAAGTTAGTTGCGTTTTGGGGTCAGAAAGTCTCCAAAACTACAATCCGAAGTCATCTACATCACCACAAGTTGTTTGGAAAGCCTCTACTCTCATCCAGAAACAAACTCAAGCTTCTTCAGTTGCCAGACACTTCTGGAACTTCAAATGGGATCGGGTTCTATGGTCAGATGAAACCAAAATAGAGCTTTTTGGCAATAAATACCAGAGGTGGTTTTGGCACACACAGAGCGGTAGCCATATGGAAAAGTACATCATGCCTGTGGTTAAATATGGTGGTGGCTCGATAATGTTTTGGGGCTGTTTTTTTTCCCAGAGGACCTGGACATTTTGTTAGGATACATGGCATCATGGACTCTATCAAATATCAACAGATTAAATGAACACCTGACCGCCTCTGCCAGAAAGCTTCAAATGGGCCGTGGTTGGATCTTCCAGCAGGACAATGATCCAAAACATACATCAAAATCAGCACAAAAATGGTTTACTGACTACAGAATCAAGGTCCTGCCATGTCCATCCCAGTCCCCTGACTTGAAACCCATAGAAAACCTGTGGGGTGAACTGAAGACAAGAGTCCACCAGCGTGGACCTCACAATTTGAAGGATCTGGAGACATTCTGTATGGAGAAATGGTCTCAGATCCCTTGCCATGTATTCTCCAACCTCATCAGGCATTTTATATATATATATATATATATATATATATATATATATATATATATATATATATATATATATATATATATATATATAGCTGTTATCTTGGTAAAGGGAGGTATCACAAAGTATTGACTAAAAGGGTGCCAATAATTGCTAAATATATGTGTAATTGCTACACATATATTTAAACAAACAAACAAACAAACACACACACACACACACACACACACACACACACACACACACACACACACACACACACACACACACACACATATATATATATATATATAGATAGATAGATAGATAGATAGATATGATCTACATATTAATCCTATAACTATATTTTTTCATTTACAATGACCAATTTTTTTTCGTTAATTCCAAGCACTGGTAGGTGGACTGAAGTACCTAATTTTTTCACAGCATCAAAAAATAATGTACTGTTTGAGATTACTATTTACCATCATAGTCTGGTTTAAAATATACCCAGTCGGTAATTTCTTAAGCATTTTCTGAATGTGTGTAACAACTCAGTATCAGCTAATGCAATCAATCAATCAATCAACCAATCAATCAATCAATAAATAAGGTAATTTAAGCAATAAAAAATAAGCAAAACTGTTATAAAATTGTCTGGTATGTTAATGAAAATTATTATTATACTTACATTATAATATATGCAGACATCTAGTGAGGTCAAGGCATAACTGAATTCCTCTTTGGTATTACCACTGGGAGATGTGAAAGTAACATATGAAGACTTGGTATGGATAGGAATTGCATCTTCTGATCTTTCATGTTTCAGTGCCGTTTTCTGCAATTTGTTACTTCTGAAGTCTGCTGTTCTTAGAACTTGTTGTGGGATCAGGAAAGCCATTATATTTGAAGGACTGCAGAGATCCAGGGACATAACTGTTGTTCCATTCCATATATAAACTTGGGTGAAAGGAACCTCTTGAAACATTAATTCTGTTCTGCCAAAGTGTGTTTCTGAAGCATTGTTTTTTTTTGTTTTTGTTTTTTTCCTGTGTGCTCTTTAATGAAATTCCTCTTATTCTGCTCTGTAGATGGTTACCAGCTCTTCTGTTTAACAGGATTCCAGGTTAACAAAATGCATGTTATATAATGTTCTATAATGTTACATACAAAAGAAATGTTAAATTTAGTTTTGACAATATGCAATTCAGTGGACTCAGTAAAAAAAGGAAATATACAAGCACAGAGACACTAACACTGATGAATGTAATATCAAAAAACAAGATTCCATTGGATTTTCTACTTCTTCCAAGCAAAAAAGAAAAAAATTCAACATTGATATTATGGAATAATTATCAAAAAATATTACATATTACAAATAAACCAAAAATCTAATATGAAAAGAAAGCCAGCAGGATATAGCAATAGTTCCCCAGCCCCATAGTAACCACATGCAGAGCAGAATGAATGTTTTTAAATGAATTAAGCAATTAAAGAGCACTGTGTTTGTGATAGTGGCAACATTCTCTTGTCCTCAGAGCAACAGTTTCTGCTGAGTGTTAATGCAGTTAGTGCCTGCTTTAGTTTGTCCATATTCAGTGCACTGTGCACCCCTGAACTATATCGTCGTCCATAGCTTGGCGAGCCATAGGAAGATGTGGAGAAATTCATAGAAAAACCAGATCCTGTAGCATCGAAGCTCCCTCGTCTAGAGCCAGACCTTGAACCAGTTCTGGAGCCAGACCTGGATCCTGAGGCTGATCCAGAGCCACTGATATTGTAAGGGCTATATAGACCCTTAGTAGACTGGGATGATGCCTCCAGTAAACGTAAACCAGAGCCCTCCTCAATCATGCTTCTTTCAATAGCATCTTTATAAGATATCTTCAGCTTTGTTTTGGGACAAGTGAGGTATTTGGAGTATCCACTGACATCTCGCAGTTTCTGAGCAGTACGTGCATCAAGGGTACCCTTCTTTAAGGCCTCATCCAGTGACACTCTGCCTGCAACATCAGGTTCAATTAGTCCTCCTGTCAGATACTGAACTTCAAGAAAACGCTGGCCAGCTTCATAATACAACCAACCCTTCTTTAAGGCCTGAGCAGCTGACATTTTAGTTTTGGTTCTTGGGTCTTCAAATCCTTGGAAGGCCTTTTGAGCTAAGTTGATGCGATCTACCATTATCTTGTCTACCAGCCCTTTGTTCATTGCATCCGCAACAGTGAACTTCTCTCCAGTATTTGGGTCAATGATACCACCTGTGCAGGCTTGTGCTTCAAGCAGTCTTTGACCAGTAATGTTATCAACTAGATTTCGATGCATGGCCTCTGTGACTGATACCTTCTCTAGAGTATCTGTGTCTAGGATCCCAGCAACTGGACCCGTTTCCTCTGTTGGGTCAGTCCATGTTGTTGCCGGGGTCTTGATAGATGGAACTGGGCTCATGGGATATGATGAGGTGGACCCAAAGGAAGATGAACGTGATCTAAAGCCACTCATATTTCCAGACAACATGTCTGCAAATTCAGTGATAGATAAGGTGCCTGCACGATATTGGTCCAAAGCAGACTGGTCTATGAGTCCTCTGGTGATGGCATCATCAATGTCATACTGACGTCCAGACCTTCTGTCAATTATCATAGACTTCACACCATCTGCTGATGAAGTGGTAATTTCTTCCCATTCACATTCTTGTTCTGCAAGCTCCATATATGTCTGATGATCAATGAGACCTTTGCGGTATGCCTCGTAAACAGACATTTCTTTTCCTGTTTCTGGGTCTACAATCACCACTCTGCGTTTGCGTACTGATGACTTAGAAGATGTCTTTCTTTCCCGCTTCTTCTCCTTCAGCAATAAGAGAGCAAGTCCGGTTTCAGTGTCAGTCATGCATCGCTCCATCAGCTGAAGGTAAGTCAGATTCTCCTCTGTGTTTGGATCAAAGAAACCTTTAGTATCATCAGAAGGGTCAGTAAGAATACTGTTCATCTCCTCATCAAAAAGGCCACGCTTATATGCCATTTCCACTGGAAGGCGGTGACTTTCCTCAGGATCAATGATTCCACCTGTTGCAATTTGAGCCTCCAAAAGACGAATACCATGATCTTTAAGGATTAGGCCTTTCTTCATGGCCTGGAATAGGGAAATTATCTTACCAGAGTATGGATCATTGTATCCCGTCACAGCTCGTTCAGCAGAGAGGAGCTTGTCTTTAAACTCTGGGCCAACCACTCCCATTTTTACAGCCTCACTGACTGTCAGTTTTAGATTTTTGATTGGATCAATCACATATCCGGTCGCAGCTTGAGCCTCTAGCAGTTCAAAGGCAGTGCCTGGCCTGATCATGTTCTTCTTCATGGCTTGGTAGATAGACAGTCGTTCTTTAGTAGCCTCTACATACACACCGGCAATACAACTTGTACCCTCAAGGTATTTCTTCAAGTCTTTGCTGATATCTTCCAATGAAATGAGGCCTTCTGTGAGCTCTGTGTAGGTCTTCTGATCGATAATTTGAGAGCACAGCAATTCGTCCAAGGTGATTTGCTTTCGAAGACCCCTTACTAGCAGTTTCTTGTCTTCCAGAGACAGAAAATACATACCACTGTCTTTGTCAACTTTGCATCTCTTGAGGAGGTTTGCATAAGATGATTTTTCATCCGTGGTTGGATCAGTAAACCCTTTGACATCTCCACTAGATAGCCGCTCGCTTGTTTCTTTGTTGATATATCCTCGCTGCATTGCAACATCATTTGGAAGGTGGAAATTGTACTCATGATCCATTAGGCCACCAGTTGCAATCTGAGCTTCTAGCATCTTTAATGCATACTCCTCAGGAACCAGACTTTTTTTCATAGCCTGGTATAGAGAAATGATTTTCCCGCTGTATGGGTCTTTGTACCCTGTGACTGCCCTCTCTGCAGATAAAAGTTTGTCATGGAGTTCCGGGCCAACAAGACCCTTGCGGACAGCCTCATCAACTGTTAGCAACTCGTATTTTACTGGGTCAGTGATAAATCCTGTAGCTGCTTGTGCCTCCAACAAATCAATGGCAATATCAGGCTTGATTATGCCTCTTTTCATGGCCTGGTAAATACTAAATTTAGCAGAGTTGTTGGAGAGGACCCCTGCAATGCTACCTGTGCCAAAGAGGTACTTTTTAACAGTTGGCATTTCCATAGCCTCTCGGATGGTTTTCTTGCCTTGTTTCAACAGATTGTAAGTTTCAAGGTCAATTATACGAGAGCTATATAGCTCTTCGATTGTAACTCTGCGTCGAATTATATCACATAGCATAGTCTGTTCAGTTTTAATGACTTCTCTTTGCTCAATGATTTCAATGATAATGATAATCATTCTCTCTTTTGTGATTTTTCCTGACCGGTACTGTTCAGTAAGTCTTTGTTTGTCCTCTTCAGGAATCATGTCTGATGCCATGACATCCCACAAAGTCATTTGTTTTCCTGCAAAACTTTTGTGAGGTATAGCTATTTGAGTGCTAGCCAAGTCTGTTTGTGCTTGTTCTTCAGTGTAAACATATGACTTCTCAACTTCTTTGGGAACTTCAACCTTAGAAAGTGGTAAGAGTAAAAACCCAAAGTCAGTATCTTTTGTGCACCTTTTTATCAGTTGTTTGTAAGTGACACTCTCATCTTTGTTAGGATCAGTAAAACCCTTGATATCATCTGAAGGGTCTTTGAAGGACTTGGCCATTTGTTTGCTTAGGTAACCTCGCTGAATGGCTACATCAGTGGGAATACGGTGACTATTCACTGGATCAATTATTCCTCCAGTGGCCTCTTGAACTTCAAGAAGAGGTATGGCATGCTCTCTGAGAACAAGCTCTTTTTGCATGGCCTGGAAAAGGGAAATCTTGCGACCGGTGTATGGATCTTTATAACCAGTTACAGCCTTCTCTGCAGATAGAAGCTTTTCATGAAGCTCAGGACCAACAAGACCAGCTTTTACAGCATCATCCACTGTGAACCTCAGATTCCTGACTGGATCAGCAATAAACCCACTTGCTGCTTGTGCTTCCAACAGAGAAAGGCCTGTATTTAGTGTTAATAATTTCTGTTTCATTGCCTGATAAATGCTGAGCTTCTCTTTAGATTTTTCATTGACTACTCCAGCAATGCTGTCTGATCCTTGCAAGTACCTTTTGACTGATTCAATCTCACTAATCTCTTTTGGCTTCTTTTGTCCTTGTTGGAGCTGATCATAGGTTGTTTTGTCAATGATTTTGGATTCAAACAGGGACATGGCACTAACAGGTTCTCTGAGACCAGTGAAGGTATCCTGCTGCTTTTTCATCTCATTTTCATCAACCAGTGTGATCACAATGCTAATGATCTTTTCAATTGTAACTTTTCCTGATCTATACTGACGTATTATCTCAATCCTTTGTTCTTCTGTTAGATATTCAGAGTTAATAATCTCCCAAAAGGTGACTTTTCTTCCCTTAAAAGGTCCACTGTGTAACTCCATTGTTGCTTTGTTTAAGGCTTCTTTGGACTGAACGTTGAAGGGCAGTTCTGATTCTGTGGACTTAACCGCTTTTTCTGAAAGTGGAAGCAATGGGAGACCTGTCTCTTTGTCAGTAATGCAACTATTCTGCAGCTGTGCATAAGAAACATTCTCTTTTGTGTTTGGGTCAATGAACACTTTATTATCTTCAGATAGGCTACTTAAGCACGTGTTCATTTCCTCACTGAAATACCCACGCTTATAAGCAATATCCTGAGAAATCCGATAACTTTTCACTGGGTCAATGATTCCTCCAGTTCCAATTTGGGCCTCCAATAGTCTTGTACCCTGATCTTTGTTTATGAGCTCTTTTTGCATTGCCTCAAATACAGATGCAGTCTTTCCCGTATATGGATCCTTATACCCACTCACTGCCCTTTCTGCTGACAGCAATTTCTCATGAAACTCTGGGCCTACAATGCCAGATTTCACAGCTTCATCAACTGTGAGCTTTTGGTTTTTTACTGGGTCAATTATGAAACCTGTTCCAGCTTGGGCTTCTAGGAGGTGGAGTGCAGGTTCTACTTCTAGCATGTTCTTCTTCATGGCTTCATAGATTGGTAATTTCTCCTTAGTTGACTCAATATACACACCAGCAATACTGTTTGTTCCCTTTAATGCTTTTTTGACAGAATCCATCTGAGACACCGCTTCAATAGTAGTTTTGCCATTATGCAACTCATTATATAAATCTTTGTTAATGATCTTTGAATCCAGGAGCTCAGATGCAGGGACAGTTGATCTTAAACCATCAAAGGCTAATTCCTTCTTTTTCTCTTTGTCTTCTACAACAGTGATTACAATCTTTATGATTTTCTCCACAGTAATTTTCCCTGATTTATACTGACGAATAAGATCTTTCCTTTGAACTTCGCTAAAGTACTCAGAATTAATCACTTCCCAGATGGTCACTGTCTTCCCCTTAAATCTTCCGAATGGCACTGATATATTTGTTTTACTAAATGCATCTTTAGTCTCTTCATCTGTGTATATCCTTTCAGTAGGTAATGCTGTTTCTGTAACAGGTAGAAATGGAAGCCCTGTTTCTGGATCTGTTTTACATCTTTCTAGCAGTTGATGATAACTAAGACTTTCTTGGGTGTTGGGATCACTAAATCCTTTTCTATCATCAGGAGGATTGGACAAGACTTTGCTAAGTTCTTCATCCAATTGACCTTGTTTACATGCTGTTTGGATTGTCACACGATGACTGTTTACTGGGTCTATTATACCACCAGTGGCAATTTGAACATCCAGAAGTTTAGTGGCTTGATCCTCTGTGACCAGACCCTTTTTCATAGCTTCAAATAATGAGATCTTATGTCCAGTGAAAGGATCTTTGAAACCAGTTGCAGCCCTTTCAGCAGACAGCAATGCAGTGTGCAGTTCAGGTCCAATAATGGACTCCTTTACTGCCTCATTGACAGAGAGCCTTCTGTTCTTAATGGGATCAATAATATATCCAGATGCAGCCTGAGCTTCAAGAAGCATCACAGCTGTGCTTGGTGAAATTTTCTTCTCCTTCAAAGCTTGATAGATTCCCATTTTCTGCTTGGGTTCTACTATTACACCACCAATGCAATCCTTGCCTTTCAGGCACATCTTGACTTTGTCTAGTTTGGTAAGGTCTTGCACAGTTGTTTTGCCTTTCTTAAGTTTGTCGAATTCTTTTTTGTTTAGTACACCAATTTCATTAAGCCTGCTTGCAGGCACTTTCTCCTGAATTCCATCAAATGCTAGTGGTGACTCTTCATTTGCTTTTACTCCATCAACTTCTGTAGAACCATTAAAGACCTTCTTTGTTGTTTCCTGCACTGTTGCTGTAACTAATTCATTTTCAGGCATACTGTCAGTTTGGATCTCAATTTCTTTTGTTTGGGATGTTGTGGGTTTCTGTGCTTCCTGTAGCTTCTGAAGCTTTTCTCGTAATTTCTTGTTTTCCTCACCCATGAGTTTTTCTTGTTCTTGTTGTATCTTCTCTAGCTTCTCTATCTCCTTTTGCTTATTGAGCATCTCTTCTTCTGCATCTTTTTGCTTCTTGACTGCAGTTTCCAGGATAGCCTGAAGTTTCTTTTTCTCCTCTTCCATCTGCTTTCTCTGACTTTCCTGTTCATCTTTAAGCATTTTGGCTTTCTTCACTTCATCTTCAAGTTGTTTCTCCAGCTTAATTTTCTCTGCCTCTATGGTTTTCTCCTTTTTCAGAAGGATTTCTTTCTCTGTAAGGAATGTCTGCTGAAGGGCTGTCTTTTCTTGTTGTATTTGCTCTTGCTGTGCATTGGCCATCTATAATGAAAGAAAAACTGCATTATTTAGATAAATCAAAACATTACCATGTAGTATCAGGTGTAAAAATTCTATATTGATCATTACCATTCCTTGACAGTCAATGTTAACAGTATACAATACTATATATACTATAATACAAGAAAAATAACTTGCAATAGCTTGCATGGAAGTGTGCTCATTAAAAAATCCATGTTATCAGTCATTAGTAATAGACATGGAGTAGAATGTGAAGATCTTAATTAAGCGTTACTTAAATAGATTAATGTTATTTTCAAGGAATTTAGAAAATGAAAGTGTTACATAACAATACCTCTTTTGCTTTGTTTTGTAAATCAGTTGCCTCTTTTTTCAGTTTCTCCTTTTCTCTTTCAAGCTCAGCAATTGCTTTACGCAGATCATCTGCCTCTTTGGTGCTTGCCAACATCTCCACTTCCAATTTCTCAACAGTAGTGAATTTTTCTGAAGTTTGTCTTTCAGTCTCAATCAAACTGGCTCTTATGTCTTCTGCCTGTTTCTTGAATTTGTTAGCTTCTTCCTCTGCTTTCAACTGTGCATTGCTTAACTCGATTACCCTGAGTTTTAGTGTCTCGGCCTCAGAGGTTACTTCTTGCTGTTTCTTGCGTTCTGCCTCTAAAGATTTCTGGAAGCCCACAGTCTCTTGCTCTAAACGCTGCTGCATCTTCTTTTTGGCCTCTAGCAGTTTTTGGGCCTCTTCCTGAGCCTTGTCTTTTTCTTTCTGGAGATCCTCAGCCTCAGCCTTGAGCTTGGTTGCTTCCTGAATGGCTAACATCTTCTCCTTGAGCATCTTGTCAGCTAATTCTCTCTGTTGAGCAAGGTCGGACTCTGCAATTTGTCTTAGTCTTGAAGCTTCTTGTGCATCAACACTGAGCCGTGCAGCCTCTTCAGCCAGCTTTTTCATATTCTCAGCCTCTTCCTCAAGCAATTTCTTTGTGATTTCCTTATCTTTTTTCATAAGTTGCTGATTTTCGGCCTCAATTTTGACCTTCAGTTTGATTAAATCCTCCATCTGAATTTTGATTTTAGCTAGCTCATCTTCCACCTGTGATTTCTGCTTGATAGCATCACTAACCTCATCCTTAAGTCTTTTCAGTTCCTCATCCAAGAGAGATTTCTGTTTGTCTGTCTCATCAAGTTGCAGTTTTACTTTCTCTAACTCTTGCTCAACCTGAGATTTCTGCTTCAAGGTTGTCTCAGCAAGTTGTTTATGCTTGGCCATCTCTGCCTCAGCTTGCTGTTTCTGTTTTAATGCATCTTTTTCTGCTTTAGCACGCTTGGAAGCTTCTGTTTCAGCTTCTTTTCTCAGTTTTTCAGCATCTTCCTGAGCTTTGGCCTGTTTAGCTGCCTCTGCTTCAGCTGCTTGCTTTTGGCGCTCTGCCTCATCTGCTTTTTGCCGAAATAGAGCAGCCTCTTTTTCAGCGCTTTCTTTGGCCTTTGCTGCATCCTCTGCTAATTTCTTTGCCTTCTCATACTCTTCCTTTAACTTAGTTTGAGCAAGGCTGTCCTCCTTCTGTTGGACAAGGACATTCTGAGCTTTCTGCTCAGCAGCAGTACACTTTTGTGCAGCCTCTTTAGCTAAAATGATCTGTTTTTCAGCTTCCTTGTCAGCATTTTCCTTCTGCTGTTTGACTTCTTCAGCTTTCTTTTTAAGACGCTCAGCTTCTTGTTGAGCAGCCAGGCACTGTCTTGCTGCCTCTTCTTCAGCAGCTGAAATCTTTTTTACTTTCTCTTCTGCCTCTTTCCTCTTTTTCTCCTCCTCTAGTGCAAGGTTCTTAAATTTCTCTGCCTCCAATTCTGCTTTTACTTTACTTTTCTGAGTCTCGTCTGCGATGCTTTTTAATTTCTTCAGCTCAAGGTCAAGGTCTTGCTTTCCGGTCGATGCCTTTTCAAAGTTGAGTTTCAAAATATAAATCTCCTCTTCAACCACTTTCTTTTGCTTTAAGATTTCTTCAACAATTTCCTTCTGTCTGCCTAATTCAGCATCAGAGGATGTCTTTAACTGGTTGATCTTTTCTTCAATATCTTGCTTATGTTGAGCTGCTTTGTCTTCTAGGACCTTCCTTTGATAAGCTTCATCCTCAGCTTTTCTTTTCAGACGCTCATTTTCGGCCTCCTTCTCTTTTAAAGCAATCTCAGCTTCCGTTTTCACACGAGTTGCTTCATCAATGGCAGCCAGCTTTTCTTTGAGAATCTTTGCGGCCTCCGCTCTCTGTTGGGCTGCGTCATCTTCTGCGAGCTGCCTTTGTTTCTTTGCTTCTTCAACAACTGATCTCAGTTTAGTGGCCTCTTCAGCAAGTTCCCTCATTTTGCTTGCCTCAGATTCAAGGAGTTGCTTGCTCTTTTCAGTGTTTGACATGGACTCTTTTTCAGCTTTGGCTTTAAGTTGTATGAGAATTTCCATCTCCTTTCTTACTTTGGAAAGCTCATCCTCTAGTTGTTGTCTCTGTTTTACAGCTGTGTTCACTTCATTTTTCAGTCGCTGCAGTTCATCATCCAGTAGAGTCCTTTGCTGCTCAGCATGATCGAAATCCAATTTCAAGCGAATAAGTTCCTGTTCTGCTGAGAGCTTTTGTTGAGCAGTTTCTTCAGCTTCTTTTCTTTGTTTTTCAAGCTCCTTCTCTGCAACCTCCTTCTGTTTAAGAGCAATCTCCTCAGCTTTGGCTCTCCTCTTTGCCTCTTGCTTTGCTTCCTCTTTCTGTTTCTCAGCCTCCTCTTGTGCAGCGCTCTTCTTATGGGCCTCCTCCTCAGCCTGGAGCCTTAGACGGAGAGCTTCGTTGGCTTTCTGTCTCCATATTTCCAGTTCCTTCTCAGCTTCTTCTCTTGCTTTATCAGCTTCAGCTTGTTGCTTTTTTAAATGCTCTGCCTCCTCTTGCAGCTGGATAACAGTGCCTTGCTCTTGTTTCAGTGACTCCTCCAATTTTGTTGTTTTTTCGGCAAAGGAAAGGCGCTTACTCTGCAGCTCTGTGGCAGCGCTCTTCTGTGCCACCTCTTCTGCCACTTTTATCTGCCTCTCCTTTTCCAGTTCAGCCTGCTTCATGCGCCTCTCTGCCTCCTCTGCTTGCTGCTTGAACTTTTCAAGATCTTCAATGGCCTTTTGTTTCTGCTTTGCAGCTTCCTTCTCTGTATCTGATCTTTGTTGTAGCTCTTCCTCTGCCTTGCGTTTTTTCTGCGTCTCTTCATTCACTTGTTTCCTTAGCTTTTCTGCTTCTTCTTGGGCAGCCTTCCTAAGTCTGTCAGCCTCTGATGCTTTATCCCTGAGCTGCTGAAGTTCAGCTTCAGCCATTGATTTCTGTTTCACGGTTGTCTCCAGCTGAAGTCGGATTATGCGGATCTCCTCCTCAATCTTGGTTCGGCTTTGCAGGACCTCTTCTACTTGTTGGCTTTTAGCCTTAATCTCCTGGTCTGAGAGGTTTCTGAGTTCTTGCAGTTCCTGCTGGATGTTTTGCTTCTGTTTTTCAGCATCAACTGCAAAGACTTGTCTTTTGCTGACCTCCTCTTTCATCTTTAGCTTCAAGTCTTCAGCCTCTTGCTCTGCTTTGGCAATGGCCTTTGCATGAGATTCTGCTAACTGTCTCTGTTTTTCTAATTCGGCCTGCATTTCAGCCATCTTTTTCCTCTCTTCTTCTTTAAGTTTTTCTGTAGCTTTCTGTTATTCAGGGAGGCAGGAGTAATGAAAATATAAGACAAAGTTATGTAAGGTTACATATTATAGCTGTGTTATATCTGATTATAAATAAAAGAAACTTGTAAGTATAAAATTGTCAATTAATGCAAAATTATTTACATCATAGGTGAGGTGTTAATTGGTTACAAAAGACAGCTTAAAACACTTTTATGGCACAAATAATGAGACACAATCACTTCACAGGACAATAAAACAACTGGAATACTGAATGAAATCATGCGATTGAGGTATTACTCCTAGGGATGGCTCAGGAAATAATCACAAAATGTAACATGATTCCCTGGTTTAAAGTTCCTTTCTAGAACTCTTAATAGGAGATAGCCTATCGAATGTGTAAATGTGAAGAGAGAAGGGTTTACATAATAATTTTAGTCTCAAGCTTGTGATTAAACATAAATAAATTTTCAGTCTGACAGTGAGAAAGAAAGCCAAGAATTACTAAGCATAGCAAAAGTGCAAAAATATGCTAAAAACTGAAAGGTTTTGTAAATTTGATTTTGTTCATATTATGCCATTATCAAGACTAAGGAACATACAGTCTAGTGATGCAGCAAAGAAAGCATGGAAATAGGACTACTGCAGAACACGTGAAAAAACGCATCTGATGAATGTCATAGTGGTACATGGCTCTGACTAGTTGGATTGTAGCTGTATTTTTTTCATTCTTTGAGTAGACAATATGACAAAAGAGTCATGTATCATTGTGAGAGTCTGTTATGTGCTTGCAGAATGAGCTATTCAAATAGGATGACAATGCGGTGCAAAATTTACCTCATTAGCGCCCAAACATGATAAACATTCATCATGATAAAGCACTGGCAAGCCATATAGAGAAGCAAACAAGCAGAAATGCAAGTTAGAAAGGAAAAAGGAGTAAAGAACAAAATTGTGCTTCTCATAAAAAAAAATATAATAGAGAAAATGTGACATTCAACCTGAAGCATTCTATAACTGAAAAATAGAAGAGCACAAGCAAAGAAGAACAAAAGTGTTATTTCAGTTTTCTCAAGAAATGAAATTCAGAAAAAAGGGGTATCACACCATCCAGTGTTTAATGGTGTCTGCTGATTTTAAAAGGGCATGCTGTATTTGACAGATGATATTCTGAGTTTGCTTCAGGCCGAGTGCTATCAACAAATAGTTCAGCTTTCTTTTTGTGTCAGAGATACATAAAATTCATCCCTACACATTTGTAGACAGATAATGAGAGACAGAAAGTATTCGGAAATGGAATGTGCTGCACCACTAGCGTTTAGCATTACTCATATCCTAGGTGAGCACCTTTTCCCCTATCTTACAAAGGCCATGTGGAATTAGTGTATAACTCGTAAACTACAAAGATTAATAAATAATTAAATAAATAAAATCTCTTTAACATAAACTAAACCATGATCTAATTTAACTTAATCATGTTGTCAATTTTTTTTTCAATTTCAAAAAATGGTCAATTTTTGAAAAACACCTAAAATTAATTCTAATTGAAATTGTGTCTCACAATTTACAGAAGAAAAAAACATTTGAGAGTTTTATAATGTTTTTTTTTTTTTTTTCCCCAGTCTGCATTGCGTAAGTATTCACCCCTTGAACAGTTTCCACATTTTGTAATGTTGCAACCTGGAAATGAAATGGATTTAACTGGGATTATGTGTCATGAATCTACACAAAATAGCCCATAATACAATATAATCGGTCTATATCTATCTATCTATCTATCTATCTATCTATCTATCTATCTATATATCTATCTATACATTCATATTCCAGGGGGTGAATACTTACGCAAGGCACTGTATGTGCCTTGACGGTTTGCCTTTAGACACTGTTTGACTCTTACCTCTTCATCCTCTAGGCGTCGTTGGATATCTATGATAAACTTAATATATTGGCTCGCCAGAGTCAAAAGCTCACTGTAGCGTGTTCTGAGAGTGACATACTGGAAAATAATTCACAACACATTTCAAATACATTTTTAACTGTGAAAGAAAAAGTAAGCAAATTCTTCTAGAAAATAGTGTAGAAAATACCTCTTGGATAATGCTGTCTGAAACAGACTCCACCTTGATTTTTTTCAGAGGTGAGGCAATAGGCTCCACCAATGCTTTATATGTTACCAGCTGAAGTTCATGATCCTGGAAAGGAACATGTTTTTAAATATGCGGCTAAAATCCTGATATCTGTGTAAAAAAATGGCTCAGGAATATTTTTATCCTTACCTTTACTGTATCAATGTAGGCCTTAGCATATTTCTGGCATTCGTCCACTTTTTCTTTGTTGTTTTCAATCTCCTCGAGAAGTTTCTGTTCATAGTAGTTGTTCAGAATACAAAGTCCAACAATTAATAAAACAATACTTAATGTATTACATCAAGAATCAACAGAAAGTCAGAAATCATTAGTTAGCATGACAGCATGCTGTATAAGGAATAAAACATGATGGTGCAAGCTGTTATAGGAAAATAAAGACGAGGAAGCAGAGTTATTGTTACCACCCATAGTTTAGTATTTTTCCTACAAGAGCACATTCTGCAGTGTTTTAATCCTCTTATACTACAGCAATTAATTTTTATATTAATTAAAGAATGACATGTCATACTTTTTATTCATTTATAGTTTCATGCTGTGAAACGTCTGTAAAACCTGTTATCACTTATGTTAATACAGCTATATACATAGTCACTCCCTAACCAGGCTCTCTTTGTGACATTAGTTAGACAAAAAATAATAATAATAATAATATATATATATATATATATATATATATATATATATATATATATATATATATATATATATATATATATATATATATATATATTTTTTTTTTTTTTTTTTTTTTTTTTTTTTTTTAATAAAAAAAATAAACATTAGTCATGCTACTGGTACAAAGCACTGACACTGGAGACTCATTCCAAAAATTCTGAATAACAATTTACACATGAAAACAATTTTTTTAAAATACATTAAGTTTTTTAAATGCATTTATGTGAGCATCCACCATACAAGTCCCTGTGTTAGTTGTTAGTATAGAAACAATAACGTATAGAATGAGCACATTGACATAAACCTTGCAGCCAAAACTACTGTCAGAGCTGCTGTTATAGAAAATTAAACTGCACTGTGCACTTTGGGAGAAATTGAATTATCAAACATGACAAACAACCTGTTTATGCACTCTGCACTGAAGACCATTAATAAGGACTCATGCTACACACCTTCTCCTGTGCCAGTTGTTCTTTAAGAGCTTTGATATCACTGATAGGCATGGCCTGGATCTTTTCTTGCCTTTGCTTGGCATCTGCAATCCACTGAATGAGCCAGTCATAGCTATGTCTATAGTTCTGCATCTGCCTACCCAGTAGGTCCAGTTCCCGCTGGCGCAGCTTGAACTGGGCAAACACAGCCTGCCAGCGCTCTTTTAGGTTTGCTACCAACTGTACATAGTGATCAAGCTCAGCATCCCGCTCACTGTGTACACGAGAAATTCGCTCATTTACTGCCACGGCGTCTTGGAGCTCAGCCTCCAGACGGTCAAACACTGGCTTATCAGACTCCGCATCCGAGCACAGTTTCTAGAGTTGAAAGGAAAAAAGCAGTTTATTATTGTCCAAACGAGGCACCTCACTTCTCTCAGTCATCTTGTGAGTTTATATAAATATCATTTCTATCAGCAGTCAGATCGTAATATTGCACCTTTAGCTGTGTTTGGTTGGATTCCAGCTCTTCCTCATTCTCAGGCACTTTGTGGACATCACGAAGCTGGTTCTCATACTTCCTGAGAACATCTTCAGCCCCTTGTGTGCTGCGTATTACCAAGTCAATGGTCTTTAGCCTGAAATAAATAAAAAAGATTAGCATAACTTCCACATGAAGTAAATAGAGCTGAGAACTTCTATTTTCACTTTTTTTTTTTTTTTACTTAAAAAATTATAGAATGACTAACTTGTCCAGGTAGACAGAGGAGAGACTGTAAACATGCTCCATCTTCTTCAGGGTGATGTCTAGCTCTGAGCGTAGGACAGGTGCCGAGGTGGACTGCTGAGAGGAAGCCAGTGCTGCCTCACTCTGTTTAACCACTGCATCTAGGTCTTTCTTTATGCCTTCCAACTCAGTCTGCATTTTCTGTTTGAAGAAAATAAAGAATAGAAGGTTAAAGTGTATGAAAGCATGCAGATGTGTTAGTGGAACTTTAAAGTTTACTTAAAGGTGGCATGATTAATATAGGGAATAGTTTAATAATGCTTATCATGGTTTCAGTATTAGATCCAGTTATCAAATTGGATGCTACTCTGACCTCTTGGAGAAATATGTGTCCTGTGGTCTCATGTCCGGGTCAAATGTTTAGAAAATGGAACAAAAGTTTTCAGTTTTTACCTGCATTAAGATTGTTTATCTCTCTCTCTCTCTCTCTCTCTCTCTCTCTCCCTCTCTCTTTTAAAAAGTATTTTCATTGATTTATTAAGACACAACTTTAAGATTGTTTAAAGAAACTATGGCGCAACTGAGTACACAAGTTAGATATAGGATCAACATAAGCTTATAAATCACAATAACAGATTTCTTGCATTGGTTCTTGTGCTGTTGGAAAAAAGGACCAATAATTGTACCTAGCTTGAATTTTTATGTTTTCAATAGCTCAACATTACCATTCTAGATCAGTTGTAAATTGGTGAAACTTTGACTTTTTCTACTATATATGGTTCTAAAAACCACAGGCTTTCCTGAACTGAAATTTGTTTCTCCATTTGTACTTTGTGATGTTTTTTCCCAACTACAAATTAAAGTTCTATCATTTTAAAATTAGGTTACTGCCAAAAATGGAAAGGGAGAAAACTACATTTAAACTACACTACAATGCTCCTGCACTATGCTGTGGCACAGGGGCATTGCAGGCATTTTGACAGCCAATATCTGATTACAAATTTAATCAATTTGGATTATTTACATTTTGTTATAGCACATACAGTAACTATCCAACAACTTGATCAAAGTATGACATTGACTGTGAGATAAAATCACAGTTAACTGACAGTGTTTTAGACATCTTTAGGTAGACTGATTGTTATTACCACCACTCCTTACATAATCTGATTTTTGCAGGAAGAAAGTCTAGGCAAGATTAAAAAGTTCATAAAAACATTCACATGTCATTTTAATGAAATACATTTATGGTTAAGTTGAGTTGTGTCAATTTATGTTACAGTCAGAAAATCACTATTTCAGCCAAAAACCTGATTTATTTATTTATTTTTTCTTTTTTGGCCACAGTGACATTTGATGGGTTTTCTAAAACTGCCACACATATTTGAAAATTACTTTTTTTTTTTTTTTTTTAAATCCACGCAGAAAAAGCATAACGTCTAGCATACCTTATGTTCAGTGGTCTTCTGGGCACAGGCTTTCAGGGGCTCTTTGTCCACCAGCTGCCTGAGGCGAGTGACCATGCGCGACTCACATCCCTCAAGTCTCAACCTTAGGTCCTTTATTTGGGTGATGTAGCTCTTACACACAGACTCATCCTGCTCTCCTGCATAGGTAAGATAATTAATGCCTTATTGACAATGTGTTAAACCAGAGAAACCAGACCTAGATGATCAAAAAAGAAGCACAATAGATAATACTAAAGTACATTAAGTGCAGTTTAAATTTATAGCATACAGGCGCAATAGAAACAGACTGGCAATTCATTCAACATCAATAAGAAACAATGATTTTAATATGAATATTAGTCTCTTCAAAATTGGACTCTTGTCCACTGTGAAGGATGCATTTCTACAAGGCAACAATTTCACTTATGAATTGCAAGCTTCATGCAAAACATAAATTGAAATACACTGTTCAAAGAATCAAAGCATGTAGCAAGTATCCATGCTGTATGATAAAGAACTGTGAAGACACACAAACACACAATGGAATGAATGACTTATATGTGGATGTGGGGGGAAAAAGTGAGAGAACACAATGCTAGGGTTGACAATAAATGCAGTTAGTCAAATTTCAAATCCAATCTGAAATCTTTACCAGTAACTTTGTCTTTGGAAGTAGAGAGAGGTTCTGAAACGTGAAATGTACAGTTACAGTCTGATGTATGAATTAAGTGCTGTAATCAGGGAGATTAGATTGGGGTGCTTACATTTTCCACTTCGATTTTACTTATCTATATTCGATTAACAACAAAGTAGGAAAAATGAACTCCCTGCTTATAGCACAATGATAATGTAGCAGTAATGACTTATGGAAAGAAAATGTTGAAAAGAATGTTTTTAAAAAATCCTCAACTTTTATACCACTCTAATTTATATACCATTTATTTGTTGGTTTATTCCTGAGATATAACAAACCACTTAGACCTACATTAATTGACAACGTTTTACAGTAGGGTTCCGTAAACTTATTTAACACATTAGTTTACATGGACAAACCTAGAACTTCAGCATTACTACACCATAATAATTATAATACACCTGAATTTACTAATGATCATACCATTTAAACAAATGTTATTTAATGTATGTATTAACCTGCTGCTTAACATTATGTATGGTTTATTCATGCTAAGTTAAAAGTTTGTTAATGTAAATTAATGCTGTAAATAATGTTAGTTAAGGGAGCCTTTACCCATTAAGGCATAATGAGAAGTCATGTGAATTGGAGGATATAATGGCCCTAATAGCCTACTCACCTTGCTCCATGGATCGCAGCAGGTTGTCATAGTGCTGTGTGGCATTGTTATAAGCACTTTCAGCCTGCATGCGCTCATCTGCACCAAAGAACTCAGAGTCCTGGCTGTCACGCATGAAGATCTGATAGTGCTGCTCCAAGTTCTTCAGAGTCAGACGGTACTCCTCCACCTTTAGAGTCTTGAACTGAAGTATGGAAATTAAAAAAAAAATAATAATAATCAGGACTGCACAGATGAATCAAAGACAAGATATTAAGGATATGTAAATGTAACCACAATTCTGTTTGCACATATAATTATCTTTCCAGATTATAGTATTCGCACCATGACATTTATATCTGCTGTGATCCTGAAAGGCTCAGTTAACAAATGGCTACCACAGGTTCATTACAGAAAAAAAACCATGGTACATGTACTACAGTAGATATAAGGTATTATAAAAGCACCATTTGCATCATTTGAGTACTGTAAATATGTTTCTAACCATGATGAAGTTCCAGGAATTGATGAACTGAATGTCTCTCATGAGATACTGCCAGGATAGCAGACTCTTCATGTCCACATGCAGTTTCTGCCAGAGGATCATCAGCTTCTGCAGACTTGCATCCAGACTAAAGCACCACAAAATAAAAGATCACATCATGCTTTAAAATAAACTGGTAATTACTACTCGTGTTAAAGATCAACTAACACCACCAGCAGAATATGTCAGATATGATATCTAATGTAAGGGAATTATATGTCTATTTGATTTTTAAAAAATACAAATAAAAGGAAATATTTACCCAGAACTGCTTTCCACAGCTTCCTTGTTG
This sequence comes from Cranoglanis bouderius, assembly GCA_023630585.1. NCBI lineage: Eukaryota > Metazoa > Chordata > Actinopteri > Siluriformes > Cranoglanididae > Cranoglanis > Cranoglanis bouderius. Next base: position 8,066,029 of record CM042551.1, read on the forward strand.
GTAGGTGGGATGATGAAGCAGATGGACGGCACTGTGGCTTCATTTCCACTCGAGCTCCTCACCTTCCACTTAAAGGGCTGGGAGTTGTTCAACAGCACACACTCATCTCCCCTGTGTACTGTAATCTAGGACAACACATGGACTACATCAGCAAAGTAACTGAACCATCCTACATAATGCATGACATATATCAATAGTTAGATTAGAAAAAAAAAAAAATATATATATATATATATATATATATATATATATATATATATATATATATATATATATATCACACAAAGATAGAAAATAAAGACTTAAAACACATGCTATGCTGGAAGAGGTTGGATTCCACATGAATAAAAGTGCACTTTATTCAACATTTCAAAGTGGGTTTTTTTTTTGTTTTGCTTTTTTGGATGAATGATATTTTATACATTCTATTCATTTATAGTTACATTTAATGTTGTGGAACATCAGTGAGACAAGTTAGTTCTTGTTATCACTTATGCTATAGCAGCTATAAAGTCATTCCTTCACTTTTTTCTTGACATGAATAAGGCACAAAAAAAAATGCACTTGTTACCAAGAAGGCGGAAAGTGTATATCATCGGTAACTACAATTAAATATCATCTCTTTCATACCTCCATTTGTTTGAAATCACACACAGCCTGAATAGGCAGTTTGCCTTTGACTGGAGTGGCAGGATTTCTGGGTTTTAGCTGGATGATATTCTTGGCTCTCCTGTTTAGGCCATCCAGATGAGTCTTAAACTCAGCAAGATGTTCCTTTTCATCCTGTGGGCCAAAACAGATAACATTAAAAAAGATTCTGTGATAATTGGAAAGTTGAGAGTTCAAACCCAGGAACAGCCAAATTCTCACTGTTGAGGGCAGTTCATACTGATATGCTTAACTGTCACACCTGCTAAATTAATATATGTAAATGTAGGGTACCCACCGCAGAGTCCTGCAGAAGGTCCTCCAGACGTGTGACAGTAATGGAGCGGTCACAAATATATTTCTTCTTCATTGTCTCCTGAATCTTCTTTGTCTTCTCCTCTGCCTCTTTCACATCTGCAAAGAACTGTTGAGCAGAGTGCAAAACTGATTTAGCCCTGATATATGTAAAAGGCAGGAATTCAAATCCAAGATAACACTGAAATAACTCTATAGTAGATACCTGGAAGTAGGCAGTGTTCTCTTTGAGATGAGTCTCAATGCAACAGCACAGCTGCAGTAACCAACTCCACTGAGTCTGCAGTGCTGCAGTGAAGGCCTACAAATATTACAGAAACATCCTAAATTATTGTTGTGTTCTAAAAGGTGACCTGAGGATGAAATAGTGCTATTTACTAAATGTGGAACAATACTGAAAATAAAATTTCCACTATTTGCTAACTGATTCCCTCCATCTCTTATAACGCACTCATGCCATAAGTCAGTGGTACTCAAAGTGGGCTCTGGGGAAACCCATGGGCCTGTGAAGCATAGTCAGGGGGTCTTCAGATTTTAAATTTTGTTAGTGGTGAAAATCACAACCCATCCTTCCTGAGGTTACTATATTTGTTATTGAATTCTTATAGTTATTAACCTGTTTAACTGGTCACTAGAATTGAATGGTTTAATCCAAATCTTAATAGCTCAAAAACAAGTAGGCCTAAAAATAATATCAACTTGAACCCATTGTAATCTTTGTCCTGGAAAATGTATGACTAAAAAGCTGTATTACTGTAATTAATAGACAAAATATTGTTTACATGTTGTACACATTTAATGTAAATTATATTCATAAACTAACTCTATACTGATCAGGTATGTTGAATGTGTTTTACAGTTAAAGGCATCCCCGGCAAGAAATACTATGGTAAGTGGTTTTGCGTGTAAATGCAGTTTATCAGTCCATACAGGATTTTACTGCATTTTTTTTTTGTGTTATTGTTGTTGCCACAAATGCTTGATTTTACTGTGGCCCTTTTCAAAATTTGCACTGCAACTTGCGGAGTTTTTTGTGCTTTTTATGCAGAAAACTATTTGAATTGGCGAAATTGCAATTTCATGAAATTGTTTTGCATGGTCTTTCGCAGTGATGTTTGTAGGTAAAATGAGACCTTTTAGCTGTACACATGTTCGACGCAAGTGAATTGAAGAGGGCTTTGGCTGAATGGCGCGTCTTGGCCCAAATCTGTGGAAAATCAGTAGTAATTGCAGTAATTTCTGCGATCGCAAAATCGTGAAAACCTGGAGGGAATGGTTTATACTGATAATAATTGAAATGCATGTAGTTCTGCTGAGAACCCTAATTTTTTTTCTTGCCTCTATAGTGCTCCGAGCTGGATGGCCATCCTTCAACAGTTTGTCTCCAGTTGCTTGAACGGTGTTCACTCTTTTCTCCCTCTGCTCCAGATCCCGCATCAGACCCTGTCACATAACCTCTGTTACATGCTCCATTCATTTTCACACATTACTACAACCACTTTCTTCTTTTAATCCATTTACAGCATTTATCAGTTCAGCAGACACACTGCTAGTGCTTTATAGTCTCCACTGCAAATATATCTTTATGTTAGTAAAATGGGTCTGTAAGAATATGATTAAACTAAAACCCTGTTAGAGAGGAGTTAGTGCAACAAATCAGTACATGAGAGATAATTACACCACTGCAGGTAATTATGATACATAATCACAAGATTATAGAATTATGTGGTAGAGGAATTAGTCCTACCGAGTAGTTATCCTTCTTGGCAGTCATGTTGGTATTGCGGTCACTCCAGTCATAGTTCACCTCTTCCTCCTCTTTCTCATTTAGCCACATTAGCTCTTTAGTGGCAGCTACAACAAAAGCATGTAGTCCGGTCAGGTTGCGCAACCTGGCCTTTGAGGCATTCTATCAGAGAATGAGGAAGAAAACAAGACAGCAAGAGATTATTAAAAACAAAAATCATTAAACGTGACCCCAATAATGAATAAAAGTTATGAAATTGTTATATGTAGTGAAATGCTCACTCCAATAAAGAAAAGACTTTGTAGAACTGCATGTTCTTACAGCTGAAGACCTACCAGAAGTCTGTTGTACTGCAAGTCCAGCTTGGCCAGGTAATCTCTGTATGCTTGTTTACTGGCAGGGGTTAACTGATTCTGAAGACACAACATTAAGAAAGACATTATTTCAGACAATATTTACTACTAGAAACACAACACAATGTTTGCAGGTCCTTGTAAAACATACAAACTCAAAGGACAAATTATGTCCTAGTACAGACAGGATGACAACAATCTACCAATTTCCATATTATGATCCACCATGGAGAACATTACACTACCATACAAAATCAACAAACTCACCTCATCTGCCCGAGCACGGTCAATCTTAGATTTGAAGTCCTCAATAGACTGATGTAGTCCGCGATGGCTGCCCAGATGGGACTCGACGGAGGGCAGGTCTGCTCCCCACTCTGAACTGTCCATGCGTCTCTGGTTCTCCTCCACCCAGGACAGAAGGTCCTGGATGTAGCGGAGCGTGACTTCATCCAGCTCAGGTCGTGAACGCTGAGGGGACTGCTGCAGGCTTGTAGATACGGACACCTGCGTGAGGGGCACCTGAGTCACTGTCACACCAGACTTCACACGCAGGTTGTACTCACTGCGTAGGTTTACCAGACGCTCATGGAGACGGTACACCCTGAGAGAAATGTGCAGGAAGTGAAATATTAGTACAGAAGTCAATTTCCATATAGTCTACTAGTTAAAAGTCAAATATTTTTAATAATGTAAAACAAATTATGTTGGCGATTAAATCTGTAAGTATAATGTAATGCAATTTTTAACATAATTTGCAAACATAATTTGAAGAAAAAAAAATCTCCATAATGATGAATAAAAGTGAATTTAAAATAAAAGTAAAATAAAATAAAATAACCAAAATTTCCCGAACAGTCATCAAATTATGTGCACAAAATCCTTGAAATTATGAATGGTGTCTAATACTGTATAAATACTATAAAATATATAAATATAATCTGGGGTCATGTTTACTGTATATTGTTTACTGTATATACCTGAAGTGACATTGATGTTGTGCAGTTTTATCTTCTAGCACACAATGTTGCACGTTAAACAACTTTATACTGTACTGACCGTCTGTACATCTGTTCTGCCTGAAGATGGCGCCCATCCTTCAGCAACTGCACATCATTGAAGAGGAAGCGGATCATGTTCTCAGCCTTATCCAGGTCTGTCTCGATCTCTGCCGCATGCTGAACAGGCTTTCCAGCTCCCAGCGAGCGCACATCCTGCCATTATGGAAATGAATATAGCTTAAAATAGCTTTTGTTAACTATATGAAAATGTAAATGTCCATTCATGCAATTTATTGCATCAGTTGGTGTTAGCAATATTTCCTGTACTTCCTACTACATGCCACTGAGCCCATATTCGTTTGTAGTAAGAGTGTATGTTTGCGTGTCTCACCGTCTGCAGCAGTGTCTCCACCTGGTTCAACTGCTCTTCACACACACCTGACTCCATCTGCACCTTACTGACGACCCTCTGGAGCCGCTCCAAACTGCACACATTACACACATGCATGACTGTGGTGTTCACAACGACCTACGGCAGGTTGTGCTGCTATAGGAAAATAACAGACGACAGGGTAGTGTTGTGCGGCCTGACTCAAAGTGGAATTACTGTTACCAACTCATAGTTTATTATTTTCCTATAACAGCATGTTTTGTCTTGATGGGATGATCCTAATGCAGCCTTTTCTGACAAGCTTAGATAATGGCAGAAAAAAAATGGTTAATATTTTAACCATTCTTTGTCTTAAACAACAGCCCTCTGTCTATCAATAACTACAACACATACACCAACTACAGACTTACACCCTTTTCTGTCGAAGCAGGTATTCCAGTCCATGACTGTAGTTCACAAACGCCATGACGAACAACACTCGCCGCCGTGCTTCTTATTTTGTCCTCAGTGCTGTGGCACAGCTTGAGCTTTCTTTTTCTCTCTCTATCCCTTTCTGACATCTACACTGGTTTCATTCTCACAAGCAGCAGACACACTGTCTTGTGATAAAAGGGGGGGCTCTTCTAAAATGTGGTGCTTATTTTTTCTGATTTGCCAAAAATACCTTTAATGACATGCTTATAATGAATATACAGAATAAACCCATTTTGCTTTCTTCACTGTAAAAGGCAACAGTGTTTTACTAGCTATAGCCTTGCTAAAGGCGACTAAAGAATATTAAAAAGCTTGCACATTATATATAGTAAATAAAATTCCATTCCCATTCGAGTTTCTGAAAGATAGAAGGTGGATGCAGATAAAATGTACTGCAAGGACAGCAAACAGTGTTCAGTCTGTAACTAATCTGTATTTGTAGTCAACATTAACCCAAATTATAATTGTATCAATTATAAATACTGGAACTGCACTGGAAACTAATAAAGCTCATGACAAATATTTTAAAATATTTTCCAAGTGTTAACATGTATGAATGTATTTTCCTAACTAGTGCTTCCTTCTATTCTGCCATTTTCCAATTAACCTGCATGATTTTAAGTTAAATGCAAAAGGTCTAAGGTTATTCTAAAAATCTGAGAGATGCACCAGTTTCTTCATTAGAGTTTCATATTCATAGTGTAATGTGAAGATACGGTGTGCATAAATCGGCAGTCTCACCGTTCAAACTCGTTTCTGAGCAGTCGCTCTCGCTCAAGTATGGCAGCATGGAGTCGACCCCACTCCTTCTCCACATCGATGGGGTGGTAACCGGGTGGAACCTTAACCTGACCAGCCTGCACTGCACCCTGTAGATACAAACGCAAACTGTCATATGAATATATATGCTATGTTAACATATTAATAACAATATAATTTGAAAGAACACTTTTTAATATGCAGTGGTGTTACATGATATCAAACAGATACAGATGTTCAATTAACAGTGCTTATGTATTCACCCCTTTCCGCATTTTAAAATATAACAACCTGGAACTGAAATGGAATTAACTCGGATTATATGTCACGAATTCACACAAAACAGCCGATACTACGTGTGAGTGGAATCAATATCATTTGCAAAACTATTTCCAAGTTAAAAAAAAAAGAACACAACATTTGGTCAAGGAACCAAATAAGGAAGGCATTAATCAGAAAAGCAACCAAGAGCCATCCATTTCAGTTCCAGGTTATAACATTACAAAAAGTGTAAAAATTCAACACTTTGTAACACTGTAAACGCTGCCACGTAAAGATTTACGTGATCTAGTATAATATGTTCATTTATTAGGACATGCTGCATTATATTTACCTCAAAAGCCTTGTAGATATGTTTAGAGCGATTTTTGTCAGCCTCTTTTGCAGGCAGCTCTGTCTCTTTAAATTTGAGAAACTGGCGCCAAAGGACCTGGAATTTCAAGATAGAGGGTTTGAATCATACTATTTAGTTGCATTTTTAAAAGATACATAAAAATGGCTTATAATGAATAGCAACTTATAATTGTGTAATAATACAATACAATAAGCATGCAACTGTATGTGTATGTCACATGCATGTTTGTATCTTATTGAGCTGGTAAGAGACCTCAGTTTCTTCATAACTGGTGGGGAACTTGCTCTCCTCAAACACAACAATATGGTGTCTGATCCACTGCAGCAGCATGGTGACCAGCTCGTAGTACTCCTGCCAGCGTAGTTCCAGCTCCTGTCCCACAACACAGAGACTCATTTTATATTAAACTTCAACATGATTCAATTTTAGGAGTCTCAATTGTCAGTGCATTGTAACAATCTTTTTTTTTTTTTTTTTTGGTCTGAACTTCAAGAGAGAGAAAAAAAAGTAGAGGCTGATAACTGAAGGACTGTTTATAGCTGCTATAATGGAAGAGATAACAGGAACTAACTTGTTTAATGGATGTTCTGCAAAATTAAATGTAACTATAAACAAACAAAAACAATGATGTGCTGTTCTTTAACTCATATAAAAATGTAATAATCTTTGGGTTAGTAACACATAACCCCGCTGTTGATGAGTTTCCTAAAACAGCATGTCCAATCATCTTTTATTCTTTACATGTCCGATTTGAACCAACTGGATGAACATGAATAAGCATGCTGGTGAACTTAATCTTTACAAATTGTAAGTTCTGCTTATAATTAAATGATTAATTCTTTCTGTATTAAAAAGAGACTCACATTGGCCTGAACGCCATCTTGTACATCAGGAACTCTTGGCATGACATCATACAGGGAGGAGACGTATGTAATGATAGACTTCTCATCAGGGTGTGGCACATCCACATCTACTCAACAAGAGGAAACAAAAATAACACCCTGGATTAATTAAAGACTAGGGTGTAAAACAGTAACACATATAAACAGTGATTATATTACACACGAGTCACATCTAGTCAGAGTTAGTGTATCAGATGAATGTGACATTCAAATACAAATATTCAGACACATTGTGGTTTATCAGTAGTATGCCCTCTATTAGATATACACTTTAATGTAATACATGGCCCAGTATATCCTGACATGCTACATATGTTCTTAAAATAATATGATTAGCATAGGCACAATCCTAGTCCTACATGAGTAGCATAACTTGACTAGCTTAGATACCTCTTATTGCCACCTGCTTTCTAGATGGTTAGCCATCTTCACTGCAATATGGCTAGCTACAATAGTTATGAACAACACAACTAGCTTTAGCTAACTAAGCTAGATTTTTACTCTCCATTGTGCATAAATGATGTGATGCTATGAACTACTTTATAGTTTGTCAGCCAGCTTGACTGCATTATGACTTATTATACTTATAAACAACACAACTTTAGATAACTAAGCTACATTTTTACTCTCTATTTACATAAATAATGTGTTGTCATCTGGTTTCAGTATGGATAGTTAATTAGGAACAACACAATTCAAGCTAACTATGCTACTCTCTGTTATTCATAAATGATACATAAATGTTGCAAACCACTTTCCAGCTTGATTCAACTTGACTGAGATATGTCTAGCTAGTTATGAAAAACAAAACAGAAACACACACTAAGATACCCCCCATTGTGTATAATCGATATTGTTTTGTGAGCTGCTTACTAGCATGTTAGCCAGCATGACTACAATATGGCTAGTTAGTTATGAACAACATAATTTGATCAACCTATTCTACAGTTCCTCTCTCTATTTGCATTTAATTGTGGTGTTGTAAAGTGCTTTTTGTCTTTTTAGCCAGCCTGCTTGGCTTGCTAGTTATGAACAACACAACGTAAGCTAACTAAGCTACTTTCAAATGTGCATAAATGATGTGGTGTTGCACACAGCTTTTTAGTTCCTTAGCCAGCCAAACTACAATATGGTGTTACTTATGCTAGTGTCTATTAACAGATGTGTGTTGGCCCACATGTTAGGTGCATACCTCCATCTGCTTTACAGATTATTTGAGCAACTCCTGTTCATTTTAACAATTAGGAATATGACATTAAGTGTAAAATACTATTTGTCACTACAGTATACTACTCATATTATTTTACTTGAATCATTTATTTTGCTCCTACAGGAAAAGTAAATGTGTGCCAAAAAAGAACAGGTTTTATAAAACAAATTGCTCAGCCTCAGGGAACGATCAAGTTTACCTTCTGGATCGAGCAGGCGGGTGACGCCAAGCTCTCTCTCCGCCAAGCTGAAAGCCTGCTCCAGGTTCTCCAGATTCGTCTGTCTGAACACCTTACTCATGTCAATCAGATTAGGCCTAAGGCACACACACAAGAGATGAACCATGTCAGAGCAGGCTTTAGCAGAAAGCAGGAATCCCAACAGCTGCCAAGGAATGATATACACGTTAGGCATGTCTTTGAAAACTAGAGATGAAACTTTAATAAACTGCACACAGGTAAACACAGCTGGAAGATATTATGTGCTACATTTGATTAGGTATTTCTGCAATGCTCTATTCATGATACCACCTTAAACTTTGAGATCATCACAATGCAGAACGTTTCTCCTGGGATTTGGTCAAATGTTGTTTAGGCAGATAGGTTGTTAATTATATGAACGCTCACTCACATTGCCAAAAAGACAACTGAAGACTATAAACAGCATGCACCTACATGCTCCACCTTCTTCAGTAAATATGAAGAATTTAACCATTTCAAAGCAGTAGTGTTTCATTGAAGATCAAAATGCGAAATTAGCACTCAAATATTTCAAAACAGATTATATATTATAAATTATGCAAAATACAACGTATAACCATTAGCATATATTAGCTAATTATAGCAAGCACAATTAAAACACACAGCTTTTTCAATATAATATTTCCAAGTGACTAAACTAGCCAAAAGTGTCCCATGTTCTCTAAACTGCAGCGTAATGACAGAGCTAATGATGAAATAAATCCTGCCAGTACTCCATTCATACTGCCAGTATGTATTAAGAAACTCTAATGTTAATCAATGGCCCTGTATATTCACGTCTTAAATAAGTTCTTACAATAATACACCAATCAAAGATGCAACAGGCCTAGATCAGAATTTCTTAGCTACCCTTTTGTTCACCAAATATTCATGGTGTGGCTAAACATCTGCAATTACTCCAAACAACAACAACAACCCATTTCTAAGAAGTAACATACTGCACCCATACACTTGACTGCCTCTTTGGGTGTAGTAGTAATACGCTTGCGTCCCAGCAGGTACCACTTCAGTATAATATGCCCTTCGGTAAGACATTTTGTCCCTGTTCACAGGAGAAAGCCGTTGCTCCATGCTTAGTTCAAACTCTCCACTCTGAGATCCACAGCTGGACCGAGCCTCTGGACTTAGCGATTCGGAGTCAAAAGATCCCCCAGAGGGCATGTTTTCACACAACATGACCACCCGATCGTCCAGTTCACTAACAGAGCCATGAGTGCTGCTCGACGAGCTACTGAGCCTTTTCCTTGTGCGATGCTTCCTCTTCAGGCTGAACATCGATGCTGGATGTGCAGTGAATATAACCACACTTGTCTTCCTTCTTGCTTGTCCAAAAGATTAATCTTCAGAGAATATCCTCTTCTTTCATGTGAATGATATCTGCACTAATTCCACTGTCACACAGATGGTACAATCAGACCTTCTACTAATGTTTCTTGTTAATAGCATACAATTGAAGTAAAAGTACTAATACTTGCACTGTGTCTATATTTAAGAAATAAAAAACCTGGGAACATGAGCTGCAGATATTTCTCCTGAGACGCAAGCATGTGCCATGTAAGCACATGCAGGGTATTAAAATCACAGCCTCTGGGAAAACTTGGCACTTGTATATGCTACGCCCTCCACGTTTTCCCTTAATCCCTCACATGATTTAATATGATGCTGTAGGGAATGTGTGTGTGTGTGTGTGTGTGTGTGTGTGTGTGTGTGTGTGTGTGTGTGAGAGAGAGAGAGAGAGAGAGAGAGAGAGAGAGAGAGAGAGAGAGAGAGAGAGAGAGAGAGAGAGAGAGAGAGAGAGAGTATACTTTGCATGTCAGCCATATACTATTTCATGTTCAAGTGCAGCAAGATGCATCTTGTCCAAAAGTACAAAAAGAAAATGTACAGATAATTTGTAAGACCACACAAGAGTATTGGATGCTCTGAGGATATCATGTGTGTGAAATTATTCTGCTGGATCCTACAGTTTGTATAACCATTGGGTCAAACCAAAAGGCATTGTGCTGGAGCAAAAAGGCAGTTGTCCTTTATGTCAAGAGCTCTTAAATTCTATCTGAATTTTTCTGATATTTTAGCAGCACACTGATGTGATATACAGTACTGTGCAAAAGTCTTATTTTTTTTAGTATAAACTTTCTTATAGAATTTTATTTTATGACTTCTACATTATCGAGTCAGTACAAAAACATTTTAGATTTCCAAACATTAGTTTTCAAGCACAAAATCAAATGTTGCAGAAAAATATTTGTACGTCATTAAAGAAAGCAGCATATTACGTAAGGGACCACTTTTAAGACAAAAAACATAATGAAGGCTGCTGGGTTTTGCTGCAAAAATAAAAAGCAAGTGCGAAAATCAAAGTCTCCAGAAGAACTGTGGTAGATTCTCCAAGATGCTCAGTAAACTTACCAGCTCATTTCCTTATTAAACGGCACACGTTGCACCTGAGACTACTCTTTTTTTTTCTTTCAAAGCAAAGGGTCGACACACCAAATACTGACTTTGTTTTATTTATTACTATTTACTGCTCTTTATAGTATTTTAATGTAACATTTAAAAAATAGAAACATTTAATTTCATTATTTTTGAAGGCATCTTAGTTCTACAGCATTTCTTTGCATGTGCCTTTAGCAAGACTTTCGCACAAATAAATATGTATTTATTTGACCTGTGCATATTTCATTGTATTGTTAGATATTTATTTAAATTTATATTTATTAGACTTACTAGTTTTGGCTTGTTGTCTCTCGTTAACGTAGAAACATCTTAATTCCTGCACTTGTGTGTCATACCATGATGTTTTTTTGTTTTGTTTTTTTTTGTTTCAGTAAACTTGTACTTGATTTTTTTTTTTAATGTTATGATTTTTTAAAATTCGTACAACCAATAAAATATTATGCAAATATTACAGGACAAAGTACCTACTGGAACATATCTGGTGATTTATTTTTGTTTTTTACATTTTACTTTTATTAAATATTGCCTTATTAATGCATGTTGAGAGTGTGAGCTGTGATTATCACTAAAAGTACCTTGAACTCTTTCTCACCTGTGTTTGTTGATGATAGCATTAAAGAGCCTGCCATCTCTCCAACTGGTAGTGAAGTTGTCACAGCGCAGGCCGTGGTAGTCCTCCACCATTCGCTGAGACCACAGCAGCAGCTTCTCCTTGGCCGTCATGTCATCGGACTGACCATTCACCTGTATGTCTGAGATCTGGAGGAAGAGAGAAAGAGAGAGATAAAAAAAAAAAGAGATTTAGCTGCAAACCAGAATAGTCTGAAAGATAATATTGTTGGTAGCAAGGGCTTTGTAAAACTCCTTAAAGAAGCATTTTGGAATTTATAGAGCCGTCTGCTGTCGAAAGGCAAACTGCAATTGCAATGTATGAAACATTAACAAACCTTATACCAAAGTGCTGTTGAATTCTTGAATTTGACTGGTCAGAAGTTGTTAATTAATTTCCTATAAAACCACTGTTCTGACAGTAGTGCTGATTGCAAGGCAAAGTAACTTGTTTCACCAAGTAAAAGTACAATGTGCAGACTTTATTTAAATAAAAAAAAAAAAAAACTGCAGGCAAATGTCTCTGATATAAGGAAAATAATATACTTCAGGACACGCTTTTATTGGTAACTAATCAACTTTGGGGTGATAGCATTAACTCCAATTTACTTCAGGCTACCTCACCTCACCTTGATGTTGATTAAGTTTCCTAATAGCATGCACCATTGGGTTTTCCCTTTCCTATCTGAGCCTACCCTCTCTGTTGAAATTACATATTCTGCATGAGCAGAAAAATATAAACTAAGATTCATTGCATTGCAGTATTGCGGTCTTTTCTAAAAGACGAAAATCTGCAGTTATGTTGAAATTACTGTGCTTATTATAGCTTCAGAAACACCTTTAAACATTACCTTTAAGGGCTTGTTTCTTTTTAATTTTCAATATAATGGCAATATTGTCATGAACATTCCAAATATTTCAAACATGTGACTTCAGAATCGACATAGCAGCCACATATGATAAGAATAAATTGATGATAAATTGACTCCACTTTGTTCTGGATTACATAGCAAGGCACAACATTTCATGATTCATCTTTAAATAGGTAAAGAATATCCTATAATGACACCCTAGTTCTTGTTGCTAGGATACACGATTCACACAAAATGTCTTATGATCAGGGTGTTGTTCATCTTTTAGGCTCTTGGTTGTGTTTGGTCGTGAGTGGTGTGTGTATGTGTGCGTGTCTTTGTGGTTTTGTAGTGATTCATAGTCAGGATTTCCCTTTTGGATTAATCACTTCTCCCAGGCTAAAACTGACACCACATTGGTCTTTTATAAGCGTGTCTATAAGCGTGTAGCTGGGGAACTTAGGGAAGCTGGTTTAGGTTGGCATTTAGGGAAGTTGGTTAGTTTGGCAGCCAGTCCTGCACACCGTGACTCAGACAGGATGGAAACATCTTTCATCCTTTCACTTCAGCTTTTTCAACTAAACGGCCATCTCATGTCTGCACAATGCCAGCATCCACAAAAGATGTCTGTCTTTGTATTTTCATACAGAAAATATGCCTGTATACAGGAATGATTAGGATTAGTGACACAATGTTCGGTGTGGTTTTGTGATTCAATCAGACCTCTAGCAGCAGATGCAACTGACATACAGTATTTTCATACCAAAAGCTGCATGAGCAGTTTATCTCTGCAAGCTAAATTATCTTACAGCATTTACAACAAGCTTCCAGCTAATACAATGACCACACCACACCCATGCCATGTGAGTTGAGGCCAGGATGAAAAAAAAATCCACTGAAGTATAAAAAAAATGAGAGCACAGGCAATAATAAATAATAGACAATGGCTATATTATCCCCTAGTCGACAATCATTAAAATTAAAATACTGGGAAACAAAATCAGAAGTCTTATGAATCATCAAACTGCCATGCCAATATGCCCGCACACGCTTCCTTACAGGGAACACTGAGTCACTGAGGCGGATGGACACTGCCTCAGACCATAATCCTCTGCAGGCCCTTTTTAACTTCAAAGTTTTTTTTTTTTTCCATCACTAAAAAAAAACAAGTGTATAACCGACTACATTCCAATGGATAAAACCAACAATTGTATGTTGTATACATTTTGAAATGAATAACTTTCACAGAGCTTCAACTGAACTGGTGCAACTTTTCTGGCGCAACCTCCACTTCATTTGTGCATTGAATAAAATCAAGCTTTCATTGCTTCAGATCTGTTTAGTCTAAAACCAGTCTGAAAAACGATAAACTTGGTTTACACTGGATCCATATGTAGAAGTGATCTGGAATATATGGTCGAGATGAAGCTGCTTGTAAACAGCTTTATCAAATAGTTTTACCACTAACGTTTGTTGGAAAGAGTATCAACAGGGGAAGAAGGAACAGGGCTAGACTTAGCAGACTTAATTACAGTCCAACACAGCATACAGTATGTGAGTATTACAATATATCATACCATACCTGGAAGTGAAGGATGATGGTCCATATTAGCCCAAGGGTCAGCTTCGGGTTTCCATCTGCTATATCATCATTCCTGATGTTCACCAGTTTGACCTGGATCAAAAGATGAAATACAGTCATGAGGAACTGAGGTGTGTAAAGTACATAAATGCATGTAAAAAAAAGAAAATCTAAACTGTGAACAATTAAGAAAAAGAATGCAGGATTTCTTGTACCTGTCTATGTTTGAGGAAATCCAGGGCGATCTGGACATTCTGTAGCTTGTGGAAGCGCATGCGACCCTTCTCTCTGGGCTGTTGGACAAAAAATATAGTAGAGTAGCTCAGAGAAGAAGTGGAAATCACTGATTAAGAGTCAATGTTAAATGAGTGGTTACGGTTTAACCAGAAAAAATCTGGCCATTTTTGCCTCTTAGATTTGGGCAAATTATTATCACATATTATTGTCACACAGATTACAAAAACTGAATGAATTTTGAGAAACATACACTGCCTGTCAAAAGTTTCTCAACTCCTACCAGGGCATCTCAGTTGGGTAAGGTCAGATGAAGGGACAAGGCACTTTGTCTCAAAATATTTGCAGAGATTTGATCAGAAATGTAAAAAATAATAAATAAATTTAAAAAATAATAAATAAATAAATAAATAAAAAAGTAAGGTGCCCCAAAATACTTGACAAGCATTGCAAGGTAAAATATTATTTAAATACATAAGAGTATACTATACATAATAGTGAAATCCCTTATCCAACCTATCAATCTGCATTAAATGAATTTACCTAAACATGAATAAGTAATGTCCACAATTAAATAATCTCCATTTTTCCATTCCATTTCCTATTTTTCCATATCCATTCAACTTAACATCTTACATCTCTAAGGTGAATTGGGTATAATGCCACAGTGAATATGCAATGCATGAGAAGCCATGTGGAACATCTGAGGTGGGAATGCACTAGCATACAGTCCAGACCATGCACTGGCACTCATGACAGTAACCAAATGTACAGCCAGTCAAACCTGAGAAGCCAGACTCCTGTCTGCTTTCAGTGTATGATGTCACTTATAACTAATTTATTACATGTCTGCAAGTAGTATTATACATAATGTGATGTATAAAAATGAAACATAAAAATTGAAATAATCACCAATTGAATATTGCTGATAATATATATATACCAGTACTGTAATACCTAATCATGAGCAAATTTCACCATGGATTTGCTACATCCCTATATTCATAAAATTGAAGTAATTTGATTCTATACAGATTCTAATATTATTTTAATTAATGCTTCTGCACTTACTCAAATATGCTTTTTACTAAATATTCATTCAATAATAAATACATGCAATGAATCTCAAAAATCATGACTCAAATATTCTTTCTTTTCTTTGTCTATCAATCCAATTAATCATTTTTCTCTGTATTCAAACTTCTATATTTGAAATGCCCAATCAGATCTAAACCTATTTAAACCATCTCACTCATCATATACTCTTCATATATTAACTGTTACTTATATACTTAATGTATACTTATTTATTTAATATAATGTTACTACTACTACTACTACTACTACTACTACTAATAATAATAATAATAATAATAATAATAATAAAATCTGATCTCATGCAATATTTGTACAAATTAAAACAATTGAGGATGATGTGGTCGCATTATTTTATACAAAGGAAGTCATAAAGAATAGGTATGAATGCTAACCCTGTCCCAACCTTAACTTTAACCTTAACCTTTCGAACTTTACATATGAATTGAGTTGTGCAAATAGCTATGAATTTGCAAGTGTGAGACCATACTAAAATAAAAAGACAGGAAACATCTTGATTTCGAATTTCAGTACTTGAGTACTTAAAAGTGCAGACACTTTTTTTAACTTTAACTCAAGTATACTTTTGGCTAATTTCTGTCACTTTTTACTAAGTACCATCGAATTCAATTATTATTACAATTGAATGTGATCACAAACATTTGGATTGCTTGGCATGAAGGACATTTTTCTTATTTTATAGAGTCCCAGTTCATTCAACGCCATCTTTAAATAATGTATAGATAATAATATAACTTTCCAGAAAGCATACCAAACTTTAGCCAGTCTCACAGATCATAATATCTGCAAACCCAGCCTGCTTGATCAGACTGGTCAAACGTAAATTACTACTTATCCAGATCGTTTGCAGAGGGCAAAGAACACTCACAACAAGACACAAGACAAAGGAAGTGACATCATGCACAACCCAGGTCACCTGGGAGTGACGCATGCCAGACCCCCTGAGGAGGCGAGTCGGAAGGTTCTAGACCCACTCACCAACCGTGAGTTCCTGACAACATCACGCTCCCTCGGCTACCCCAGCAAGAGCATCGCAAGAGAAGAGGCAAAGGCAAAGGGGTCAAGGTTAGGGCAGAGGTCAGCCAAGTAGAAAACTGAAAGGTCAGGGGTGGGCAAAACCAGTGCAGGGAGTTGAAACAGAGGCAGAAAACACAACATTAACACATTAAAAGATGTGCAACACAAGAAAACCTGTGAAAGTAGATGTAATTCGACTGGGCATTCATAATTCTGTGTTCCTGAAATGTATAAAGTCAACACATGCAAAAATTTGGTGAAAGAACAAAATGTTAAGGAACAAAATTTAACAACTGCAGTTAATTAACTGTAGGTTAAATGAAGTTTGGTGGTTAAATATTGACCAAATCATGCGGCTATTGTGAGTAAGGGAGGAATTGGGTTTATTAAAGGATGTATTGCTAAAGTAAGTAGGAGGAGAAAGAGGTGCAAAAGCAGGTACCCATATCCATAAGAAGTTTTGCTTCAGGATGCATATCTGATGCAAGATTGATTTTCTTTTTTTTTGCTTACTTTTTTTATTTATTTATTTTTTTATAGTTTGTCCATGGGAAACTGTTCCAATTCAGTGTTGAAGGACTCACCAGTGTTTCTCCAGAGAGCACCTCCAGCAGGGAAATGAGGCTGTGGCCATCTCGCAGATCCTCGTACAGGTCTGTGATGTGCCTCTGAGCCTGGGGTTAAAAACATATAGACAAAGAAATTTTAAATTCTTTAAGTGGCAAAGTGTTGTTCTTATGATGTACTATTAAGTTTGGTTCATCAAATTCCTTTTACTTTTTTGTGAATTAGTTTTATTTTAAACCTAAAATATCTTTACCTTAAAAAAAACAAAAACCAATTGAGTAGGTTACAGGTAAGGAATAAGACATGACGGGGCTGCTGTTACAGGAAAACAATCATCGATGTGGTGTGAATGTGGCCCGGTACAAAGCAGAATTACTTTTTCCACTTCAAAGTGTTTATTCCTCTTATACCACAACAATTTGAACACAATAAAAAAATTTTTTTAACCATTTATAGTTATATTTTATGCTGTGGAACATCCATCAAACAAGTTAGTTCTTGTTAACATTTATGTTAGAACAGCTATAAAAGTCCCTCTGTTACTATAGAAACAATGACTTCTTAGAATGAGTGCATTAATATAAAGTGGAACTACTGTCTGAGCTGCTGTTATAGCAAATTAATTAACCTTCTGTCTAATAATAATAAACAATTGATCATTTAACAGCACTGTGGTATAAGTCAAACATATAATAGTTATCTGAATGGCACCTACATTAAGCCTTTATAGCGCTTCATAACTTTATAGTTCTTCAGAACTCTTTTATAAAGCAATACTGCAGGATTTATAAAAATGCTTTTGGTATGGTGACTTTAGAGGGTTTATTTCATACACTCTTCAAAAATTTAAGTTTTCTCTGATTGCCCCTCTGGGTGAATCCTTAAAGTGCCTACACCAGAGTATTTCCCTATTAAAAAGGGTTCCAAATAGAAGCTAAAAACCCTTATATATCCAAAGAACCCTTAAAGAAAGCCTTGAAGAACACGTTTTTGTTCTATGAAATAAAATTATGGGTAGACTGTATTTTTAATCCGAAATCCTCCCAAGTTATTGGTTTTCACTAACAGCACACCAGTCTCACTTTAATGTAAAGTAAAAGTCACATAGGCCTACTTCATAAAAAAAATCTTTCCTATCATATGAGCTTTGGCATAAGCATTTACATAAATCCTCCAGAATTGCTTTAAAGAGCACTTATGCAATGCCTATAATGTATTAATCAAGACTAATGTGGGAAGCCTTCCAATAAACAGTTATGTAATAATTTTGGAAATACTTCAAAATTCACTTCTCAGGAACTCGTGGCCTAAAGAGAACTTGGTAACTAAATCAACAAATATCCTGTAATTAAAATCTTAAAAATCTATTCTGATGAATTTGTGGTCTAAACTTGCTTACACTAACATTTCTGTCTAGATAAGTGCTGTACAATTTAATTCCAAGGAACTTGTGGTCTAAAGAGTCAGATGACCTAAAAAGCTTAACAGTCTGTTCTGAGGAATCTATGGTCTAAAGGTTGCATGGATTAATATTCTGTCATCTCACATTTACTTGATATGAACCACTCATATTCAGAAGCATCACACTGTTCGGATCAAATCAAAGCAGTAGGCAGTTGTATAACCAGCAGGTCATAAGCCTGTCCATTCATAGATTTAAGACTAAACACAGCACAGCAAATCAACTGATAGAGCTTAGGCAGTGTTAAGTGTGTTAATATCTCTATTTATTATTTGGTGTCAGTAACCTCACAGGAAAAAAATAATAACACAACTGAAAGATTTCCTGTCAAAGCCTCTTTCTATTAATTGCTAAAAGCCTCCTGCAGAAGAAAGAGTTGGTCAACACTCATTGCACTGATATTATAACAGAGAATTATTATAGATTTATCCTCAGATGACTGACATGTCTTTGAAGTTATTTTTGTTTAGTTTTTCAACGAAAGCTTTCCACTCTAAGTGGTCTGTAAGGGGTCGAAAATTACTACGCAAACACTTAAAAACCTGTTTCTTCTGCAAAGAGGCCCAAGCATTGAATACAGAAGAACACAAGAGGGAGACGTGTGAGCTTAAGCTGCATGAGACTAATCACAATCCATGCAGATGAGGATCGGTCAGCACTCGGTTCAAACACTCGACCTACCTCTGCTTTCCAGTGCTGACGGAGATGGATGGAGACAGAAAAATGAGAGATTATAATGAAGAGACAGAGAAGGGAAAGAGAGATGTGCATAACACATGAGTAAGAGTATAACAGATTGGGACTTATGAGAATAAAGATATGAAAAATGTAATAAGAACGTGCAATAAGAGTGTGAGGAATGCAGATAGAGATAATAGCATACTGGTATCTTATACCATAATTATTATTATTTTATTCGATTCAGATTGCCTAACCACTGACACAACTTTTATTATAGTATTCATAAGGATATTTATAAATCACATATTAGACATTTTAAAGTATTTGCGGGGGCTTGTCATATAGAAGAAGCACTATTTATTCCTTATTTATATAAATGTTAATATATAAACAATAAGCATTCATTTGCAATAAACATTAATTAGGCTAAATAATGCATTTTATCATAAAGATAAAATATCTTCTTTATCATCTTTGTCATATCAGTTCATAAGAAATTTCTTTATTAACAAGTGGAGGGAGATAGATAGATAGATAGATAGATAGATAGATAGATAGATAGATAGATAGATAGATAGATAGATAGATAGATAGATAGATATGTCTTTACTTGGGGGTTAAAATGAAGTTAGGCTTTAAATTATTATTATTATTATTATTATTATTATTATTATTATTATTGTTATTATTATTATTATTTTAATAATATTTCATAAGGTCATTAGTAAAACAACATATTTATAAGTTTGTTTGCATATGAGTAACTACTTCTTTACCAATAGTGTACAAATGGTTTGTAATCATTTATAATAATCATTTATTTAATAGTTTAGTTTATAAGAATTCATTATAGGGTGAGGTCGTTATTAAGGGCTCCCGAAATTAAACATTGTAAACATGTCTCTAGGTATCTAAAATCTGTCTATAATGTCTCTGTGTCTAAATAGCTCCCAGGTCCTTTGGCCGTGCCACTGTGGACAGCCAGAAGAGCTACAAGGAATCCGTCAAGATATAATTGGATACAGATGGAAAGGATTCTCTTACAGCAGCCTAACTGCTTATAGGAAAAGGCCAGAATGACTGATCTGTTCTGTAAAGTACAAACTGTACACTTCCTTAAGGTAGACAGGCTAAAAGCTAAAAATAATAATAATAATAAATTGAAAAGAGGTTGACACAGATACATTAGAAGTAATCACACTAAGCACTGTAGGCATAATTTTACACACTTTCTATGTATTATGTATGAGAGTATGATATGACTTCAGTGTGGACTTGTTAAATGGATGATTTGTTAAATTAAAGTTGTCTGTATGCAGTTTTGTAGAAAACATTCAGAGAAGGTGTTAAAATGGCATGGAAATGTGAATATCTGTGAAAGAAATTCTGGATGGGAAAACAACATAGATGGTGTTTCTCATAAACACCATCTCTGACAATAACTATGCTATCCAGGTCAGTGACGCATCACTGACATGAACGAGTTTTCTCTTCCCTCATACACAAGGTTTTTTCTCTCTCTGTGCTTTTTGTGGTACTGGGATGTGTAATTTAAATATCGGCACCCCCCAGGCTGCTTAGCACCTGTGGGGCAGATGGTGAACTCAGGAGGCCATGAATTAAATACATTGTGCTTATGCAGGGAACTAAAACCTGACCAGATGTGGATGGCTCTCACACATGGATGCAGTACACACACACACACACACACACACACACACACACACACACACACACACACACACATACACACACACACACACAGAAGCATACAATAATGGATTTAGAAGCACCCACAAGCTGACACGCAAAAGTAGACACAGTTATATTTCAGATACGGAGTTTTATATAGGAGACTAGACTTTTTATTATCAGAAAATAGTTACATATAAATCAAGAGTAGATATAATATTTAACTTTGCTGCCCTGTTTCTAAACACATTCCTGTCATTTTACATAATGACAGGGAAACCAAGGAATTTGTTTTAGCCAGAATGTTAAGTACAGGTTTAGCAGTTAACCCCCTTGCCATTAGATAAAGCTGTAATCTGCTAAAAGCACACTGTATCCCAATCTGAATTTATGTTGCTACGAGCTTTAAAACTTTAGTTAGTATATTTCAAAGCAATACAAGCTCATGAAGTGTTCCTTGAAAACCAGCAAACTATTTAAATATTCATTCACTTAAAAAATTCTATTGATCTACATTTATTAATGGAATGATGTAATATAAATATTATAACAAATTCTAAGTATTAATCTCTTGTTAGCTTAATTACAATTTACTAACGCTAATAAAAAATAATAATTTAATTATATCATTTTCCCTATTAATATTTTTACCATACACTATTTGGCCTTTGTTTTTATTCCTTAAAACAAAGGAAAATCTTTGAAACCCAGTAAATGTGTTAATGCTACAAATTCAATTTCTTTGCCTTCTTCATTTTGCCCTTTTCATTCTTCATAATGTGTGTAATAATACCTTCATAAGATGCTTGTTCACCCATTTTGTGAAAGTCTTTTTCTGTACGCGGTCACGCTCATCTGTAGAGGAGGATATGAGGATATGAGAAAGGGAAAAGAAAGAGAAATACAATCATTAGTGATTGAAAACATGATATAGCCTTCGACATGTTGATAACAGTGAATTGGTTGAGCTCCTCAGTAAAGCAATAGAAAGGTGGCAGTGAGTACAAGAATACATAGTAGAACTTTGCATATGATCAATAGAAGTGAATAATCCATAAATGCCTCATGTAATCCCACTCAAAATAATACTGCTTTCAGTTCCCATATTCAACTTTTTAATGAAAGAATGGGAACGTCCATGCAGAGCCTATTTTTGTTCCTATTTTAATGGGAAGGCTAGACTTATTTTTGTCGTTTGCATCTGAAATAGCATGTTTGACAAATAATCCCTGTGCTCACTATGAAACTGTATTAAAGATGAACTGAATCTTTGGTTGGCACGCAAACGAACACATCATGAGAGTAGTTCTGAGTCATAAGCTGAAGCAGGTACCATTTTAAAACTAGTGTCCATGACTCTAAAGAGAGCGCATGCTTCACTATGGATTAAGGTTCTCCTTCTAATGTTTTGAAATGACTCCTACAGTACACAATTCAAAACACTGTGAGATGAGCAACAGCCAAGTCTTTATGTCATGTTTTTATAATCATTGAACTGGTATTTATATGTTTCTGAATAAATTTTCTACATGTAAAACATGAAGCAATTCAATTCTCAAATAAATAAATAAATAACAAGGTAGTGACCAATGCTAGAAACAAGAGTTTGATTTTTGAGTGTTCGTATGGCGATAGGAAAAGTAACAGGAGATATATAAAGCTTTTTTGTTTTTCTCCTTTTTGAAAGTGATATTGTTACGTTTTGTTGGGAAACTGAACAGGTAAAAAAAATAAATAAATAAAACTTTGTAATGGAACATTATGTCTAATGTAGCTGGCTTAGTGATGAGGTGATAAATGCATGGTTGTGCTCGGGTTGTTCCTATCATGTATGTAAGGAATAAAACAAGACAGGATGTGCTGTTATAGCAACATTATTAACTAATATGTTAATGATACCATTACTACCATGAAGTTGATGGTTTTCCAATAACTGCACATCATGAAGTGTTTTGTTCCTCTTATATCATATCATTTTTCCAAAATTAATCTTTTATTATTTATTAAAAAACAATACTTTTAATCTGTTTATAGTTATTTTTAATGTTGTAGAGCATACAAGTTAGAGCATATAAGTTAGTTCTGTTATCACTTATAACAGCTATAAACAGTTGTTCCATCACCAATCTACCTTTTCTCCTCTCTCTTGATGTATATAAAGCAAGAGAAAATCCAGCTTGACTTATCACTGAGAAATGAACAAGCACAAAGCTGACTATGAAATTTAAGTGATGTTGAACTGAATTTTTGCTTGGCACGCAAAAGAACATGCCACAAGAGAGTCATACGCTAAAGCAGGTACTCTTTTGAAACCAATGAGCAGTGTTCGTGACTTCACAGAAAAGATGTGTTTCACTTTGGATTGTGGTTCCCCATGTAATGTTTTGAAATTACTCCTAAAGTACACAACTGGAAACAGCATGAGATGAGCAAGTCTCAACAGCCATGTCTTTATGTTATGTTGTTATACTTATGGCACTGGTATTTAACATACATATTTACCTGTACGGGCCATTTGTGTTTTAAGGGTAGTGGTGGCTCAATAGTTAAGGCAATGTGCTACAGCTCACAAGGTTTGCCCAGTAACTTTCCTGTTAATCTAGTTTTTGATGTTTGTTTATTTGATTGATTGATTTAAAACCCATGTAGATGTTAGATCATTATAGTTCTTGCTAGGATATCACCAGGAAGCAAATGTAAAGTTTTAACACTAAGCATCTGTTTGGGATTCTGGAGACATGTCTTACTGTATCAATTCTACATACATTTTGTTTGGGGAAGTGTTCGGTTTTGCTAATTTGCACCTTGGGGACATTTCATTTACCTGCTGGACAAGTGCTTACACAGTTTAATCTTTGAGATGTAAACTTTCAATGAACATAAATGCAAGTGTCACTATTTTACATAGTGTTCTGTTTCAATCCTGTGATAGTTTATCAAACAAAATGAATATATTTGTGTATTTATATCACACATAAATATTAGAATTCTACTATAATTTTATACATGAAGAATTAGGGTCTCTGGGACCTCAAACAAGTCAACATTAACAAAGACATGAGGCTTAAACCAAATTAAGATATTTTTTATTTGTTAATATCTTGAACATTAACCATTTCAAATGCATGGACTTTTTTTGTCTCACAGTCTGCACAGTATTCCAGCCCTGCATATCCGTACCTGTGCATACCAGACCACTCAGTGCAAATACATGATTTAAGATTATATAATTCCATCTCAAATATAGCTTTGGCCAGGGGCAAAATTAGCCTGTTATCTATCAGTTGGATTTAGGTTCAGTATTACTGACTGTTAGGGAAAACATAAAAAGGGTGTTTGAGGACATGAATAACTATACAGAGTGTCCTCTAGATATACACATAAATAAGAGTATCCCATATCTGCACATGCATGTTGAGAGCATTTACACTTGCAATACAAACGTCTAGAGAAAAAAACAAACCATCAAAGCAATCAGACTCTAGCATAAAAAAACATCAGACATCTTTATGGTGAAACACTGTAACCTGGGTGAAACAGAATAATACATTCTATAGATGTAGATTTTCAGTGCTACCTTTCTTTCCCTCCGTGGACTTGAGCATCCCCTGATAGTAGCTGTCCTCTGTGAACACCGCGTCACTACCCATACTATCAGTCGAATAAGTCCTAACGCACCGCTGTAGAGCCATTTTCTCCACTTCTCTCTCTTTTACTAAATGTTAAACCACTAAATCTTTACACTTTTTAACACTTTTACTCTAACTGACAATTAGTGGTAGCTGAGTGTGATGAGAAACACCATGCAGTTGGGTGGGTGTGTTCCAAGTCAGTGACTTCTGCTCTTGCTTAACCTCTCTCTTCTCCCTCCTTTTCACTTTTTTCCTCTCTCTTGTTCAGTTCCCCTCTTTACCTCCTCCTCCTTTCCATTCTTCCTCCATGCAATAAATACCTTGCCTCAGGGAGTAGGGTCAGACACTGTCATTTACTGCTCTTTTGGAAAAGAGTGGGGGTCACTGTGAAATAGCCAGAACTTTCCCTTCTCTCTCTCTCTCTCTGTCTGTCTGTCTCCACAGTGAGTAGGGAGTAGACAGGACTGAAACAGTGGGACAGAACTATAACGCTATAAAGAAACCACAATGATAGAGATAAGAGAAATGAAAGTGAGTAAATGGGAAGTAGGGAATATAAACACAAGATTGTCAAAGCTGATTATACCACAATGCTGTGCAAGTCTAGATAGTGATTGGTCAGACGGTGTTGATTCACTTTCTACAACAGCAGCTCTGACAACAGTGCTGCAAAGAAAATCACAGGTTTATACGAATGCACTTGTTCAACTTCGCAATTCCCGGTTTCTCAGTAACAAGGCAAGCTGAGTTTTTCTTTTGCCTTGTTAGTTTAATAGAGTGAAAAAGAGAGACTGGAGAGGGAACAATAGAGTGGCTATAACGATGCAACAACAGGAACTTACTTGTTTCACTGATGCTCCAAAACATTAAATGTGTCTATGAACATAAAAAGTACATGCTGTTCATTAACTTACAGAAAATGTAACTGTTGGCAAATTTGTGTGGTATTAGTGGAATGAAACACTTTGTGACATACTGTTTTTGTAAAATATAGGAAAAATATAGGAAAAATCAAGAGTAGTATATATAAAGTTTCCAGAGAAACAAGACAGTTCAGGCAAAAGTCCTTAATCTGCTGTACAAGCAGCAAAGTGCAAAAACAGCCATCATGGTTGAGGTTGTAGATCTGCTATCCACAAAATTTATGAATTAGCCACAAGGAATAAAAAGTGACACATTTCTGTTGTCTCACTCATGATAGGCACAAACTACTGATTAAGACCATTAAACGTACAACAACTGTACATGCAGTATATACAGAGCTATACATGTAGCCTAAACAAGTATGGACCAAATACTGAATAAAAGAGCAGAAGGGCATCATTTAGTGATCAGCTGCTGTAGCAGAAATCAGGATGATGGGGGACGCGGCCGCTAAAGGAGGCCTGATCAACAGGGGGCACTGTAAGAGTCTTCGATGCCCGTACAGGGGAAAGCCCATTCTTTACCCAAAGAAAAATGTGGCTCATGGTTTAAAAAAAAAAAAAAAAAAATCACACTTTCCCCCCACATTGGAGCGATTTTGGCTGGAATGCCACATGGTAGCATTTAGGGGAAAGATTAGAGTCTGTTAAAGCAGCTCAGTGTCTGATATGGCCTTGAGCTATGACTCTGTGACACAAAAGTGATGCAAAGGCACAGAAATGATTTGAATCAGTCCTACCATAAAAACACAGGGATGTGCACTGATCTGCACAGTGCAGCGTCATTGTCTATATGTGGCTGAAAAGCCTGCATTATGAAGTGCAGAATGTGACCATGAGCGTGCACATGTACACACAGATTATGATGATGCAGAACTTCAAAGCACTCTGTCTGCATTTCTGATTTTATTTTATGCTAATGGACAACCAGATAGAACAACAAGAAAGAATAATGGGTTATAATCATGTGTAAGGTGTGCAGACATCTAATCTAACTCTATAGTATCCATATATTAACTCTATGGATACACTGATAGTCCAAGAACACACAAGTTTTTGGTGAAACTTCAAGCAGCAGGCTTGAAGTAAAAAAAAATATCTAAATAAGAAGAGTTATAAGTGAATTGAGAAATTTTTTTTGTTGTTTTATTGGGAATAATAATTTATGTGTAACTGAAAAGGACTACATATTGAGCTCTCAAATGAGGCATTTGTAGCAAATAACATGTACAGCTCAGTGCAAAAGTTAGTACACCCTTAGAACAAAATGAAAAAGACAGAAATATTTCATTTATACCTACAAGACAATAGGAAATTTTGTTCAATATGTTCCACAGATATTGCTTCAATAAATATTATATCGATTCAAAATGGATATGCCAGACATTGAGGGTAATGCTTACAATTCTTTCTTTTCAAATGATTTTTCTGTTAATTTTTCCATATATTCTGGATTACTGTCTTGTTGCAGGATACCCCACAATCCCGTAATCCCTTATAATTCTACTTTTCTGATACATTGTGAAAAAGTGGCACAGTTTCCGTTTTTGCTTCTTTTTTTTTTTTTACCCAGAAATCAGCTGAGATGCCAGTATTTGCACTCAATTGCATTTGACTTACAACTTGAGTTGTCCATCCGTATACAAAGATTTAGGTATTTGGTAAAAAAAAAAAATTCTAAAATGTAAGAGAGTATTGATAGTTTTGTCTATGGCAGTAATATAAGTGTAAAAACCCTTAAAACCAGCTTTAAAAATTTGACCAGCACTGTAGACGTAACTCTATTCAGATTCCTTTGAACTGCTAGACCATTTCAGCATGTCATCTCTGCTGGGATAAAAGATCAGGAGAGGATTCTTTGCATTTTAACTGTGTCCCACAACTTGTTTAAACTTGAGCTGAGTGAAGATGGGTCTGATGTCTTGTTTGAAGGATTGCAGCCTGGAATCAGGACAGCCACAAGGCCTAGGTGATTCCAAACCACATAGATTAGAAGGCAAAAAGTGCAGCTTTCAATTTTCAAGCTCGTTACGTTACTAAGAAATTGCTGCATCCTAAAGACTTTCCTGTGCCTAAAAACTTATTTTTTACAAAGTTCTGGCATTAGAGAATCTTTCAACAAATGCTAAATAAATGTCTCCTCACAGACAACTTCACCATATCAACAATTACACACATTTTTAAAGTCCATTTTTGTAGAGGATCCTGTGTAAGTTGTTAATATAGAAATTATAATGTATTAGAATGAGTGCATTGACATAAACCTTGCAGCTGGAACTACTTCCAGAGCTGCTGCTATAGAAAATGAGCCATCATCTTCTCATTAATCAGAATCAAGCATTCAACATCACTGTGGTATAATAATAATGATCTTAGTTGAGTAGTTTCTGGATGGAAAGGTACTGTGAATGTAATACAGCAAGACCTGGAAGACTGTGAAAAGCCTGTTGTGCTTGCAAGATGAGAGAAAGCTGATAGGTGCAAATCTTACAGACTAATCAGGAACAAAGTGATTGTTATACATGATAAAATATGGAGGGAAAACTAATCTCTGACCCCAGCGAACCGACACCGACACCCACTCCTCACACACTAAAGCAAAGGTACATGTGATAGCTTGTACCAACAACCTCATACTGAAGACTGGAATGTTATCCGAACATGTTTTTCCCTCACTCGCCAACAGACACTGCCATAAAAACACTCCTATTTATGGCAGGTACAGTATGAGGTTCAACAAGCACAGGTGTCTAATTATAATTTTAAACAAAAAGGCACCTACTGGTGTTATTTTCTATGCAAATTTTGGATTGAGCTCCAACAGCTAAGTTAATTATGAAATTAAGGATAAAATCTTGATTCTGCTTTTATAGATATACTTGAAGTGTGCCACACCCTTTCCACTGTTATCGTGGAGCAAAGCCAGAATTGCCCAAAGGCTTTTGCAACACGGAAGCCGGGGCATCACACTTCCCTAATGGCTCACATGAAAGACAGAACATGGAATAACGGCACCTTCCTGGCACACAGAAAAAGGAGAACCTGGTGGTGGTGTATTAATGCAGAGTAAACTACTGGCAGATCCAGGATTCTTTGTAAGCAGTTTACTTAATTAACAAGTAGAGTCCTTGAATGGCCCCAAATCTGTTTTTCATTTAACATCTACACCAAACTTTATAAGGTTGTGACTAAATGGACTGATGGCTTAAGAAAATGGCTCCCTCTTGTGTTCACCATGGAAGAGTGAAGGTTCCAGTTGAGAACCAGTATGAATCAAAAACCATTTGCACAACCATGTCCAAGTTCAACATCAACTACATTAGATCAGTCGAGTCAACAAGCATGCTGGGCCTTATGGAGAATAAAATATGAGTGATGTCAACAAAGCAACAGATCCAAACACACAGTTACAGACAGAGGAAAGGGGTGTATTTTTAGATTCTATGGTTTTGGTCCACACGCCTCCAGAAGAGATGAGGAGACTTTTCCGATGTGGATTTTTCCCATTAAATTTTTTGGAAGGCAGACCTTTCTTCGAGACCAGATATAACCTCATCCAGTTCTTTCTCAGCATGAAACTATATACAGTTCCAGGATATATATAACTTGTCAAGTCCAGACTAATACTCCACAGTCTCACTTCTTCATTACGTTTCTTCGTGTTTAATTATTGGACAATCCATTGTAATTACTAAATACTATGTTTTAAGATTAATAAATGAAGGTTCTGGTTGGTAGGTAAACTGTAAGATTCAAAATGTTTATGTAATGGCAGGTGATGAGGAAGTCTTCCCATACCACTCACTAGTAGGTGTATCTATAGAGAACAGTCTGTATAGTAAAAATAATAATAATAATAATAATAATAATAATAACAATAATGCTGTGCAAAGAGCGCATCTAGTAAACAAAAAAGCCACATGTGCACAGGAAAGAGGATCGAATCAAAACAATAAAAATGCAAAAGGTACATGTGAGTGCATGGTTTTGGAAGCTTTACTCTTAATAACAGTGGGATGAGATCATATTTTTCATTGTTTTTATAGTGAGCAAGTAAATGAGGGAGCATACAAACAAACAAATAAATAAATACATGCATGCATACATACTGTACATACATACATACATAATTAAATGGGTATGAGGTCACATCTTCGACATTTCAGCAGAACCTTAATCACAACAAACAACAAAAGTATTTCTTTTCTCTCAAGCATGAAACTCTTTGTTCCTTCATACGTGTTAAATTAGTTCCAGAGCATAAATCACAGAACCCTAAATCTTCTTGTCAGGGGGTATTTAAGCGCAGGGACATAATGAAAAAGCGCGCAACACACTCAGCAGAACTGCGCTCCGTGTCCCAACTACAAACCAGGAATGAAGGGGGAGTCACACAACGGGTTAACCTACCGAGCCCCTCCTATCCCTCTCACTAAAACACAGAGCTACGTCCCAAACAGAATACTAGCCTACTAAACAGCACACTATGTCAACATTGTACGCCACTGGTGGTTTGGGACGCAGCCAGCCGGTCTTTACGCGCCCCAACGTCTCCGCACTCTCACTCACCTGCGCAGCACATGCGGCTGTACAGATGTGGTCCGACTTCCCCGCAGCTCAGCTCGTGAATGTAAGCGGCGCGTCCGTAAATCACGTCCAGGCTGAACGTAGTGAGACAGGGCGCGAGCGCCGCAACGGCCGCCATGTCCTCAGCAGCGGCCATGTCCAGTATGAAAAACTCCCTCTCTCTCTCTCTCTTTCTCTCTGTCTCTCTCTCGCTCTCTGTACGCTATACTCGCCTCCTCCGCGGTTCAGATCGCTCGCTTAGCGCTTTGTCGTCTCCGAGGATACATCAGGCGGCAGAAGGGAAGCCCGGCCCATCGAGGTGTGTGATGTGGAGCTGAGAGCTGAGGCGGACTGCGCGCGCCGGGAGTTGTGCGATTTGAAATGTGACTCCCCTGGACACCCCCGTTAAATCCGACACAGTTACACTCAGGCACGATTTAGTTCATATAGTTCATAGAAATAGTTCATGTTTTTTAATTATTTGAAGCAAGTCTACGTGGACTATTCTGAGATGTGCATGTATCCTGAGAAACATCCAGCCTGAATAAACATTGTTATTACCATGCATAGGTATCTATAAAAGGTTTTAATAGCATACTTTACAGTCCAAAAAAAAAAAAAGTCTGAAGGTGAATCTGTTCAAGATGCAACAAGTGCCATATTCCAGAAACATAAGCATAAATAGCCTATAATAAGGAACAAAACACTTGTTAAGGGAACGCATTCCATGAATGGATGGTGTAAACTTCATGTGACAAAGTGTTCTATTCCTCTTATACCACAGCAGTTCGCTGATTACAGTTTGTAATTTATCATTGAATGACACGTCATACTTTTATCCATTTATAATTACAATTAATGTCAGTGAGACAAGTTAGTTCCTGTTATCACTTGTGGTATAAGAGCTATAAATAGTTCACCAGCCTCGCCAGTCTTTTTCCTCTCTCTTAAACTTAATACGATTAAAAATCGCAGCTTGTTATGTTATCTGGTAAGTGTGTAATGAAGACTCTTCTGTGGAGACTCCTTCCTTAAATCTTAAATATACAGTATGTCTCTTTACAGAAAGCTTTTTTTAAATATCACTTAAAAAAAAAAAAAAATTTTAGATTATTATTAGTGTCAGATTATTGTGGAATGTTTGCCATAGACGAATTTGTGAATGAGAAACTATAGAATTACAGTATATGTCAGAAATGACAATGTATTAGAATAAATGAGCACATTAATATAAACCTGTGATTTGAATTACAGTCAGAACTACAGTCAGAGCTGCTGTTGTAGATAATCAATCAACAATTTCTGACCAATCAGATTTGAGAATTCAAGAGCACTGTGGTATATAAAACAAACAACAACAAAATATTATCATTTTTTAAATGCTTTTTTTGTTGTTGTTGTTGTTGTTGTTCAAATTTGAGCAAGGGTCATTTTGGATTTCATTTGATTTCTTACGAATGAAGTTGTAAATTGTGAGAAATGCAGGAGCCACACCCATAAGCGCAACCTTAACCTTTTGAACTGAGTCTTGAAATTTGTTATAAATTTGCAAAGGGTGCACCCAGATTGTTAAAATCCAGTGTCCTTATTAGTTTTTTTTTTCTTTCTTTCTTTTTAAGATGAGGTAGTTGATTCAATATTTGGTTAGAAAAGCAAACAAAGACAGCATTAGTGAGCTACTAGTGAAAGAGTCATCTAAGGATCTAGAGAAACGTCAACCTCCTGCTTGGTTGTAGCAGTCATCATCATCACAGTGTAGGCTACAATTATGAACTCATCTTAAAATATAAAATTACTTTAATTAATACATTTAATCAATATAATCCTCATAATTACCAGTAACTGAAATTTAAAAAGGAAGGATTTGTTCTCAGCATTGTTTTAATGGATAAAGCTTAAAGCTTGGCAGATACTCATGTTCAGGCTGAACAAAAAAATATCTGAAAGCACTCATTAGAGCTGCTAATGTACGCTACAAAAGTACGCAAAGTGGTAAAAGTGGTACACATTGTGCCTTTTTCTAAAAGTCATTTGGCTCATGTGAGTCATACAAACCACATGATAATTTAAAACAGAGGAAATCAACAAAATTTACGCATTCAGGAACTCTGAGTCACTCTAGACCACAGCACATGTGGAGCACTGGGTTTGATTAAGAGCTTGTGTAGCCGAGTGTATGGAAAAGTAAACAAAGAAAAAAGTCTTTGGGAGCTGAGTGTTAGAACTACCTAAAGCTACTGCACAATATTGGAGAATTCAGCAACTAAGATTTATATTCGGTTCACTTATGACATGCATATGACCGGACAAGGATTAAAAACATTGCGAAGACCAACATATGGGACAAAACTGGAGGAAGCACACAGCATGTCCATTTTCTTAGTCTTAAATGTAAAATCACATCACTGGAGTGTACTTGTATAATTGGTGCTGCAATAGCTTTTGTGGCAAGTGTTCAAAAAAGAATGAATTTAGATAAATGTGATGAAACACTAACCGAGCAGGCATAGTAAAAAAGGGAGTATCTCTCTCAAGGCTACATACAACAATAAAATTACATAACAAAAAGGCCACAGATAGACTCCACCCAAGTCCATCTTGCTAGTCTGCCTATATATACCCTTTTATAAACAGATTTATAACATGTTGCCTGTATGTGCAGGCCACGCTCCATGTTATGAAAAGATAATTTTTCCATTTTCATGTACTCTTGCTTAACAGAAACATGCAGTATCAATGGAGCACATATCAAATAGGTTGACGTGCCTCCCAGTGTAAAGAAGTTCGACCTTCTTGGAAGTCGATGGTGTTATGGCGGTATCCAGGATACACATATGGGCTGTTCAGAGACTTAAATAAACCACGGCTGAGCTCTGGTGTCCTGGATATGAGTGTGTTCGTTATTTAAATAACCACCTGACTTACAACCATGAATGACCGTCAGCTGGATGCTTATGAAACTGCACACTACTCCATAGACCAATATCTGAGGACTGCAATGTTGGAATGGTATGTTCCCAACACCAATATACATGGCATGAAACAAGGAGATCTAAATTTAGTAACATCACCTACTCTGTTTAACAACACTTTCCCCTACAAATCAAATGTTATGGTGCAGTATTACGTGATACAACAATGTAACATGCAATACTGTGCAAAAGTTTTAGGCACCCTGTTTTTTTTTTAGAACAAACTTTGTTATAGATTTTTTATTTGATGACTTCTACATTATCAAGTCAGTACAAAAACATTTTAGATTCCCAAACATTAGTTTTCTAGCACAAAATTAAATGCTTGACATTTGACATTGACAATAAATGCTTGCAAAATTACGGCTTGACATTTTTCTGAACAATTTTAACAAATAATTCTAAACTGATTAGAAGCTGTTGATTTGATGTTAAAATTATGTATCAACTGTAATAACTTTTATTACAACTGTAAAATGTAAAAAAAATATATATATTAACATTATTATTTATATGGAACTTACTATAAAAGTGCTTTAACTATTTATAACTGTGTTATAATTGAAGCTTTATACCGGTTATAATTCTACTTAAGGTATGGATTTTGTCCAAACCATTACACCAGCACTGAACATGTTTATATGAAAAAACACTTGTGTCACATATAATCTGATGCAACAGAGCCAAAGACTGAACAACATGAGCAAATACAGTGCATGACTTTCTACTGCACACTGGTTGTGGGTGACAAAGAAATTCGAATTTTGTTCGAAAATGAACCAAAGAATACCAAAATAAGTCAGTAAATATGGTTCTTGTAAAATTGAAGGGACATCACATTATACCATGATATACTGTATACTTATATTGCAGGTATACCTATGTATACCTACAATAATTATACAGTGATCAATTTTTAAAAATACTAATACACAGTATCATGCAAGTTTCAGTAGGTAGTCTAAATGTAGCTGGTGGAGGCTAATTAAATTAAACCTTTTTTTTTTTTTTGATGGATACTCTGGTTATAAACTAGAATATCATTACTTCCTTTACTCAAAAACAACAGCTAGCAGGTGAGGTAACATTAACTTAGCTAGATAATAGCTAGCTTCTGCCAGCACCAATTCTAATCCTTAGCTAGCAAAGTTACTTAGCTAGCTACTCGGAAATGCTACCGCTTGCATTGATAAACACAATTTATTAGATTATTTTCTTCTGTTTCTATTTCAAATTAATTCAAGAGGTATATTTAGCAATAAAAGAGTTAAAACAGCAGTGTAACTGCAACATTTTTACACAATAATACTGTTGCCACTGATATGAAATCCAGTTTTCTGATTTATTTAGAAATACTGTAAATTTACAGGGTCATTTTTTTTTACAGTGTATAGTAGAATTTAGCTTGAATTATCGCACAATGCAGCACTCATCTTTTGAGCATAACAAATTTGAGTTTGATGCCTCAGAAACAACAGCACTCTTGTTACTAAGCCACGTGTTACTGACCACAAATAAACGATCATCTGTTCGCCGGTTAAACAAGACATTCAGGTTTATTTCTGTGAGTGGGCTCAGGACAACATGCAAATACCATTGTGTAGGTAAGCATACACAAAGTGTAGTGACTGCAGATAATTTACCAGGCAAACTAGCTAGAAAGGACACACCCAAATACCCAGTCTCACCTACCCACAGTGGCGTGTATAACAATAAGCCATGCAACAGGGAATAATGTTGAAAAATGGCAAACAAGTTTGCAGAAACCAACTTTTCAGTGACGTGTTAAAGCTCTTGCTACAAGAGAATAGTGAATACAGTGTAGCATTTTTCATTTCCTGTATGCCATTCATACCAGAAAAGGAGATGAATACACCTGTATACACCTTAGCTCTCCTGTCATCCAACACCTGTGTAGGGTGTGGCTTCTAAGTGCTGAATAAACAATTAAGAAAAAGACCAAGCCCCTCATAGCCTAAAACAGAAATGTGACAGGAGCAATTTGAGCCTCTCACTAGAACCTGTAAAAGGTCAACTTAACTATGCACACAGCTGTGAACGTCTGCAAAAAAAAAAAAAAACAGGTGGATCCTGTGTACGCCTTGGATTATTAACATTCCCTACATTCTTCCAGGTTACTTTATGGCATGCTTCCAAACTAGCACAAACGTTCAACCGAAACTGTACACAAAGGATTTAAAAGCATTAACGTAATCATTTTTTTCTTTTCTGCGGAGATATTAATTCATTAGTAATGTAGGCTGACAGGCAGCTGAATACAACTGTAAGGATACGCCTCTTAAAACGTCATCTGGTTGCACTTGGCATTTATAGGGTTAAGTGTTGCAGTACGGCATGCCAGGAAAATAGTGGTGAGAGAGAGAGCGAGAGAGAGAGAGAGAGAGTGAGAGAGAGAGAGTGAGAGACAGAGCGAGGGGTGGTCACTCAAGGGGAGAAGAAGCATACAAGACGAGAACCTCACCAGCGACGTCAGAAGACGAACTGCTTGCAGCTATTCTAATCCTTTACCACACCGAACTTTTCAAATCCAACGTTTTCTAAAATTGCAGTCTTACCTTCTTCGAGTTGCCTCTTCCGCTGCCTCCAATTCCACACGACTATCAACGTGACTATATGACCCAAAACCACGAGGGTTGGGAACACGTTTCCAGGGGGGCTCACCGGCATTGGGCCTGGGACTGAATGTCTGCCGGTGATCGCTTACACGCAGCAGAACGAGGCTCAAGGTGAAAGGTGAGGGAGGCTAGAGGGACAGGGGGTGGGCAGAGAGGGGTGTGGTGCTCTCGCTGGACTTTAAACGCCGCAAGCACGATGCATCTATTCTGGATACATGAGCCGAGCGCGCCTGTGCTGCCCCCTCCTTCTCTCTCTCTCTCTCTCTGACTCAGTCCTCCGGCAAAAGTGGCTTAACTTCCTCCCCTCCCTCTTTCCCTCCCTTGCTTTCTCCTTATTCAGTTCATCCAAAAGCTGTCTTCTTAGATTATGTCTGGCTTTTGTTTCTTCACACTTATGTCTTTCTTAACTTTCCTGTCACTATTACACAGCAGATCTTATCTATTCCATGCCACTGGTTTTATTTGATCCATGCAACAAAGATCTTTGTCCTTCCACAGACTCTCATAGGTTTACGTTAATAATACATGAGCTTTTTTCACTGTCTCGGCAACCACGTGCCTGCAAGTAAATAAACACAAAGGTTTGTGTGACTTTTACTCTGATAAGAATCTCTGAAAGAGCAAAACAATACACTGAGTTTAACTTCAGGTTATCTGCCCTTCAAAGAAGGTGAGTTATTCACTCTGCTTATCCCTCACACCATTTATTTGTGCCATTTTCCTCAGCTTCATTTCTGCACTATTCTTACTTGTCTTTCATTCTCATTCATTATGTAACAACTGTATTTGATCCCCTCAGTTAATTCCTTCCTTATGCCTAAACCCTAAAACACATTTGTCCTGACTTCCCAGAAGCCCAAAAGAGCTGGGCATTCAGTCTGTCCATGGGATAGAGTTTACAGGCGCTATTCAAAGATATCATGTTACAGTTCTTAGGAATAAAAAAAATGATCAGAGCTGTGTGCAACTATTAAACTCAATGTGAAAATGTATAGTGAATTTCAGAAATACTTTGTCAGATCACTTTTTGTTTACTGAGTGGACAGAAAGTCCTTGATATTATCATCACTCACTTGGCACCATGTCACAAACTCGCCTGCGTTCACACACAAACACGCCCCTGCAATACAAACATCATAAAAAGCACTGCTTTCCAAGTTAACCTAATAGAGAGTGAGCAGTGTTCCTTCCGCACACACAAAATGTTCTGTTTTGCTTCAACACATACGAGCCTGAAAGTGATACTGCTGCAGACAGCAGGAAGAAATCCAATCCCAATCTGGTTAAATCAGCCACCAGTGTAGCCTTGGGGAAGAAAGTCTGCAGTGTCACTGCCACACAGAGCTGAATAAAGCTGCCACAATTAGATGACATTACACTTGAATTATGTCTGGCATGAAAGAGACTACAAAAGGGTTTAAAAGCAGAAAGGAATCTAAGACAGGTATGTAGCTATGCAACCAGTCTGAGACACTGTCATAAAACACATGCATAAGCGCACATACCCAATGACCTACCATGTATTATCTTCATTTGAAGGTTACTGAAGTTTATTGCAACAGTAGAGAGTGAGAATTGGAGAAAAGGAAAAAAGACAGGACTGAACAAAAGATATACAAAGAGAGGGGTAAAGAGATGGACAGCAGGGTATCCTTATACAGTATGATCTGATCTGCACTGGCAGTATGACAAGGCACTATTAAGCCCAAGTTGTCGGCCATTCTTGAGCCATACTTGAGGTCTGAATTGGAAGTTGGTGATGGACAGAACAAAAGTGGCGTCCTCTAGAGACTATTTTGTCAGCTCACTCTCTCCTGAAGGGTGGGGTCAGTTTCATCTTCCTCAATTTGCAAGATAAACTGCAATCGTGGTGTATGACAGAAAAAAATGACACAAGGACAAAACAGAAATAATAATAATCATCATCATATTTCAGTGCATTATAGGAAATTGTGTCTTTAATATCACACTTCCATATTCTGATAAACTGGTACCTAAAGTTTTAAGCAAGTCATGCAAACAGTCACATGACCTCAAAAAAACTGTCATGTCATTATACACTAAACTAATAACCTTAATAAATACATCACAAAATACTTGCCCCCACCTAGTTGGTCAAGGCCTTAACATATATAACACTAAATACAATGAGGATGCCTCAAAATATGGCTGGGCGATGTGACAAAAATATCATATCACGATACTTGAGGACATTTCTACAATACATGATGTGTCTCCTGATATATAATTTAGTGAACAAAGTGTCCGCAACATAATAGTAAAATAAACAACGTTAAACTGAGTTTGATAAGTACTTTTCTTAAATGCCTACAAAGACAAATATTACGTTTTATTTTTAAAGTCAAACCAACGGCATCCACTCCATACCATTTAATTTGTTATTATTAAAAACTTAAAAAAATACATCACCATACCAACGATATCTCAGAAAAGTGTATTGTGTAATAATTTATCGCAATATCGATATTATATCGATATATATCGCCCCGCCCTACCCCAAAACACATGGCATTTCAGCATCCAAGTCTACACCCAGCCTTAACCAAATGGTCTGTGAAAGCGTCATTGCCCACCTACCATTTAGACGTGGACGGCAACAACAACAGCAGAGGCTCATAGCTGTACCCAGCAGCCTTGTGATCCCTTTCAGCCGAAACAGACACTCGCTGACAATTTAGCACATCTGACCAAAAGAGATGTGTGATGATCAGACCAGAGGGGCGTACAGTAGGCAAAGTGAAGAAGAAAAAAAAAGCTGGGAAAAAAAAAAAAAAGAAAATGCTGGAAGGAAATTGGGAGGGAGAAGGAAAACGGGGGCTGAAGTTTTATTCATCTGCATGGCTCCACATGGCTTTCCACTGTGGAAAAGTACTTCCCTTGTGGTTGTTGTTGGTTGTGACAAGGGGATTCAGGATGGATTCCAACATACACTTAACTGTAAAACATTGGCAAATGTATTTATTTTCCTTCAAGTTTTAACGTTTTAGGAAAAAGTATGTAAGAAACTGTGGACTATGCAAACCTTCTGACAAAGAAGTGTGTGTGCAGCTTCTCAAGCAGCAGTGGGCAGAGCTAAGCATGTCACAAGCTCTATTATTTGGTCCATTGAGGGTGATAAACTGGGATGGACTGGTCTGCATCTCCCACCCTACTCTAACCCGATCCACCAGTCTTTGCATTGAGACACATGTTCCAGGGGCTATGGATCCTTCAACACCCCCACCCCTTCATCAGGTCCCTTAAAGTACCCTTAGCTCCCAGAGTCTGTGGGGATCTGAGAAATATTTTAAGACGTATCTTAATGTTTGGTTCGGGCCTGGGAATTCTACAGTAGGCCAAACATTTCCCAAGCACATTGTCTAAGTCAAAGTCATATGCGAATGCCAGAGACTTTGCTCAAAGCACTTTTGGAAAACTTCTCATATACAACATGGATTTAATTACAAACTAGATGACAGAATGCACTGTGTTTATTTGAGGCTAGACATTTTTATACTAGACACATGGATGAATTTATACTATTTATAGTCAGTGGTTGCTTTATGCAGATAAAATCTACATTGACTGTAGTTTTAATATTTACAAAATTAAACCCTCTAACCATGTTCTCTCATACTATAGTGAATCAGATGCCATGCACAGTATTCCCTGTTAATCAGCTGCATAACACCAGGCTAAATAAACACTGCTGAAACTTTTTCATGGAGACTGAGCCCTCTCTCTAAATGTCTGAGCCCAATTCACTTATGCAGCTTGAATATAGATGTCAAATTGTGCCTACCTTGGCCCTGTTGGATCAAATCCTCCATGAAGAATCTACCATCATCAAACTCCATCACAGCTAGCCTAAGGTTCAAACCACAAAAAAACTCAAACACACTGGGAAAAGAACTGAGAGCTTGTCGTGTCTTTCGTCTTTCTGACTGTAGTCTTTATTTCCTGCAGGCAGGACTGCTATAGTTGGGAATAGTCATTATTGGCAAAATCAAGGGTGGTAACGTCTAAATGTGATCTTCAGGACTACTGGAGTGAGTCAATTGCTGCCCGTTCAAGTGAGAGAGAGGGAGAGAGAGGAGAAACAAGGAAGGAAAAAACTAAATGGAAGCTAATTGGACTCAGATCTCCCGCTCCTACTTCGTCATTTATCGGCCTGGGAATGGAAACTTCTGGCGCAGCACATGATGGGGCGTTTCAAGAAGTCTACCCACATCACTGAGTCATTATGGCCACATGATGAATCAAGCTCCAGGCTGTCAAAAGCATCACCTTAGTGTCTTTCTTTCCGTTCTATAGTCTGCAGACAGATTTCTTCAGATTTTAGTGAAATTTACCGCCAGCAGGTGGCAACATAAGAACATATAGATTATAAAACCACACATGGGAGAATTTGTCACTGCCAGATTCTGTAAACATTCTTTTGATGAGCCATTTTCTGTCCAACGGTTTTCCCCTAGCTGTAAAATTAGCATTACCGCTGTGGCCACTGGGTTCTTGGTGCTCATAACTGCCTCCTTCAGTGTCGGCACATTTTTCTTAAGGTTGAGAAAAATGAATCTAGGAAACTGTCTGGAAGCTATTAAATTATATGCAGTACAACAGGTCAGCATTTTAGTTTTAAATAGACTGGTAATGCATTTTTTTTTTTTTGGCATGTTAAGAACTTTTCAAGCACAGCTTCATGCACATAGTATATTTGACTATCAAACAGCTTTCTAGATGTGGGTTTGTGAGTGAATGACTGAGTGAATGATAAATTAAGAGAGACCACAGCAGCTGCAAGAGCAACAGCAGCTCCCTTTATAAATATTTGCAGCATATGTATGCCTGTAAAAACCAGATGGTCCAGAAAGCTAACCAGGGAAGCCAATGTTTGGCTACAATGCATCATTCCCCCATTTTCCTTCCCATACTACAATATATAGCAGAGGAGGCAGGCCAACTTTTTCTGTATTAAGTGTTCCTTTGGAAGGAACAGGCTGGCTTGGGTGGACTAGTCTAGTTTGAGTTGCTGGTAACTTTTGCTCATTTCCAGTCCTGTAACAAATAGTCCTATAACTATATATTGCATCCTGAAATACTTGATGCAAGTGAAATGTAAAGAAATATAATTTATATAAAGGAAATGTGGAAAATGGTCCCCACACTTTCAAGTTTGGTCAGGTATAATGGCCTTTCTTGCCATTATACTGGAGTTGTACCTGTATCTGGTTGTATGCTTGGTTTTATAGGACAATAAGCTCTGATGAACTTAAAACCCACTTCATGGAAGGTCATACCTAAGTTGCCTGGTCTACAGCCAGTACTGTTGGGAGCTTGTTGTTAGGAATGTCCCAATAGTGTTGATTGTCAATTTTATGAGATCATTGGGAACAAAAATGAAGTAGGTATCTTGGTGTTGGAAAAATGGTACTTCCATGAATTACGTTAGATACAATTTTTGGAGGAAATGATGTGGGTGCAGGTAGATATTTCTCGTACTGGTACCAACAGTTTTGCCTGCAGGCAATGTCTCCCTCATAAAGCCTTTAGACCTCAAGTATCCCATGGTACAGATCACATTAAGAGTGTGCTATCAGGATAAAGTGGTTAATGAAGATGAATCAATGTTACCAGGATGTTTTTCTATTTCAGCCACAAAAACTCCATTTTGAAAGAGCACAACAAAAGCCACCTGCAAGTCTGAAAACAGCATAATTATTCCCATCATCACTGTTTTCTAGACAGGAGAAAAACAACAACAGTGCAGTTGATATCACTTCTACTAATGCACCAATGGAAAAACTGAGTTAGATTCCAACTTTTAAAAAATGCATCAGTACAGTCATCTTCTTGTCATTGTTTTTATTTCCTTTTCCCCCTTCTTATGTTTACTGTTTTGGAAATTAAAATTCAATTCAACAATGGATAAAAGGAAAAGCTTGCACCATGTCAATTTCCTTTGGTAAGCATTGCTCTCTCGGGTGCTGCCTGAATCAATGCAAATGCAAACTCTTTGTACGTTTCACGGAAAGACGCAATTTAAACGGGAGGCAAACTGGAAGAAGGAGGGAAGAAGTGATATGGGGGGAAAAAAGCGAAAGAACAAGGACTGAAGGTAAAAAAGTTGAGCCTTATACTGTCTGAACTTGTCCAACCCTAAGAATGCACATTTGTGTATACTATACAGAGATCTCAAGGGCACATGTTTGAAATTTCACAAGAAGGCAATGAGAATGTACATTTCTGGTCAGTGTGTGCCTTTATGTTCTTTGTACAGAAAATGGCACAAAGGACTGCAATCCTTATGAATTAGGTACCAATAGCAGTACCTCCTGGCAAAGTACCACATATCACCTTCAGAGTAAACACCCTCAAAACATCAGAGTCCATGCACTACTGGCGCCTTGTCTATTCTAAGCACCACAACACTTGAAAGGGAACCTCATAAAAAAAGTCCACAAGTGGCATAACCAAGTAAAGAAAGGAAGACACGCCTCCACCAAAGATGACCCACAATACAAGTTTAGAAAACGACCTCATATAGTATTATTAAAATCTCTGTAAAAGAAAGAAAACATGCTACTTAATGATGCAGCCCTATTTGCAGCAAGAAGAACCCAAGCTGGGTGTTAATTCTATTAGTAAGGCCTTTTCCATTCTAATCTTCACAACTGCATCCTGTTCTGTAATAAGAGCCTGTACATAATATTAAAGAATATATTCATAATGATTACATTTGCTCATTCGGCTGACATTTATTTACAAAACAACTTGCAAGTGAGACAGGACACAACCAAGCAGTTGAGAGTTAAGAGTCTTGTTTAAAACCATTGAGCCACCACTTGTTCTTCAGGTACACCAGTGCTGAAAAACAAGCCTCACAGAGATAGGTTGATGCGAATGGGACATTTCTTTTTCAGTGCCATGTCACTAAGTTCTCGGTATTCGGCATGCACAGATATCCAAAAATCCTCCAGTGGCTTCTCGGTGAACCTCTGTGTACAATCGTTTAAAATAAAAGTTTTCCCACGATCCCCGTTCTACTGCTTTGCGACCCACAAGAGGTCCTTGCAGGCAAAATGCATCAGTAGAAGCAACATGTAAGTGTTTTGCTTTACAAACATGATGACTGGTCAAAAAAACAAAAAAAAAACAAAACAATCACAAGTAGTCTAAACTAAAGAGACTATAAACATTTTGCTTTTTTAATAGTCTTTGACAAAGACTTCAAGGCATTCAAAACAGCCATGTGAGCTACCAGTT
Organism: Cranoglanis bouderius; assembly: GCA_023630585.1. Lineage (NCBI taxonomy): Eukaryota > Metazoa > Chordata > Actinopteri > Siluriformes > Cranoglanididae > Cranoglanis > Cranoglanis bouderius. The sequence goes on from CM042551.1 coordinate 8,108,982, forward strand.
GACCAGAGCTATTTCACGTTATTAAGTGACTCGTAAATCAAAATGGTCATATGCCATGTTCATAACACTTAAATCCACCTATAGGGCACTGATCACTGATGAAAATACTGGAAATGAGAACATATTGGGGAAAAATGGCAATGTTTCATAAAGTGGATAGACAGATGCAAGTGCAGAATTTTTGTTTTGTTTTGTTTTGTTTAAAACCAGTATAGCAGAATATTACCAATATACAGAATAAAGGACTGGGCAATACTAAGAAACATGAGGCAGACAAACTCAGTAAATGTGAAGTAGGCACTTAAAAAAAAAACACTAACCAAAACAAGACGTGTTATTTAGACACAAGGCTAGAGTGAGACTTCACAAAGTGAGGCTGAAAGTTTGGATGATTTAAAGGGAATAGTGTGATTGCACACAGGTGGGTGTAATTAGCAGTCAGGTGACTGGGCGTGACATAGGAGCTTGACTGGAGTTGAAGTTTGAGCTTGATGTGTTGAAGCTGTGGGCTGATCATGGGAGTTGTAGTCTACAACTTGGGAGTTGCATACATGGGCGTGGCACAATGGTCCTAATTTTATCTTAAAAGTAAGCCTTTTGATAAAGACATTTTAATTAAGATAACTATAACAGCATAACAACACTCATCATTGTACAAATAAAGTGGTACAAAGTAAAATTTGATCTTGTTAGATTTGATGAGATTAGATCAGACCTGCTCTAAGCATTTGCATTTTAAAAAAAAGAAAGAGGATGTGTGTGTGTGTTTTATATATATATATATTTAAAAAAAAAAATATATATATATATATATATATATATATATATATATATATATATATTTCTCACTGGCAAAAGCAGTTACAGCATTGACAAAATACATTAGTACTGGTAACTCACTATCTGCTGTGGATGGTTCTACATGTAAACAATAAAAGACTTGTTCTTCCCAAAAACAGCTTATGTCTAAGTCTTAAGATTGTTTCAGTGATTAATCTCACCTGGATGTTGTGTATTTATCCACAAGCTTTCTCTTTCTCCCTGCCTTTTAATACAAGCTGGCACACTGGATTGTGGACTATGTAAGACATTAAAGGTTATGTTTCCTTCAAAAAATAAAGGCACCATTATATTCAGACATTCAATTTGGACATGACTTGATGCCTTCTTGCCTCTGAATGCAACTGTAATGAACAGCATTTTTTACGTTTCAGACACACCCTAAGTCACTACGTCTAGAGAGTCATGCATCCTTGTGATCACGGATTTCTAACTTTGCTTTCCTCCATGATACCAACGCCAAACAAATAAAAAGTTAAAGACTGCCAAAGGGATCATTTCTGATAGAAGAGATACAAAAAGCATCAGAAAGACTTCATCATCTGTAATTAATAACAAAGAGTCTTTAGAAAAATGTATGGCCGAAGATAACCCAAAGTGGATGTGTCTCACATGTGCCTGAGTGAAGTTAATTTTGTTGATGACAGTTAAGACAAAAGGCATTCCATCAACAACCTTTACCACTGACAAAAAAGGATAACTAATTAACATTTCAGCCTTGTACTCTAAATCTATGACAAAATGCAATGACATTTTCCTCAACTACTAAAACCAAGACTAAAACGTCTATTGGACAAAGGTGCACTCACTTCATACTGTGCAAAGGCGATTATAGTATGTAATATGTATGCTAACCTTAAAGCCTATAGTGGTTGCAGAAACATGCTGTTGAACTCCTTGTTTTATTACATAGCCAACCCTTTTGACTACAATGGCATTAGTTCTGTGATAACATTATTATTATTATTATTATTATTATTATTATTATTATTATTATTATTATTATTATTATTTTAGGTTTTTCTTATTAGGCTAATGTAATACTAGCAACTAGTCATTGAAATGATCTAACATTTATCATGGTGGGTACTGGTAGCTCAGTGGTTAAGAAGTTAGTCTACTAATCAGAAGGTTATGAGTTCAAATCACTGCCAGCACTACCAACCTGCCACTGTTGGGTGCTTGCGCAAGGCCCTTTATCCTCAACTGCTCTCTGGGTGCCACAGCAAAAATGGCTGCCCTCTGCTCTGGGTGTGTTCACGGCTTGTAGTGTGTGTGTGTTCACTATTCACAACTTCTAATGTGTGTGCACTAACTTGAATGGGTTAAATGCAGAGGACAAATTCCAAGTATGGGTTACCATACATTGGCTGTTGCTTTCACTTATTAGCTTTCTTTAATCACACTGCCTGAGCATTTAGCATCAGCTCTGTTAACAATACACTATAGGTAACAATGTGCCAGTATGCTAAATTATCATTAACCCATGTTCAACAATAGGAGTTTATGGACATTGAGAGACTGCATGCTTTCTCCAAGCACCATAATACTCATAAAGACAGAGACAGAGAGAAAAATGCCCTTGCGTTAATGAAAATAACAGCACTTCAAGCTCCATGATGATTACACCTCTGTTTCTTAGCATTACTCACATATAAACCTGAATATGTGCTGTTCTAAAGGTCAGACTGGAAAAACTGCAACAGTTACTTTAAAAATAAGCACAGAAAACTGGCAAAGACTGATGGAAGTATGAGTGTATCTATAAACAGTCATGAATATTGCTTTTGGACATGGCAGATGAATGCTTGGTCAGCTTATCCTTTAAAATGTGGGCACACTTTCTTTACCAGAGAGTGCACCTATCCAAAACATTGGCATTATTTTTTATTACTTTGACAAATAAAAATGAGTGAATTTAAAGCATGATAAAGTAGACTATATTCCGTGTACGCATTACGATTTCATGACGTTAATTTAGTATGTTAAAGGTTCAAGTTTACATTTACATTTATTCATTTAGCAGATGCTTTTATCCAAAGCGACTTACAAATGAGGAAATACAAGCAAAAGTTGTGCAAACAAAAAATAAAATATATAATAACAGAATATGCCAGATCAAGTGCTATTTTACATTGTTGAATAACAGGGGTCATTTAACAAGTCATACTGTTAAATTAAACCAGATTTGCAGTGATTAATGTGATAATTACAACTAGGTCTATTCATGAAGCAATATATTGGCAAAATACTATACACCTGTTTGATGTTTATTTCAATGCTTAACATCATATCATTAATGTGTGATTGTATAATTCAGTCCTCATTTTCAATTTTTTCAGTTCTGATCCCATCTCTGAGACATTTCCTAAAGAAAAATCTGGCAACTTGGTGGTGTGAACTACATGCAGGTCATTTGCATATACTGAATGAGCTGTGCAGAAAATCAACTTGCATAACCCGACTCTGAATATGAGTAACTTTCTCGATGTGAATCTGAAAATGACCCTTAGTCTGTAGATGGGGCAAGTTGGTACAAAGTTTCACTTCATTTCACCCATAAAATTACTGGGTTACTAAGGATTTTGTAGGGCCTTGGGGTATCTGACTGCATTCCAGAGATGCCGTTAGGTCCATTCAGCTCAGCGATGACAGATTTAAGACATGTAGAGTTGACAGTACACTCCAGAGTTGACGGTACATCTCCCCCAAGGTATTTAACACACATGCAGACAAAGACAGTCTTAACATTTTGACCTTCAGGTCAAAGGTAAATAAAGCACAGCATTATTTGGAACCTTTAGGTAAAAGAGTAACGCAGTACAAAGATGAGCTTAACACGTACAGAGCATTGGTTTATTATTGCAGTTATTAAATGACCTGACCAGCTTTAAGTACAGCTAAGCTCTCCTCCATCCTTGGATATTTGGCCCAAGTAATATATGCTACATCCCTGGACGTATTTTGGTTTTCTGGGTGTGTCTCTCACTCTCTCTCTCTATTATGTGTTTAGGATATCCCAGAGGACAATCAGATATGATGCAGGATTGGTTGATCTGGAATGATATCATCATAATTGAAGAATATAAAAAGGAAACTGCCAGTGATGTTTGAACCCATCACGTCAGTCCCAGTTTACAGCCAACACCCTTCTATATATTCCAGCTTTATACTAGTTTCATGCTTTGTTGATTCTGTGCTCTGTGCCATTCTTTGAATTTTGTATACAGCATTATGCTAGCTTTTGTATTCTGTTGATGTTGTACACTGTAGGTTTATGCTAGCTCTGTAAATTATGTATATAAGCTATGTGCTCACCTGTACTTGACACATGTAAACATTGAATCAATTCATTCTTTAGTTTTTGCTTGTAATTGGGAAGGTGCTTTAAAAATCTCAGTTAGCGATAAACCCTAAACAGACGCAGTATATAGTACTTAGTACTGACATACAAAGTACTATATACTGCATTTGTTTAGGGTTTAGTATTAATAATATGCCTTTTCAAACACCATACATAGTTTAATGAAAGGAGCTGGAGTCAGAGCTGTTTTATAGGCCACTGCAGTTCACCTTGCAGGCAGCAGAGGGCTCTAAAAAGGGCCCTTAAAATTACAAACAGCCCCTTTAAAGCTTTTGGCAGATACTAGGCTTATAAACCCCATATCCAACCCATACTGGGCTCTCTCAATCACTCCTCTGTTGCATTCATGCAACAGAATTTCTGTGCAGTTATAGTTGTCTACAGACCATAAACCGCATCTCTGATTCTGGTATGTTGGAAAAGGATTCAGGCAAATCAGACACACTCAAGAGGCTCTTACACACTTACACAGACACAGTGGACCTCTTTTTCTTATTAACAAAGCCTCAATTGTCTAATAAATGGTATGTAAGTTACTGAATATATAGGATGTAACAGAACCTCTGAGGAGTTATGAATAATTCTTTCTCTTTATTATTATTATCATTATTATTATTATTATTATTATTATTATTATTATTATTATTATATGTAGTAGTAGTAGTAGTAGTAGTAGTAGTAGTAGTTCTGTAGGTTATATGTGCTCTTATATTGTCTCAAATATGTAGAAACAGAAACAGAATTACATAGATGACAAGAACTTTTTTTTTCACTGGAGAAAAATTATATCATAATAAATTACCATAAGCTGATCCCATGATTCAGCAGTCTGGACAGACCCAGACACAATATATTTAATTATAGAGATCAGTGTTTCTGTGTTTTTAAATTATAAACACTTAAACAGTCAAAGTTTTTGTTTTTTTTTCTCCAGGTCTGGACTTCTATTAGATCATTTTTTGGGGAAGCACAGGCACAAGGCAGAACTGCTCAGGAGCAATCAGTCAAAAGTGGTGATTAACCAAATTGGAGCGCTGTAATGATGCAAATGGAATAATCTCATGAATGCAAAAGCCAGGGACAGGAACAGCTCCATGGCAATGTGAGACAAAGGCAATGTGCAGGATGCAGGAAGCACATTTAGTGAGAAATATGGTGAGGGCTGACTCACTGATGCTACACTTTTAAAAGCTGGCCATCACACAAATGCACACAGAGTGACTCAGCTTTTCAGCTCCTGGTTGGGTGTGGTCACTAATGACTGTGCTTGGCTATGACCGCTGGACACAGCAGGGACAAAGTACAAACAGAGCCTGTGCAGGACAGTGATTAAAACTGTCTGATAAAAAGATATGCTGTCAATTGCAATAAGAAAAAAAAAACTGCATGGCTCTTTTAGACAGATCCTAAATATATAATTATAATTACAAAATATAACTCTTTACATACACTTTTAGAAAGATGAAACCATCATTGGTTCTTTGGATGGTTAAGAGTTCTTAGCATTAAACCAGGTAAAAGTTTAAATCTAAAATGCATTACAATTTCAGATTTAATCTTTTTTTTTTTTTTTTTTTTAAGAGGGTACATCATATCACATGACTAAGCTTGTTCCCTGATAACAAATACTGTTTTTTCTTTCTTTAAGGGTGTGGTCACATGGGCAGTACAGTCTTACCCATTAATTCCACCCCAACTCTGACTTCAGATCACATTTCTTTTGCTCTTGATCAATTGCTCCTATGCAATTCATGAAATCTACATGAATCATATGTAGCATTTGATCTAATCTTATATCTTTGTTATATGTTCTTTTTAACATTTTTCTAAATGCACAGATTTTGTCTTTACAAACGTATGCTACTGGAGATAAAGTCACACTAGTAAAATAACGCACAAATATTACATGCAATTAAAACAAAGAATTACTTTTAGACTTTAAGACTAATTGTTCACCCTTTACTCACTAACTAAAGGTGGGCAAAGAGTGGCATAGCAAAGGCGTATATTGGTAAACCGATAGCAAATGAGAAAGGCTACAGTATATTTTGATACCATGCACAATTCTGCATCAGTATTGGTCAAACTCGATAATGTGCAAACTGAAGTGTAATTCTTTTGAAGAAATGAAAATTAAAAGAGCAGTGCATGTGAATGAACCCATTTACACATGGACACAGTCACAATACAACTATTTGTCTCAAACAGCAGAAAATATCAAAAAACCATAAACATAGCAGTTCATTCATAAAACATCATATAAGGAATCCTTTGTTTCTTCTGTGTATCATGATTTGCTGTCAGGGTTGGCACAATTCAGCTGGAATAAGCTCTTTGTTTTCTGCATTCTTTGGATTCACCACCCACATCCTGTCATCCACTACAGGAATGTGGTCCCTTAGAATGACCTTCTTCAAACATGACATTTTTACTCCTTATGAGCCCCAACAATCTAATCAAAGCTGATCTGACACTTTAAAATAACATATGTGTATATATATATATATATATATATATATATATATATATATATATATATATATATATATATATATATATAAGCAAACAAATTGTACTAATGGCTGGTCTGCAAAATTATAATGCTGTGTTTCTAAGGTGTCGAAGGTGTAGCTAATCATAATTTCTACATTTTAGAAATTTTATTAAAATATTAGTACTGATACATGGGGCATTCTGATGAATTTATCTATGTACAGTATATGTTACATTTATATACTGGGATGGTATCAGATGTTTGGGTTTTATACATATTAACTCTCACCTTTTATGCCTTTATGTAAACTAAACTAAAGAACATGAAAGAATATTGTTTTACTCATACACACCCTTGTTATCTAGTTCTGTTTTAATTGTCTCACCTCAAAAATCACAGGAATGTGAAATGTGCATAAAACACTCAAAAGCATGAAAAGAGTAGGCTGACTATTAATCATTACCTGTGGATATGAAACATATCCGCTACCTAGATTCAATGCATTAAGGTACTCTTAGACCATTGAAAATGTGCAAAATGTTCACTGTATACTGTACATTTGCAAACGAGACAAATTCAACACCAGAAATTAAAAAAAGAATTATGCAGATGAATGCAGCTCTAATTTGCATGATTTTTTCCTCGGTAGTGAAAGCTTCTGGATGTGACCCAGGATGCAAAGCTTCTTCAGCCGCCCAGCCTCATGAGGTTTCCTCCCTGTTATTATATTCCATCACACCGCACCGCGTGGCAGAGCCAGGACCAGAGCTAAGTGGAGTGCTCTATAATTTAACTACTGACAGAGCTCAGAGAAGAAATAAACCAAGCAGGATGAAAATCAAATGCTTCAGGCTGTTTGAGCATACGATGAGAAACTGTGCACAGTTGCAGAAGCTGAAGAGGAGCACTGGTATTATAAATATAAATATTGTGGGTTTAGAATTTTACAGTCCAGAAAGTACAATTTGTGCTTCGTTATATACAAATTACTCATTTGTGTGTAAAGGTTTTAGCAGTTTCCTTTACTGGCTCTGAAATGTATTCATTTATGGGGCAAAAAAAAAAAAAACCTTGTGGAATAATTGTTGCCAAACTGACCCAAAGCCAAGAGAAACAATGAAAAAAAATCACAATGCACAACTTGGTGAACAATATCAGAAAATAGCAGGGGCATGGGTGTCCCTTTGTAAGGGAATTTGATGGGAACTGAATTCAAAGGAGGCCCCAGAGGGGCATTTATACATAGTGGTGGCTCAGCGGTTATGATTGTAAGCTAGTGGTCAGAAGATTGTGAGATCAAACCAAAGGGCTGCCACAGAGTTACTGCTTGATCTAGATAGTAAACTATTAACTGATCAGTAATACCAGTATACCAGGATTGTATCCTGTCTTAACTGTAAATTTTATAATTATCAGCAAGAACTTTGTCATTATACTTTAAGCAAAGGAATGCACTCCAGGTGGACCCTCCCAGAATGCAGACTTGCAATTTAGGTCCTCTTGACCCACTCCACCATCAGCAGAGTTGGGAAGTAACAAAGTACAATTACTTTCTTACTGTACTTAAAGGACACCTACACCCTGAAACACATTAAAAATGTTTATAGTGAAATATTTGTGATGTGTTTAGTAATAGTTCTGGTGCTAATTTTTTGGTTGGTGCTGCATTTTCATTGTTTCTGTAAGAATGTAATGGTTGCAGAGGGACATTGCTAGAGCTGTTACAATGGTGTTTAATAGAAGGCAAACTTTCAACTATCTCAAACATTAGTGATAATGGTCAGGTTTTGCTTCTTTTCGGGTTTTGCTTCTTTTCTAACTCAACATTGTGTAGTAGAGGTCAGAGACATATTAATGAGAAATCTGAAGTAGAAGTAGTGGAGACTGTAAACATAGGTCTCAAAGTATCAGAATGCAATGCAGCTATACAATGCAGTTGCTCTGAGAAATGATAGAGTTTTTGTCTCAGATAGTTAGCAACAGACAATCAACAGGCAATAAATCTAAAGTGAAAATAGACCAACATGTCAATGAAATAAGTTAAAACTAAAATAAAGTCAGATAGCAGTTTCATTCTAAAAGAAATCTTAGATGCCATTGAAGATCATATGTTACTTATAAAGATTAATATGCAATACCTTTAGGGTGGATTTTTCCTTTAATATAGTTTTGTTCTGTACTTTACCTGAATTTTTCTTTCAAGCAGAACTTTGACTTTCACTCACCACATCTCAAAAGCAAAATCTCTACTTTCTACTAACAACATTTCTCTATAATCATATATTTATAGCCATAAAGTGACCTTTTAGAATCAGACAGCTTCAAGAAGTTGATCTAAATTACTAACAAATCTAAACTCTTCTAGATGAGACAGCAGGAATGAGACTTAACACCTATCACTGTAATCCATCTACTACTACAGCACTGTGAAAAAGTATTTGCCCCCATCCTGATTTCTTCTGTTTTTGTGTATAATTTCATACTAAATTGTTTCAGAATTTAAAACAAAATCTAAGATAAAACAAAGGCAACCTGAGTAAACACAAAATACAGTTTTAAATGATAGTTATTTATGAAGCAAAAAAAGTTATCCAATACCAACTGGGCCTGTGTGAAAGTGTATTTGCCCCCATAGTTACTAATTGCCTAAATCTATGAAACCGCATTCATAATGGGGTTCAGCTGGACTAGACACAACCAGGCCTGATTACTGCAAACCCTGTTCAATCAAATCAACACTTAAATAGAACTTTTTCAACAGCATGAAGTTGGTTAAAAGGTCTTACCCAGTAACACACTATGCCAAAGTTAAAAGACATTCTAGAAATGATGAGGAAGAAGGTGATTGAAATGCATCAGTCTGGAAAGGGTTACAAAGCTATATCAAAGGCTCCGAGACTCCAAAGAACCACACTGAGAGCCATTATCTCCAAATGGAAAAAACTTGGCACAGTAGTGAACCTTCCCAGAAGTGGCCGACCTTCCAAAATTCCTCCAAGAGCACAATAAGTACTCATCCAGGAAGTCACAAAAGAGCCAAGGACAACATCAAAGGACCTACAGGCCTCTCTTGCATCAATAAAGGTCACTGTTCATGACTCTACTATCAGAAAGACACTGGGCAAAAAGAATAATTCTAACCCAGAAGAACTTTAAGGCTCATCTAAATTTTGCCAAAACACACCTTGATAATCTTCAAACCTTTTAGGAGAATGGTCTGTGGATTGATGAGTCAAAAGTGGAACTGTTTGGAAGACTACTCTCTACCAGAAAATCCTAAAGGAGAATGTCCGGTCTTCAGTCCATAAGTTGAAACTCAAGAACAACTGGATTATGCAGCAAGACAATGATCCAAAGCATAGGAGAAAGTCCACCACTGAATGACTCAAAAAAAAGCAAAATTAAACGTTTTGGAGTGGCCTAGTCAAAGTCCTGATTTGAACCAATTGAGATGTTGCTGCAGGACCTTAAACAGGCAGTTCATGCTTGAAAACCCTCCAGTGTGGCTGAACTAAAGCAGTTCTACAAAGAAGAGTGGGCAAAAATTCCACCACAGTGATGTGAAAGACTGATCTCCAGTTAGCGTTTGGTTGCAGTTATTGCTGCTAAAGGTGGCACAACCAGATTTGAAGTTTAAGTGGGCAATTCATTTTTCACATAGGTGATAGGTGTTGGATAACTTTTTTTTTTTTTTTTTGCATCAATTAAAAAAATTAAAATAAAAACTGTATTGTGTGTTTACTCAGGTTGCCTTTGTGTTACGTTGTATTTCGTTTGAAGATCTAAAACTATTTAGTATGAGATATACACAAAAAATAGAAATCAGGATGGGGTAAATACTTTTTCACAGTACTGTATGTACACTTTGAAACTATTAGTATTCAACTATTTTGTGTTGTCAGAGTTATCGTTAATAGAGTTAATAGTTAACATTTGAGAGATACGGAATATGTTCCTTTCCCATGTTCCTTGGTTCCTTAGTGTAAGGACCACTAATTTACCATCAGTAACCAAAAGGATTTGGGCACTTTTATCACCTCTGAAAGTGAGTTCTTTGGCATACCAGAAAAGCAGAACTCTAAAGCACCAGTAGTGGCTTAGTGGTTAAGGCTCTGGGCCTTGTGAGGTTGTAAAAGCTTCTTCCTGTTCTGGAGCATTTAGTGTCAGATGAGTTGAAGAGGTCAGCTGCCACAAAGCATACTTACTCTGCTCTGGAGACCATTAAACCTCCCACACCCAGAAATTAGAGCACAAACAGCAGCTTACCTGAAAATAGAAGAACATAAAAGAATACAAATGTTAGCTGCCTTTTTTTTTTTTTTGGCACATTTTTCAAAGGTTTTTTTTTTTTAATGTCACACATTACAACCTGGGTGGAGGTGGTAGTGTGAGAGATAGAAAACAGATGCCAGTTCAACAGGAAAATCTGTTAAAGAGATCAGACAGACCCAAATGTGCTGCCTATTAAAACAGGGTGGGACAAAATGAAAACAAAACACAATAGATGTAAGGAAATGGCGATGGTGCGAGTGAGTGAGAAGGATGTTTGTGTAGCAGTAGTTTATTTTCATCTATAACACTTAACTTAATACAACACTTAACTCTTGATTAAATATTGTAATGTCCCTAATGCACGGCTCTCTCAGCAGTTTAGAGCAGGAGGAGAAGCTGTGTACTGTTGTGGCAGCGCCACCTGCTGGGAATTGAAATAAGGAAGTATAAAGCAGGGCGCACCCACATGGGTCAGTGTGTACAATAGTTTCCTCATCTACTGTAGCTTCGACTGATGAGATGAAATTGATTAAAAATAATAATTAATTAATGTGTTTATCAAAACTGTGGCCATCCTTTTTAAGGCCATCCTGCCTTAAAAATCCAACACACAGCCATCCTATAGGTGGGATAAAGATACTGTCTTAAGGGTGTCACTACTTCTTGATTCTTGAGTAGGAGAGATTGATGTTGTGATTTAATTTGGCTAACTAGCAAACCCCAGTTTTGGACCATTTGGACTATTTCCTCTTGTATCTGCATACATTTGTAGATTTGGTGTACTGCTCACCTTAATTTTGTATATAGCCCAGTTTCCATACACCATTTTGCAACTTTTTTTTTTTTTTATCCATAAGTGACATTTTTAGTGTTTTTGGCCCTGGTAGGTTGTACAACAGTCATCTGAGCATCTTACTGAGGTGTGAAACTGAAAAGCACACTTTCATTGAATTGAAATATCTCCTGATATCATACTAATACAGATAACCAGTTTATATTTACAACCTGGCATGATGTACATTGGCATTATGATAATTGGTGTCTGTGTTCAATTTGTTAATAGAAACTGTAGCATTTTGACCAATCATTCTCTTAAAGCTTGAGGCAGACAAAATCAGATGTGACTGTTGAAGTTGGCACTGAATATGTCCTTGAAAAATACTTAAATCATATGGTTCTAGTTCAAGTTCATACCAGTTCATTTCAGTAATAGCATGATGGAAATGTCATTTTTATTCCAGCTCTGATGGACTTAGATTTTCCCTCAATAAATAACAGTGAGAGGATTTGTTAGAACATTAAGTAAAATTAACTGCAAGGTTTTTTTAGAAGTGCATGGAGAAGTGTTTCAGCTACTCTTGCTGTTTTCATATAGAAATACATGAGGGAAAAAAGAAGCATATAAACCTGTCAAATATCAGCTAATGTCAGGAACTATTATGAACATGTAACACTTTTCATTACGTTTTAGTTCATGGCTTTAGTACCCAGGTTTGAAACCTTTAGCTGTAGACTGGTATATGAGGACCGTCTTATATAAGCTCTACTCCCAGCTGCTACAGAAACACTCACGCTATTTCACAGTATGATGCAGTCATGTGAGATGCAAAACTAATCACACAAAAAATAGCCCAGGCACTCACAGAGACGTGCAGTTATTTTTGGATAAAGCTACAGGACTACATGGACTATCTTTTACATATTGAGGTGGAGAATATTGGCAAAGGGGCAAATGCAAAGAGCAGGCCTACTATAGCTGCTTCATTTTATAGAAATGTTTCTCTAACTTCAGCTGAAATTCAAAAAGCAAATTTGTAACCATATATTAGAAGTTTTTATTTCACTGAAGTGCACAGGATAGGAAAATCAATACGAAAGATGGAAACATGGGCACCTGGAGGTATACATTTTAGCAAGAAAGAAAGCAAACAAAAAAAACAAACAAGTGAACAAGATACTGTTGATTAAATAAATAAACAAACAAACTAATGACTAAATAAGTGAATTAATTAATACAGTAAATAAATAAAACAAACAAATAAATAATAAATACATTTAAGATTTTTTTGTTTCAGTTTTGACATCAAAATTATGGACAGCGCTATTGTCTGTTTTTAGAAATTGCTATTAAAATTGCGGAAGTACTAATAGAAAAAGGTATTTTAAAAATAGTGATGAGTATAAAAACCCATATTTTTTCACTTGATACTTTTCTTTTAACATAAACATCTTATTTTCCTTTTAGTTGCCCCCAAACCGGACAGCAAGAAATGAAACTGGCTGAAATGTCAAGAATATTAAATTTAATCGAAGTTAGCATAACAGTGATAACATCTAAATGGCCATTTGAAGCATGACTCATCATCTTACTGCTGTTTTTGCAGATTACAAGATATTATGAGATGCAGATACACTGTTTTGCTTTACATTAATGGGCTTTAGTCAGCATCATTTCTTACTTCCTCTCTTTTTGCTATGAGAGCATCTCCTACTGGCACTGGGTACATGGTTTAGATAATATAAAAATGCTTAATAAAGCACACAATATGTGATATATGATGATCACGAGGACAATATGATATGGCGTAGTTATGCATAGACGTGGGCTTAATAAGTAATATGATAACATACAGTATTTCTGAAGCAAAAACAATAGAAACATCTACCTGTTCAGATTTGTTTTTTCTTCGTGTCATTCAGAAAGCAATGATTTGCTGTATAAAATGGTTGTGTGTATGAGGAATGTGGCTCAACTTGAAGGATCAGTTTGCATGTGGCTTTTACTTGTGTTAAAAAAAAAAAGAAGAAGAAGAAAAAAAAGATTTTATCAGCACTTGTGAATAGAATTTATCTGTTTTGTCCAGATAAACGATCACAGCACACAAGCCTCACCCAGAGCAAAGGAAAAGATAAAGTAATATTACAGGCCATGTGAGCTGCATATACATGTACATATGGTCAGTTATTAAACTGAACAGTGATTGAACATTCTGTAGTTCAGTCACTGCATAAGCACATAGCAACTGTTCTGGGATCACATTTCTCTTCCAAAAACCAGAATAAACAACTGGGTTCTTTGCTCTGAAATGTGCTTTTGACATATTTGATAATGCATCTATTGCTATGATTCAGAATCTGATATTTCTTTCACTGGTTCTTATTATTGGCAGAAAAAACACACAATTTAGCATTCTTAGAGAATGATTTTTAGGGCAATAAAACAAGAAGCTGAATACCGCCATCTGTCATCTCACTTTTCAAGTTTTCCAGAAAAAGCTATTCAGTACATTCAATTTGATATCTTTATGAAAGTTTTACATTTTCAGTACAAACCACAACAATAAATTTTTGTACTTGGGCTATTTTTGAATTCAGCTAAATGATTTAGCTTAAAGGAATACTCTGTAGGCGATTACCACAAACAAGAACATGATTTATATATATATTAAAAAAAAAAAAAAAAAAAAAACTTTGTACACTCAAAAATCATTTATAATAAAAGGCGGGTGTTGGGGCACTTTCACATATGGGACTACCTTTTTGGGTGGAAGAATGTGTGGATAAGCATTTCCAACATAGACACCTTCCTGATTGACCTTCCTTTTTTGGAATGTCAGATTTAACAACATAAGAACAGATATGGTAAGATATTCTCTCACGTCTGTCTGATCCTGAAACTGCCCCTCCAGTATAAATGAGCTTTGAGTATGTTCTTATGCTCAGTACAGAGAAACGTCAAAATTATTTTCTGCATTATAGACACAATAGACAGAAATTGAAAAACACTGCAGTATTCCTTTTAAAAAGTAGAGAGGAGATGTGCATGATAATATAGAATTATTTGCTGTTTATAGTCATACTACACTAAACTCATGTGTCTATAAATATTCTGACATTCTTTTTTTAAGGTGTTAAATAAATCAGCGGCTATTGCTGTTAGCAAGTGGACACATTGCAGCATTCAATATATTGAAGCTGGTGAATGGAAATACTGTAGTACTATAATATCAGACTAGTACTGCTAAAAGCATTGCATTAACAGTGAATGCATAGTAACACCAGAGGCACATTTACTGTATCTTTATTTTGCCCGCACATACTTTTAAAAAGTCCATCTGCAAAGCTGAAACTTGCTAACTTGGTTTTAAATCTGTTTATTGTCAGTGCAATCTTTTCAGTCTGGTAAAAATTTGTCAGGCTGGTCTACATCAGGAAAAAATGCATTGTCTAAGTCAGAGAATTCCAGCAAAGTCTGATCAGCCATATTTAGAATAGATGCAGCCTCTCTGGGATCAAAAGAGAGAAAATAGATGGAAAAACCCAACAGAACATTCCTCAGTTTGGGTATGAACACACACACGAACACACACACACACACACACACACACACACACACACACACACACACGAACACACACACACACACACACACACACACACACACACACGTTTGTCTTAATTTCCTTACGAGGACCTTCCACTGACATGATTATTGATGCTAATTTATTCAATGCCTACTCCTAAATCTAACCTTAACCTTAACCTCAGTAACCAAAAGAAAATCTTTTAGGGTCATTTAATTTTAGTTTGTTTTTTAAATAAAAGATGCAGTTTGTTAAAAAAAAAAAAAAAAGAAATCACTTTTCCTTGTAGGGACCATCCAAGTGTCCCCACAAGGACAAACTGTCAGATATACTTGTGGGAACATTTGGTCCCCAACAAGATATATTAGCATGTGCACACGCGCATGCGCACGCGCACACACACACACACACACACACACACACACACACTCATAAAATACACATACACACCAACTCCCACAAAAGTAAATAGGCTACTACACTTTAACTGAAAGTCAGACGTATCCTGTTCTACACATATCATATCCTGTTAAACAGTCCCTCGTTTGTGCCTGATGCTGCTGGAACAGGATCTGCTACTTCTCAGATTTACAGCACCTGTGTACTGCAATGACCAAGTTCTCCAAGTGTCTCCTCCCTGCCATGTTGCTTGCATTATGGAACCAGCATGGCTCAAATCATAGCAGAATCCAGTTATTCACACGTTGTACTTGGTCATGCATCAGTGAAGCTTTCAACCTTACACTGTCACTTCTTAAAGATGCAAGCAAAAGTGATGTGGAATAATATAAATAATTCAACAGGGTTATTAATATGTGTGTGTGTGTGTGTGTGTGTGTGTGTGTGTGTGTGTGTGTGTGTGTGTGTGTGTGTGTATTTTAAATAATAATTGCTGAAAGGTTCATAGGTTGCTATAAATCCCTCCATTTATTTTGTAGCCAGATCATCATCATCATTTTGGGACCTCACTACTAGAGAGGGCACTGATCTGATACAGTATCAGTATCAGGCTGATACTAGCAAAGAAAAGAAAAAGGAAAAGAAATGTATATTTTTTACATGTAGACATATAAAAAGACTTTTATATATTTTTTCTTTTGTTAGGATTGTTAAGATTATATTTATTCATTATACTTTATTATATTTATTATATTAATAATCAACTTCAGGGTGTAACAGTCACTCTGCTTTGCATCACTGACCTATAACAACAAAGTCATGTTTTATTCCTTACATAATGCCATTATCTTTGCAGCCCCAGAAACATATGTGCAAACGAACTCCCCGACCATTAGACTACACTTATTTTTAACATCAACCCAACATGATCTTTAAAACCTGCTTTCTTTTAAAATGTTTTTTTTTTTTTTTTTTTTTTTTTAAACATTCCTTCACACCAATCAAGGGCCTTTAGATTTAATAGATGAACACTGTTTAGTGTGAAATCTACTCATTTGAATATTTGACAAAGACGAAAGGCCAAAAACAAAACATTAATGAGACTCAGTAAATTTACGCCAAGACCCACTGCAGCTTTAGACAACAAAAGCCCAGAGACACACTGGCAGTTAGCCTGCCACTGGGCATAATGACAGAATGCAGCATTCATGAGGATATTAAATACCTTACTAAAAATGAATAACAAAGGTCTTTGATTTGTTCAGGACAAACTGAGAACTCAGTAATCACAGACTTCATTAGAGGTATAAATGCACATTTTATATTTTACACACTTTTTGGACTATAGATGTAACTTTCATGCAACAAATTAAACATATACATAAATCGAAAGTTTGAACTTAAGTTGCCATGTACACAGACACACACATGCTGAAGTCTGTGAATGAAGTTAGGTAACTGGCTGAAACCTGCCAGGCATTTTAACATTTAAGTTCACTGGAATTGTAGAGCAGGGTGTGAAGCCTTTGTCTGTCTTGACACTTGGGAAAATACTCATTCAGGCCAAAGGATTTGGTTTTGTTTTTGTGTGTGTGTGTGTTTTTTTAGATCCTCAGCCAGATGCATTTCTCTCCAGACAGTGTTTTAACAGCCCTATCACATTTATCCAGAGTGCCTTGCAAAAATATTCAGCTTCACCAGAAACACTTTTGGAGCAGGTCTGAGAAGGAGCTGTGTGTGCCTCATCATTAGTTATTTATGCCTTGGGAGAAGAAAGAGACCCTGAGACAAACAGGGAGTGAACTCTGAGAGCTCATTTACTCCTACTGATCTTTACCACAGCAATACTGCATTTTTAAGTGTTGTGAAAAGATGCAGCTGTATTTGAAAATGCAGGACTGAAGTAGCTGGGATGTTGTCTAGGTTTAAATACCTCTCATGAAATGACTCAGCAAATATGCATTGCATTCGACAGAGCCATTAGTCACTCCAGGGTTTTTGAATAACAGATCGATCTCCTACTGTGCAGCTGATGAATCGCACAAGGTGAAGCTTGGAGCCAAACAGAAAGTGAGATACCAACAGGGACAAACAGAAAAGGTCCCAAAAAGTTAAATGTCCCAAAAAAATTTAATTCTAACAGCCTTAAAACAATTTTGCTTAATCGTGGTTTTGTGATAGGATTGTGGTTTATGAATACTATTCATGCTGATTGACATATTAATGGACAGAGAATGGATTTTTATGATATTTTTGTGACAGATTTATTGGTATAAGTGAGAAATATGTGCATATATTTGTTTGTCCTGATTCTCCTCTAGTTCTGGCCTGGGGACTTTGATAATATTTTGTTTCAAAAACCCAAAATAGAGGTAAAGTGACCTGATGTCCTATAGCAGTCCTATATTCAGTGTAAACAGACTGTGAACTGGCTTCTGCATTCTGGATTTGAGATTTCTTATGGTCACACAAAATGTATATCAGCCTATACTTCCTTTTTTCCCTAAACGCAGAAAACATAATTAGCTATGTCTGTAAGCTTGCATACTCTTTTTCCCTCCCATCTCTGCTGCTGTGGGTTAATATTTGATGAGGCAGGACTGACAGCTCCTGAAATAGAGGAAAACTGCTTCATGAAGCTACACTCTGTGAATCTTCCACACCCATCACTCCAAGAGGAAATGAGGTGAGGATTTCTCTCACTGTTGCTGTGGCAATGCAGCTCTGAGTGTGCCGCATGC
The DNA here is from genome assembly GCA_023630585.1 of Cranoglanis bouderius. Lineage (NCBI taxonomy): Eukaryota > Metazoa > Chordata > Actinopteri > Siluriformes > Cranoglanididae > Cranoglanis > Cranoglanis bouderius. Next base: position 8,127,456 of record CM042551.1, read on the forward strand.
ATGCCGCATCCTTGCAATGAAAGAATTTTTTAAAAGTGTGATATGAGATGCAGACTTGAGCCTGACGCTGACCTCAGCAGCAGCAGCATGGCCTACACACACCGGCTTCCCTCCCCCTATAGCCCGGACAGCGCACAAGTTAATCCATGAATGCTCTCAGACAAAAGCGGCATTAGCTTTCAAAATGACAGACTGAACAGAGAGGGAGGGAGAGATAAAATCTAAATCTCTGCTGACGTTTGCACTGAATTCAGTTCGATGACTTAATGCACAGCACATTCCTCCTCAAGCTGGCATGTGTGTGTGTGTGTGTGTGTGTGTGAGATGAAAGACAAAGAGAGAGTGCGAGTGAGAGAGATACAGGCAGTACCTTTAAGAGAGCTGATCTCATGCTGGATCGACCTGGACGTATCCATGCTCCCGCAGTTCTCACAGCTTCTTCAAGGATGTGTGTATGTGTGTGTGTGAATGTGTGCAAGTGCACTGCGCAAAGTGAGTCAATCCTGCAGTCTCCACTACACTGGTAGATCTAAGCTCTGCTCTCTCTCTGTAGCTGTACTTGCTGACTTCTGTTTTTCGGTCATTCTCTCTCTCTCTCTCTCTCTCTCTCTCTCTCTCTCTCTCTCTCGCTCATTCCTGCAGGGGAAGTATAAGAGGAAAAAGTGCACCCCTCCCTCTCACCCTCCTCTTCCTCCCATGCTTTCTTCCTTCCACCAAACGTCCTCTCCCCAGCCTCTGAGACGTTATAGCCAATCAGAATGCAGGACAGTTATCATGTTCAATTAATGGGACACTTGGCACCAAGAAGTGTCTGCAGATACTATAAAAGAGAAAGAGAGAGAGAGAGAGAGAGAGAGAGAGAGAGAGACAAAGAGAGAGAGAGAGAGAGAGAGAGAGAGAGAGACTGCCCTCCATGTCCCTGTATTCTCCTTTTCTCTGTAATTTATTTAACCACTGTTTATTTTGGTCCAGCGCTCCAGCACAAAGGCTAGTACATAAAAACCCTTTCCATGTATAAAGATGGTACATTTCTAAAGCAATTCATCCTTAAAAAAGCCCTACAGTGTTAAATGGAAAAGAGTACTAGTTAAGTAGGGCTGTATGACATATATATCAATATCACATTCATCCATCCATTTTCTGTACTGCTTATCCTACACAGAGCCTGGAGCCTATCCGAGGGCACTCGGGGCACAAGGCGGGGACACCCTGGATGGGGTACAAGACCATCGCAGGGCACAATCGCTCACACACTATGGACAATTTGGAATGCCAATCAGCCTATAACGCATGTCTTTGGACCTGGGGGAGGAAACCCCCGAAGCACAAGGAGAACATGCAAACTCCGCACACACGGGGCGGAGGTGGGATTCAAACCTCCAACCCCCCCATATCAATATCACATATTGATTTATTAACATATTAATATCATGAAAAACGTTCCAGATGATTCCACTGCTATAAAATGTAACAAGTAATGGTCTGGATGTTAAAATCTATTTTTAGATCTATCTTAAGCGGGCTTAAGAAAGAGGGCATGTCACAATAAGCTGTGTGAATCTACTGTACAGACTGGGCTAGAAAGAAATCAGCCCCACTTTATACCATTCTGTGTACTTTTACTTATGACCATTGGTGGTGCTGTTGTTGTTGGTTCCAAGTAAAAAATAATCCACCTTAAGATATTTTTGATATCTTAACAGCAACTATGTTGATGTGTATGACAATACATTTTTTAGGGTAGGGTTTTTTGGGTAGGGTTTAGCCCTGCTAGCCCATTTATTCCAACCAGCATTAATACATTTGTACTGAAATGAGTAAAAACCGCAAAAGCAGCTTACAGAAGAAATGCCTGCAGTTCTGAGCTGCATCAGCCCTCTCCTGGTTAAAAACCATCACACAGAGGCACTCCCCATGCAGGAAAGATGACACAGCATTTTAAAAGTAGAATAAAGCAGAGAACAAGAACAAGAGAGAGAGAGTGAGAGAGAAAGAGACCTGCTAGATATATTACTGCAGATCGATTTCTTTCTCTCACTTTAAAAACCTTAAGAGGAAACATAGGACAAAGGACATTTGGGAGCTAACATCATTTTTATAATTATACGGCCGGGATATAAACAAGGATATAAGTACAGAAAGAACCCAGCCATCCATCCATTTTCCATACCACATATCCTACACACGGTCGAAGGTAGCCTGGAGCCTATCCCAGGGGACTCACCCATTCACACACTATGGACAATTTGGAAATGCCAATCAGCCTACAATGCATGTCTTTGGACTGGGGGAGGACACCGGATTACCTGGAAACCCCCCAAAGCACGGGGAGAACATGCAAACTCCATGCATGCAGGGCAGAGGTTAGAATCAAACCCCCAACCTCAGAGGTGCGAGGCAAATGTTTTACTCTACAGTTAATTTGGATTAACTTGGGATTTCTTGCTATTGCTAAAGAATCAGGAAGTTTATGCCAAATAATAATCAATATAATTCACAGGCATTTCAAGGTCAACATTACTGATATAAAAAAAAATAATAAATAAAACCACAATAAGAATAAGAAAAATACGAGTAAAAACAGTAGGGTTCCAGGACATTCTGTGCTTGGACCCCTAATAAGAATACAGTGTGAAACACAGTGAGGTGACCTGGTTGAATCACCTTCTGCTGCTGTGGATGGTCTCACATGTATACCCTAAAGATTTGCTCTTCCCCAAAACCCAAGGTTCTGCCCAGAAAACCCAAGTTTATACCGAAGTCTCACCCTTGCTTCAGTGGATAATCTCAACTGGATACTGTAGACGTGTACAACCGCTGCTGTAATCATAAAGAATGTCTTGTGCTCATCCCTGGACTCTTACCACAACCTACTCATACTGAACTTTGGTAAAAATTGATTAAACTGTTACAAAATGGACGTCCCATAGCAGTGCAGTGTACACAGTGAACTAAGTTATCCATCACTAACCACGACACACTTATGCATTTTGGGTGCATAACAAGTAGTAGGTGAATGCTCCAGTGAACACAAACCTTCATAAACCAGTTTCCACTGCACTTCTTTTTGCTCCACTGCAATTCTCACTAAAGCATACTGCTGATTTAGAAACATCTAATTTGTACAAAAGTCACTTATTTCATTAACACTGTGTTGCAAGCTTGCTTCAAAATGTCAAACTAAACTAACTTTTATTGGGAGTACAATGCATTATCCTGATTGGTTAATCCTAATTCTCACCTTAGCATCTGGTAGCCAGTAAAATAAAAGACATGAGTAGCTCATGACTGCAAAGAAAGAGAGGGTTTATTCAATTTTAATAAGTTGATTTTTTTAATGGATGTTTTCAGATTTCATGGATTTTTCAGCACCACCACTGTGCAAAACCTGAGTTATTTAATGTATAGGTGATGATATATAGGCTCTACCATGACCCTGCCAAGAATTAAGCTGTTACTGAAACAATGAATTTATAGATTACGTATTCTATATTATGTAACTACTAAGATTGTGACAAGGACATGATATTTACCCAAATCAAATTATGAAGGCTATAAATAATCGTAATATAAGGCATCAGAGTCTATTTATGGTGAATAATGTATAATTTAATCTGCTGTCCTATTCAATTGGGACAGATTCCAAGCAGCTGTTGCAGTGTGGAAAATGGTGAGGTCTCAGGTCTGTGACCTTGAGTAGGTGGACGACCTAAGATGGAGATGGGTGGGGCTGCAGTGCAAACCTACCCTCCTGTAGGGACTCATAAGAAAGAAATGCAGAACACACACACACACACACACACACACACACACACACACACACACACACACACACACACACACACGGTCAACTACACAAATTTATACAGCCAGATTTCAATACACAGATTTAACCCTGGTGCAGATAGTTATTCCTGTATGCTATGACTAATACAAGCCTTGATTTAATTTCAGGGATACTATGTAACTGTCCAGAGAGATATCAGGATCAAAGAGTGATATGAAAACCACAGGGAAGTGCTCTCACTATCTCTTACATAGCAACAGTCACAGCAACAATCACAGGGTAATGTTTGACTGAGGGAACAACATACTGTAGAACACAAATACATTAACACTGTATACTGGCTAGTAGGGTGTCATATTCCAGTGTTAAAAATAAATAAATAAATAAAAGCCTTTGATTTTCCTATAATGTTATACTTTATACATGTATTTTATATATATTTAGACATTAGCAGTAGTGCTACACTACACAGAAGATGTGCCGATTAAAATCACAAAGTTGCAAAGTCATAAAATTATCATAAACTTTAATGTTTCGGACTCATTTCCATTTATTTTTCACTGTAATATGTAATTGTGTCACTAATATTTAGCTTGGTTTTATACTTCTTAGGCAATTCAAAATCCATGTAAAAATCAGTCATCTTCAGCTCATCTTCACGAATGAGTAATTTTCACGCCCTCCAATAGCCAGTCAGAGTAAATTTCAAATAGCTTCCTATTCACTATAAATTCTTGCTTCAAAGGGAATGGCATAATGGTGCTATAGAATCTACATATTGCACTTCATGGCCAGTAGAACTCCATTTCAGATTCAGCCACAGGAAAAGTGTGACTGTGGAAAAGTACTTGTTGGAAATTAATAACTGCTTACCTGTAATAACAACAACAAAAAAATTAAATAAAATTAAAAGTTGATACATAATTATAGGCATATATTCTAAGCCATTTTCTCTGACACAAAGCTCATTTAGTTTATGACACTAAAAGTAGAATTCGTGGCATAATTTATTCAAAAATCATCTAATGAATTTTAACTCATGGGTTTAATTTGCGCACACCATCAGGGTTTTTAACTATCATTATTTATTTGAGCAATGTTTCCTTTTGTTATAATAAATAATCATCATATGAAGGTTGCTTGGTGTTTTTCCTCTTCAGCTGCCCTTGTAACTGAAAGACAAACAATCTGACTGAAGTGCTGATTTTAGTCAGCATATACATTATTCACTAGCTTAAAGTCTTTTTCTGTAGGAAATCTTTTTTATTATTAGAGACTCATTAAAATGAACAATCGGAGACAGGCTGTTTGAAGCACTGCTCTGTGGCTTTAGGCCTCTTTCAGCCTCTCACCATTAATAAAGTTATTTTTCATTTGTCTGGAGAACATCCTCCTTCCGAATACTTTGAAGAAATGCCGGGAGGTTTTCTGAAACGCTATGCAACCTTGTACTGCCAAAACCTTCTCTTTAAAGTTATCTAGATATGAAAACAATAAAATACAATTTATGTAAGGGGCACACATTAGTAACCTGGTATTTAGGACAATGTTTGAATACAGGCCTCCTAATACTTGAGAAATAATATTTGTATGAAGAACAAAAGAATCTAAAATTATAATAAAAAGAAATATAGTTTCAAGCTTCAAAGAGAGAAAGAATGACTAGTTTCTCCTCCTGACACACTCAGTGGGAGGTAAGGCTTATGTTTAACAATGTTCTGAAATAAGGGCAGGTCTGTTGAAGACAAAACTTTTAGTCTTTCTGCCAAACAGATAACCAGTGTGTTGACTCACAACATTTCATGTATTGTTTAACGAGCCTTTTAAGTCAGTGTCTAAAATTGGTAATTTAAGTTTGTTTTTCATGTTCATGGGACAACATGGTATATGGTTTTCTCCCTGTATCCACCTGGTTTTCCTCAGGGTTGTCTGGTTTCCTCCCACTGTTCAAAAACATGTCAACGTGTCAGTAGGTGGACCAATCACTCTAAATTGCCTCTTGAATGAGCATGCGAAAAAAATGTTTGTTGAATTGATCATTTTCACCACCCGCTTCAGCTTTGTTATAGAATAGAAAGAGATTAATGTTAATGTTTGATATGAAATGAGACTTGCTTTGCTTGATTGTGTCAATAAGACCATATATGGGAATGTGAGAGTGTCTTTGAGTCAATAAATGGAAGTCAGAAGTGGTAGAAAGAAGGAAATCACTGGAATCCAACTAGCCAAGCCATGAGTCAAACTGACGAAGTCTGAAAGGATTTTGTTATTTACCGTAAATATGACTTTTAAAAATCCTCTTAGACATCCTGCTAGGTTAGCTAATGCTAGCTAGCTGTCTAATGTTAGAAGTGAAGAATATTTAAATCTATGAATAGGACTAAAACAACCTTTCAGAAATCCTGTCAGATTAGTAGTTAGTGAGCTGCCTGGTATTAGCAAAGATTATTCATATTTATAAACGTGACTAAAAATCTTTTTAAAAATCCTGCCATATTAGCTGATGTTAGTGAGCATTCTACTGTTAGCGAAGAAGATTATTAAAACTCATACATATGATAAAATCCTTTCAGAATTCCTATCAGTTCGGTTCATGTTAGCTAGTTGGAAACCAAAATCTGTGATAGCATTGATTTCATTCTGACATCCATATATGGGAATGTGAGAGTGTGTGTAATTCCATATATGGAATTCAGAAGTGGTTATGAAAACTAATAACATCAGCTAATCTGATACCCAGGCCCATGTTAAACCATTACTACCAGAGATGTATCTACATTGAAATTGTATAAGAAATAAGAAATATAATCACTGGAATATGATCTAATGAGGTGTATTGAGTTTAGATATCTAATGGATCAGTTTGCTTCAAAGAAATGAATGAAGGCTACTTTATTTCTGTAATTATTTCTTTTTTCTAGCATTACCCTGCTAGCTAACTTGTACTATCCTGACAGGATTTCTGAGAGGAATATTCATAAATGTTTACAAATATTCACTGCCAGTGCTAGGTAAATAGATAACTAAAGTTTTACACATGCTGATCCGAGTATACACACAGAGCACTGATCCTAGATCAACACTGCTTATGTGGGACAAATTTGTATTCAATTTTTTTTTTTGAGAGAACCCACAGCTTGCAGGCTGTGATTGTATGTGAAATGCATAAGCCACAGGATGAAAATAACACACACACACAAACCTGACACAAGATTCCTGGCATCAGCCTGGCATTACGTGCCAATATTAGAGTCAGAAATTGCAGATCTGCATGTTTTAGCTTCAGCGTATCCAATGCTGTGAGATCCTGCCATGCGATACGGTGTTTGCGGTTTTGCACTACGCTTGTTTCTAATCTGAAAGTTTTTTTTTTCCCACAATAAGCGAACTGTGATTGCAATTTAAACACCTGTAATTCTGTAAGCAGGCTGTTTCCCTAAACTGATCTTAGGCTCTATTTTTGTGCAGACCTACATGGAATTTGCTGTTATATCAGCTTTCTGATAATTTGGTTAGGCATAAGTCCCCCCCCCCAACCCCCCCCCCTTTTTTTTTTTTTACTAAGTTGCTATTATTGATGTTATTACTGCTGCATAACTGCTGAGGCCTCCTCTTGGAACAAAATAGTGTTAAGCTTGAAAATCTTGTACCATTTCTTATAACCTGGTTTCATGAATGTATCCTATTTATGTCACCCAAAGCATTCTCCCTTTGAAACATCAGTGTAATACGTTAGTGTGTTTACTCGTGCCACATGCTTACCTGTTGAAGTGACTGATGATCTGTGTATCATAAGGTTATATGTACTGTAATTATTGTGTATTACTATTATTTTTTATTATTGAAAGTTAGGCATCTTTAATTTGGTCACTTTAGCATGCCTGGAAGGCTTTAGACCTCATATATTTATTAACACTTAATATTGCTATTCATACACTGGTGCATAAAGTATGGGTCATGTGAGCTAATCTGCCTAGTAAATGATGTCTCCCAAATGAATAAATGTAACTGGTAGTGCAATGCAAAGAATTACACTGGGAACCACACACCTCATTTGTGTTGTTCAGTCACTAAGAGACTGTGTTTCTTATATGAGGAACTCAGATCACTCTTCCACTTCATGGTCAAAGAGATGAAGATTTACAGCTATGTGTGGTGTCATAGTGACTGCAATCACAAATGTCTGAATGCATTCTAAACCTGGTGACACCACAGTGCCAGACAAGCAATATGAGAAATCAGGTCTGTCTCACTGGATGACTATTGAAAACCCAGGAAAGAAAAATAAATATCCTTTCCACCTTAAAAGGTCAAAAGGTGGACGAGTTCACATTTCACACTTATTTTCAGTTCTTCCAATTATCTGATATGAGAACGAATGGAAATCCATAAACATTTAATGCTTTAAATGAAAGGATGATAAACTATTCTACTGGAAAGCAGCAGAAAAAAAGTAAACCTTGCATATGTGAAACTTTATATATAGGGTTGGGGGGAGATAGAGAATAGAGATAGAGAATGATCTCCCTTGTAATACAGTAATCCCACTTTTCTGTCCCAATCTGAATTAAAGACATTATATCACTTAATATGTCCAATGTTGAACTAATGTCAAATGTAATTCTAATAATGATTTTCACACTAAATCATTTTAGCTGCTCCATGAAGACATGGTTTGCTAATGTTTAAGTGTTAGAAGCTTAGTGGCTGGCACAGAGCCCCAACCTCAACACCCACTGAACACCTCTGGGATGAACTGGAACACAGAATGCACCCCAGGCCTCCTCACCTGACAACAGTGCCTGACCTCACTAATGCTCTTGTGGCTGAATGAACACAAATCCCCACAGCTATGCTCCAAAATCTAATGAAAGCCTTCCCAGAAGTCACAGCAAATGTGGACTAAATCTGGAATGGGATGTTCAACAAGCACATATGGTTGTTATGGTCAGGTGTCCACAAATTTTTGACCATACAGTGTATATATTAGTGGTCTCAGTATATTTAATGATGTAGTAATATGTATCTATAGACACTGAGTGACTAAATACATGCTTGTGTGTTTGTGTCCTTTACATGAAAGGCTATGCAATATCACATACATCAAGCAGCATTCTGCGATCTATAACATGTTCATGGCATGCTTTTAGACCTTGTATGTATTTAGACCTCGTATGTATTTATGAATACTTGTTCTTGTATGTGTCGAGACTCTCTTAAAATGTGAGGTTGTATTTCAGGAAACAAATTCCACTGGCAGACTGGACGAAGGGAGTGGACTGCTCTCAAGTGAGGGCTTAATGAGGGAACCTGATTTATTATGCTAGCCTTGAATATTTTACCATCATGTACTTACAAATTATTCCACATTTTCCAGAACTCCTGCTGGAGATCCTGATGTTTACTGGGCTGATAACCTTATGTGACCAGTTTTATATGCAGCAAACACTTAAAAAGCATAATAAGTCTATAACTGTATGTTTGATGCAGTGAAGCCCCTGGAGCTCAGCCTAAAGAAATCATGACATAAAATAACATATAAAATGATGGAGTTTAACAGTTTACTCATTTAAGTATAAACAATTTTAAAAAATGTCATTTCTTTACATTTGGTAGCAAAGATGAGGAGATAGGTGGCGTAATACTGGTCAACCCCTAATGCTTCAGGGTATTATTATAATATTAGCCAGTGAACATTACTGCACATAGGCCTATGTCTTAGGCCCGACAAACTGAGACTTAATCTGACTCAACTCACTACTGGATGGCTTTCTTAAACAGACATTGGTCCTAAAACATTGTGCAAGACACATTTTATGCCTGGATTGACTATAAACCAATGATAATATGTATGGTGGCCAAGGAAAACCCTTCACATTTGACATTTTCAACTATAAATAGTTCCAAAAACTACAGGCTTGTAGTTTTTGTATGTTTCTCTTCTGCATGCGTCTCAACCACAAGTAAAGTTCTAGAACTTTACAGTCTGTTTATCCCCAAAAGTAAAAATTAAATTGGAAAAAAAAACAAAAAAAACATTTAAGTTAAATTGCATTTAAATATTTTATTCCAGCTGCAGCACAGGAACACCACAGACAATTTGACCACTGGTATCTGATTACAAACTGAATTGACTGGGCTTATGTCCTATGTATGGCTTATATATGTCACATTGCTACAGTATTCAACAACTTGATCAAAGTGTGACATGCAAAATCATGAATCGGATCTGATCTACACACGTTGGTTGAAGTTAGACTTGCCAAAAAGCTGTCAATATTCATGTTTCTGACCTGTAGTAACAGCCATATATTTTATTTAAAGCCAAGTCTTGATTAGCCATCTTAAAATATGGAGAAATTCATGGAATGGAATTTGAATTAAAAAAAAAAAAAAACAGTGCTCCATCTCCCTTGTGTATGAATCTTATGAAATACGAAAGTTATGAAAGAGAAGGTGTGGCAGACTGGAACTGATGGTTTCTTAGAGCATAGTATTAACTATTATGTTTGTTTGAGTAAGAGACAGAGCATTTAAGTGTTTAAATCTGTAAACAAAAGATCAATCAAGTGCTTAAAGGCCATCTGTCTGTGAAAGCTAACACGGCTGTAAGCATGACTGCAAAAACACATCTATTTGACTGGTCCGAGCCATTTCACACTAGTAAGCGAACACAGACGTCTGTGAGAGCATACCATGTCTCCAATTCTTCAGATTGGCAGGTCAGAGCAAGTCGAGGTCAGAGGTCATCTCCTGTTTTCAGTACAGCAGATGTGGCAGGACTGAGAGGCAATGAGAGTGGGGGGTCATGCAGCTTCAAAAAGAGCTGATGAAAACTGACAGTGCCCATCTGGAGAACATGGGGAGTGCTCAGTAGAAAAATGTCCATGCAGATTAAATGTACAAAGAGTTTATGTAATAAAAGTTACTGATTTGGGAGGATGATGTGCATAACTTTTAAACTAGCTGGAATAGAAGCAGCAGATTATTTGAATTAAATCCACTTAAGTGTAATACAGCACACTATAGTATTTGTTAGAGTCAATAAACATCACAGTGATAAGTAAAAAATAAACTGCTATAGGGGATGCCATTATAAAAAATAATGTTCCCCGATGAGAAACCGAGTTACTGTTAATTATTTTCCAATAATAGCATATCCCCATGTGTTTTATTCCTCTTATACCAAAGCGATTTGCAAAGATTTCATTTTTTCACATTTATTATAGAAAGACACGTCATACGTCTTATCCATTCATAGTTACATTTTGTGTTGTGGAAGTTCTGCAAAACGTTAGGCCCCATTATCACGTACGTTATAGCAGCTGTAAACAGTCATTCCTTCACCAGCCTTTCTCTTCTCTCTCAAGAAGTTAATAAGACAGAAAAAATAAAAAAAATAATGCAGCTTGTGATGGCACCAAGAAACCAGAAAGCCACAAAATCCTGTGTACTGAATACTTAACTGTGGTGGAAACTGTCTGACACCTGAGACAACTTACATAAATGCTAAACAAATGTATTTTCTCCTTACAGAAAGCTTCACCAAATTAATGAATGTATATTTTTCTTTGTTGATTAAATATACTTTTTTTTTTTTTTTTTTAAATCTGTTAATTGTTAGGTTTAGATTATGTGTCGCACTATACAAGTCTTTGTGAATGAATAAATTCTATGTATTGAATACTTCAGGCATCTGTGAGCCGATCCACTGTTACAACTGTAGATTTTTGGTTGTTTTCTTTTATGCCCACGTCTCTCTCTTTTCTGCTTTATTCTGGTATGGGTTTGCTCTTAATGAGGCACATATGGGGTAGGTTGATTCAGGAGACACTTTAAAGTGCTTGCAAGACAGTTTCATGTAGTGGCCATGTGACTATCTTAAGGCTTGATGGTCTCATTTAAACTGAAGCATATAACAATTCCATTAATGAACAGCAAATGTACATAATTTGTGTTATTTAAATGTACCATTTATAATCATATAATTTAAATTCCAGAAAAACTGTGATTGACAATTCATAACTGCATCTGCCTAGTTTCTTAGTTTCAGGCTTCTATTTATATTTTCTGGCCCAAAAAATTAGCTACCAGCTACCAGCTAGAACAGAGCTGCTGAGCTCTGATTCATTTTCTTGAAAAGCCAAATCACAAGGCACATGCAGTTTCATCAGATGGGGTGGAGTTGGTAAGGGAGAGCTTGTCAGTGCTTTTATTCATTTATCTTCAGTAACCGCTTTATCCTGACCATGTTCGCAGTGGATCTGAAGCCTATCCTGGGAACACTGGATGCTAGGTGGGAATATACACCCTGGAGGGGATGCCAGATTATCACACAGGACACCATATGCACGCACATTCACACACATTCAGATAAGATCATTTAATCTTATTATTGTTTTGTGTCTAAATATTCAATAGGAATAGATGTTTACATCAGTGAAACTATGAATCTGGAGTCAGAAACATACAACTTGTGCAAGTTCTCCCACCAGTCTCCTCTCTGCTTATGCAAGGACATAGCTTTGGTTTTAAAAGTGGGTTGAGACAAACCCTGCGTTGCCAGCTCTTTTCAGGGGATATTAGCTAATGCGTGTTTAAAATGTCAAAAAGATGATGTGATAGACTATCTTGTATATTATTTGAACCATTTTGTGGAAAATAATAGATTATACGTGATTTCTTAAAGAAGGATGAATTTTTTGGTCACAGTACCACAAACTAACTATTTACATATTTGGAAAATAACACCAAACCATCATTTTTTTCTATCTTTTTACAAAATACTATAATTTCTATCCAGACCTCAGACAAAATGAAGCAGTGGTACAGAAGTTGGTAAATAGACATAAAGGAAAATGGTTTTGGATGGAATAACTATCTTTTATTACTTGTGAATACAGCCAAGAAGAGAGTTTAAAATGAAATAGTGCATGGGTGGGACAAACAATTGTAATCAGTGATTGGTCATGAGGAACAGTGGTGATTGGTCTTTGGGAACAATGGTGATCAATGATTGGTCTTTGGGAACAGTAATGATCAGTGATTGGTCATTGGGAACAATGCTGAATCAGAGTTTGGTCCTTTTTTTTCCCTTCTTTGCTAGGCTTTTTGCTTTTTTAATCACCAAATTCAGCAACAAAGGCACTAAGTTGGCAACGTTAGGCAAACCACATTGGGTATTTATCAGCCATTCTTTTGGAAGCAGAAATTGGACTACACATGATTTGATCTGAAAACAGCAGTTCTTGGTCAGCTATGTAAAACTTGTATATCATAACTTCATTTACTAGTAAAATTATTTAGTTATAACTAAAAGCTTATGCTAAAAGTTATAGCTAAAAATGCTCCTGTGTATAAGATTACAGTGGTGGGGTGAGTAGAGTTCCTGTCTGTGATCAAAAATTGGGCTGGTATTTATAGTCATCCCTCCTTAGCTCCCAAGCTCCAGACAGGAACAGGATTATGGGACAGGGTGGCTCAACACTGACTATATGGATTGTTTAAGTGTAATGATATCAATATAGATGATCAGATTAGTGAGATTTGTGTGAATTGGTTTCTTTTACTTCACAGTGCATTTATGGTTGCCTTTGATGATCTGATTATATCATCACATTTTGTTAAAATATTGTTTTCTGATGCTGGAAACAAATTTTGAATGGATGCTCAAAATAGGATCTAAAGTGAGGATCTCAAACAGTTTATAAACAGTTTACACTCAGTAATGATGTCATATAGATGTTTAAAAATAATTATTTCCCAAGACTATTAAGGCTCATCATTATATAGCCAATCACATGCACAAAAAGTAAGTCGTGCATACTGCACATATCAAAATAAAGCAATAAAGCACTAAGCCAAGAAAACTGTTTGTAATCACACCTCCTAGTCAATTATGGTGGCCATCCAGAACAGAAAACATAAGGCAACCAGGAGGTTTGCCAAAATGTATTCAAAAAAGCACATCCAACTCATTACACCATGTGACTTGGTGCAAAATATTGCTTACATGTTTCATGCAGCTTTGCTATCCTACACATCTGTGCAATTCAATATGGAATGACTTATCACCAGACTGCTATGGGACATAACATTTCCACAGGTATGCACTCACATGCACACACACACACACACACACACACACACAGAGTACTCTCGCATGGAGTCCATAACAGAAGTTAGAGGCTCTAGTACCTTTGTATTTCTCTCTGACGTTCTCATAAGCTTGCACAAAGCACTGCTCCTCCACATGTCCAGGCAGGCTGGCTGGATTATACATGGCCTTAAGGTCAAGTCAACACAAATGTCTTCCTTTTATTTTTCTCTCGTTCTCTGTGTCCTTCCTCAGTCAGACGTCCCTCCCTGTCAGCTGGGCTGCATACAGAGGAGTGTGTGTGTGTGTGCGTGTGTGTGTGTGTGTGTGGTGTCCCCCTGCACTTACTTAGCACTGAGTGTATGTGTGTGTTGCCGTTCACAGCATTGGCTTCCAGTACAGACCACCAGTACCACTCCCCTTCTAAGCTCGAGAAATACCAACCCACACACACACACACACACACACACACACACACACACACACACACACACACACACACACACACACACACACACACACACACACACAAAAAGACCCTCCTTTTAAAGGTCCACACACTAGATGAGAGCGCAAAGCTGATTTCTAAGAACAGCTCTATCAGAAAGCAGACATACTAAAGTCCATGTTAACCCCAATAACACAAAAACTCACTACATGACTAACCTGATCACAAAAGATTAATCTTTATAAATAAAGACTGTCTTGCCAAATTAAACACAGTCTATGAAAGAAGTATTGGCACACTCTATGAATACATTGCATTCAGTAACTTCAGGAAAACTCAGAAAAAAATCAGTTGCTGTCATTGGGACCAAATGGGGTATAAATGAGGTTGCACACATGTAAATTACCTTTATCATCCATTACCAAATTTAAACACAAGGAGCTTTCAACACAAAAGGAACAGATGGTTGTTCAAAGGTGCAAGTCAGGTAATGGATATAAAAATATATGAGCAGTCTAAAGCACAATCAGGAACCATAATGAACAGTTGGAAATTTGCCAAGAAAAAAAAAGACACATCGACCAATGGTAAGAAAGATGGTGAGGGTGGGAAAGAGGAGCCCAAAAATCACAGTTTTACAACTGAACATTTCAGTTCTTATGGTTGCCAAGATGTCACCTCCATAACAACAAACTGTCTGATAGAGTTGCAGGAAAGAAGCTCTTCCTGATACCATCTCACAAAATATAATAACTAAACATCACCACGTGCCAAGGGAACTACAATAAAAGTGTGTTGTGGTCAGATGAGTTCAAAATCACATCTTTTGGATATGCACACCACTGGTGTAGTGAAAAAGGAAAATGTATACAAGGAAAAGCCCCCAAACCCACAGTAAAATATTTGGGGTTGGTTTTCTGACGATTTGGGGCTGTTTGCTGGTAGTGGTCTAGGAGATCTTGAAAAGATCCTATAGGCATCATAAATTCTGCTAAGTAGCAGGATATTTAGCCCAAAACCTGGTAGACTCTGCCAGAAGGGTAAGATTTGGCCACAGATAAATTTCAAAACAATTCAGTAAAATTATTCTTCATGTAGACGTGCATGCATTTTATTAAAAAAACAAAAAAAACAAACATTAATTAATAAAAAAAAGTTATAAGTTTGTTTAAAAACTGATGTTCACTTGAAATACAATTGTAAAATAAAAAGGTATAAAAAGAAATTCCCATTCAAAACACATTTCCAATTTTGTTTGCTAAATTCAGATTTATACAGTGTAACATCTGAGTACTTCAGGGAAAACAAACAAGGATAATTTTAATGGTTTCTATTTCAGTGACTCAGCATTCAAGGAATGTGCAGGTGCATCTCAAAAAATTAGAATTATTGTGGAAAAGTTCATTTTCTTCCTGTAATTTAATCCAAAAAGTGGAACTTTCATATATTCTATATTCATTACACATAAAGTGAAATGTTTCAAACCTTTTTGGTTTTAATCTTGATGATTACAGCTTACAGCTCATGGAAATTCAGTACCTCAAAATATTAGAATAAAGAATTTATAATACAGAAATGTCGACATGAGAAGCTATTAGCAATCAGCTAATTAACTCAAAACACCTGCAAAGGTTTCCTGAGCCTTTAATCTCTCTGTCTGGTTCAGTACACACAACCACAATCATGGGGAAGACTGCTGACTTGACAGTTATCCAGATGACACTCATTGACACCCTCCACAACGAGGATAAGCCACAGAAGGTCTTTGCTGAAAGAGCTGGCTGTTCGCAGAGTGCTGTATCAAAGCATATTCATGGAAAGTTGACTGGAAGGGAAAGTGTAGTAGGAAAAGGTGCACAAGCAACATGAATGACCGTAGCCTTGAGAGGACTGGCAAGCAAAGCTGATTCAAGAACTTGGGGGAGCTTCACAAAGAGTGGACTGAGGCTGGAGTGCATCAAGAGCCACCACGCACAGACATGGACCGTTGCTCCATGGTCCAAAGTCCCCTTTTCAGATTAAAGTAAATTTTGCATTTCATTTGGAAATCAAGGTCACAGAGTCTGGAGTAAGAGTGGAGAGGCACAGAATCCAAGTTGCTTGAAGTCCAGTGTGAAGTTTCCACAGTCAGTGATGATTTGGGGTGCCATGTCATCTGCTGGGGTTGGTCTGCTGTGTTTTCTCAAGTCAAGAGTCAATGCAGCCATCTACAAGGAGATTTTAGAGCACTTCATGCTTCCATCTGCTGACAAACTTTATGGAGATGCTGATTTCCTTTTCCAGCAGGACTTGGCACCTGCCCAAAGTGCCAAAACTACTAGTAACTGGTTTGCTGACCATGGTATTACTGTGCTTGATTGGCCAGCCAACTCGACTGATCTGAACCCCATAGAGAATCTATAGGGTATTGTCAAGAGGAAGATGAGAGACACCAGACTCCATGCCATGCCACATTGATGCAGTAATTCGTGCAAAAGGAGCCCTGACCAAGTATTGAATGCATAAATTAACATACTTTTCAGAAGCTCGACATTTCTGTATTATAAATTCTTTATTCTAATATTTTGAGATACTGGATTTTTGATTTCCATGAGCTGTAAGCCATAATCATCAAGATTAAAACAAAAAAAGGCTTGCAATGTTTCACTTTATATGTAATGAATCTAGAATATATGAAAGTTCCACTTTTTGAATTACGGGGAAAAAATTTGCTTTTCCTCGATATCTCTCTCGAATCTCAATTTGATGCACTGAATTAACAATACATTGTGCCACCAAAATGAGGTATAATTTTGTAGATCGGATATTTTTATTGCTATTAAAACTGACAATCATCATCTCATAAAAATCAATCATATGAACGGAGACTTCCTGATAGGAAGCTCTTGTCACTAAACATTAGAGGTGTATATTGGGACTGGGATCTCACAGAACTCTTGGACAATCAGATATGCTCATGAGACAAAATGCTGTTTGATGCATTTCCAGCATTTATTCACTCAACCTTAGTAACTGCTTTCTTCTATTTATAGTCACTGAGGTTTAAATGTTTAATTTGTTTAGATTTTGGAACACAGAACCAACAATGTTGGCTAGAACAGTGGTGCAGCTGAAGTGGTAATGCTACCTGCTCCAGGCTCCCATGTTGGCAATTTTGGTCAAATTTTCTGCGGAAGCAGGATGGATTGGTCAAACGTTCTGCAGAAGTGGATGGAATTGGTCAAACTTTCTGTGAGATCAGGAGGGTTTGGTCAAACTTCCTGCTGGAGTGGGAGGGACTGGTCAAATATTCTATGGAAATGTGCAGGATTGGACAAACTTTTTGTTGGAGTGGGAAAGATTGGACAAACTTTCTGCAGGTTTGGTCAAGAGTGTCTGTGGGAGCAATCATGATTGGTAATTCCTTTGGGAGCAGGCGGGAATGGGGGAAAACAGTCCTGTGCACACCACAATGCTCTATTCACTATTAACTCCAATTTTGTAAGACTCATCACCTTTAAGGCCTTTAAATAAAAATCCTGTGTGAATGAGGTCGGAAAAAAAGCACAATTTAATTTAATTAAATGCGTGTAAAATTGTGCAATGCACATTACACTGACATGAAACCTCAGATTCTTTATATTAACATGATATTCTCTATCAATGTTATAGTCACCCAATGGAATAATTTCTGTTCCAGGGGACATATACTGTTTATTTAGCAAATATATCTTACAGTGGATTTTAGACTTTTTGGAAAAAATAAAGCAAACCAGCCTGTCCATCTGGCACATTTCTGTGATATAATTGAAACACTCCCAAACAGCTTAATTGTGCCTCATGTATCTGTTTGTTTCAGCATTTCTCGCCAAGTATGGAGTAAAAACAGCCATTTGTGAGCTATTACTCACTCAGAGATTCCGTTCAAACTGCTTTTGGCTGAATCCAAAAACGGATTAAATTCTACATGCCAATTTTCAGCCACTCAGGACGTATAGAGTCTCTTGGGAACCACCTAGAGCCAAATCTGCTCAGCATTTCAGCTATTAGGCAGCAGTGTTGCTTGCCCTTAATGCAGAGTGATGAGAAATGTTGTTCCAGTAGCTTTGGAAAAGTTGACTTTGGAAAACTGACATGGCATGCCAAGTTAAACATCATAACTGGTTTTGTAAGCTAAATTGTAAAATTACTATAATTGCTAAGTTGTGAGAATTGGGATGTATTGATGCTATTTAAAAAAAAAAAAAGAAAAGAAAGAAAGAAATAAAAGAGGTTTTTAAGAACAAGGAATAAATATATACCTAAGGGGTGGAGTTCTATGTAAGTACTTCAGTGTGTTCAACACTGAGATGCTAATCTCTACCAGTACAACTATTGTAATGCAGTTGTGTGTATATACAGTACATACATTTTTTAAATATTTTAATATTTTTTATATATATATAATTCTATTTATAAATCTTTAATCTCTTCTTTTCAATGTTATATATCACTTGGATTTATTTTTTTATTTACATATTCTTTATGCACAGAGTCTGAGAAAGGTGTGCTATGGCTAAAATGATAAACTCAACCAAAAACCATTGCATTAAAAGAAAGTGCACAAAAAGCTTGAACAGTGAAACATTTACACACAAGGTCTAGTGGATGAACAGGTCATTTATATGGTCTAATTCAAATGCCTTCAAAATCTTCAAAAGCAAAAGGTTTTCTTCACAAGCAGCAATGAAATTTCAGCAATAAATCTAAATCAAAAAGCTTCATTAGTTACTCTAGTTCAAAATAACCCAAAACATGCTCTTGAACTTTAAAAGGTAAAATGATTTAAAAGCCCAGGTGTGAGCAGCTCTGAAAAGCAGCTCCTGCAAAAGCCAGGAACCCTTAAGTGTTTTAATCTAAACCATATTTCTGTCCATTGAACACAGTTGTTTAAGCTACTGACCCCATGTGGTGACTGCGAGTAACAGATTTTACAAGTAACATGAAAAAGCCTTAGCTACTGAGAAAACAGAAGAAAATAGTGCTGTGTTTTGTGGCTATATTTGAAATTATTTCCATCGTTAACATTGCTGCAGTGCAGCACTGTTCATCATTACGACCACCATCACAGACTCACAAAAGACCTAAGATTATACATAAAGATATAGAAAGTTGAAACAGAACAGGCAGAGAGTAAATAATGAATAAATAATTGATTGGACATCTGAATTTTCATTGTTTATCAAGCATGGGTCAGGGCTATGGACAATAAAATTTCCACATGACCGTACGAATAATGAAGTCATTTAGAATACTGAAGAATTAGTCTAAATGGCATGTGTCTACTTTCTATGATTCCATATATATTAAAATACTTAAAAACATAGAAAGATTAGTAATTACAAATAATCAGTTATATGTCTATGCATGTTTAGTCATGCAATTTTGTGTAAGGAGAAATAATGACTGCTGTTTGCATTCATATAGATCTGTATTGCTATCAGTCAATAATAAATGTTACATGTATGCACTTACATGGGCCTAAATAACACAAATCTGAAATTTACATTGTTTAATTTTCATTTTAAAATTCTATTGCACCTTCCTTTTTCAAGAATATTAATCAACATTTTCCATATGTAAGCAAGTATCAATATTACATAAATACGTAAGTAAACACAGGGAAAGGCTGAAAAATAAACCAAACACGCCAAAACAACAGGAAACGGTTCACTGTTAGATTCAGCTCGTACAAGATCTCCCACAGGACGACTTGTTAAAAGGAGGAGCTGGTGAAACCACTCGGTGTCTGTCTGTAACAGCACCAGAAAAAGGTCAGGAAGAGCATACCACTTATTTCAAATTTCAAATTTCACTGCCAGCTTCCATTGATAAGAGATCATCCACTGTGCTTGGAAGGGATGGCACAGAGAGAAACCTAAATGCATGAAGCTATTGATATCTCGTCATAGGTATGTGGGGGGAAAAAAGAAAGTTATGGCACTATGGAAATAATTTTTAAAAAAATTAGGTTCACTTGTATGTCGTAATTCTGATATATTGCCCAGGTCTACTTTAGGCATTTAATCTATGTATTTAAGATCTTATATTGATTGCATCCAGTTAAATGACAAAAAGACAAAGACAAAAAGAGATAAATGTTCATAGCTTGCACTTTAGGGGATTATGGTGGCCCAAAAAATTCAAATAAAATAAAAATAAATAAAATACAGGATGTGTAAGTGGGTGTGTGAATGGTGCTCTCCCATCCAGTGCCCTCAGGTATTGCTCATATAAACTATGATGATAAAAGCAAGGATGAGATCAATTACATTTTTGGCATCTGATCTAAAACTGATGTCCTCCTAGTGAGACTTATTGAACTTCTGTTGCCAAGTTATGTGAAATGTCACAGGCATGATGGTGGTAGGCTTTAGGACAATTTGTGTCTTACGTTCAGGCATGATCTGCTGTGTCAGTAAATATACAGTATAGTGGGAGAAACCATGAACTCTAAGTAAGGAATAAAAAACAAAGCAACATACTGGTATAGGACAATTTATCAATGACGGGATGGTGTGATGAGCTGTTACCACTGTTTTGTTCCTCTTATACCACAGAAATTTGCCAAGAATAACATTTTTTATTTTTATTTATTAATGAGGGACACATTGTACTTTTTTCTACAAGCTCTATTCGAAAAAAGTTGGACGCTGTGTACAGTATCTCACAAAAGTGAGTACACCCCTCACATTTTTGTAAATATTTTATTATATCTTTTCATGGGACAACACTGAAGAAATGACACTTTGCTACAATGCAAAGTAGTGCGTGTACAGCTTGTATAACAGTGTAAATTTGCTGTCCCCTCAAAATAACTCAACACACAGCCATTAATGTCTAAACCGTTGGCAACAAAAGTGAGTACACCCCTAAGTGAACATGTCCAAATTGGGCCCAATTAGCCATTTTCCCTCCCCGGTGTCATGTGACTCGTTAGTGTTACAAGGTCTCAGGTGTGAATGGGGAGCAGGTGTGTTAAGTTTGGTGTTCTCGCTCTCACACGCTCTCATACTGGTCACTGGAAGTTCAACATGGCACCTCATGGCAAAGAAAACTCTGAGGATCTGAAGAAAAGAATTGTTGCTCTACATAAAGATGGCCTAGGCTATAAGAAGATTGCCAACACCCTGAAACTCAGCTGCAGCACGGTGGCCAAGACCATACAGCGGTTTAACAGGACAGGTTCCACTCAGAACAGGCCTCGGCATGGTCGACCAAAGAAGTTGAGTGCACGTGCTCAGCATCATATACAGAGGTTGGCTTTGCAGAATAGACGTATGAGTGCTGCCAGCATTGCTGCAGAGGTTGAAGGGGTGGGGGGTCAGCCTGTCAGTGTTCAGACCATACGCCGCACACTGCATCAAATTGGTCTGCATGGCTGTCATCTCAGAAGGAAGCCTCTTCTAAAGATGATGCACAAGAAAGCCCGCAAACAGTTTGTTGAAGACAAGCGGACTAAGGACATGGATTACTGGAACCATGTCCTGTGGTCTGATGAGACCAAGATAAACTTATTTGGTTCAGATGGTGTCAAGCATGTGTGGCGGCAACCAGGTGAGGAGTACAAAGACAAGTGTGTCTTGCCTACAGTCAAGCATGGTGGTGGGAGTGTCATGGTCTAGGGCTGCATGAGTGCTGCCAGCACTGGGGAGCTACAGTTCATTGAGGGAACCATGAATGTCAACATGTACTGTGACATACTGAAGCAGTTCCTTTCGGAAACTGGGCCGCAGGGCAGGATTCCAACATGATAACGACCCCAAACACACCTCCAAGACGACCACTGCCTTGCTAAAGAAGCTGCGTGTAAAGGTGATGGACTGGCCAAGCATGTCTCCAGACCTAAACCCTATTGAGCATCTGTGGGGCATCCTCAAATGGAAGCACAAGGTCTCTAACATCCACCAGCTCTGTGATGTCGTCATGGAGAAGTGGAAGAGGACTCCAGTGGCAACCTGTGAAGCTCTGGTGAACTCCGTGCCCAGCAGGGTTAAGGCAGTGCTGGAAAATATTGGTGGCCACACAAAATATTGACACTTTGGGCCCAGTTTGGACATTTTCACTTAGGGGTGTACTCACTTTTGTTGCCAGCAGTTTAGACATTAATGGCTGTGTGTTCAGTTATTTTGAGGGGACAGCAAATTTTCACTGTTATACAAGCTGTACACTCACTACTTTACATTGTAGCAAAGTGTTATTTCTTCAGTGTTGTCCCATGAAAAGTTATAATAAAATATTTACAAAAATATAAGGGGTGTACTCACTTTTGTGAGATACTGTAAAATGTAAATAAAAACAGAATGCATTTGCAAATCTCATAAACCCATATGCTATTCACAATAGAAAATAGAAAACACATCAAATGTTTAAACTGAGGAACCATTAAAAAAAAAGGGGGTAATTTTGAATTTGATGGCCGCAACACGTCTCAAAAAAGTTGGGACGGGGGCAACAAAAGGCTGGAAAAGTAAGTGTTACTAAAAAGAAACAGCTGGAGGAACATTTTGCAACTAATTAGGTTAATTGGCAACAGGTCAGTAACATGATTGCCTCTCTAAGATACTTTTTTTATACCCGGAGTTTCTCAGAAATAAAGATGGGATGGAATCTGGATGGAAGCATATGTTGCTCTAAAACCTGTATATACCTTTCAGCATTGATGGTGCCTTTCCAGATGTGCAAGCTGCCCATTCCATAGGCACTAAAGCACCCCCATACCATCAGAGATGCAGGCTTTTGAACTGAGCGCTGATTACAAGCCGGATGGTCCCGCTCCTCTTTAGTCTTCTTTAGTTTAGAGGACGCGGCGTCCATGGTTTCCAAAATGAATTTCAAATTTCGATTCATCTGACCACAGAACAGTTTTCCACTTTGCCTCAGTCCATTTTAAATGAGTTTTTGCCCAGAGAAGATGACGGCTTTTTCTGGATCATGTTCACATATGGCTTCTTCTTTGCATGATAAAGCTTTAACCAGCATTTGTGGATGGCACGGTGAACTGTGTTCACAGACAATGAGTTCTGGAGGTGTTTCTGAGCGCATGCAGTGATTTCCATTACAGAATCAGGCCTGTTTTTAATGCAGTGCTGCCTGAGGGCCCGAAGATCACGGGCATGCAATATTGATTTTCACCCTTGTCCCTTGGGCACAGAGATTTCTCCAGATTCTCTGAATCTTTTGATGATATTATGTACTGTAGATAATGAGATATTCATAGACTTCGCAATTTTACGTTGAGGAACATTATTCTGAAATTGTTCCACAAATTGTAGATGCAGTTTTTCACATATTGGTGAACCTCTGCCCATCTTTACTTCTCAAAGACTTTTTTTTAATACCCAATCATGTTATTGACCTGTTGCCAATTAACCTCCAGCTGTTTCTTTTTAGTAACACTTACTTTTCCAGCCTTTTGTTGCCCCTGTCCCAACTTTTGAGACGTGTTGCAGCCATCAAATTCAAAATTAAAAAATGGTGCATTTCCTCAGTTTAAACATTTGATATGTTTTCTATGTACTAATGTAAATAGCATATGGGTTTAATAGATTTGCAAATAATTGCATTCTGTTTTTATTTACATTTTACACAGCGTCCCAACTTTTTTGGAATTGGAGTTGTAATTCTGTAAATATTTTGCTTATATACATTGATTATGATCCTGATTCTTCAGTGGCACCTTGGGGATTTCATACTCTCTTGGAAGTAAATGCTGCATAAAATGTTCTATACATACTCTGTCAGCAAACGCAGAGATAATGTAAGACAGTTTTGAATCTCTCCTCAAGAAAATGAAAAAATAAAGACAGCAGTCAGTAGCTCTCAGGGAACAGCATCTCTGTAGGCAAACAAGAGGCTGGGCACAACACCAAAGAAAACATTCTCAGTAAACACATGCACACATGCACACACACCTAGGTTTTACACCATGGAGTTCACTGTGCATACAAAATACTGAGTATGTTTACATAGGACAAGTTAAATACTGAATCATGCAAGTATTGTGTGCTTTAGGTACATAATGTCACCCCACAGCCATGCAACCTTATGA
The DNA here is from genome assembly GCA_023630585.1 of Cranoglanis bouderius. NCBI lineage: Eukaryota > Metazoa > Chordata > Actinopteri > Siluriformes > Cranoglanididae > Cranoglanis > Cranoglanis bouderius. The sequence goes on from CM042551.1 coordinate 8,151,856, forward strand.
TTCATTGATGCTAGCTGTTATGAAGGTCATTTTGAAATGTCTAGCATCAGTACATAAAACTGGACATGCGTTCTAATAATATAAGCATTTAATTACACTGTTCTAATACTGTTACAGTCACCAGGTTTACTATGAAACATTTATCATTACATACAAGCCCACAGCAGTTAGAGCAGGTGCAGAAGTTGAAACTTATGATAAAATCCTTGAGAACTGTGAAATTTTTGAATTTCATAGAAATAGTGTTTTACCACCAGGCAGTGTGTTATGCAATGTTACAGTAACAAATCTCTCACATGTTGTTGTTAGTTCTGTTGTCAGTCAGTTTCACTAGGACTGCATCCAGGGGTGGAAAATACTGGAGTAACTGTAATTTGTTACTGTACCTAAGAACTATTTTTAATGATTTTTACTTTGTTCAGGTATTTTTTAAAACTGAATACTCATACTATTAATTAAGTAAATTTAGAACAGAGAAAACACATTATTTCACTCCTTAAATTTAAATTTTGACCTTCAAAGTACTCATTACACATTAGCTAATTAGGTTTGTAACTTAGCTAGTTAAGTTTTGTAAATTAACTAGTTAAATTAGCTAGCTAGTTAGAGTTTTAAAATTAGCTTCTGTTGTTAATGTGCCTTAGCATTCATCCCAAAAATGCAATAAGGATTAGAGAACCAGCAAGCCAAATTCTACATTTGTCTGGTTTAGCAGAATGTTTTCCTTATGACTGATTGCTTAGCAAATTAGCTAGTCATGCAGGGTTGGGAATGATGGATTTGTGGTCAGCTCTTTTCATCAGTTATAAAATATAAAATATTTACTTTTTACTCATGAATGCTTGAATATTAAGATTTGCTTTCACTGGAACTAAAGGGCACAAACCTGTTTCAGCATGATAATGTCCCTGTGCATAAAATGACCCTGACTCAGACCTCCTCTTACCTGCGATGCGGATGACCGCTCTCTCAGCAGGGTCCAGAACATCTCCGGATGCCGATTTAGAACGTTTGACACGCTGGTGCTTGGCCAGATTCCAGGGCAGAGTGTCTCCAGGGAAGACTGAGGAGCACAGTTCGCTTCTACTCTCCTCTGATGCAGACCTCTCCCGGAGACGTGGACGAGGAGTCACAGACATTGCCTGCAACAAGGTTACAACAGATTAAGACTTTTCGGTATTCATGTTTTTTATATCTTTGCTGAAAAGGTTTAGACAGCACTCTCCACCATCACAATCAAAGCATCAGGGGGAATATGTATTGGAAGAACGATGTTCATCACTCCAGTACATTTCCAGAGACTTGTATAGTAGAGTCAATGCCAAGGTACACTGAAGTTGTTCTGCCAGCTCACGGTGGGCTACAGTGAGCTGACTCAGCAAACCCAAGCTGAAATATCTCAGGAAACACTTATAAAGCAGTCATAAATATTTAAAAATCTAAAGCCAAATAAAAGGCTCATTTACAGAGCCTTATCTTTCATCATCACTGTGTGCAAGGTATATGCAACTAAATACTGTGGGTTTTTTTTTTTTCCATCATTCTGAAGTCTTATTTGTGAGTAGCCAATGCAAACTATTGCTTTTGCACTTATTATTGCAATAGTTACTCTTACAAAACGCACAACAGGATAGTCATATTTTTATACGAACAAATATTATCATGTCATTAAATAATAAATGTTATTATATAGACACACCTCCAGAATTATTGCCATCTTTCATAAAAGCAAAAATGATGACACAAGTTTCCCACTCGAATAATCAGAGAACCATTCACCTTTAGTGGTTCTCAACAGTATTTTCTCTCAAAAACAAATGCAGCAAAGATATTAACACTTAAAAATCATTTAAAACGAATGCAAAAATTTGTATCCAACAGACAGATGGTTGCTGATCTGTACAAGTCAGGTAATGGACATAACAATACCACTATCAGTCTGTAGCAGTTAAAATACTGCCAGTAAACATACACATGAGTAACTCTCTATTGGTGACTTCACCAAATATTGATGGTGGGGTGCCAATAATTTTGAAACTTTGCACTATATAAGAAACCAATTTTAAAAAGTTGACTGTAATATTTCCATTAGCTGGGAAAATGGAGGCATGGGAGGAAGTCTTTTTTTTTCCTCTTATGTAACTCCTACAATAAATTAAAGATGGAAAGTACTGAAAGAGGTACTGTATGTAGGCTTTCCTACCAAGGCTCTCTGTTATGACTTCTCTAAGACTGAGGGACAGTGTGGCTTTCAAACTGCGGCTTACACCACATACACATTATAATTATATAATTCAGTAATTAGCAGCAGCAAATGAACGACTAAAATGAGTGTTAGAAGAAATTATATGCATTCGGTTCAAATGCCTGCTTTCAGTTCAAATTATTTTTCACTTAGTACATTATTTCACTTTAAATAGATGCTGTCACTGATCAACTTGAATTGGTCAACTCTGCTGAATGCTGAATTCTGATCGGTCAGAAAGTGCTCATTAATTTTTTTTATCACAGCACCTAGGGCAGTAGTTAGAATACAAGGTTTATATTAATACACTTGTTTTAATATCATCATTTCCTTAGTAACGACTAAACAGGTACTTGTATGGAGGACACTCTACATAAACAAACCAAAAAAAAAAGTGTGTAATTGTTCATATGGAGAAGTTTTCTGTAAGTGACATTTATTTAGCATTTTGTTGAAGAAGTCTCCAATGTCATCACTTTGCAACAGTCTGAGGTAAAGCTGTAATTTTAAGTTTTTAGACACAGGAAAGTCTTCAGAATGGAGGTCTTTGCGTTTTGCTGTTTCATGGTAACATGATGCTTTTTTTTCCTGTGTTTTCTGCTGGTGACGGTACAAGTGTTTATAGCTGTTATAATGCAAGTCATATCAAGAACTTGTTTTGCAGATGTTACACAACATTAAACTTGACTACAAATTGATAAAACGTAGGTATGACACGTTTTTGTATGACAAAAATTGCTAACTCTGTAACTCTGCTTCAAGCAACCCCATCACTGATTATTTTCCTTATAAAAGCACACCTGTCAGGTTTTATATGGATTTATCTATTGATGAATTGACTACTGAGTGGCACAAATAGGCCCTGGGAATTCTGTGAAAACCTATAGTCTTAAAGGACTATGACATGCAGAATTTTTGTGTATTAAACCACAGCCATTTTTCTTGTTATTGCAATGTTGTCCATTACCGCTGAAGGACGCAATATGCAAATGAGCGCCAGACGCTGAGCATCCTAACCAATCAGGGTTTGTTTCAGGTGAGCGTTGTGACGATTCAAGACTGTCACATGGACTGACGCAAATCATCTTTGCGATTAAAATTTTACCGCTGTAGAATCTGACACAGAGATAAGGTCACAGACAAGCCCATATACAGTGTGCGTTATTTGCAAATAATAAAATCGTGATTGATAGACACCGAATATAAATTTGAGGCATCTGTAAACTGTTTCTAAACTGTAAAGTGTAAATTGTAAATGGCCCTTCATGAATGACCTATTAGTAACACCAAGTCATCATGCACAGCCCTTTGAGTACACTGCGCAAAAATATGGCCATCATAACGAACACATGCAATGATGCAGCAAAACCCAGGCGCGTTCCCGCGGGAGAATAAACCCGCATTCAAAAGGGGAAACCGCCTTATTTCGTCATTCTGGCTGTTCACCTTCAGCAATGCACTTCTAATTTAGCTTAATTTATAACCTCTAAATCTATCACAGTGACACCTTAAAGCATCAAACCCAACATCACGCTGTCAAACTTAATATATATACAGTCAGCCTGAGGTGAGGCTGCGTCCTAAACCGCATACTACCGCACTAAATAGTACTATTTTGACATGCACAGGCTATGCTACTTTGGCATATTTACTACATTTACAATTTAGGACGTGGTCTATAAGTAGCATGCAAACCGTTTTCTACTTGAGCAACATTCATCACTGTGCGCCGCCTAATCAAATGTCTGTAATCAAAGATTTACCGGAAGTTGTTTGATTGGTGAGAATCCGCTGCGTCTGATTTTGTATGGATCAGCAGAGAGTCACGGCAGTGAATGAGGCAGGGAGGAGAGGATTACATGCTCCTGATGATGTAGACGCGCTCAATAGCGATATCACCTCCTACAGCAGGACGCATCATTTACACCAGGCTCTGTCTCTATTCACCGGGACAGAAATGCTAGACAGTGGAGCGCACTACTTTAGCCATTATACACAGCACAATGAGGCAGTCAGTTAAACGTCTCTGAAGCAATAGAGTCTCTGTCTCATAAACTGCACACTGATGACCCTTTCTCACTATAACCCTGCGCATTGCGTAAAAAAAAAATCTAATTCTCTGTCCAGCAAAGCTGCAACCGCATGTCTTCTTGCACAATTTGGACAAAATTACAGGTCATTTGCTAGATGTGCGATAAGGACATGACTTGCAATATATTAAAGGGGCAGTTTGTCATTTTCAACACTTTTCGACATATAATAATAATATACGACACCAAGGCGCTGTTGAATTCTCAAAGCTGATTGGTTAGAAGGTATTGGCTCATTTTCTATAACAGCACTGTACACAGTCAGTACTTCCACCTACAGTGCTGTGAAAAAGTATTTGCCCCCATCCTGATATCTTCTGTTTTTGTGTACATCTCATACTAAATTGTTTCAGAAATTAAAACAAAATCTAAGATAAAACAAAGGCAACCTGAGTAAACACAGAATACAGTTTTTAAATGATAATGTTATTTATTGAAGCAAAAAAGTTATCCAGTACCAACTGGGCCTGTGTGAAAATATATTTGCCCCTGTAGTTACTAATTCCCCAAATCTATGAAACTGCATTCATAATGGGGTTCAGTTGGACTAGACACAACCAGGCCTGATTACTGCAAACCCTGTTCAATCAAATCAACACTTAAATATAACTTTTTCAACAGCATGAAGTTGGGTAAAAGGTACCCAGTAACCCAATAACACATGTACCCAGTAACACACTATGCCAAAATTGAAAGAAATTCCAGAAATTATGACTAAGAAGGTGACTGAAATACATCAGTCTGGGAAGGGTTGCAAAGCTATTTCAAAGGCTCTGGGACTCCAAATGACCACAGTGAGAGCCATTATCTCCAAATGAAAAAAACTTGGCACAGTAGTGAACCTTCACAGAAGTGGCCGACCTTCCAAAATTCCTCCAAGAGCAAAACAACTACTCATCCAGGAAGTCACAAAAGAGGCAATGACAACATCAAAGGACCTACAGGCCTCTCTTGCATCAATAAAGGTCACTGTTCATGACTCCACTATCAGAAAGACACCGGGCAAAAATGGCATCCATGGAAGAGTGGCGAGGCGAAAATCACTGCTAAAACAGAAGAACATTAACGCTTGTCTGAATTTTGTCAAAACACACCTTGATGATCCTCAAACCTTTTGGGAGAATGTTCTGTGGATTGAGGAGTCGAAAGTGGAACTGTTTGGAAGACAGGGGTCCCATTACATCTGCCGTAAACCAAACACCAAATTCCACAAAAAGAACATCATACCTATGGTCAAGCATGGTGGTGGAAGTGTGATGGTGTGGGGATGCTTCGCTGTTTCAGGGCAACTTGCAATAATTGAGGGAAACATGAATTCTGCTCTCTACCAGAAAATCCTAAAGGAGAATGTCCAGTCTTCAGTCTGTAAGTTGAAACTCAAGCGCAACTGGATTATGCAACAAGACAATGATCCAAAGCATAGGAGTAAATCCTAGTCCTAGAAGTAAGTGAAAGACTGATCTCCAGTTATCAGAAGCATTTGGTTGCAGTTACTGCTGCTAAAGGTGTCACAACCAGATTTTATGTTTAAGGGGCAATTTGTTTTTCACATTGGTGATAGGTGTTGGATAACTTTTTTTTTTTGCTTCAATACAAAAAATAACTAAATGAACACTGTGTTGTGTGTTTACTCAGGTTGCCTTTGTTTTATGTTGTATTTCGTTTGAAGATCTAAAACTATTTAGTATGAGATATACACAAAACAGAAAAAATCAAAAATACTTTTTGGGGCACAGGGTTGGGGCACGTCTTGTTTAATGTTTCTAATATTGTAGTTTCAATTAAACACCAGGGGATAGTTAGTTAGAATGACACAGAAGAAAAAAAACATGTGCACTCCAATGTTTTAGTCAGTGTCTATGCCTGGGAAAATCTTGTATAAGAGGTTAACAAACCAAATGTTTCTAATATTGTAGTTTCAATTAAACACCAGGGGATAGTTAGTTAGAATGACACAGAAGAAAAAAAAAAACATGTGCACTACAATGTTTTAGTCAGTGTCTATGCCTGGGAAAATCTTGTATAAGAGGTTAACAAACCATTCAATGAAGACAAATAACTTGGTACAAGGAGGCATGGGCGTAACAGGAGGAGGGGTATGAGGTAACTGTGCATGCCATCCAGCCTTAGTGCCAGTCTTGGTGCCAACTTCAAAAAGCTGTACCTCCCTATATCAAGCTGTACCTCCCTGTATAAAGATACAGCTGAATATACAGAGAGCATGAGCCTTTATTCTTGACCCAACATATCTATGGAGCTAAAAGAAATTAATCTAGTGGGTTAGGCTCCCAATAATACCCTTGACTGATAGCAAAAACTAATGATGCATTTGTGAATTTAAACACCATCTGTCTTAAAATGGGACAAGAACCCTACAATATGTCCCGGAAATAATCTGGTATGGTATGTAGCTCATTGACTGTGTAGCATTTGATTAGATGGATGGATGGAACTCTGTAAAATTGATTTTGTCACTGACAAATCTGATGCGCTGCTAGATAATTAAAAATACATCCCAGATTACATTCCATTCAATTATTAAGGAAGGGCAAAGGTAGTTTCAGCTGTAGTACAAGAAGGCCACTCAATATAAACTGATGGCAAAAAAAGGATTAGTTTGAATATGAAATTGAGCAAACTAAGTATACATTGATTAAACTGTTACAGATCCTAAATTGTGTTTATCACTGCAAGCAATCAGCACTTTCACTTCAAGTCTTAAAGAGGCAGTTTGTAATTTTCAGAGCCCCCTGCTGCCTATGAGGCAAACTGTAAATGCAAAGTTCAAGCCTTCCCTTCCCAGTCTCACCCCATCCCCTCTGCTGAAGCTATGTTTGCTCTGTGCAGAAATCTGTGCAGCTCTGCTTCCTTGGGGCAGTCCTAATTTCTGGGCCAGAAAGCTATAAGCAGAATCCTGAAATGAACAGGACTATCTAACATATCTTTTAAGCTCATATTATGAAATGATTATTAAAGGTCTAGAAACATTTTTAAAAACGACAAACCGCACCTTTAAATGTGTTTAGATGTGACCTCTAGTCAAAAACATTTTTATAAAATGTCATGTATCAGCAGTATGACAGGTTCAGTTATTTATACTCTACTAGCAGCATAGTGTAAATTAATGTATAGCAATATAAAAAGGATGAAGTTAAAATAATTAGGTAAGGTATATTTAGTTTGCTAAGTAGAGGTGAGAGGTGAGAGGCTCACCTTCTCTGGAGATTCAAAGGTTATGGCCTCAGGTGCAATGGTAACCTTGAGGCGGCGTTTGTTTCTCTTCCTTACTGTGGTAGGGTTTTCTTGCTCCCCCTGTTTTTCCACCTTCTCCTCATTTATCACCTTCTGCTTCTCCTCCTTCACCGCTTTCTGCTTCTCCTCCTGAACCGCTTTCTCCTTCTCCTCCTTCACCGCTTTCTGCTTCTCCTCCTTCACCGCTTTCTCCTCCTTCACCGCTTTCTGCTTCTCCTCCTTCACCGCTTTCTTCTTCTCCTCCTTCACCGCTTTCTGCTTCTCCTCCTTCTCCGCTTTCTTCTTCTCCTCCTTCACCGCTTTCTGCTTCTCCTCCTTCACCGCTTTCTGCTTCTCCTCCTTCACTGCCTTCTGCTTCTCCTCCTTCACCGCCTTCTGCTTCTCCTCCTTCACCATCTTCTGCTTCTCCTCCTTCACCACTTTCTGTTTCTCCTCCTTCACTTCTTTCTGCTTCTCCTCCTTCACCACCTTCTGCTTCTCCTCCTTCACCACCTTCTGCTTCTCCTCCTTCACCACCTTCACTGCTTTCTGCTTCTCCTCCTTCACTGCCTTCTGTTTTTCCTCCTTCACTGCCTTCTGCTTTTCCTCCTTCACTGCCTTCTGCCTCTCCTCTGTATTCTCCTCTTTTAAGTCTTTCAGTCCTTTCTGCTTCTTCTCTTTCTTCTCCCCTTTCAATTCCATCTGTTTCTCCTGATTTGGAGGAGTTGCCAGTGTGATCATTCCAACAATCCCATCATTAACCAAAGCCGAGGTGACACTTCTTTCCTTCTGCTTCTTCTTCCGCTGGAAGAAGAATGAAAACAAGGTATTCATTCCACTTGCAAAGAAACAATGTTTTTTAATGCAAAATCCCTCTGCTAAACTGTTTGAGCTGAATGCGAGTGACTGTACAGCACAAGGACAACGCTGAGTTAACCACAAAGAGGTTTTAGCAGTGAATTATGTGGGTGCTTTTCTGCTGCCTACTTCCAAGATCACACAAAGGGCTTGTTGTTAGACTGCCAGTGACTGTGATTGGGGATGTCAGGTAAACAAATAAAGTTTGGCTCTTTTCATTGCTACATCACACAGAAAATCTGCATGCAAGATTATATGTTTATATTTGAAAATCATTCATTCATTCATATTCAGTAGCAAACTGAATATAAAAAAAAAAAAAATACAAAAAAAAAAAAAAAAAACACTTTATCTCAATCAGGGTTACTTTGGCTTTGGCGCCTATCCTGGGAATACTGGGTATATTATGGGAATACACCCTGGATGAGATGCCAGTCCATTTCAAGGCACCATGTATGCACACATCCACACCTAGGAGCAATGTTGAGTAGTCAGTCCACCCACTGGTATATTTTGGAACAGTAGAAGAAAACCAGAGAACCTGGAGGAAACCCCCAAGTACATAGGGAGAACATGCAAAACTATAAAGACGGTAATCCAAACTGCAGAACTTTGCCACTGTGCCACCTTTAAATAAGCATTGTTTTTACAGTGGGGTCCAAAAGTCTGAGAGCACTAGTGAAAATTTATTTTGCATTCTTTTCTAATTTAATAGAACAGTTTTCATTACAAATGATATTACTGACAGCAACTTGAGTGAAAAGTAGAATTTCTGAAATTATATATTGTAATATACAGTACTGTGCAAAAGTTTTAGGCACATGCAAAGAAATGCTGTAGAGCAAAGATGCCTTCAAAATAATGCAATTAAATGTTTCTACATTTTTAAAATAAATACCGTAAAGAGCAGTAAACAGTAGTAAATGAAACAAAGTCAACATTTGGTGTGACAAAAAAATAAAAATAAATATAGTAGTTTCCAGTACAATTTGTGCAGTTTTATAAGGAAATGAGCTGGTAAGTTTTATTGAGCATCTTGCAGAACCAGCCGCAGTTCTTCTGGAGACTTTGACTTTCGCACTTGCTTCTTATTTTTGCAGTGAAGCCTTCATTGTGTTTTTTTGTCTGAAAAGTGTCTCTTTTCATAAATAATATGAAAAGAGATAATGTAGTCAGAAAATAAAAAATCTATAACAAAGTTTGTACTAAAAAAAAAAAAATAGGGTGCCTAAACCTTTTGCACAGTACTGTATGTAATACATGAATTTCAGAGGTTCTTAGTATTTGGTACGTCCCCTTTTTGCTTCAATCACAGTGTGAGCTGATATGAACTCAACAAGTTTCTGCAAAAATGTATGACCTGTTTTAGATCAAATCCATCGGAGTATCATCTGAACACGTGCTTCAATAGAAGAGATTAGGCATGAGGAAAATCTGACCTTCTGTACAAAGCAGTTAACAGTCATTATCCCAAATTTGCTTACATTTGTATGGGGACCTAGAAATAGTGCAGAATCTTGAATATTAATATTCCAGAAATTGAACATTTACTTTCTTTGTTTTAAATACTTAAAAATTCTAAAACCTTCTGTTTATTTCCAATTTTAAATTTAACACACAAAAAAAAAAAATCCCAGATTTTCAACCAGGTCTCAGAATTTGGACCTCACTGTATAATTATTTTACAAGCCTTCTCTGCAATGACAGAGCTCTAGAAAATCATTAATACCCATTGACTACTGCTTCAGGAACATGGAAGTTGATATAGACCAATCTAGGGTGAATTTTGCCTATGTAACTTTAATTCCCTACAAGATATTATGCAGAAATTGCAAAGCAGTGCAACACTCCTGAGTACTGGCACTTTCTCCAACCATCATGTTTATCCTACAACTATCTTGTAGTATCTGGTCAGTTAGTGGGAATATAGTCATGTATCACTACTTATCACAGCATTGTGATTGTCCTGTAATAGTGGTTTAATTATTCTTTGTGTTGTTTCTAATGTAGGTAATAGATAATAAGCCTTAGTGTTCAAAAATACAGTTCTACTCATAAGTTTACATACCCATGGCAGAATTTGTAAGAGGTGTTTTTTTCTCTTTTAGAAATAAAATACATACAAAACACATTTCTTTTTTTTAGTAATAGTGCTCCAGTGAAGCTATTTAATCACCAAAGAAATTTCCATGTATTATATTAATCATAATTATAACTGAAATTACACAATAAGGTTTAGATACCCTTACTTCTTAAAATTGCATGTTGCCCCCTTGAGCATCAATGACAGTTTGAAGCCTGTTATGATAGTTTTGAATGAGCACTTTTATTTTCTTAAGTGGTAAAGTTACCCAGTCGTCTTGGCAAAAAGTCTCCAGATCCAGTAAATTATTTCGCTGCCTTGCATGTACTGCACGTTTGAGTTCTTTCCAAAGTGCCTCAATGATGTTGAGGTCTGGGGACTGTGAGGGCGACTCCAGAACCTTTACTTTCTTCCTCTGCAGCCAGTGAAATGGCAACGTGGCCTTGTGCTTTGGTTCATTGTCATATTGGAAAGTCCATGTATGCCCCAGATGCAGCATACATGCAAATTTTCTGCTAATGTGATGTGTTCATCTTGCCATCATTTTGGACCAAATTTCCTGTGCCACTGTAGCTCATACACCCCCAAAACAGCAGAGATCCACCTCCATGCTTCATGGTAGGGATCTTTCTTTTTATAGGCTCTGCTGACTCCTCTCCAAACATAACATTTATAGTTGTTACTATAAAGCTCACTTTTTGTCTCATCACTCCAAATTACTATATTCCAGAAAATTCTTGAGGTTTCTCTAGATGCTGTTTGGCATATTGCAAGTGGGCAGCTTTATGGTGGTGGCATAAAAAGGGCTTTTTTTCCCCCTGTCAACTCTTCCATGCAGCCCATTTTTGTTTCAAGCAAAAACAGTCAAAAACAGCCACCCCACTTTTTTTCCAGATAAGCCTGTATTTTAGCATAAGTTGCTTGAGGGGTTTTCTTTGCATCTCATACAGCTTTCCTGGTGGTTGTGTCAGATATCTTTCTTGATCCTGCCATGGCTGGTATCCACAGAACCACTTCTTTATCTTGAATTTGTTTGAATAGCTTTTGATTTGCATGATCTAATCTTTGGATATCTTTTTTTTTTAATAACCCAATTTATAGAATTGAATGACTTTTTCTTACATATCATTTGACAGTTCTTTTGTTTTCCCCATATTTTAGTATCCAGTAAATTCAATGCAGGCATAGACTAAATGCACAAGATTTCCTTAATAACTAAAACACACTGACTATTCATGCACATATACACTGATCACAATCCAACAAGACGGGTGCAGATTCTTAACCTTCAAAGTGATCTCAATATCCTTGAGTAAATATTAACAGGACCAAAATACAAAGGTATGTAAAGGGTATGTTTGAACGAGGGTCATTTGTGTAATTTCAGTCATTATCGTGATTAAAATAATACATGGACATTTCTGTGGTGGCTTCATCTGAGCACTATTACTAAATAAAGGAAATGTATTTTATATGATCTTACAGATTCTGCCAGGGGTATGTAAACTTATGAGATATACATAAAAGTATATAGCTGTATCAGTGTGATCAGTATTTGTATGTATGACAATAAATATAAAATCATATAATCAACTGTATAATTGTTTTATAAACTGATGAATGACTTTTATCCAAACTCTGTGTATTGTACTTAACCATCTATGATGATTAATCTAGTACTCCCTGGATGTAAACAATATATACGTAAGTTCGTTAATAAAGTTCACCGATTCATTAGCTCATTACTGGCCTCTAGAGGCTGCTATCTATTGTGTATTATGAATTGAAATGCTGAATGTACAACTACGCAAAATACATGGTTCCTACCAATACCTGCACTCATAAAATGTGTAAATAATAAATAAATAAATAAATAAATAAACAACAACAACAACAATAATAATAATAATAATAATAATAATAATTTGCCAGAAGCACCCCGCTACAAAAACACATGCATTTCAGAGAAAAGACAAAATACTAAGTGTAATGATATTTTTAGAGTTATTATGGTTTTTGAGTTACCTGGCTTTGATGCCTCGTCTTTGAGCTCTTCTTCATGGCTGGAATCAAAAAGGGAAATTCAAATAATCATATGTGTAGACATACAAATGCTCAGAGCAAAAGAGTGATCGGAAATACATAACATATTTGCCTGGATGTAAAGAGAAGAAGGGAAAGCAACATTTGTGAGGCCAACATATACAACCAGAGCACAAACGTAAATAAAGAAGGCTGCTGAGATCAGGCTTGTTTTGGTACAGCTTGAGGAAAGGCCTCAGGCTTGTTCCTGACCCACAGCAACAGCCTGGATCTCTCTGAAAATATTCATCATCCATACTCAGCGTGTGAAAGCCTGTCGCCTGTAGTGGCCCTGCATTTAAGACGCACGCTTATGTTATAAAGATTTATCTCATTATTCGCCACTGATATGGAGGCACTCAAGCATACAAAGTGCTACATCCTAATAAAATAGCTGCATAAAGGTGAAAGGATCTTGAAACAGGACACTGCTTGAACACCAGCCTATTGTACATATTTCGTTGTATTTGAACCTAAATGTTTACTTCAAATTATTATTTTTTAAATTCTTGTAACTTGAGGCCATTGCAAATAAGAGCCTAGAAGACCAAACACATCAAGAAATTAAATGATTAAATGAATGCAATATCTCCAGCCTGCTCTAAAAGACTTTCCAGAGTTCCCCTTATGGTTTAATAATAATCAGATTCTTCAGGATTATCAAAATATCAAAATATTTGCTTTGCCAATCAGATATGGAAATGCCTGCTTTAAAACACTTCAAGCTGCACCGTAGCTTACATTTATTACATTACATTTGCAGGCCACCATTTTAAAATGTGATTTAATTTTACATTCATACAGTCTAAACATAATGATGTCTTTGGGTTTTTGTTTTTTCTTCTTCTCCAATTATGCATTTGTAAGTGCAATTTGGACTAAAGAAACTTGTGAAGACAACTCCACCCTGAAACATATTAAAAATGTTTATATTGAAATATGTGTGATTCTGCTGCTAATTTGTTGGCCGCTGCTGTATTTGTGTTACCCTTAATAACAAAAGAAGAAGAGCATATTTTTTTTCACCACTCAACAATTTCCAGCGACGTTTAATGTTATATTAATGAAGAAATAGTAGCGATAAACAAAAGGTGGATTAAAAAATTCCAGAATGCAATGCAGTTAAAAGACAGTTAGGCTGCGTTAAAGCAGAGACTCAGCTCTGCTAGTTAGAAATCTATGAAATGACAGGCATGATGGTGTTGATGGTGACAAAACTGAAGCTTTTGGAAGCCGATCTGTTTGAGCAGGGTGTACAGATGAGCTTGACAGTTTGAAGGCCTAAAGCTCTTCTGCATCACTCTTATTTTTAGAGAGGTGAAGCCAGGGGTAAATCATACCGACACAACTATCAACAGGTAGCCAAAGTGAAACATATCGATGAAAGAAAACCAAAGAAAATTCAGTCATAAAATAAATCTTTTGCACCCTCGAAGATAAAATATTGATGTGCATGTCATTCGGGGTGGATTTTTCCTTTTAGAAGCTTTCAACATCTTGTCAGCAGATTTTTATTTATCTATATAGTTTTTTGTTTTTTTTTAGAACCCTGTAATGAAGTGGTGAGCACGGTATGTGTGATTTGAAGGTTTGAAAAACGCCCCCTGAAATGTCAACACCAAAAAAAAAAGATGTGACTGGAGCTGCACATAAACAGCTTGCACAGACCTGACCACATTGTGCAGCCCAGGCCAATAAAAAAAGCCGCTCTTTACGGAAAATGGAAAACATTACCCTGGAAACCGGCACAACTTTGGATGAATGGAAAAGGAAGCTCTTCCCACTTTGAGTTATTTCTGCAGTGGCTTATATTATGCCTTTTTTTTCACTGTTTCATGAGTCATTTCTCCTCTGGGCGCCGACGGGCCGAGGGAGTAAAGCTCCATTGTGCGTTTTATCAGCTGATTAAAATGTGCTTCAAGTAAGGAAAGCAGATTTCAGATGCATGAAGGAAAGCAGGTTCTTACCTGAGAGGTATCTCTCTAGAGGAGAAACAGAGCTGCGAGCCTCCCAGCAGCAGAAGAACAGACTCCAAACCAGCAGAGTGGCCAGAACCGGAGCCAGGACCCAGACCAGCCGGGCCGGGGTCGGGTACGCCAGGACCCAGTCATGTAACGCATTCATTCTCGAGTGCTAATCTCTATCTTGTCTTTGTATGAAGCTGCCGATCAGTGACACAGCGGCACAGCCAGATGCGCAACAGCTGTGCGAGATCGCGCCCACAGCCCACGTCAGCTCTGTTGGGAGAGTGAGCGCGCGCAGGCACGTGCGTTCCGTTCCCCGGCTCAAGAGCGCGCGGGCTCCTCTCTCTCTCTCTCACACACGTTATTTTCCCCCTCGGTCTGAGAAACCTGTCTGCTAATTGTAAGGAGCATTGCTCAGAAATGCACTCGAGGCGCTTTAACATGGGCCATAACTCAACAGCTCAGTGTTTTAGAAATGCCCCAGCAGTTGGGAAATAGGCGTAACTGGAATGTTTACAACAATAAAGTTCTTAACTCAGACATATAGGGCAGCCAAAACGAGGATTTTGTGAATATCTGTTTTTTTTTTTTTTGTAATAAGATAATGCGTATAAATCATTACTGTTATGAACTGAAACCACAGAAGCACAACAATAGATGGATCATCTTCATATTGTGGTATTGAATATCAGATTAGGACAGGAAAATTACATTCAGATGAATGAATGATTGAATTGCTGAACAAGTTCTTTCGCAGGTCATTTCTACAGGTGCACCAACGCCTCATTTTATCACCTGATGTTAAAGCTGCAACAGCATAAAACAAATGAATGCATAAATAAAAATAAAACAATTAAAAAAAAAAAGAAATACAAGAGTAAACAATGCATCCAAGCTAATGCCTCTCAATTACACTCCAAACAAAATGAATGTTCCCTATTAAACAGGAATACCCCTCAGATCGTGGTGTTCTGTGCATTTAAAGTCAAGGTAATCAAGAGTAAAAAAAAAAAAAGGTGCAAATAAAATTTGGACGTATAACGTTTTTACACGAAAATAAGATGGACACTGCTGCCACCTAGTGGATATACTGTGTCCATACATTTTCCTAACGAGGCCCGGTAAAGCAGGAAGTTCTAAATTGTACTAAATTTATCTTCAGTAACTGCTCGTTCTGGTCAGGGTTGTGGTGGATCCAGAGTTTATCAAAGGAACACTGAGCATGAAGTTGGTATACACCCTGGATGGGACACTAGTCCATTGCAGAGCACCATGTTCCCACGTGTGCACATGCACACACATGGCTAGGGGCAAATTAGAGTAGACAATGCACCTGGCATGTTTTTGGGAGGTGGGAGGAAACCAGAAAAACCAGAGAAAACCTACACAGACACAGAGGAGAACATGCACAGAAACTCCACACAAACAGTAACCTGAGCTCAGGCTCAATCCAAAGTCCCTTATGCCAAAGATAGTCAATCAATCCAAGACATGGTTGATGTCTGAAGTCTGTGTTTTCAGATTTGCAATGGAGCTAGGAGGACAACATTTTGTCCTCAACACAGCTTATTGTTGCATTTTTTTTACCTACATAATCACAAACTGTGATGCTGTATGACGGTGCTACCTGTAATAATAGACAAAACTCAACGAACAGCTAAAAACAGCAGTAGTGGCCACATGGAAGCTGGAGTCACGTTCTTCCTGAACACAGTTTGCTTTCACTCCGTATAAACATCAGACTGACCAAGAATTCCTATCTCAAGTGATTTGAATGTTATAGTTCCAATTCAATTTGTATTTTTTTGAGTACAGGCTTATTATGCAACTTTCTGAAACTGTTTATGTACCAACACTGTTACTGAGCCAGAAGATATCTTTTGAGGAAAGTATGCCTTGTCTGATTGAGAATATGAGGAAAAAGATGCTAATTTCAGTTTTGACTGAGGCATTACTTTTGGGTGTATGTCACACTTGCAGTGCTTATATACTCAGAATTATCCTCATGTCAATTATCGAAGGGTTTGATTTTTTACCAGCAATATTAATGAGCAGTATTGCTCAGTGAAGACAATATTTGGAGCTAAATTACAGCAGATTTGGGCCAAGATGCATCATGTGACGTCATCACAACAAACATTCAGCCAAAGCCCCTTTCAATTCACGTGCATCGAACATGAATACAGCTAAAAGGCCTCATTTAACAACAAACATCACTGCGAAAGACTGTGCAAAACAATATCGTGCAATTGCAATTTCGCCAATTAGAATAGTTTTCCACAAAAAGCACAAACAACTCTGCAAATTTCATCGCAAATTTGAAAAAAGACGCAGCAAAAATCAAGCATTTTTGGCCACAACAATCACAAAAATATCTGAATTCCTGTATGGACTGATTGCTGCTTAACAGCTCCAAGGTCTTTGGATGAATCATGAGTTCAGAGTAATGTGCAGACTTTTGCATGTTCCCTCTGTTGGTTTTCTCTGGGTTCTTTGATTTTCTGCCTCACAAAAACATGCCAGAGGGAGGAAAGGCTATGATTAAATGCCCCTAGGTGTTAACGCATGTGTGCATGGTGCCATAATGGTGTATTCTTGCTTCACAGAAAGGCTTTGGATTTATCAAGACCTTGACCGGGTTACTGAAGATGAAAAAAATGGGGGGGGGGGGGGGGGGGGGGGAACGTAAAGAAAGTTACAAATATTCCAGGCTAATTACAATTTTTAGACATTGTTTAGATTTGAAGAGAATCATACTATTTACCAAATATTTTAGCTTGCAAGCTAAAATTGTGTCATTAATTCTTAGCCTAGTCACCAAGTGATACTTGTCTGCACTTCAATAAACTAACTGGTCCCAACCATGGAAATCATTCAGTATCAAGAAATAGTAATGAATAAATAAATAAATAAAAACATTTGTTCAGTTTATGAGTTGCTGACACGAAACCCTGATCAGAACACCTACATGGATGCTATAAGGTCTACATCAGTGTGGAATATAAAATACATATAAAAGCTTACAAAGTTGGGAGTTGTTTATTTCACATGTCATCAGTATTGACAGGCAGTGAACTGAAGCAACAGTGTTGTAGTTGTTACAATACAATACAATTCTGTGAAAGTAGTTCAAATGGATTAAAAACAAGGAGCATAAAAGAAATCTTAGGTTCATTACTGGGAGTTAAGTTGAAGATATGTTATGGGGTTATGGGGATGGGGACGGGGATGGGGACGTCCCGCCAGTCTAATACAAGCTGGTGTCCTGAGCAGCCCAGTTCGGTGTCTGTAAAGAAAATGTAATTATTGGTTTCTTCTGGAAGTTAGAATAATTTTTGTTTAACAACATAATGATTTAAGAAAAGTGTGCATTATGTCTACTCCATAACTTGCATTACGGTCTTTAAATACTGAAAATGAAGAGAAGACATGCTTAATGTAACGTTCAGTTATATTCAGCACCTCGTTTCTGTTGCTGTGGCTGAGCTTCTTCTCGATGTTCATGGTGAGCATCTGGCTGCGGAACGAGAGGCTCTTAGTCTTCTCGATGACCTGCTGGTACGGGGACACGGCGTTGTTGCCCATCACCACATGACCCTGCAGATGTCAATAACACAGTTTAAACGCATTACTAGATGCATTAGATAATAATGTAGACAGGAGTTTTCGATTAAGGAAGTTAAAATGGAGTAAAGCTGGTTTTAAACAGTTTCCAAGTTTATGTTTTGAGAGGCAGCTCATTTTTTATTATGCAGATAAAATTCAAGGATGGGAAAAAAAATAAATAAATAAAAAATCATAAGTGGCCATTCAGGAAATAAATATAAAAATGCAGAAACTATTGAATAAAAACTAAAAGTGTAAATCAAAAAGCTGAGAACAGTGAATGAAACCCGAGGATATAAAACAGAAACTGTGCCTAGTCATAGTCTAGCTTTTCAATCTATTTTTTTTTTATATATAGAAAATACTTTAAGCTTATGAATTAAAAATGAGAAGTTCTATATAAACTGTCGGTTTAGGAAATTACTTGCAGTATAACGCATTGTCCTGACAGTCCCTTTTAAAATGTTGGGTGTTAATATTCAGACATATTTCCATCCTTCCATCCATGTTCCATACCATTTATCCTACACAGGGTTTCGGGGAGGAGCCTGGAGCCTATCCCAGGGAACTCGGGGCTCAATGCGGGGGACGGGGAGCCAACTGATCGCAGGCCACAATCACACACATTCACACACTATAGACAATTTGGAAATGCCAATTAGCCTACAACACATGACTTCGGACTGGGGGAGGAAACCAGAGTAACTGGAGGATTCAGGATTCGTACCCCCAACCACAGAGGTGTGAGGCAAACGTGCTACTCACTACTCACCACCATGCACCTCAGAAATGTATTATTATTTTTAAAAAATACTGATTCACTTGCATGAAGGCCGAAGACTAGTGATGGGTACTTTCTCTACCCATCACTAACAATTTCTAATCACACATGATGCTTCCCAGAAGAGGCATAAGGCAATAAAAGCTGCTGATAAAATCTAATGGCTCATCAGCCACTTTATTGGTCTCACTAGACTGTATGGCACTGGCAGACTGAACTAATGGAAAGTGAAGCAGCAGGCCTCTGGGCTTTCTCACCAGTTTGGAGTCGATTTTAGCGTCCAGCCTGGCGTTGCGAATTAGATTTACTATCCATCGCTCGGCTTCCTCGGGGGTCATGTTCAGCTTATCTGCCAACATGCTGCAGATGGGGTGGAAGAGCAGAGCAGAGCACGAGAGGAGAGGAGAGAAAAGGAAAGAAGAGGAAATGTAAAAACAGCAATAATCACAAAGCATTTCTAGTCAAATCAATACTGTTCATGCCCACTCTGATCAATAGAGCCATTAAACCACGTCTCTGAGGAATAATGTCTATTAAGCCATCTACATTACATTAGTATAACTAAGTGTAAAAATAAAGACTACAGTGATGGTGACTTGAGAGAACAAAACAGAAATGTATCAAAATCTGAGTAGACGTGGAATCCATGCCTTCACACACGTACTGAGAAGACTCCAGTAACCTTCTTTTTGTTTTGCCTCAATCTTTATCGCTCCCGAAAAATACACCCTGTCGTGATTTGTATCCGCTCTCCTAAGGGTTTGGCTGAAATCCCAATGATCTTGGCAGCAGAGTGCACATTCACACCAAGCTAACCTCGATACACAGCGCTAAGAGGATAGTGTGCTACTCTTTATAGTTGGTACCTGATGCTGATGCACTGATGGATCCGACAAAACGTCTCAAAGATGAACAGGCGAGCATTCTCAATAAAATCCTCCAGACAAGCCACCAGGAAAAAGTCATTCACTAGTACCTGAAAACAAATCCAAAAATATTACACATTACCTATAAGCACAGGGCTGCAACAGGAAGCAGACCAAACATCACTCTGTGTCTGCACATAACCAAGTAAAACGTAATATTTTAAGACTTAATGCCACTTCAAATGTAAATTAAGACCAGGTTTGGTGACATACAAAATATTAAAATATTCTTTAAAATAACATTTAAGGAAAATTGTATACCAGTCCATACAGTATTTCACAGAGATTTTTTAGATTGTTGGGGCCAAAAAGGCTTGATTTTGCGGCGGGTTTTTCAACATTTTTGATGCGAGTGTGTGATGAGAATTGTTTCGCCCGGTCTTTCGCAGTGATGTTTGTTGGTAAGTGAGACCTTTTAGCCGTACTCATGTTCGACGCACGTGAATCGAAGAGGGCTTTGGCAGAATGCGCATTGTGAGGACGTCACATGATGCATCTTGGCCCAATTTTGTGGAAAATCTGTCGCAATTTTGAAAAAATGCAAGCTCCTTCGAATATTGCGGTGTTTGCTTGATTTTGTGTTAATTTCCGCGATCCCAAAATCGCAGAATCCTGGAGGGACTGGTATACTACATGATACTTCAATATCAAAATCACAGTTTTATGCAGTGAAATTCATACAATTGCTAGCTGTGTTTTAACCTTGAGGGTATTTACTGTTTTGCATCCACTTTTGGTCATAAATTCAAGCACCTACCCCACGCGAGTGACCCCTTTTACACTCATTGTGTGCTTGTGCGAGACTAACAAAAGTCTGATATGACTTTTTTTCCACATATTAGAAAACAAATGACACCACATTAAGACTGTAACTGTAAATCAAAGACCATGTAAATTTAATACAATTTGTTATGTACTAATTTTTACAACTTAAGTCTTATGAAGGACCTGCACACAAACTGAAGTAAACATCTAAACCATTTATACATTATTTTAATTAATGCTATAAACAACCTCAACCAGGGTTCTTTAAATATCCTCATATCAGTACTTAAGACTTCATATGTAACTTGACCTACTACCCAATTTATAGTAGTGAAAACTCACTCGTTATTTGTGCATATTCTGCAGCAAAAATCCCCTAAAATATTATGCACTGTTGAAAAGTGAGAAAACAGATTTGCAATCATCAAAGTTTTAAGTGTGTAACTGTTACACACCAAATTTCTCTCTCAGTGCAGATCCTGTGAGCTACATGAATAATCTGCATGCAGAGCGATGAAAGGGAACGGTAACAAGTGCTGGTATTTGTGTTGCATAATCAGACTAATGAAGCCTAATTGTTCTCTTTTTAATCATGGCCATACAGCATGCCACAAATCTGGAAATATTAAACTGTCCTCAGTAACTCATTAGTGATCGTTTCATGATAAGCACTGTGAGTAATAAAATAAGTCTTTTCATAATTTTGTGCCATAGTCTCAGTTGTATTAAAGGGAAGAGCCACTCTGAAAAGCATTAAATATGCTTATACTAAAATAACTAATGTGCTTTGCACTACTTCCGTGAGAAGTTAGCGGTTAGTGTGCCTCTCTCTGATGTCACAGGAGGAAACTGTTAGTGCAGGTACAATGGCATTTAAAGAGGCTAGATGTATGCTATTGCAAGCTACTTGCAGAAGAACATCTTATAACATGCCTTGTGCATGTCCTTCGTCACCACCTGGATTGAACTGGCAGATACCAGCAATACAAATTCAATGAGAATTCAAGGCGGTGTCCCAAACAACATTCTATGCACTAAATAGGATGCCTAAATACCAATGACTGCTTGGCTAGTGAGTGATCAATGAGATTGAGCCACTATCAGCAGGTAGCTGAATAGCATTGTGGGTAACATAAGAATCCATGTTTTCAAGTGAAAATAGAGCAACACGTTGATAAAAGAAGTTTAATCAATAAATACTGGACACAACTGAACGTCACATGAATTCATTATAACTATTGATATGCAAGGCTTTCAGGGTGGATTTTTCCATTTTCCTTTTCTGAAAAACTGAAATGTGAGAGCTGTGTCATTCAGAGGAAAAGCTTGGAGGCCTTTGTTCTGACAGCAGTGGCATTTTGAGTAAAAGCAGTAAATTACACAGGACAGGGATATGTAGTGCATAAATGGACCTTGAGCTCAATGCAGGACGTATTATAAGCTTAAACCACCATCTGGCTCCAGCTACCAGAGATGACAAGTCTAGCCTATACAAAAATCACACACACACACACACACACACATACACACACTTTCGCCTTACCGACTCACACTCCCTGAGTTTCTTCTGAGCGCTGTCAAAGTCAAAGTTAACATACAGGCATTCCACAAACTCCGTGATGGGATCCTTGTATGTGTAAGACTCCTGAGGCAAGAAAGAAAAACAGAACTTAGCATTATCCCTCCACTAATGTGACAGCTAGCATCAACTATTCAGGAATGGAAGCAGGGTAGCTCACCAGGAGCTACTTCCACACACAGCTGCATTTTAAACATAGAGCAGTGCAAGAAATCATGCAGGAAGAAAAATCTCTATGGAACCACAGCCAAAATACACATGGATTATTTTCATAAAATAAATCTGTACAGAGTGAATCTGTACTGAGTCTGTGGTTTTATTATCATTATTATTATCATTATTATTATTATCACTATTACTATTATTACATTGCCTGAATCCTATTTGGACAGTATTAATTCCTCAAGGTTTCTGTATTAGATTGAACAAATCTTTCACCTTTGGGTTACTATATAAATTATATATATACACACACATATATATATATATATATATACACATACACACACACAAGTAAATTTCCATGAAATTTCACCTGGATATTTGTCATAAAAAAATGGATCATGAATTCATAATATACAGCTACAATCCTAATATTGTAGAGTGTCAATATAACATGAGGCTTAATGGGCTGCCTGTAGAGGTCATTAAACTACAATGGCCAATTTAACCAACCTGCAGGATTATGCTATTATAGATTTTCTTTATACTGAGAGCACAAAGAAAACAGTACATAGATCTTGAACAATCTCTGCATTAACTTTTTTTTGTTTTTTTTTTTGTTTTTATTTCAACCACCTCATGCCTTGGATAACTATATAAATTCTGTTTAGCTGACCAGAAGAACAAAAAAAAAAATCCTAAATTATTTGAACAAGTTTTGTAGCACTATGCCTACAAATGCATGATTTCCCTCAGGCTCTAGTGTACAAACTGGTATTTTACCTGTTGAATAACCTTGACCAGGTCTTTGAGGACTTGCCTGCGCTTCCTCACATCCTTATTAGTGATGACAGCTGTGGTTAGGTAGCGCAGGATGTGTGGGCACATGGTCTGTATAACATTCAGATACCTGCAAAAAAACAGCAACCAGTAAGCACACTGTGCTACACTGTATTACAGATACAGGCTGGAAAACTTCAGTGTGCTTTACTCATCAACCTGCAGAAGTCTTTCTGAACTTATGCCTAACAAACAGGCACCCATTTACTGAGATTCCAAATAAAGAATATTATAAATCAAGTGCTAAAGTCTGGTTTATCTGCAACCAACTGAACCTACTTGACAGCTGGGCAACACTGAATAAAAAAAAAAAAAACCTAATAGCCTGGATATGTAATCTGCATGTTCTAGGTGTTTGGGATAGTAACTTGTCCATTCAGGCAGAAACACCTCAAATTACACATTCATTAAAGCATATGTAAAGCGCTCATGATGCATTTTCAAGCTTGTTTGAAAAATGCAATCCTTCATGAACGCTGTTAGTAAATCAGATTGCACTTTAAGAGTGTTTGCAAAATTGGAAACTGCTGCAGCGCAGCAGTTTTAAATCCTGTTAATCCTGTTTTAAAGCACTAAGATGTGTTCACTGTGTGTACACTATGAATTTCAATAAAATGTAGTGCACTATTAATACTCATAACGTACTTGAACTAGTAGTGGAATAATGGAATGTGTTACTGTATGCGTATGTGAGTGTATGAGCTGGAGCTGGGAGACTGGGATTATTAAATACTATAACTGCTGTGCCTGATACACACTTGTTCTGGTGCCACTGCAATGCTGAGAATTGTGCACCACTCAAATATCTAATATCTTTCCATGAATAGATGGGGCACACAGTGGCTGACAAACTCTGCAGTGAACCAACGTACACTAAGTAAATGAAGACCTGAGGGTATAAAGTATGTGCACTTGGCCCGTCCCCGCGCGCAAACATTTATCTACCCACAAATGGGCATTTTTCAAATATGCACAAAACCAGAAGATGAGCACAAATAGAGGCTGGATGTATGCTTTAAATTATACCAAAGTGCTGAAACTGGGTCTGAACTTGTCATCTAATTATTCTAAAATGCACTGCTGCCGCCCAAATTCCTGCATTTCAAACAGCTTTTTATTCACCGCTTAAAAACCGTGCATTTACTCGGATATGGTTTCTAAGCACGTTGCTGTAGTACTCACTGAGGCTGGTACAGGAACAGATCGATGATGTTGTCCCGGCCTTTGGGGTGATTGAAGAAAACAAACAGAGACCAGTGAATGAGCCACGTCCTCTGCTGCAGGGACTGGAGAGGAGAACTCACCGACTGCAATGGGGGGGAAAAATAAGTACATGCACATTACACACACACACACACACACACACACACACACACCAACGAGAAAACTCTCTGTAATACAGATGCGTTTGTAAAATGATCACACAGTAACATAGAAGAGTAAAGCACAGAGCTCAGCTAATATCCTGCTGAAATACAGATTTATAGGATTAATGAGCACTACATGACTTATAAATAGTGTCCTAGTCATAACTGTAGCTGAGAGCAGGTTAGCAAAGAACTAAAATAAGGCTGAACTATTAAAAAAACTAAAATAAATAATGATTATTTTGGTGAATAATGAAATTACGATAATGCTTATGCATTAGTTTTTCTACAACTACCATTATTAACTACCAACATCTGTATTATTAAACCATACGCAATATTAATTGTATTGATTTAATGCATATGAATTAACATATGTTTAAATTAGGGCTGTCAATCGATTCAAATTTTTAATCGAAATAATTACATGATGTGCCGATTAATTCATCAAATTAATCACACATCAATTTTGGCTGAGAAATTACCCCCAAAAGATAATTAGGCATTATTGTGTTAGATGAGAAAAGCATTGAATAAACATTACAAAAAGTAGCTTCAGAAAGAAATATATTATTGTAATGTCTATTCAATTTAAGAAATATATTATTTTATTTGATTCAACATTTTATTACACAAACTTTTAAGTTGTATCGGAGGACGCAATTCGGAATGCTTCCATCAGCCCCTGGTCTTCCACCATATCTCCCTACAATCCACAGCAATCTACGGAGGCCCTAAGCGGCCATGCATTATTACTTTTTTTTCCCCCTTTCTTGTTTTCTCAAGGTATCGACATGACATAAAAGTTGTTTTCCCGTGATCTTGACGTAACAAAAAGCTGTTTTCTCATGACATCATTTTATCACGAGGAAATCCTACGCCTTGTGCATTCATGTTCCTAAATGTTCATAACTTACTGAACTCTGGTCAGCCAAGTTAGGAACAAAATGGTTTCATAGCATGAGTCTCAAAGACAT
This sequence comes from Cranoglanis bouderius, assembly GCA_023630585.1. Classification (NCBI taxonomy): domain Eukaryota; kingdom Metazoa; phylum Chordata; class Actinopteri; order Siluriformes; family Cranoglanididae; genus Cranoglanis; species Cranoglanis bouderius. The sequence continues at coordinate 8,177,412 of CM042551.1, forward strand.
TTCACATATCTATAAATCCCTGCATCAAAGGAAGCGTTAATCTTCCTAATGTTAAAAATAAAGCGGACACAGAAATAAACCTGCATGGAGCACGGTATATAACCAAGCAGCCCATTAAAACTTACAGTCACTGCTTACAAATATCAGTCAGCTATAATTACTTGAGAAAGCCAAAAATGATCAAAAACATGATTAATTATGCAGCCCTATTGCTATATATAGAATTTTTAATAGTAAAAAAACACATCATGAAGTACTCTGGCCTGAAAAAGCTAACTTTCAGTAGACACACATTGTTGTCGATGGTCTCTCGGAGGCGGGTCAGGTCCTCCATGGCTGCCTCCCAGTTCTGCATGAGGATCTCCGATGCCAGTTTTCCCCACAAAGAGCTCAGAGCATTCCTGTCTGTGGAAGGAACCTGACACAAAAAAAAGTGAGTTCAGTTTAAAAATAAAATCAAATAAATAATAAAGACAAAACAAGGCAAAAATAAATTGTCATTCTGGTCAAGTTTCTGTTGTCAATTCTTTATTAACACGGACCATCAGTAACTTAACGACTCATCATTAGGACACAAATAAATGCTGCTGTAGCATCCGATCTACCACGCAGATGTGTCTATATATCCACAGTAGTTTCCCAGAATTCTTCTTTCCCTTTTATTCCCATTAGTTTATTGCATAAAGTTATATGGCTATTAATGCTGCCAAAATATTACTCGAAATGCAATTATGTAAAGTATTTAGAGGCATAAGTACACATTACAATGTTTAAAATCCCACGTTTTACTTGAAGTTGCACTGTCACAAGTCTATCGAAAAACATGCACTTTGTGTTTGGCAAAAAGACTTGATTTAGGAATAAGCTTATAAAACGTATTGGAACCACCATTTTCTGTAGTCAACAGTATGGCATATGGCTGGGCAAGATAATAACAGTATCATAAAAAACTAGGTCAAGATAATCTTTCCTGAGATATTATCTTCTTCTTTTCCTTTCGGCTGTTCCCTTCAGGGGTCGCCACAGCGAATCATCTGCCTCCATCTAGCCCTATCCCCTGCATCCTCTTCTCTCAGACTGACTACCTTCATGTCCTCCTTCACTACATCCATAAACCTCCTCTTTGGTCTTTTCCTAAGATATTATGGATATCTTAATATATTTTAATTACTTTGTGTTTCATAATTACAAAGCGACTAGAAGCAGCTGATTTTAAAAATATTTTTTCTTCTTTTTCATAATTATAATCTTTTTTTATACATACTGTTATTTTGTCCCCATAATGAGCTAACACATCATGCACAAGCTGTCAGAGCTCTTTGCCATTTCATATCTAGACTTTTTAAAGGACTTACCCAAAAAATAAATAAAGAAATAAAATAAAATAAATAAAAAAAACAGAATTGACCATAATGAAAGAGAAACTCACCAACACGCGGAAAAAGTAGAGATATTCTGCAGCACCAGAGTAGTTACCGCATTCGTACTGGAACTTGGCATAACGGTAAAGTGTGTCCAAGTACTCCTGACGAAACTGAAAACAAACTGACGTGTTAGCAACTCTTGATTTTAGTCTACCTTTAGTGAAAGTACAGAATCACTTTAAAAGCTTTAAACTGCAATTACAGGGAATGTAAGGAGTACAAGCTACACAAATATGCAGTGGAGCAACAAAAATGTAGTGGAGGGTCAGAGGACAGTAACTTACATTGTGTTTATCAGCCAAGTAATCAAACAACATCCTCCCGTCTCTGTAAGAAATAACATCAAACACTTCACATCATTCTTATAACATGACAAGATTATCTGCACGAGAGAGAGAGAGAGAGAGAGAGAGAGAGAGAGAGAGAGAGAGAGAGAGAGAGAGAGAGAGAGAGAGAGAGAGAGAGATAGAAGGCTTTGTGTGTCCTTTAGGAATAATAGGGCCTTTGTGTATGATTGTAATTATTGTAAATATAGTTTCTGACCCACAGGAACGTGCACATGATAGTTACTGACCTTTAATCTTCCAGAGAAAAGGAAGGTTTTGGTAACAAATGGTGGATATTTCTTGATTTTGATTCATATTTATTAATACAATCCTCTTTTACACAATGCAAGCAAAAATTTACAAATGGCTACGACTTAATGAGTGACACCATTAAAATCATACCCACTGGCTAGCATCTGTAAATGTTGCTTACATTGTGGACAGGTTCCCAACCCAATCCTGGAGAACCCCCTGTCCTGCACACATCAGTGTTTTCTCTGCTCTAACACACCTCAATGCAACCAATGAGCTAATTAGCAACCTTTCCGGAGTTCAAGAGTGAGTGAGTGTGAGTGTGTGTGTGAGAGAGAGAGAGAGAGAGAGAGAGAGAGAGAGAGAGAGAGAGAGAGAGAGAGTGTGTGTGTGTGTGTGTGTGAAACAACACTAAAATGTGTAAGACAAGGGGTTCTCAAGACAACAGGTTCCCAACTCTAATCCTGGAGAACCTCCTCATCAGGACTAGAGTTGGGAACCTGTTGTGTATATTGTAATCAAGTCAAGTCAGTTTTCATGGTCATTCCTCTATTTAACTTGTATACATTGAAATAAAATGATAAAATGTCATTTCTCTAGGACCATGGTGCAACTCAGAACAGTATGCAAGACTACAGTGTAATAAATAAAAAAAATAAAAAATAAAAAAAAACAGTGTGAGATGAGTGCAGGACAATAGATACACAGAACAGTACAATAGACACACAAGACAATAAATATTCAGGATATGGACTATAAACTAAACTACAGGGTGTCCCAAAAGTCTTCATACACAGAGGAAATTAAGAGTTTTTAGCAAAATGTCTTCCAAAATGTTTCACACACACACACACACACACACACACACACACACATTCACCTCCAGAAACCCTATAAGAATACCTTTGACAAAAGAAGATGAGAAATAATTCTCACGGCTGGATCGAGACACTATCGCAAGGTTGCGATGGACTTTAACAGGAAACATGGCAAGCACATCACACACACACACACACACACACACACAACACTGTTGCCAGACTTATTAACAAATTCAAAAAGACTGAGAAGTGGGCATCCACTGAAAAAGGCTCAACTGACATGCCTCTGGCAAAAAAAAAAAAAGAAAGAAAGAAAAAAAAAGTCCCCTATATATGGAGACTTTTGGGACACACTGTATTTTGTAGTGTAGCAGCAATAAGTATATAATAAAAAGAAACCAATATTGATCAAGCTAGCTAACATTCGTGGTGCACCTGAAAACAAACGCTTCATAATTACAAAGTATGAATGCAACATAAGCAGCTGGCCACATGCCCACCTGGTAGACTGCATTTGCCTGGTGGTCTCTGGATCTTCAAACATCTTGACGATGGGCTCAGTTTCTGACTGTAGCTGTTTCAGTTGGGCCACAACCATGGATCTCTTCTCTCTCAACGCTGCACGGACAAATGAACAAGGAAACAGCACATCATGCCCATGGCTACACCAATATGAGCGTTAATGTAATATTAGAAAGTAAAAGCACTTTCCATGCATTTCCAGTTCACTAAGAATTTGGTTCAGTTTGGTCGACCACTCAAGTTCTGGATAACAAATTGTTTTAATGGCAGATATGACTTGAGATCTCAGTAAATAAGAAAGCTGGGCACACTTACCGTGTGGAATTTCTCTGTCTGCATAAAGATTTTTATACACGTCCATGGCGAAGTCGACCATGTTGGTGTCGCTGAGGAGGTCCAGCTTCCCCTGAAGGAGCTCTTTATCATTGTAAATCTAAAAATAAATAAATAAATAACAGATTTCACTTCGATTTCTGCACCACGGCTAACGATACCAAGGCGACTTGAATGAACCGGCTAACAAAACAAAACTGTTTGGGGGGGGTCCAGGCTGTTCAATAGATAATAAGATACCCTAATCAGCTATAAATGTCTGTATCGAAAAGATATTCGATTTCCAATTTCAATAAAATTGAAATGTCAGAGATGTCGAGAACAAATGGCTATTAATGGAACTGAGTGAGCTCGTCAGCAATGGATTTCGCTAGCTAGCCATGTAGCCTCCAAGCTAGCGGCTACACGTGAGTCCGTTCATACATTAAATCCTGGTCTATAAATAAGCAAACATCACACGATTAACGCTAAGTATAAGAACACTCCTACCTCTTTAACGGATAGAAATTCCAATAAGGGAAAAACTAGATGCCGGTCTAAAAAATGCGCGATTTTGGTTGTTAAGTCGTAATCCGCCATCTTGAAATGAGAGAGGCTGAAAAACTTTATTGAAAACTCGCTAGGAGGTTGAGATGGCGATTCTAGAACGGTTCATTCATTTTGAACGATTCTGTGAAACGAATCCCGGTGAATCGATTCGCAGTCACGAGCGAGTTTCAAATAAATAAGATTTGTTTATGCTCTACACCAGAGGTACTCAGACTTTTTTATTTATTTTATTTTTTTATTTTTATAGTCACGAACCCTTTAAACTGTGAAACGGACCCCCTTAGTACATATGTATGTGTATAAGAACGTTTTCAGAGAGTTTACCAAAGTGTTTTTTAAATTAAAATGATAAATTCCAGGTGACAGTCATCAGCACAATACATTTAATGGTGGCTTTCCAGCACTGTAACAAAATTTGAAAATCACAAACCCCTTGTATATGCTTTAGGAAGTCCTGAGAGTTTGAGGACCTGACTTTGACAGTTCTTTGAAAGTTCTTTGGATGGTAAAGGGATTTCACGTGTGCTCACACATCTCATTTCGTATGGAAAAGGAACATGGTTAAAGGCCTGGGAATGGGATCAAATTAAACATAACATAAAATTATGTAAAGTTTGAGTTTGTTTGTTATTGTTTTTTTATTTATTTATTTATTTTATATATGATCACTTGCAGGGGTCATGGTTGCTTAGTGGTCTGCATGTTTGTCTCGTACCTCCAGGGGTTGGGGGTTCGAATCCCACCTCTGCTCTGGGTGCACAGAGCTTGCATGTTCTCCTAGTGCTTCAGGGGTTTCCTCCGGTTTCCTCTCCCAATCCAAAGACAAGCGTTGTAGGCTGATTGGCATTTCCAAATTGTCCTTGGTGTGTGAATGTGTGTGAGATGGGTTGGCACCCCGTCTTCCCTAGGATAGGCTCCAGGCTCCCCCACAACCCTGTGTCGGATAAGCAGTACAGAAAATGGATGGATGCATGGATGATCACTTGCATCTATTTAAAATGTGTTGTCAATCATTTTGGCACATACAGTTGCAATCAACATTCAACCCCCACTGAAAATCAGGTTTATTGTCAAAATTTACAGACTTTCAGCTGTTTGCAATGAACAAATCAAACAAAAGCAATTGAAATAGTTCAACACAACGAATGCTTCGAGTGGTTTCCCCAAATTCAACTGAAAATGCAACTTATAATGACTTCTCCAGTTTCAAAATTATTCAACCCCTTCATGGCAAGCATCTTTAGTACTTAGTAGAGCACCCTTTTGCTGTTATGACCTGCTGCAAACGAGATGCATAGCCAGACACCAGCTTCGGTGGTTCCTGAGGAATCTTAGTCAATTCCTCATGTGCAATGGCCTCCAGTACAGTAATATTCTTGGGATTGCATGATGCAACTGCCTTCTTCAAATCCCACCAGAGATTTTCTATGGGGTTCAAGTCAGGTGACTGTAATGGCCCTGTAGAATCTTCCAGGACTTCTTCTGCAACCAAGCCTTGGTGGAATTTGAGGTATGCTTGGGATCATTGTCCTGTTGGAAGGTCCAATGACGCCCAAGCTTCAGCTTCCTCACAGACGGCATGAAGTTTTCTCCTAGGATTTCCTGATACTTCAGTGAATCCATCTTGCCTTCCACACGTTGCAGGTTTCCAATGGCAGAGGATGCAAAGCAGTCCCAGAGCATCACCGAGCCACCACCATGCTTGACTGTGGACAGAGTGTTCTTTCTTCATTCTCCTTTCTCCAGACATACCGCTGATCACTTGTGTTGAAAAGTTCCAGTTTTGTTTCATCCACAGAACAGAATCCCAAAACTTCTGTGGCTTATTTATATGATTTTGAGCTGACTTTCCTTGTGCTTTTGGATCAGTAGTGGTGTACGTCTTGGAGTTCTGGCATGAAAACCTTCTGCGTTTAGTACGCGCCATACTGTGCTCATTGAAATCTCAGTGCCTGTTGCCACCAAGTCTGTTGCAGGTCTTTTGCAGTCACTCGAGGGTTTTTCACAACCTGCCTTCTCAGAAATCTGGTTGCAGCCATTGATAGCTTCCGTTTTCTGCCCCGTCCAGGTATTTCATGTATTTTCTGCCCCTAGCCAGTTTAATAATAATAATAATAATAATAATAATAATAATAATAATAATAATAATAATAATAATAATAATAATTGCTTAGATTTATATAGCGCTTTTCTAGGCACTCAAAATGCTTTACATTATGTGGGGGAAATCTCCTCAGACCACCACCAATGTGTTGCATCCACCTGGATGATGTGACGGCAGCCATAGTGTGCCAGAACGCCCACCACATACCAGCTATTGGTGTAGAGAAGAGTGATGTAGCCAGTTCAGGGATGGAGATTATTAGGGGGCCATGATAGATAAGGGCCAATGGGGGAATTTCGCTAGGACACCGGGGTGATTACGAGAAGTGTCTTGGGATTTTTAATGACCACAGAGAGTCAGGACCTTGGTTTAACATCTCATCCAAAAGACGGAATTCAGGTATTTCATGTGTTCCAACTCAAGCACACCTGGTGCAACTAATGAAACCCTTAATTAGTTGCATCAAGTGAGCTTGAGACAACACCTGTTTTGCATGTTTGTGCTATTGTGAGGGATTCTGTTCAGGGAGTTGAATAATTTTGAGACTGGAGAAGTCATTATAAGTCGCATTTTCAGTTGAATTTGGGGAAACCACTTGAAGCATTCGTTATGTTGAGCTATTTCAATTGCTTTTGTTTTATTTGTTCATTGCAAACAGCTGAAAGTCTGTAAATTTTGACAATTTGCAATGGGGGTTGAATAATTTTGATTGCAACTGTATTGCAAAACTCTGAATTACAGTGTTTAATTTTTATATAATTATTTTCCCCATTTTTATGAATGGTGCCAATAATTCTGGAGAGCACTATATGCATAGAAAGTTGCATTTGCAGAATATGTCATTTGTTTTATGGTGCAAAATGAATAACATAGTAAAATAAAGAAGTGTATTATCTTCATCGTTGCTCTATAAACTGCAAAAAATGATACCTTAACAAGTGACATTATCTTTAATAAAGGATATGTTATCTAATACTATAGCCGATAAATATAAGTTAAAGCCTATTTCTAGACAAATTTACTAATATCGAACATAAAACACAAAATAGTCTTATTTTATTTGCAGATAATTTTCTTTCGAGAAATAAAAGCTTGAGATAAAAATTTCTGCCAAAAGAATATAACAATTTCGATTTGTTTAACAACAATCTAATAAAGATAAATGTTAGTTGAATTTGTCTGTATTGAAGATATCTGCTCTTGCTAAGGCATACTGAAGGGATTTGGTTAGAGTAGCTAGGACACTGCAATGACAGGTAGTGCTGGATAGGATGCAATAAGCCTGAATAAATAGCACTGGTGTAACAGATCTCTCTGTGATGTGATCTCAGATTTGGGGTGGTAATTAGGATGACAAGGCTTTTTTCTCAGCTGCCACACTGTGCGTAACATTGCACAGTGGATTTTGACAGGGCAAAAAAGAAACCTTTTTTATTCTTAAAAATATTACAGTGTTAGGATTTGATGAGATTCTTAAATCTTTCATCAAGTCTTTGATCTTACCATTGGATTTTGCAGTAAAATACAATTAAAAGCAGAAGATATACAAGCTATATATTATATCTACATGCTTTTCTAAATACAACATTTCGCACTGTTGAAGGCTGCTTGATCTTTACACCACATATTATTATAGTTAAATTCCTAAATTCCCAGAGTTTTAACTGCATTTTAACTGTAAATTGGATTTCTATGGATAACCTGTATAAAACTTTCCTCCATCTTAGTGTGTAAGAAATTATATGCCATGATGTGACATGATATTATATTTAAGCAATATCGCATGAGCAAGAGTGCTGTTGTACTGAATATCAACACAGCTGTGATGGCACAAGGCCAAATTTTTTGCTCTGTCAACAAAAATAGTTTCTAAAGAGGCCACAGCTGGATAGAGCTTTGCTTGTTGCTATGCAATGCATAGCAAACTGACTGACTGACAGCCTGTAGTAAGTGTAGTAATGGTTTCAATGTAACAAACTATTGTGAGAAATGGATTTTGTATGTAGTGAACACAGACAAACAGAGTGATACAAACAGTGAAATGTACCATTGCTGTTATACTAAATATCAACACTCTTGGAACACTGCTTGCCCAATCAAACGAGTGGACTAGAACTGCTGTATAATATACTGTATTATATCATAGGGTGGCACATTTGTGCAGTGGGTAACATTACCACCTCACAGCTCCAGGGTCCCCGGTTCATTTCCGGTCTCAGGTTACTGTCTGTTCTCCCCGTGCTCACATGGGTTTCCTCCGGGTTCTCCGGTTTCCTCCCATTGTCCAAAAACATGCACTAGGTGAACTGGATATGCTAAATTGCATGATGTAAGATGTGAATGAATGTGTGAACAGTGCCTTGTGATGGACAGGGTGACTTTTCCTGCTTTGCTCTGTGTTACCAGGAGAGGCTCGGGATCCACTGCAATCCTGACAAGGACACAGTGTTTACTAAAGATGCATGAGCAAGTATATTATACTGTATGATGTTGGCAATGATTGATAAGCAACAGAGAAGGCTAAAAGTATGGTATTTCTTAAAGGAATGGGTAAAATAAATGGTATTTATACCCTTCTCAACGACTACTGTATATGGAAGCAAATTTTTTTACACTTTACAAAGTTTACACTAAATCTGTAGACTGACATACAAGATTATGGATTATGATTGCATTGCAAATGCAGCTTCATTATATAACCTTTGAATGTAACTTACAGTACTGCATTAATGGCTGACATCCTACCTTGCCATACATGTTTACAATTAAATAAATAAATAAATAAATAAATAAATGTCACTGCATAATTTGTGCTTTGGGAACAAATTTTAATATGTTACACTTTCAGTTTTACAGCCAACTGTAAATGTATAAAAAGCACATCACAAAAAAATTTATGAAATAAAATTAATAATGCAAAGGTATTCTAATTAGAAAGATATGTCATTGTATTATATTACAGTTCACCAAATGTTCTAATTTAAGTAGCTGACTACTTCAGGAAGATAAGAAGATGTTCGTTTTTAATACCTCATATAAATCATCTACCTCTTACTGTCTATTCTTGCCATTTGACTGAATTTAAGTGCATTAGAGTTAATTAATTAAAGTAAATGGGTCTTATTTGTATGAGGATGATGCTCTTCCAGTGGTTAAAACTGACAGACTGAAATTGATGTCATGGCAGAAATATCTCTGTCCTTCTACTGCTGATTATCCAAGTCAATTCGAAAAAAAATTATGCAGAACTTAATATATTTGATATATGCAAATATACCTTTTATCATGTATGATGAAAGAGAATGAGTAGATTTCAATATTTGTGTGAGAGAGAGATAAGAAAGAGACAGAGGGGAGCACAGAAAGTACAGAGGGAAGAATAAGAATAAATTAATATTATATAAGAGCCAAAATTGCATGAATCTGTGCCACAATTTTCCATATATAACTAATTTCATATTTATACAATGTGTAAACTGTGTGATATTATGACAGTTAATTAGTTAAATTGTTTGTCTATATCATCTCCACTAACTGCTGCATACATTTTGTTGTCTTTTTCATTTTTGAGCTACAATTTCAAGAGGCATTTTAAAATCTGTCTTTAGTGCCTTACAGTAAAGCTTAATTCGTAATAGTGTTTAGACTTTTCTTTAGATGTCAGTGTGCTGAATGGTTAATTTTCTCAGATTTTATTGGTTACTGCTGTTTGTCAGAATGAATGCCATTCCTGTATGCCTACTCATTTTTCTTAGCCTTTGACGGAGATATGCATCCACATTCAGGTTCATAAGTCTTAAAGTGAAAGACTGACAGGGTTTTTTCTTAATACAGATCCCTCCACTAATATTGCACCCCTGGTAAATATGAGCAAAGAAGTCTTTATTGTTTAACCTTTTGATCTTTTGTTAAATAAATTCACAAAAATACGTTGCTCTCATGGATATCAAACAATTGCAAACACAATACAGGTTTATCCATAATAATAATAATAATAATAATAATAATAATAATAATAATAATAATAATATACATACAGGTGCATCTCAATAAATTAGAATGTCGTGGAAAAGTTCGTTTATTTCAGTAATTCAACTCAAATTGTGAAACTCGTGTATTAAATAAATTCAATGCCACAGACTGAAGTAGTTTAAGTCTTTGGTTCTTTTAATTGTGATGATTTTGGCTCACATTTAACAAAAACCCACCAATTCACTATCTCATCAAATTAGACTATGGTGACATGCCAATCAGCTAATCACCTCAAAACACTTGCAAAGGTTTCCTGAGCCTTCAAAATGGTCTCTCAGTTTGGTTCACTAGGTAAGCCACAAACATTCATTGCCAAAGAAGCTGGCTGGATACAGAGTGCTGTATCCAAGCATGTCAACAGAAAGTTGAGTGGAAGGAAAAAGTGTGGAAGAAAAAGATGCACAACCAACCGAGAGAACCGCAGCCTTATGAGGATTGTCAAGCAAAATCGATTCAAGAATTTGAGTGAACTTCACAAGGAATGGACTGAGGCTGGGGTCAAGCCATCAAGAGCCACCACACACAGACGTGCCAAGGAATTTGGCTACAGTTGTCGTATTCCTCTTGTTAAGCCACTCCTGAACCACAGACAACGTCAGAGGCGTCTTACATGGGCTAACGAGAAGAAGAACTGGACTGTTGACCAGTGGTCCAAAGTCCTCTTTTCAGATGGGAGCAAGTTTTGTATTTCATTTGGAAACCAAGGTCCTAGAGTCTGGAGGAAGGGTGGAGAAGCTCATAGCCCAAGTTGCTTGAAGTCCAGTGTTCAGTTTCCACAGTCTGTGATGATTTGGGGTGCAATGTCATCTGCTGGTGTTGGTCCATTGTGTTTTTTGAAAACCAAAGTCACTGCACCCGTTTACCAAGAAATTTTGGAGCACTTCATGCTTCCTTCAGCTGACCAGCTTTTTGAAGATGCTGATTTCATTTTCCAGCAGGATTTGGCACCTGCCCACTCTGCCAAAAGCACCAAAAGTTGGTTAAATGACCATGGTGTTGGTGTGCTTGACTGGCCAGCAAACTCACCAGACCTGAACCCCATAGAGAATCTATGGGGTATTGTCAAGAGGAAAATGAGAAACAAGAGACCAAAAAATGCAGATGAGCTGAAGGCCACTGTCAAAGAAACCTGGGCTTCCATACCACCTCAGCAGTGCCACAAACTGATCACCTCCATGCCACGCCAAATTGAGGCAGCAATTAAAGCAAAAGGAGCCCCTACCAAGTATTGAGTACATGTACAGTAAATGAACATACTTTCCAGAAGGCCAACAATTCACTAAAAATGTTTTTTTTATTGGTCTTATGAAGTATTCTAATTTGTTGAGATAGTGAATTGGTGGGTTTTTGTTAAATGTGAGCCAAAATCATCACAATTAAAAGAACCAAAGACTTAAACTTCTTCAGTCTGTGGCATTGAATTTATTTAATACACGAGTTTCACAATTTGAGTTGAATTACTGAAATAAACGAACTTTTCCACGACATTCTAATTTATTGAGATGCACCTGTATATATTTGTTAAATATAGGTGTGCAACAATTACTGGCACCTCTATGAATTCATATGAGAAAAATATTTTTGAAGTAGCTATATTCCCATTTATATTTTACATTTTTTAGTACACCTGGGTGACTAGGAACAGGAAACTGTTCAACCATGACTTCCTGTTTCACAGGGGTATAAATATGAGGTAATATATAGGCCAAATTTCCTTAGTCATTCATAACAATGGGTTAGGCCAAGGAATATAGCTGTGATGTGTGGCAAAAGGTTGTTGAGCTTCACAAAATGTGAAGTGGCTATGAGAAAATAGCACAAGCATTGAAAATGCCCATTTCCACCATCAGGGCAATAATTAAGAAGCTCCAGTCAACTGGAAATGTTATGAATTAACCTGGATTTGGACGTGTGTCTATACTTTCTCAACGAACTGTGAAGAGGATAATTCAAAGATCCAAAGAGGATAATCCAAAAATCACAGCTGGAGAATTGCAGAAGTTAGTTGCGTCTTGGGGTCAGAAAGTCTCCAAAACTACAATCTGAAGTCACCTACATCACCACAAGTTGTTTGGAAGGGTTTCAAGAAAAAAGCCTCTACTCTCATCCAAAAACAAACTCAAGCGTCTTCAGTTTAAATATGGTTAAATATGGTGGTGGCTCTTTAATGTTTTGGGGCTGTTTTTCTGCCAGAGGACCTGGATATTTTGTTAGGATACATTGCATCATGGACTCTATCAAATATCAACAGATATTAAATGAACACCTGACCGCCTCTGCCAGAAAGCTTAAAATGGGCCATGGTTGGATCTTCCAACAGGACAATGATCCAAAACGTACATCAAAATCAACACAAAAATGGTTTACTGACCACAAAATCAAGGTCCTGCCCTGGCCATCCCAGTCCTCTGACTTGAAATCCATAGAAAACCTGTGGGGTGAACTGAAAAGGAGAGTCCAGCAGCATGGACCACAAAATTTGAAGGATCTGGAGAGATTCTGTATGGATGGTCTCAGATCCCTTATTTATTTTTTTGATAAACCTGTGTTTTGTTTGCAGTTGTTTGATTTCCATGAGAGATTTTTTTTTAAGCAAAAGATCAAAAGGTTAAACAATAAAGACAATTTTTCACAGCCTTCTTTGCTCATATTTACCAAGGGTGCCAATATTAGTGGAGGGCACTGTATAACATATAATATTTTAACAAAATATAGTAATATTCTGCATATATACACATTTTTGCAGTTCAGAACTGTTGGATGATGCAGCTTACTTGCAGAGTTAAACTCCATCTTAAAAAATGTTTTAAAAAAGCTAAAGTGTTCATTTGAGTCTGACAGATACTTTTCATTATTAATTTGGATATTTTGTGTAGAAAGTTTGTAAAGATATAACAGAATAATGAAATCATTAATCAGGATAGTGATTTGTTAAATTACAGTAATGGCCTCAATAGTCTTAAATTGACTATCTATAAGTGTGGGCACTAGGCATTAAAGGGTTAAATTGATGTATCTACAGGCTGATCTAAATTCCGATATGAGTAAAAAGCTTATTTGGTTGTGGAACCTGGCCTGAAGCGTGTGCTCTTACTGAAGGGACTCATGGATCTCTACTGTAATCATACACATGCTGGTTTTTATAAGAGCATTTTCAAAACCTTTGCTTCCCTCCCTTGTAAGTGAACAGTTTTGACAGATGGTCTTGTTTGTTCAGAAAAGGACTGAGCAGGTTGTAGGTACAAGGATGGTAATGAAAAGACTGTGTGGGTGCTGCCTGCCAGGGTGCCAGAATCACAGCGCTTGTCTTTATGAGTGGAGCCTTGGTTTATTGATCCTGATCACTGACTAACAAAAATCCTGAAGGAATGAAAGCAATAATCACTTCATCCATCTGTGTTCTCATTTCTAAACTCCAAAGTAAACATCCGTCACGCTCTGTCTGTGGCTTTTAGAAGTCCAGAAGTAGTCTATTATAAAAATTTCTGATACTCTGGCTGTGCAGTATTACTATAATTCAGTAAGTGCTTCATGGTCAGTTTGGGACTTGCAACTCCAACCTTTCACCAGAGCTCTGACACAAAAGCAGATATACTGGGGGAGCTTTCTTATTTTAAACCAGGCTGAGGTGAAAACAAACTTTGGTGTAAATGACTCAGATTTATTCTGTTTCTCACTGCCCCGGTGACCCATGGTGCACTTAAAATACGAAATCAGTATGACATGGAAACATTTTATAACTGCCCCCAAAGGACTGATGATGGAGCCACAGAGAGAAGTGTCAGACTCTGCAGCATGAATCAAAGGGCAGGTTAGTAAAGCTTTTTTCACTACATGATTAATCTTAGATTGCTCCCTCTGCTAAATTATGCATCTTACAGAATTATGGCCCATGGCTTATGAAGAGTGAACATTTTTGGTGCTGTGAAATGATTCAACACGGTCACTCAGAATGAATGGTCATCTTCTTGTTTTTCCTTCAGAACACATTTTGAAATAGTTGGCAATTCTCCTCTCAGTTCTCCTTTGGCGGTTCTCCTTTCAATACAGCAGTTAATAAGATTGCATGCTCAGAAGACAAGCTCCAGTGTCTGTGGTCCCTATGGTTAAACACAGGATGCAAGTGCATTCTCAAACCATGTTGTTAATTTTGGGCAATTAAAAAAAATCAGGACATGAGTGGACAATTTAAAAACACATTGAATCCATAATCATTAAACCAGATGCACAGAGTAAAAACAAAACAAAAAAAAAACAAACATCAGGAACAATACAAGAAAGACAGATGGCTTTGAACTGAGGGTAAAGATGCACAATTAGACTTTACAAACCCAAAGGCAAACACAAGGCATTTTAATACATGAACTAACCAAGGGAAAACAAGATATACTGTACTGTGTACTTGTTGCCATGGGAGCTGTGATGCAAAAGGGACTCTGTAAACAAGATGATGTTGATCAACAACATCTAACCAATCAGGAAAAGAGGTTGTCTCTACTTGCCTATGAATCATGATGCCTGTCAGCTCAGAAAGCCCCTCCTTCTGGTAGTTCTAGCCTAGCGTTTTGTGGGTGTGGCTTTGAAGGAAGGAGCTGTATTTGTTTGAAGTTGAAAATGGCTAGCTTCAGCTTAAACTTAATCTAAAATCACTGAATCACTGATGTGAGACTATAATTTACAGACTGTGAGAAAAGCTGTATGTGAAAGATCTGGGCCTCATCCTTAGATTCAATGATAAATCCAAAATGACGTATACCAGATTTACTAATCGTAATAAGTCCAAACGGGCGAATTCATTTCTTTGAATGTATTAGCATCTCCTAGGATTTTCACGCACAACAGTCTCTAAAGTTTACACACAGTGTGAAAAACAAAAAATAACTGGTGTCAGTTCTGCAGGCAGAAATGTCTTGTTGATGAGAGAGTTCAGAGGAGAATGGCCAAGCTGGTTCTAGCTGACATGAAGGCTACAGTAACTCAAATAATTGCTTTTTACGAGCATGGTAAGCAGAAGGCATCTCAGAATACACAACACATTGAACCTTGAGGCAGTTGGGCTACAACAGCTGAAGACCACATAAGGTTCCACTCCTGTCAGCCAAGAACATGAATCTGAGGCCACAGTGGACACAGGCTTGTTAAAATTGGACAGTCTTCCCCCCCAACCCCCCCAAACTTCTGATTGGCTGAGATCCTGTATTAAGAATCTCATGGCTCATGAATTCTGTATTAACAAGCCTGGTTTTGAACTAATTTTCTTAATTCAGTTTTGAACCAATAAAATGATTTTATAGGTTCAAAACTGGATTAAGTAAATCGTCTCTACAGTTATACTGGCACCCAAACTATAATGAGCAGCATCCTTACTCACACTGCATAATCAAAACATGCTTGCTCAGAAATAAGTACCTCCAGATCACCAGCGTAGCGCAAACATTCAGAGCACTATTTCAAGTTATATACCATCAATGGATTATTATAAAGAATATTCCTAATAATTAAGCCATTGTTCTGACCATAGAATACCATAATCATTGCCTGTTATGTTGCCTAGCAACCAAAGCTTACTGTTAACAGACTATACTGTGTGGTAGAAGACTTTATTGCAAATATGAGAGACATTGTGCTTGTGATATGTGTTTAGTCTGATGTGAAGCAAATTGTGCCCACCTTTTAAACCCATAGCATCCCTGGTATAGACTTTTATTCCATATTCCTTTGATGACAAACATTTTCTATTAGTTTTACTATTAATCGGCTGAGATTTTAACTGCTTATAAACCACACAACTTTAAAAAAAAAAATAATAATAATAATAATGATAATTTAAAAAAAAAAGAAATCTTACTTGATGCATCACACAAACCGAGATCTCCGTCGAGCTCTCTCCTTAGCAACAAGGGGACTTGGTTTCTATGGATATGTGATCTGTGTGCACTTGAACAGGACAGCAGAGCCACAAAAGGACACGGGTGTGTGGGTGATAAGAGCCCGATCACAGCTGATGCTCATTAACTCACTATTCAACATATCTCTGTTCACATGAGGAGGAACCGAGATGCGCTGGAGATAAAAAAGGTGTCTTGGAAGATAAAACCTTTGCTCTAAAAGGAAAAAAAGATATTTTGCATTTGAAAGCCATAAACTGAATGATGATTTGTGTTTCACTCAAAAAGTGCTGTGTTTAAAGGTGTTATTTACTCTTTAACTAGAGCACAACTCCCACTTCTGCCACATTCTCTCTCTCTCTCTCTCTCTCTCTCTCTCTCTCTCTCTCTCTCTCTCTCTCTCTCTCTCTCTCTCTCTCTCTCTCTCTCTCTCTCTCAGGACGGAAACATACAACATGAATTGTCTGTGACTCATTACCTTGAGAATCTGAGATAAAGAAAAGATTTCCTTGAATCTTTCTACCATGCTTGACATCAATACCGCACACACTAATGCACACGCCAGAATAAAAAAAAAAGAAAGAAAGATAAAAGAAAAATTCAAGGCTTTGAAAAATGTGGGAGCAAATCAACCACACACGATTTTCTATTGCTATGAAGGGTGACATTCTGGGGCTGTGTTAGAATGGAAAATAACTGCATTATTGAGGGAATAAAATTAATTCAGTTTTATTGTTCTAGCAGTGGAACAGCTTCACAATCTGCTGTTAACCCTTTAAAATAATCATATTATTTAGTAACACACCTTAAATAAATAAAAATACTATGAATTATATAGTATAGTGAAACTAATCGGGAAGATGTGTAGTTAATAGAATGAGGAAGTCTCAACCTGATAACATGTCCTGTGAGTTTAATCGGTTAATTTTAATTTTTGACCATTCTATCTCTTAGCTGTACTCCCAAATCATATGTTGCTGGATTTATGGAGCACATCCTAGCAGAAATGTATCCTCTACCTCTAACTACTGTTATAAAAGCCACTCTGAGGATGGCTATCAATTTTAAATTGCAGTTCTGCATTAATAATACTGTTACATATTAAGTTATTGAATCTTCTGGATGATCTACAATATATATATATATATATGTTTTATATCATTATTAAACCAGATCTCAACATGAAGAAGCAAAAAAGCTTCTTTAAGATTAAATATTATCACACCACACCATTGTTAAATTCTCAGTTCTGACTGGTGTTGATTCATTTTCTATAACAGCAGCTAATCACAAGTTTATACAGTATTTATGCACTTTTTCTAACAGCTTATCATTTCTATAGCAACAGCTTACATGGGGCGTTGTTTGGTGGATGCGCCAAGTCTCCAGTGTCAGAGGTAAAGTTATAACTTTAAGTTTTACGACACAGGAAAGTCATCAGGATGCAGAGCTTTGTGGTTTCTCGGTAACATGATAAGCTGCACTTACTTCAAGAGAGAGGAAAAAAGAGGGTGGTAAGGAATGATTATAGCTGTTATAAAATACAGTAAATGGTAACAGGAATTAATTTGTTTTTCAGATGTTCCACAACATTAAATATAATTATAAAAAGATAACATGTATGATAAAATAAAAATTGTAATTATTAGCATATTGCTGTGGAACAAAACTCTCAGGGACATGCTATTATAGGAAAATAATCAATTCCATGGTGGTAACAGTGATTCCAGTTTGTGTCAGACCACATCGCACCACCCATCATTTATTATTTTCCTATAACAGCACATCCCATTGTGTTTTTAAATTACTTACAGTGGTGCTTGAAATTTTGTGAACCCTTCAGAATTTTCTACATTTCTGCATAAATATAACCTAAAACATCATCAGATTTTTACACAAGTCCTAAAAGTAGATAAAGAGAATCCAATTAAACAAATGAGGCATGAACTGCTTGTTTCAGGTTCTTCCACAACATTTCTATTGGATTAAGGTCGGGATTTTGACTTGGCCATTCCAAAACATTAACTTTTTTCTTCTTTAACCATTCTTTGGTAGAGTGACTTGTGTGCTTAGGGTCATTGTCTTGCTGCATGACCCACTTTCTCTTGAGATTCAGTTCATGGACAGATGTCCTGACATTTTCATTTAGAATTTGCTGGTATAATTCAGAATTCATTGTTCCATCAATGATGGCAAGTCGTCCTGGACCAGATGCAGTAAAACAGGCCCAAACCATGATACTACCACCAGCATGTTTCAAAGACGGGAGAAGGTTCTTATGCTTGAATGCATTGTTTTCCTTTCTCCAAACATAACACTTCTCATTTAAACCAAAAATTCCATTTTGTTCTCAATCATCCACAAAATATTTTTCCATCTCCTATGTTCCTGCTATAATAAACTTCCACAAACAAGATCAAACTCTGATAGATCCCTGTTCTTTAAATAAAACAGGGCACTCAACCACACCTGATTATCATCCCATTGATTGAAAACACCTGACTCTAATTTCACCTTCAAATTAACTGCTAATCCTAGAGGTTCACATACTTTTGCCATTCACAGATATGTAATATTGGATCATTGAATAAATGACCAAGTATAATATTTTTGTCTCATTTGTTTAATTGGGTTCTCTTTGTCTACTTTTAGGACTTGTGAAAATCCAATGATGTTTTAGGTCATATTTCTTAAGGGTTCATAATCTTTCAAGCACCACTGTAGCTTCCTTAAGAATTGGTCATACTTGGAAATCTCTATATGTCTATCTATAGAGGTCTTATAAGAGTTTAAACACTCTTATAACACACTCATAAAAATTGGCAAAAAAGTTGGCAAAAAAGCTTCTTCAGAATGATGCTACTGATTTTTTTTTTTTAGGTTTTAGGTTCCTAAAAGCACCTTTCACTGCATGGGTCTTTAATCATTCTTGTTGGTGCCTGATGATGATAACATTAATGGTATGAAATGATTCCTTAATTCATTTTGACAAAAATAATCCTGTATTAAATAAGATCCTGTATTGAAAGGTTCTTCTATGACAGACTTTTGATGAACCTTTTCTGGTTCTTCTTTACACTATTAGAAACAAAGGGTAAAGGTTCTCTGGTTGTTCCTCTGGGGGGGTACGGGGACTTTAAATGTAAAACACTATAACAGAGTGTAAGAACACTGAATTATCCAAAGAACCCTTAAATACACTTTTTCTTTTAGTTTCACTGTATTTACAAAATATTGTATAGTAGTTGCTGAAAAAAAATATGCTTTAAGATGAATAAGAACTATGAGCCAGAACTTTTACTGTGTTCTCTATGTAGTTATGTAGTTTACATCATTCACATGGCTTTATTCATCTAAGCAGTACATGGGTTCACTTTTACCATGTGGTTTCACTTCATGGCCATCCCTGCTAGTGACTTTTGCTTGTCTTTTATTTTCACTGTTGCTATGCGACAAAGACCGGGTAACAAGCATCATTTTGTTGAACACGCTGTTAAACATCAAGGATCTAATAGCTGTGCTTGTGTAGATCTTGGTCTTGGTCAGTAATGCTAATAAATGGTGCGCACAGCAGGATAAATAGGGAATGAGGTTTCAGTTATTGAGTGTGTGCATATGTGTGTGTGTGTGTGTGTGTGTGTGTGTGTGTGTGTGTGTGTGTGTGTGTGTGTGTGTGTGTGTGTGTGTGTGTGTGTGGTATTTTTAGTTTGCATGTTTTCTGAATGGGCAGACCCATGTCCTTGACCTCTAGTGACCCCATTATCAATCCAATCTTATTTCCTGCTTGCATCTGCCTTCACTGATTGCACTGAGTAATGGGAGAAAGAGAGAAAGATGAAAAAGAAAATGGCAACATGATGCAAGCGTTGCATACACTGTTACAAATTTCATTTGAAAAACACCTCACACACAGAGATATGTATATTTAAATAAAGAGCCGTGCGAGTTCCCCATTCTGCATTTTAGAGCCACTTACCGTAGAACATCAGGCTTTCTTTACAATCTTGTGTTATTAACAACCTGTCAGACTGAACAATTCAATCATAAATTCAGGTTACGTCTTCATCTTTTACACTGATGAATTATTGCCCACAAGGGAACAACTTAGAGATACATGAGCACACTCAAAGTGTCAGTGTGTATTGGTTTATATGAACACTCGCACACACAGCATGTAACACACCTCACTGAAGAACACAGCAATACCTCAATATTTACTACTGTTCAATCTACACATTCATGCCAGATCCACTACTCACCTCACAGTCTTGCAATCTTTCATGCTCTAGATTTTTCCTCCCTATTGTATTGTTTTCACTCTTTGTGTTTTCTCTCTCTCTCTCTCTCTCTCTCTCTCTCTCTCTCTCTCTCTCTCTCTCTTTTTAAAAAAAAATATTTTTCTCCCATTTGTTTGTTCCTGTTTGCTGCCAAATTGTGTTTGATTTGTTGTTGGCCACATACATGTGTGCATGATTTTTTTTTTTTTAATTCCTTTCTCTCCTTTTTTTTATTAAAAGTTATTTTGCTTTTCAGTTTTTTCTTATCTTTTTAAAAATATTTTCTTTCCTTCCCATTTTTACATCCCAATCTCTAAGGAAAGTTCTATATATTGTCCTCTGAAGTGTGGAGGTGGTGACTAAAAAATACATATTTTAGCCACCACCCCCATAATCATATTTACATTAGCATTCATTAGACCTTATTACTACCTCTGTTACTATCTATGTGTTACTCATAAATGGCACGACACGCATGAGCAAACATTTCATGCGCACAGCGATTAAAGGACACCATGGTGCTTGCGATGGAGCTGCTGTGAGGATTCATCAGTGTGGCAGAACAGCAGTTTTGCTGTGTAAGTTGGGATAATTTAATCCGTCTCATAGTAAGCATTTCTCATCATGAAGCCGCACTGCACTGCACAACACTCCTGAGCACAGTGAGAGAGGCTCTCGTTCAGAGCCTTCTCAGTGTATATTTATTAAGCCTAAAGTGACGCTGAATGGCCACAGAGGAGGTGTGATAAGAGCGATTTCAGAAATAACAGCTTGACACTGATGAGAAAGGAAGCTTTTCTCAGCCAGTATTCAACATAAAAAATATTATTGTTAGTGTTTGACATTTTATGAACATTTTCAATACTTCCTGGATCTTTCCATTGCCTTTTTTGTTTTCTTTGACATTTTACAGTCTGTGCTTTAACAAATTCTAGATTGTTTATTTCATGTTTTTTCCCTAATAAAGTGAATGTATCATAGGCAACAAAGAAGATTCCACTGGGAGTGCAATGGAGAGCTAAGCAGCTGAATGCTTCATTTTGGTTACTGAGGTAATGTTAGCATTAGATTTACAGGGTGTCTCAAAAATCTCCATACATAGGGGAAGTTAACACTTCTTAGTGCAATGTCTTCCAAAATGTTTCATACTTACGTCCACAAACATCAACTAATGAAGGCACAACCGATGTGGTGCTGGCAAACATAGTCCCCTATATATGGAGGCTTTTGGGACACCCCGTAGAGCAAGAGTTCACAAACGTTTTGGGTAAATGACCCCAAATGGACATTTTGATTGTCTGTTACCCCAAGCCTTAACAACCTTACATTTTCTATTCGAGATTTATAAGTTAGGACTATTGTAACATTTGAACAAGGCTAAACACTAAAGACTAAAACAGCACTCTTCATTTAAATATGGCTAGAAAAGAGACATTCATGATACTACTTTGTAAAATAAATCAATAAATGTTTCTCTCACAAACACCATTTGTAAACCAAGCGAACTCACATGTGGCTGCAACCCCTAGTTTGGGAACCTCTGTTGTAGGTGTAGGCATAGCTGCATTAATAATTGTGTGTGTGTGTGTGTGTGTGTGTGTGTGTGTGTGTGTGTGTGTGTGTGTGTGTGTGTGTGTGTGTGTGTGTGTAATCAACAGAGACATCTGCTAACAGTAACTGCACCCTCTGTTTTTTAATGTGGGCTACTCAAGACCACTCAGGTTGAGTATAGAAATGTGTACACATTGATTATGTGCATGCAAACGCAGAGGTTCATTTGACTTGGAGATGTGGCATTTAAATGATGACAGGCTGTCGTATAAAATTACCAAACAAAAGGACACACCATTGCTGTCATGAGATTAGATATAAAATAGAGCTGTATGTGTATGTGCACAAACGGACTTGATGACACACTGTATGCTATTGATTCAGCCATAAAATGCACCTGTTACTACAAGAAAACATGTTTACATAAAATATTTACAATGACGTGTATACGTCATAATGATCTGTTTCATGCAAGGGCGATGTTAACTGATACACATTATTGAAAAATACCACAGATTTGATGCCATTCTGTTGTTCTCTAGTCCTGGTTCTCTAGTTCTGGGCTGAGTTTCCTAAAAGTATTGTAAAGTAATCATTTTAACTTGGAGAAAGAGTGTTCAGTGTGATGTTCGCTCTACCATTTAATGACGATCTTTGTGCTAAAATGTTTTTTCGGAAACTGTGGCATAATTGTTAAACCCCTTGCTACACCTGGTCCAATCCAACATGATCACACGCCTGTAAATTCATTCCAATTCACATGATTCAGGTTGTGTATAAAGAAATGAGAGTTCAAGTTCTTCTTGCTCACTGATATTCACAGTAATTAGTGAATTAGTAATAGTTAACCCCTTAAACTCCCAGACGAACGTTTATCACACTCATAACTACATACCTTTCCTATTAATTTCATTGTAGCAGGATATTTTGTTCCTGACTAATATGATTTCACCTGAATAACTGAATAATCAGATGAAACTTTAAGGGGTTAAAGAATGCCAAATATCATACACAGTCCCAGAAATACAGGTTTTAGCTCGAAATTTCAATTATTACATCATCCTCATCCAGAGACAGGTGTGACGGGACACTGTTTTGATTACCAACACCTCTAAAATCGATAGACCCGTAGTGTTTGGCTGAGTGCTTGGAGCTCACAAAAGCTTGCCGTCTGACCATTTCGCTTTTATACAAAGAGATCATGAGTAATGTGGAGAGCACTACACCACCCAAAGTCAGGAGACACAGACCGGCAATCATGCATCTGTCCAGGTGTGCGCCCACCCGGGCGTTCTCGAGGGCCAGACGCTCCATTTCCCGTGCCGAGACACTGTCTGGACTCACTCTGATGTCGCGAGGGACCATGTAGGAAACAACCACCAAAAACATCCCAGTCACCAAAAAAGTCACTGCACAAATGAAGCCGTAATCAGCCGACGTTTCAGCCTGTTCTGCTGCGAAATCATCATCGGAGAGATCCGGATCACAGAAAGAGCTAGAATGCTCACAGTTGGTTTCTGGGTTCTGAATGCATATTTCGACATCAGTGATCTCGGAAAACCCTGTTTCAAACTCCTCATCGTGACATACGTGAACTTCCTCATCAGTTCCCCACTGGTGGAGAAGCAAAGGCTCTGTCCGTGGTGCTGAAAAGCCAAACTGTCCTCTCGCGCGCGCCTCCGGTTCAGCCAAGCAGCGGCGCTCGATTAAAAAAGCCGCTTCATCCGTGCATGCTGGATAATAAGTTTCCTCGTGTTGCACAGTCCATTCGAGGTCCCTGTTAGCGAGCTGACCACTTACAGGACCAGGGTAGAGGACCTTGAGCTCAGCCATGCCTTTTAATCCGCTCTTCTCATGTCACCGTCATCTAAAAAAGCAAACAGAAAACAACCAGTAAAGCACTTTTGCGCTATTTGTTATCGATTCTGTGCCCCTCGAATCTGTTAAGCATTTCGGGAGTTGTTTACCTAGTTTTAATCTTCTTGAGCTATGGTGTTAGGCTCCTTTTTCCACGCCCAACTTGATTCTGAACTAAAACACAACATCATGCAAAAAAAAAAAAAGAGAAAAAGTGGCTCCTCCTACCATCAGCAACATTTCCCATGTGGCGCTTCTGTTTCATGACTAGCTCCCTTTATTCCCTTGTGCTTTCCGCAATCGTGTAAAGTGGGCTGCTGACATGTTCCCTGATCTTCAGCATCTTCGGGATCTCGTGAAATACAACCCGCGACTTGAGAAAATAAATAAATAAATGAATAAATAAATAAATAAATAAATAAATCCTATCAGAAATTAGCTACCTTTTCGTTGCGGGTCCGTGTGCGTGACTCTGCCTCGTCATCGTCAGTAGTGGAGTAATTAGGGAGGGAAGCAGCGGCGTGTTCCTCCACCTCCTCCTCCACCTCCTCTTCCTCCTCGCTGATGAATTGACTTCACTCCTTTTTTTTTCTACGCCCTTCTATGCACACCGAAAGTGAGAGAGACGATGCGCAGGGATGAGAAATGAAGTCTTAAAAACGAAATAAAGTATTACTCACTGTATTGACTAATAGGAGAAAATTCCTCATTTGGACGCATATTTCACTTCCACCAAATGCAGCAGCCAGCACATGCTCGGTGTCCAAATGTTGCTTTCTTACTTGTGCACTGGAGTTTCAAGACTAACATGCAAATGGAAGAATATGACCACTAACTAGCATCAAACTGCATGCAAGACAGTGAACTTTATAGAAAAGTTTTTTTTTTTTTTTTTAAATAATAATAATCTCTATGTGGTCTTGTTACTTATGAGAATTAACAAAAACAACAACAACAATTTACTTATTTTCTAGTTCATTATAGCACCACCTACTATAATGGTGAATTTGTATGTACATAATTATGAACTGTAGCTGTATATGAATCTGTTGGTAGGTACAACATCATTAGAAAGAAACCACTGCTGAACACATATTACTTTTGGTGGTGCAACATTCTGAGCAAAGCAATGACTGATATGGTGTGTGTTTGCATGGTGACATGGTGTCGCAGTGGGTAGTTCCAAGGTCCAGGGTCCCCTGTTTGAGTACAGACTACTGTCTATGTGCCATTTCACATGTTCTCCTTCCGTTTTTCCATTTTCCTCCCACCTCCAGTAGGTGGATTGGCTAGACTACATTTCCGCTAGGTGTGACTGAGTTGTAAATGAGTATGTGTGCATGGTGTGAATAAGTGCGTGGGCGCGCTGTGTCCCAACAAGGGTGTGTTCCTCCAAGCTCCATGTTCCTGGGATAGGCTCTGTGACACTGACCAAGATAAAGCTCTAACTGAAGATGAATGAAATCTCCGTGTCACTCAACCAAAGCACCGGTCTACCAACCCGACACTGCGGAAAGGCCAACAATTAACACACACTGTTAACACATCATCAATGCGTGAGAAGGTGCATGTGAAATATAGTCATGAGTGTAATGAATGCGAGGTGGTTCATTTACTCAATCATTATTTTCCCTGAAAGTAGATGGAATAAGCAAACTTTGTCCACTCAAAGTACAGATTAAACAAAGGACAGATTAGTTTCGTGTTATTTTGGTTTGAATTAACGGTTACAACTTTTCTGTTTAGCATGTCTGATATTTGGAGGAAATCTGGCATAAACCAATAGAGCATTATAAACCGGAAACTTTTAAAATACAAATTGAAATTACACATACTGCATATCACTGAAACCCACCCACTGTGTATAGTATAAAGTATGTAAAGTGCAAATGAAATGTCTATACACCCCTTTTAAAATGGCAGGTTGTTGTGATGTAAAAAATGAAACTAAGTTAAACCATGTCAGAACCTAAAATCTGTGGAGTGACCTGAAGAGGGCTGTGCAAAGGAGATGTGCAGCCAATTTGAGTTAGAATGCCCCTGCAAGGAACAATGGCAAAAATATATTGTTAAATCAAGATGTGGCAAACTGACTGACTCTTACCCAAAAAGATTGAATGCTGTGATCAAATCTTAAGGTGCTTCAACTAAGTATTAGTTTAGGGGTATGCACACTTATGCAGCCAGGTCATTGTACATTTTTTATTTTTTATTTTTCCCCCTAAAATTTTTTCACTTTAATTTATAGGTTGCAATTTCACAATAAAGGGAGAAAATGTGCTGATGTGATTTATCTTGGTTTATTTTTTTTCATCATCAGAAGAACCTACCATTTTAATAGGGGTGTGTAGACTTTTTATATCCACTGTATTTTTGCTTCTATCTGTAGTAGACTTCTGCTGATATAGTCTAAATGTGACCTTATGGGAATATAGCTTGGTTGTTAAGCAGTAATTGGAGAGATAACGCCTCTCACTGGGTTTCTAATATATCAGAAGACTCCAAAAGGCTCTCGCTGCGATGGAGCTTAATGTCTTCAGTCTTTGATTTCCCATGGCACAGGACTGCAATGACCCCCATGCTTAGCCTGACGCAGGCCAGTCATGCGTGCCACAAGGTTGCCGTAAGTAATGATCTTACGTCTCACTGCTTCTCTCATCTCCCTGCATGAGAAATATCAAATCCAGCCTGTGCACAGATGCAACAGTGAAATGTGCAGGTGTGGGACTGGTTATCACCTTTTGGTACAGTTCAACATTTTGTGAGAATGAATTTAAAATTACTGAGAAAATTATTTTCTCTCTCATGCTCCCCTGCACACACATAAACACACATACATAGTCACAATAGAATGACTCACACAACAACATAAACCAGGCCCGCACTCCTGTTGGTGACAGCAATAATATTCTCCATTGGATTTGCTGACCTAGATGGAGGAACACAGCTGTGTGTAGTGTGCTGGAGAAGCAAAGAACACACACAGGGAAACAACATTTCCGACAGCCACATTTCTGACAGGTATAACCCACAGAATATTCATTACCAACTGGCTTTATCAAAAAACATCTCATCTGTCACCAGTGACACATCCTGAGTCTCACATTCTTCAGATCAGACTGTACCCAGCCACACAGGCACACACATAGACTATTTTAAACCAATGGAGAAATAAAAACCCAATTTCTGGAATGGAGAAATGCATAGTTTCACAGAAAGTTTTATTAGATTTATATGTTGTAAGCACAACCAGCAATGTGGCAGTGATGCATGCAATGTTCTAGCAAATAAGGCAGGATGCAAGTGCATATACTTAACATGGGCTTTATTTGATTAAATCCAAGAACTGTCATGACACAGGCAGGGACATGGCAGGGGTCAAACACAAGCAGGCAACATCAAATGAGGATAATCCATAATCTTAAATAAATAAAGCCAGAAAACAATTTAAAAAAAAAAAAAAAAAGATAGCTGGAACAAGAAACTGGGAAACACAAGGCTCAGAAATGCATGATGCAATTGGCAAGACTTCACAAAGATACTAAAGACACAACAAGGTCTAAACAAATTAATCCAGAACAGTTAAACAAAATAGGGCAACTAGCCAATGACAATACATGGGCTGACACAGGACTAGAACCAAAAGAAAGGCATATGGCCAAACATAAACAAAAGCACACAGAGGGGCTCCTGAGTGATGCAAGAGAAAAGCATTTACCCTATCATCCAGATTTCCAAATCCCACAGCCATCCGTGACCAGGAATCCAAGAGAGCCAAACTGGCTGTGCTCCCCTATCAATCATTACATTTGCATTTATGGCATTTGGCAGACACCCTTTTCCAGAGTGACTTACATTTTTTATTTAATTTATACATCTGAGCAGTTGAGGGCCTTGCTCAAGGACCCAACAGTGGTGGCTTGGCAGTGCTGGGGTTTGAACTCATAACCTTCTGATTAGAAGCCCAATGGCTTAACCACTGAGCTACCACTGCCACATAATCTCAGTGATACTAGCCAATCGTGGGTGTCTGTAAGTTCATGTATGTGGAAGAGTGTGATCAGATGTGTTGCACAGCTCGGAAAGATATAGTCATGTGGTAACTGTTGTATTATAGGGGAGGGCTGGCTGGTGAGTGGGAATTGGCCAAGACTAAATTAGGGAAAAAATGGGTTGGAAAAAAAAAGCCAACATGGCTTCACAATTTTAAATTTGACAAATACGAATTTGCATGAGTCAGTGCATATAAAAAATTTAAGGCTAGCATTCATACCTTTCCTTATAAATCCATATGTATGAAACTGAACAAAATCTAACCATATCACAACTACAACACAAAGCCCCTTAATTCACCAGAACCCAAGGCTAGTCCAGATTGCCTGTGCATTTTATTTTACCTCAAATTTTACAAAGAGAAAAAAAAAAATCTGTCCACTAGCATCCTACAAGCTGGCACATTCGGTGCACACATTGCCAAGACACTGAAGGAAGCTCTTTATCAGTATCCTGTCTGCCAGTGAGGTCTCAGCAGGCTGGCAGGACAGCTGACCATCTAAGATTTTTATTGGTTTAGACACAATGCATGCATACATGCTGACAGATTAGTCAGGGCCAGGTTCAATGCTCCTGGCCTCAGAGACATAAAACATTTCATAGGTTTTCTGTTCACATATACTAGATATAGATCTGTTCACACAGAGACTATGATGGTTACGTCAACAGGTACATCAGGTCCTGCTTGTAGTCAACCTGTTATATAAAGACAGGAGGGCTAGAGGATTATAACATGTCCGGTATGCTTAGCCCACTGCTGCATTTAAAGACAGGATGGAGCTCCAGTGTGAGGTTGAATACGGTGCACTTTAGCAACATGACCACACGTGCAAATCTATAACATTTCACATGGGTCAAAATGAAAAAATCCAACGGCTATGGTTAGTTAATGTTCATACAGTATGACTTCATTCATGAAATTACTTGAAATCCAAAATAGTTTTTTCACTCATAACAAATCATTAGGTTGTAGAATTCTATAGAGAACCTTTAAGGGTTCTTCCAGAGGGACAAGCCAAAGAACATTTTAGTCTGATATTGTTTAATTGTACCCTGCCTCCTTACAACAGAAAATACTCACAAATGGTTCCAAGTTGAATCTTTTAGAAGGTAATAACCCTTAACCAATTTAAGAACCCTTTCCTAAAGTCAAGGTTAAAGCTAGAATCTTTTTTTTTTTTTATTCAACAGACTGTTTCCCTATCAGAAAGGGCAGAACTCTTTTATGAAACCAAAACTAAGGTACCCTTGAAAACTCTGAAAGCATGATCATAAAATCATTCAGGAGCTCCTTAGATATTGTCTCTCGAAGTACTTCAATTAGCATTAATATTCATTCATGCATCTTCAGGAATTGTTTATCCTGCTTACGGTCACAATGTAGTCATCAGTGTCATGAGACACATGTGCATATGTGCATATTATAAATGATGTACATTCTGTTTCAGTTAATGGAAGAACATTTGCTAAACTTTAAGTCCTTAAAGGTTTGCTTGGAGTTTGTTGCAGTAAGAAGTAACATGTGATAAACGAGTTCTGTCTGAGACACATTGTGTTTATTTACCACAGAGTCTGATGTGACATTTCTGCTGATGGATCTTCTCTGAATTTGGAACAAAGCATAGCTAAGAATAGCTAAGGGAAGTGCAGGAGCAGCAAAGCAGAGTGTAGGTTAGACTGGGACACTCAGAAACAACTACAGCCCTCTAGAGTCTGTGACGTAGGGGATTAAATAGCTCACATTTTGTACATTTATATATATATATATATATATATATATATATATATATATATATATATATATATATATATATATATATATATATATATATATATATATATATATATATATATATATATATATATATATATCACATTTTGTATAAATGTGGTTACAATGAAAACACCAAATACTGAGGACTAGCACCTCTCAGTACTATTCTCTCTTTATTGCCCTCTCAAAGGTCATGTGTCGATTATGGAAAAGAAATAACAACAGAGTGCATTTATTAGATTAAGACTTCACATTTTAGCACAATAATTTGATTAACACTAAATTAGTTTTGTTAACCCAGTCAATCTCCAATTCTTCCCAGCTATGTAAGTACATAAATACATACATACATACATAAGTACATACTGTATGTATGCAAGTATATAGGTTATATCTATATCTATATCTATATCTATATCTATATCTATATCTATATCTACAGTGGGGGAAAAAATGATTTGATCCCCTGCTGATTTTGTACGTTTGCCCACTGACAAAGAAATGATCAGTCTATAATTTTAATGGTAGGTGTATTTTAACAGTGAGAGACAGAATAACAACAAAAAATCCAGAAAAATGCATTTCAAAAAAGTTATAAATTGATTTGCATTTTAATGAGTGAAATAAGTATTTGATCCCCTATCAATTAGCAAGATTTCTGGCTCCCAGGTGTCTTTTACACAGGTAATGAGCTGAGATTAGGAGCACTCTCTTAAAGGGAGTGCTCCTAATCTCAGTTTGTTACCTGTAAAAAGACACCTGTCCACAGAAGCAATCAATCAATCAGATTCCAAACTCTCCACCATGGCCAAGACCAAAGAGCTGTCCAAGGATGTCAGGGACAAGATAGTAGACCTACACAAGGCTGGAATGGGCTACAAGACCATCACCAAGCAGCTTGGAGAGAAGGTGACAACAGTTGGTGCGATTATTCGCAAATGGAAGAAACTGTCAGTCTCCCTCGGTCTGGGGCTCCATGCAAGATCTCACCTCGTGGAGTTTCAATGATCATGAGAACTGTGAGGAATCAGCCCAGAACTACACGGGAGGATCTTGTTAATGATCTCAAGGCAGCTGGGACCATAGTCACCAAGAAAACAATTGGTAACACACTACGCCGTGAAGGACTGAAATCCTGCAGCGCCCGCAAGGTCCCCCTGCTCAAGAAAGCACATATACAGGCCCGTCTGAAGTTTGCCTGAATGATTCAGAGGAGAACTGAGTGAAAGTGTTGTGGTCAGATCTCTTTGGCATCAACTCAACTCGCCATGTTTGGAGGAGGAGGAATGCTGCCTATGACCCCAAGTCATAACACCATCCCCACCGTCAAACATGGAGGTGGGAACATTATGCTTTGGGGGTGTTTTTCTGCTAAGGGGACAGGAAAACTGCACCGCATCAAAGGGACGATGGACGGGGCCATGTACCGTCAAATCCCTCCTGAGATGTGTGCAAACCTGGTGGCCAACTACAAGAAACATCTGACACCAAGTACTAAGTCGAAGGGGTCAAATACTTATTTCCCTCATTAAAATACAAATCAATTTATAACTTTTTTGAAATGCGTTTTCCTGGATTTTTTTGTTGTTATTCTGTCTCTCACTGTTAAAATACACCTACCATTAAAATCATAGACTGATCATTTCTTTGTCAGTGGGCAAACGTACAAAATCAACAGGGGATCAAATACTTTTTTTCCCCCACTCTATCTATCTATCTATCTATCTATATATATATATATATATATATATATAGAGAGAGAGAGAGAGAGAGATCCTTAAATTAAATTTTTTTGACATTTAAAGTCCATTTATATGAAGTGTGTGCCATACAAGTTGTTACTATAGAAACCTTCATGTATCACAAAATGTGCATTAATATAAATAAACCTGTGATTCACTATTCTCAGAGCTGCTGCTAAAAATTAATCAACACCTTCTGACCAATCAGATGAACTGCATTGCAGTCTAACGTGGGCTAACTTAGGGACTTTCATAAAGCATTTAGTGATGTTTTGCAGGTTGAAATCCACCTCCGCCTCCCCTGATTACTAACACCTGCACCTTGTTTCATTTTCACGGCTCATTTTACCTGGACTAAATGCACGTATTAAGTTTTCAAAGCCTTGCACCTTTCCATGTGCTTGTTTTTTCAGCATCTGCCTCGATATTGTTTTGCATAATGTAGCATGTTCTGTCTTGTTTGTTCTGTCTTCCTGTTATGCTGTTAGCCTAGCCTAGCATATGATTTTATTTGTTTACTAGACCTCTTGGCAGTTTGTATTTACTTCTGTTATTTAGATATTTACCTTTATTTAGTGTCATTGCTGTGTTCATTTAGAGCTCATCCCTGGCCTCAGCTGGTTCATTACATCTACAGACAAGCTCAATGAACAAAATGTCAGCAGGCATTAATGGCTACAGCACATAGATTACTCATCGTGCTCAGCTAAGGATTTGCCGGCAGTAGAGGGGGAAGGGTCAACACAGAGATTGTTGTTTATGACCGGCCTTGAAAGAAGCCAGAATGGACCATGAACCAGTATGAACACACAGCCACCGGCGTTCATCTGACCTTCCCTCATCACAGTGCCTCTGAAAATGTTCCCCCACAGAGCTTGTAAATCTACATGATGGACAACCACTTTGGACAGTAAATATTGTTTATGACTCAGCTGCCATTACTTTAGTACAACAGAAGTATAATATATTCAGAGTTATATATCAGTAGAAGAAAACTGCTCTTACATGTCATTGCCTATTTGCTGTGAAGTGTTTGTGAACTGGATATGCTTGACATCAAATGATTGTTGCTTTAAAATGCTTTCTTAACATTTAACGCAACAGTGTAGTGCGCCAAATTGTCCAGTTCCTGTAAAAGCATCCCAGAGGCTCCATTTTGGGCTCAGTGCAATAAACAGAGCATTAATAGCAACAACAGTATGGGGGAAATCAGCCTAATCATTTCAAACAATGTTCTCTGTCCTGTATTAGCAAACTCACTGCCAGTGTGTTCCTGCGATTCCTGCTTGCTGATTGGATACTTTAATGTCCTCAGAGGAGTAATTTTTCTGTTGCAACACAAGATGGTAGCAAAGCATTTTTTTTTTTGTAAAATGATCATTTGTGTTGCTTATTCATCATTATACATCAAAATATTAATTTCATTTATGCTACTGTATATATGGCCTACACACTCATCATTGGTTCTTTGGACAGTATGGGGTTTTGTTTTGAAACTTTGTGTTGTAGGGTTTGTCATTTTGTTGTAGGATTCTCTACAGAACCTTTAAAGGTGGATCCTCCAGATGTAGAAACCACAAAACCATTCAGGGATCTAGATTTAACCCTTTTTTCTAGGATATAATAAATAGAAAAAAACATCCTCAGGGTTCTATAAGGGTTCTTTCAATAATTAAGGATCGCCTAAAATGGTTCTATTTGAATAGGTTTCTGATAAGGAAAACCTCTGTTCTAGCATTCTGCATAGTAAATGGTTCTGCAAGAATTCTTCAAAGGTTCTTTAGAAAGCCATGGGATCTTTGTTCCTAAATGGTTCTACAGCTTTCTAATAGGGAAAATATTCTGTTCTAGCATGTGCATAGGACTTTTAAGGATTGTCCCCAAAGTGACAAATCCAAAGAATGCCTTAAGGTTCTATATTTAACCTTTTCAAATGTAACCTTTTCTTCCTAAGAATGTAAACACGTAGAAAAGGGCCTTCCAGTAGTTCTGGAACTACTGTTCTGGAAGGGTTCTTCCTATAGTTAATGGTTCTTAGCTTCCTAGATGGGTTCAACTTGTACAGCTTTATGATGGGGAAAACATTCTATTCTAGCATTCTACACAAAACACTTAAGGATTTCCCCAGAGAGACAAAGCTGAAGAATGTGTTAAGGTCCTAGATTTAACCTTTTCAACTGTATCCCTCTTTTTTTCCAGGAGTGTACACACTTAGAAAAAGGGGCTTGCCAATGATTATTAAGGGTTCGACTAAATGGGTTCGACTTGTACAGCTTTCTGACAGGAATATAATTCTATTCTACCACTTTACATAGTATGTTTAAGGGTTTCCTCAGAGGGGCAACCCTTGAAGAATGCTTTATGGTTCTACATTTAATTTTTTCAAATGTAACCTTTTTTTTCAAATGGTTCTTAAAGGGTTTTTTGGATAGTTAATGGTTTGGTTGTTAGCTTCCTAAATGGGTACTAATTCTTCCCTTTCTGGTAGAGAAATACTCCCTTGTAAGGTTCTACATGGAACCTTTAAGGGTTCATACAAAGGGACAAACTGAAGCACTCTTAAACCTTAAAAGGATTCAACCTTTAAAATGCACACTAGTGACTAGCATGCGATGCTCTCACCATGGCGGCCCAGGTTCGAGTCCCGGTCAGGGAACCAACCCCAGCCACAGGAGAGTTGCACGAGCCAATGCACTCTCAGTGCTGGTCCCAAGCCCGGAAACTGGGGAGGGTTTGTCAGGAAGGGCATCTGGTGTAAGACTTCATTCGCAGAATCAAATATGTGGACAGGGGATCTGCTATGGTGACCCCAAACGGGAGCAGCTGAAAAAGGGGAAAAAATATTTGTCAGTTGAAATATTCAAGGATGAATATTCATGAACAGAAGACATGTTTAATTCTTTATGTCTCTGTAAAATCCTTACCTAAGGAGTTTAAAATAAAATGTTGATTAGTCATCAAAAAATAATGACCCAATCCTGCTAATGCCCCCAACTGATGTAAATCACTTACTGCTAGAGTAGAACCTCTTACTCCATTAACATCCCATTTAAAAGTCTAGAGATTTGACAGAAATGCAGCTATTATCAGAGCTGTCTCCGTGCCATCATCACAGTTGGTGAGGAGGAGAGCTTTTCTCACATCTACAATGCTGGATGAACAGAACAACTATGTCGTCCCAGATGAGTCAATTATACTTAGAAAGCAGCTCTATATACGATGGTGAAGATTTCTGCCAAATGTTGCTAAACCATTTAGAGAAGAAATTTCACACAACTGGGCAAATGTCACGATACATTATGTAAGAAGGGAAGGAAAGAAAACAGGCAATCAGTCTCTTCACCCAAGTTTGTTCCAAAAACTGATTTGAACGTGATTTACCCTTTGTCACTTCTGTGACATTTACTCACTTAAAATAACTAATATTCTTAAATTCTTGTTAAAGCTAATTATTCAGCAATTACTACATTCTAAGAAAAAAAGAAACCCTCAAGGGTGATTTGGCTTGTTCCCCTGGGAGAACCTTTAAAGGCTCTTTGTAGAGCTCAAATCATTAGGAAGCTAAGATTCATTAAACCTTGAGGAACACTTTTTAATTCGAGTGGATGAATTATTCAGTAACTATAATAAGACTAACAGGAAAGTCAGTTTCAAGAGTAAGGGATGTGAGTATGGACTTATTGCTGGTTCCTTGAGATTAAGGGAATAAAATGGTCATGGTTTCTGTCAGGTTTACCTGTATAAAGTAAATACATATAAATGACATGGCATTCTGCAATTTAACTTCTAATTTAATATGCTAGAGCACATAGCCAAAAATTGCCAGTGTCTAATTGCTTATGGTTCGATGTAAATATCACACAACACTAGATTTTTTAAAAGTGTTTTTTCCCCATTTAGGATCTTATTTAATAAGCACAATGCGCATACTTACATTCAAATAAAGTGCATGTAGTATAATCACAGTGATTCACACCATCCCTGTTTTATAATATTTTATAATGATATCTACACCACAGTGCTGTGGAATTCTGTGCTGTGGAAATCTGTTTGGTCAGAAGGTGTTGATTAATTTTCTATAACGGCAGCTCTGACAGTAGGGTCGGTTGCAATTCAAATCACAGCTTTTTTATGTATTATATTAATCCATTCATACGTTATTTTAAAAAGTGCAAAGAAAACCATGTGATCATTGATATGGTGAAGTTTTCTGAGATGTTTATTTCACAGTTAATGAAAGAGTCTCCAGTGTCAGAGCTTTTCCACCATGGGAGAGTCTTGACATAGTGGTATTAGGAATAACATGATAATCAAAGAGTTGGCCGCATGAGGCAGATTTTTGCTAATTAGTAACTATTAGAGCCCCCATAGTTAGGCTACTCACTTACTTACTAACTAACTTTTAATGTTGTTGTTTTTAACTTTGTTGCTATTTTATTTATTATTTGCCATTTATTTTAAATCTAATGCAACATTAGTAAGAATGTGCAAACTAAGAATTTTGATGTTTGTGGAGACCTGACTATCACACCAATATGTGTTTTTCCCCAAACTGCTGCCACAAAGTTGAAGCACACACTTGTTTAAAATGTATATGCATGTTGTAACATTACAATTTCCTTTCACTTGAAAAGTGAAGCCCAAACCTGTTCCAGCATGACAATGCGCCTGTGCACAAGTGAGATCCATGAAGACACGGTTTGCCACGGTTTGAGTGGAGGGACTCAAGTGGCCTGCACAGAGCCCTGACCTCAACCCCACTGAACACCTTTGGGATGAACTGATGACTGCACCCCAGACCTCCTCACCTAACATCAGTGCCTGACCTCACTAATACTCCTTTGGCTGAATGAGCACAAATCCCCACAGCCACACTCCAAAATCTAGTGGAAAGCTTTTCCATGAAGAGTGGAGTTTATTATAACAGCAAAGGGGGAATAAATCTGGAATGTGATGTTCACAAAGTACAGTACATATGGGTGTGATGGTCAGGTGTCCACAAACCTTTGGCCATATAGTGTAACTTGGGGATGGAAGATGGGAATTGCTGAGAGTATTTACCTTTCCACCCTCAGTTTCTTGTCATTTATTGCACTTTTACCATACTTGACTACTATTTTTTCTTTTTCTGAAAACAGCTAACTAATAACTCTAAGCTTCATATAGTTGCACATGGGCTAAATGTGCTGTATGATGGATGCAAAACAGCAACCAATTTTGCGTAATGGAGGTTTTTTTTTTTGTTTGTTTGTTTTTTTGTAACACTAGGAAACGGGTAAAGAAGCCAAGAACCAGCCATAGTTATTATATTTAGCAGGTCTAGTTTTTGACCCATATGAAGCAGTAAATGCGTTCTTCGTCTTAGTCAAAGAAAAAATTAAATTAACCAATTCAGTGAACTGAGATCGTTGAAACCTAATTGAGGAAGGAAGACGTTCGATTCGACAGGCATTGTATTGATTATTTTGCGCCCATCCAAAGGATTGCTTTCATCGATTGCGCATAATTTGGTTCTGGCTGCAATAAGTTTAAAAAAAAAAAAAAAAAAGTTTTATGATGCAAAAGAACTTACAGCGCTCCGGAAGCTGCTAAAATGAATGAAAATGAACGTCCTTAAAAATAAAAATGCAATGCGCCCTAGCGCGCACAACGCCTGTATTGCGCATGATCTAGCCTATGGGGAGACGATATTCAGCGCCACAAGTGCTGACCGCCAGAGACAGTATGTGTGTGTGTGTGTGAGAGAGAGAGAGAGAGAGAGGGAGAGAGAGAGAGCAGTTCTCCGCTGCCTCCCTCTGATGAAACACTCACATGCCTAAGAACCTCTTTGCTTTTAGCTGGGATAATTTTTTCAACTTACTTATTTAGGCCTCCTAACTTAGAAAACGCACAAATTAGGTATCAGTGGTACAACAAGCCTAAGACATCTAAATCTTAGCCTATAGTTAGAATGAATTTTAAATGATAAGACACGAGAAAAGAAGTTTGATCCGGACTTAGGAGTTGCAAGTAAGATGATGCAAATATAGCCCTAGTTCCATGTCGTTTTTTGCGTAAATAAATGGAGAACTTTACTTCAACCAACCACACGCTGGGCCCCTGGACGGACCGCAGTTTAGAATACAAGGTAATCAGCGCTCTTCTGGTGTTCGCCATTTGCGTATTGGGGATGGTCGGGAACGTGATGGTCATCTTGGTGGTGCTCACTACGAAGCACATGCGCACTCCAACCAACTGCTACCTGGTGAGTTTAGCCGTGGCGGACCTGACGGTGCTGACGGTCGCCGGGTTGCCAAACATCGCGGACAGCGTGTACGGCTCGTGGGTGTTCGGCCACGCCGGCTGCCTCGGAATCACCTACTTCCAGTACTTGGGCATCAATGCGTCGTCGTGCTCCATCACTGCTTTCACGGTGGAGAGGTACATCGCCATCTGCCACCCGATCAAGGCGCAGTCACTGTGCACGTACGCGCGCGCCAAAAGGATCATCCTGGCCGTGTGGCTTTTCACGTCGCTCTACTGCGTCATGTGGTTTTACCTGAGCGATACGCAAGAGCTCGTGTATGGCGACGTGACCGTCGTGACCTGCGCCTACAGAGTGTCCCGGGAACTTTACTTACCCATATACTTCTTCGACTTCGGCGTGTTTTTCGTGCTGCCGCTCGCGCTCGCGACCGTCCTGTACGGACTCATCGCGAGAATTCTGTTCCTGAACATGTTACCGAAGCAGAAGGTGAAGAACGGGCAGTATGGTTCCGGTATCAAACACTCAGTTCAGTGCTCGAGCACCACAGCGGCCTCGCGCAGACAGGTGAGTCTCACACACGCACCAGGTATATAACAACCCATCGTAAGCTTTTCACGTGTCATTATTTGAGTAACGTGATCACGCGCGAAAAAAAAAAAAAAAAAAAAAAAAAAAAAAACATTTGAAGTTGCATTTCCACACTGTCATGCCCTCAAACTGATTTTAAAATAATTTGATCATGACTTGTGTGAGAAAATCACATCTGAAAAATGAAACCACATACCCTGTGAAACCTGAAAAGAAATTTATCGTGAGAAATCACATATAAAAATTAAATCAAATGTGTGCGTGTAAAAAATCATGTGGTTATAAATACAGGAAAAATCACGTGAATCTAAATGCGCCATGTAAACATCACATGAAAATAAATGAATCACATGTAAAAATCATATGTGAAAACACGCTGTACATGTGAAAAATATAACATATACAACTGTATAATAAATAACGTCAAGTGGAACCTTTTGACAGAACATGAGGTGTAGAAAAAAAAAGGTTAGGTCAAGATCCCTGAAATGTTCCTTAGTTTGTTCATTGGGGTGAACCCTTGAAGTTTCTCAACAGAACCCTACAATAGAGGCTTTCCCTTTCAGAGAGTTTTAAGTAGAAACCTTTTAGCAAGCTAAGAAAGCTAATAATCCATTTAACTGGTGTGTACGATAAATGACTTCACAGTGAGAAATGAACTCTTACAGATTTGTCACAACTGGCATAAAGTTAAACATTATAGTATAGCTAATACTATACTAGAGTTAATAGTTCAGTTAAACTTATTAATGTCACTAAGTCAACTTAGTGTTGACTTATCACCTACAATACTAAATTGTAAAAGAAGACGTTCATATTTAGCTCATATTTAGAAAAGAATTTAGAGATATAAAATGATAAAATATATAATAATATAAAATTTAGAATTTTATATGGCTTTTCATTTAATTCAGTCATAGGAAATTTCACTTTTTTAATGTTATTTTTAATTATTTAAGTTACTAGGCTAGGAGGATGCACTGAATACATAAATATGATGGAGAAAATGGTGGGAAAAAATGCAGCATTTATATAAAATATGATATAAATCTAAATAATTCAAACCAGTTTTATTTATAGCAGTTTTAGGTCTATAATAGACACAAATTCTTCTTTAATATAGAATAATTTATAGAATACTTTATTTTAACTTCTAAAAAGATTAGGTTATTTTATCTAAGTGTGTGTCAAACTGAATGAATGAAAGAATGAAGGAATGAATGAATGAATAAACCAGTGTTGTTGTAAATGCTATTGGTGAGTTTCAGTTTTGTTACAAA
The DNA here is from genome assembly GCA_023630585.1 of Cranoglanis bouderius. Classification (NCBI taxonomy): domain Eukaryota; kingdom Metazoa; phylum Chordata; class Actinopteri; order Siluriformes; family Cranoglanididae; genus Cranoglanis; species Cranoglanis bouderius. The sequence continues at coordinate 8,217,032 of CM042551.1, forward strand.
ACTGAAATACCCCACAGCTGTGGGTCCCCAAGAACAGAATAACTAAATACTGATCCAGGAAACAAAAAAAAAGAAAAACAGCGTTCTTTATTCTAATGTAACAATGAGGGGTAATACCCATGGTGCAACAAAAATAAATCAGAATAACAATGTACTGTATGTTATATTGGAGTAATGGTCTCATGCCATATTACTTAGGTTTGGAGGTGAGTCACAATTATTACAGTCATAAATCAACTGTCTAAGTGTGGTCCGTGTGCATGAAATGGTTAAAGACTGTGATTATAATTTATTACCACATACAGTGTTCATTTAAGATGACACACACTGTAGGTTAAACACTGACCAGTCTACTTTACTATGTTCTTTAATAAGAAAAACAACAGTAGTACATACTGTAGAACAGCGTTTACATTCATTTTTATAGATTTCTGATACAAAAATCGCATTGTTACAACATGAATACTTAATTACATTAAAAAACAAAGTAAAGTTACATCTTGAACCTTTAAAGGTTATTTGGTACTGACTCATATGCTATATACTTTTATAATTAAAAAAAAAAAAAAGGTTAAATCTGTGGTTTGGCTCTCTGGGAGAACAGACGTAGAATCTTATAAAAGTGTTTTTCTGTCAGAGAGGGTTCCAAGTAGAACCCCTTTAGGAGGCAAGGAACCTGTAACTCTCCAAAAACATCGAGGAACTCAAACATTTTCATTTGTGTAGCCAGTAGTCTGTCTCATTTGCATGCTATAAGGCAGTCATGTTGTTTTCCCCTGTACCAGGTGATAAAGATGTTGGCAGTGGTGGTGGTTCTGTTCGCAGTGCTCTGGATGCCTTACCGCACCCTGGTGGTGGTCAACTCTTTCCTCCAGGAGGCTTACCTAGACACCTGGTTCCTGCTTTTCTGTCGCACCTGCGTGTACCTGAACAGCGCCATCAATCCTCTTATCTACAACGCCATGTCACAGAAGTTCCGTGCCTCCTTTAAGAGGCTTTGCAGATGTAGATCGAAAGCACAGGCAAAGCAGACAGCCTACAGTGTGGCCCTGACCTACAGTACTGCTAAAGAAACATCCATGATCGAAAGCACAGAGCATTTTTCAACAGAGTTGGACGATCTCACAGAAGAGCCAAATGATCTAAGAGATGAACTGGCACCAAACTAGAAGGTTTTTGACTGAAATAGCTGGCTGAGTGATAGTCAATCAGAGATTATTTACAAACAACAGAATCAAATACTTACATATAAAATATGTATAATAAACTCATCATCCACCTGTACACCTGCTCATTCATGCAATTATCTAATCAGCCAATCAAGTGGATGGGGTCTTTTGCTGTTCTGTCCATCCACCTCAAGGTTCAACATGTTGTGCATTCTGAGATGCTTTTCTGCTCATCACGGTTGTAAAGAGTGGTTATTTGAATTACCGTAGCATTTTTTGCACCATTCTGTGTAAACTCTATAGAATGCTGTGTATGGAAATCCCAGGAGATAAGCAATCTCTGAAATACTCAAACCGGCCTGTCTGGCATGGGTCAAAGTCACCCAGATCGCATCTTCTCCTGATTCTGATGTTTGACGTGAAATCTAACTAAAGATCTTGACCTGTATCTGCATGATTTTTATGCATTGCACTGTGCCACATGATTGGCAGATTAGATGATTTTATGAATGTGCAGGTGCATAGATGTTGCTAATAAAGTGGACTGTGAGTGTATATTCGGATAATGTTACATGTATATGTACAGTCAGTAAATGTTTTCTTAATACCTGAACCATAACCACAACATTTTAATGTGAATAGTTTGAGTAAAACTGCATTTTTTGCAAAATGTTGACATTAATATGATGTGGAGTGTCAGGACATATTTTATGGTACACATTTGTGAGTAAGAGTTTATATCAGAAACAGCAGACCTGATTTACTAAAAGCTGCCTAAGGTGAATTAAAAGATTTCCCAAAACCACTGAAATGCACTGGTGACTGACTGACATCAGGATAAGTTTTCATCTCCCTTTCTGAATAAGACTCTCAGAAAAAAAAAAAAATAGTACTAAACTGTACCTTTCCTTGTCACTGGGGTGGTACTCTCAAGGATACATATTTAGTACCATTTGTATATTTCATATGGGAAACTGGATATAGTATAACTTAAAAAAATACAGTACCTAACTGGATACATAAGGTATATAATTAGCTTTTAGAGCAAAGATTTAAAGGTACATACACTACATACACTTTTCCAGGTAACAGATACACACTAAATGTACAACAGGTGTATGCCACCCAGTGACAAGGAAGGGTACGGTTTAGTACCATTTTTCCTGAGTAGGTGTGTAACACAAGGCAGCTGTCTGTATATGTATCTGTTTACTGTTCCAAATATTTGTATCTGTATCTGTATTTTGATTTAAACAAATAGTGGGCTTAAACCTGTAGGGTTTTTAATTTTATTTATTTTTGTTTTTTATTTTTTATTTTTGTGAAATATGAACCCTATCACTATGCCTCCAGAAACACTGTAAACACTGTAACGATCCTCTGGAAGGCACTGGAAAACTGGAGAAATCTCTTCACCTCATCACTGGAGTTTAAAATTGGCCTCAACTAAAGATGCACACTGGACTGTTTTTAATCCCAGTCATAGATATTATTTTTTCATACCTGCCCATGATACTTTCTAACAAATTTACTTGCTTTTTTCTTGTTTTGTTTTTTTTTTTTCATGTTAATGAACGTGGTCTTTATTTGAGCCTCATATCTGACAACTCGCATGAAAATAAAAACTTCCTGCTTGTGCAAATTTTTAAATTGCATTGTGCAGGATTCCAGTCCCGATGCATAACTCTAGTCTCAGTCAGATGCCCTGTGAACTCTTCTGACAAGCTTTCAAAAAAAAAAAAAGAAAAAGAATGATAGCGCATCTCCTATTTGTATCTGTATTTATTTGTATTTATTTAGAACACATTATCTGTTCAATTTGAATAATGTATTCAGTTACATCCCTATCTGAGAGTGTATAAACATTTCCAATAAATTGTGTTTCCATCATCTGCTTTTATGTATGCACCTATTCAGTGCAATCGTGCTTTATTCTTAATGACAGTAATGGAGTAATGGAGTTACTGTTCATAGTGGTGGTGTCTTGTTGTTTGAAATTATGTGTGTGTTTGTATGAAGTCTGCAGTACTGTATTTACTGCTACTCATCAACATGCCCTGATTAATAATAGACACATAATGAGTTATGTTAAGCATTGGTTAAGAGCTTCAGAAGACTGTACCAATAGACTCCTCTTCACATGATGAGGAAAAAATGTAAATGACACCCACACACTAGTCACAATGATTAAGAAGCAACTTTAAATACATGGAACCACTGTGTAACATTTGTAGGGAAAAAATCCTTTTCCTTTCCTTTGAACAAATATGTGTGTATTTATAAATGTTTTGTGTTTGTAAGTGATTTTGCCTTTTGCTGTTCATACTGGAAAAGAGAAATGCTGGTGTCTATAGTGCATGTTGCTTTTATTGAACTTTGTTAATGGGTAAAATTATTCGGTCATTGAATGAATGTAATTAGTGTTACCATGAAACGATGACTGTAGATATTGTGCTGGTGTTTCTGTAATGTGTGTAGTGTGGTTGCACTACAAACATCCCGAATTCCCAAAAAATACATGACACTTTTAAATGACAGGGAATCGCTTGGCAATAAAGTTAAATGTTTGTGTGATTCAAAATGAAAACAAAGTGGATTTTTAATGACAATGATTAAGCCCAGGTAATTGGTTTATATAAATTCCCTGGCCACTTTCATGCAGCCAATCATGTGGCAGCAGTGCAATGCATAAAATTATGCAGATACTGGTCAAGAGCTTCAGTTAATGCCTACATCAAACATCAGAATGGGGAAAAAATGTGATCTCAGTGACTTTGACTGTGGCATGGATGTTGGGAATAGACAGGCTGGTTTTAGTATTTCAGAAACTGCTGATCTCCTGGGATTTTCATGCAAACAGTCTGTAGAGTTTATCCAGAATGGTGTGAAAAACAAAAAATGTCTAGTGAGCGGTACTTCTGTGGACACAAACATCAAACATGGTCTTTTTTCAATCTTTAAATTTCCAGTTTTACTGAACCTGTGCCTCACTGTAGACTCAAATTCCGGTTCTTGGCTGACAAGAGTGGAACTTGATGTGGTCTTCTGCCTGAGGGTTTGGCATGTTGTGCATTTCGAGATGTTTTTCTACTCACCATGGTTGTAAAGAACGATTATTTTAATTACAGTAGCCTTCCTGTCAGCTCAAACCAGTCTGGGCATTCTCCTCTGACCTCTCTCATCAACAAGGCATTTCCTCCACAAAACTGCACTCGCTGGATGTTTTTTTGCTTTTTTGCACCATTCTGTGTAAACTCTAGAGACTGCTGGGTGTGAAAATCCTTGGAGGTCAGCATTTTCCGAAATACTCAAACAGCCATGTCACTGCCAAAGTGACTGAAATCACTGAGATTTTTCCCCATTGTGATGTTTGGTGTGAACATTAACTGAAGCTCTTGTACTGTATTTACATGATTTATTAATGGAAAATTGCAGTAATGAGCAGGTGTGCAATAAAGTGGCCAGTGAGTGTAAACTCTTAAAATATCTGAATACAAAAAGCAACATACAGTAAATTAAGACCGGGACACTTCAGTTAGAAATACTCATGACAAAGAATGAGACTTAACACATATGAGTGCAGAGATTCAGTTAATATGTTAATAAGATGAATGGAAAATATGACACTTCTGAATCCAGGACAATTCACTGTTCTTCAGATATTCTTAAGGACTTGGGTGTAATCAGCTCACACTGTCATTATGACCTGCTCTGTGCTCTTAATATACACTTTTATTCTCTCCTCTCTTCTTCTGTTTAAAAAGGACCTTTCTCTTTACTCTTGTCTCAGAGCAATCTTTCACTCATATTTCTTTGCCTGACTGGTAGGTCACAGTGGGCTGGAAATCAGATTGTGTACCAGGATAATGGACATACAATCATTTTACACATGATTTATAGTTCTTTAGCATTCCAATGAACATTATACGACTACACAGAAATTATAATGACGATGATTAACGATTCTGCAGCCATGACAATAAATGTGTCTGAAAGAATACAGTAAAACTAAACCTATGTACAATGTATACCGATCAGGTATAACATTAAAACAACTTACAGGTGACGTGAATAACATTGATTATCTTGCTACAATGGCACCTGTCAAGGAGTGGGATATATTAGGCAGCAAGTGAACAGTCAGTTCTCGAAGTTGATGTGTTGGAAGCTGGAAAATGGGCAAGCGTAAGGATCTCAATGATTTTAACAAGGGCCAAATTGTGATGGCTAGACGACTGGGTCAGAGCTTCTCCAAAACAGCAAGGCTTGTGGGGTGTTCCCGGCATGCAGAGTTTAGAACCTACCAAAAGGGTCCAAGGAAGGATAACCAGTGAGCCAACAACGGGATCATGGGCGCCCAAGACGATGTGCGTAGGGAGTAAAGGCTAGCCCGTCTGGTCCGATCCCACAGAAGAGCTTCAGTAGCACAAATTACTAAAACATACATATGGGGCTGCATAGCTACAGAACAGTCAAAGTGCTCATGCTGACCCCTGTCCACTGCCAAAAGTGCCTAAAATAGGCATGTAAGCATCAGAACTGTACCATGGAGCAATGGAAGAAGGTGACCTGGTCTGATGAATCACTTTTCTTTTACATCAGTGGATGGCTGGGCACGTATGCATCCCTTACCTGGGGAAGAGATGGCACCAGGATGCATTATGGAAATAAGCCAGCAGAGGCAGTGTGATGCAGTGTCAGCACACAACACATCATCTTTTATTATGTTCCTATAATAGCATATACTGTCGTGTTTGATTCCTCATTTAATTATTTAGTAACTACAGTGAAACTAATGTATGGCATTATGAGAGTGTGGAATGTAAATCTACAGTAACTTTCAATTCATGTTTTATTAAATGGAGTTCAACATTGACATCATGAAAAAAATGTTTCAGGATAAATTTTAGATCTGTTTCTGTTCTAAGTGCTTAAATAAACTAACAATTAAGTAGCCAGATCTTAAGTCCTCATCATTCTTTGTGCAACACGAACACATCCATCCATCCATATTCCATACCACTTATTCTGCACAGGGTCGTGGGGAGCCTGGAGACTATCCCGGGGGACTCAGTACTTCACACACCCATTGACAGACTATGGACGATTTGGAAATGCCAATCAGCTTACAACATTTCTTTGGACTGGGAGAGGAAACCAGAGTACCTGGAGGAAACCCCCAAAGCATGAGGAGAACATGCAAACTCCATGCACACAGGGAAGCTGTGTGCAAATTCCACGCAAGGCAAACATGCTAACCACTAAGCCACCATGCCCCAACATGAACACATTTTGCTTTAAATGACTAAATGATGTAATACTGCCAAACAAACATTTCTGAAAACCCTGTATTAAACATTTTTCAAGAAACTGGTTCAAGTGAAATTATAAGAAGGTGTGTGAACTGAGAAATGTTCAAAAAACTTTGACTGGCAGTGTGCAGGCTATACAAAGCAGACTGAAGGAATACATTTGACTAATCTGAAATAAATGCATAAAGGCATTTCTCAATAAAACAGTGTAAAATAGTTTGTCATTATTATTTGCAGCATTATGCTATGATAATAATTTATGATTTCATTACCATTAGTGACATGTGAAGGCCAATGTATGGTAACCCATACTTGGAATTTGTCCTCTGCATTTAACCCATCCAAGTTACCCACACACTAGGAGTTGTGAGTAATGAACACACACACTACAAACCGTGAACACACCCAGAGCAGTAGGCAGCCATTTTTTGCTGCAGCACCTGGGGAGCAGTTGAGGGTTGAGGGCCTTGCTCAAGTGCCCAACAGTGGCAGCTTGGCGATACTGGGATTTGAACTCACGACCTTCCAATCAATAGCCCAACATCTTAACCACTAAGCTACCACCTCCCCAGAGCTCAGCTCTAGTTGCAGGCTAGTCTCATAAACCAAAGCTGATTCAGTTAAGTTGCCATAATGATCATGCATTTCATTATGAAATAGGAAAACTAAACAGATACCTAGACACAGATAGATTAAAAAATAAATAAATAAATAAATAAAAATACATTTTTAAAAAGGAAATGGACTGAGTAAAGCTCAGAACAGCTACATTCACTGCCATCTGCAAAGCATACAAGTTTTGGCATTCAAAAGCTGATAAAGAACAGTCAGTCACCACCATGTTCAGAACAGAGTGACTTGGCCATCTGGGCTCAGGGCTATAAACAAGCACAACACATTAGTCAGTGTTAGTACTTTGCTTTCACACCGTAGTAGACTAAGCTTTCTGGAATACAAAAGAAGAGACTGAATGTGCACTGACTAATGATGTCAGTGAGAGAGTAATAAAGTGATAAACAGAAGATAACTAGGGCTAAGAGGGGTTGAATAATTACCAGAGAGGATCATTCATTTTCCAGTCCATTTAGTTGGGAAGAAAAGCAATGCAGCATAATGAACAAGTGATAACAGGAGGGTATCATGTATTACAAACCGAGGATTAAAGGGCAGCAAAAGCAAGTGTACATTCATTATTTTAGCCTTTGTGAATAATTGTCTATCAGAAGAATATGTGTGAAGTCAAGCGACTGCTTTCAGAGAATAGCTGAAATATTATATAAACTCCACAGCAGGATAAAGAGGCAGCTAAAACATCAGATAGAATAATGACACTGATCAGATTTGTTTGTGTAAGTTTAATTACTATGCAATTTTGCTTCCAAATTTGTCTCTGGTTCCTGTGCATTAGCTATGGATCCTGGAGGGGCAAGGATAACATGTACTCCACTAACACATGTGAAGCCACCACTTTTTTTCTTTTTTTTAATGCAGAGAGGCACATTATTTTTGTAGAAAAGACAGAAATGGGAATCCTGAGTGGCACAACAGTAAAGCTTATTGTCATGAAATTGCGAATTCAAATCCATTATTCCACATGTCACAGACAGCATAATTGCCCCCCTGATCACTGTGTGGGAATATGACTTCTTCTCTACCAATCAGAGTAACACTAGGTTATCACAGGCATCTGTGAGCTCGTGTGGAAGAGGGTAGTTAGAGTTTCGTTCCAAGAGCTCTGATCAGCCCTGTGACATTGCATGAGAAGCCATTTGAAAAGATGCAATGGCTTCACAAGTCGCAGAGGCAGCATGTGCAGGCTTGGACCTATTACAAATTTATTAGCTAGCCCACCAGACAAGTAAAAACTCCAATGTGCTGCTCAGTGTCATGATTTGGCTTCCCTGAAACCTAACTAACAAGGCTAAAAAGTGGGAGCTAATGTAATGTAATAATGTATGGCAAGATAGCTAGTTAAATGCACTAATACAGACTAAGAGTAATGGATGAATATATGATTATCCTCTTCTAATACAGTTTCTAATCTAGTACATCACGTTTCATCCTTCAGCAAAAAGTCACTGACCAATGTTCTGCCTATGAGCCATGTTGTTCTGTCCTGTAAATGACATTATTTAAATCTTACTAGCATGTTTTTTTCCTTTCTAAACAGCATATTTGCATGTAATAAGTAGAAGAGTTATATGACAGCTTTGCACTGGACTTCTTCATCAGTGTTCCTGCATCATCCTGATTTGAAAAGATCATCTGTCATCTGTGTGTTAATTAATCCTCCAAAAAAAACAAACAAACAAAAAAAACAGGATCAAAATTGCACTGCAGATATGTGACCCACTTAATAGTTATAGTTAGTTATAATTAATAATATACTAGAATGGCATTTCTAATCTGTCACATTATACTGCCATTCTTTAATTTTAATTTTGAGTTAAATATTTTGATTCACATATATTGCTCTATCTTTCTGTGTACAAGAGCTCATCCTCCTTTTCCTCTTGTATCCCCTCACTAATTACTTTAAAAATCCTTTTAATTCACATTAATATCATATTTACTCGCATAAATTCAGGTTTTTCCACTCAGTACACTACATTATGCCACCACATTATCAGGGTATCGCTGTTTTCATGTTGAATTTGACAAATGGAGGCTGTGTGAGAGGTAAAAACACAAAACCTTCCAAAACTACCAAGGTCCTGACCTCTGTATCTTCATAGTTGCAGTCACAACCATGACTGTAAGCTATATCACAAATTAGCCAATGTGTGTAGTGCAGCAGGTGGCAGAATTCAGTGCATTATGTTTAAACACAGCCTAAATATCAACTAAAACCTTTTTTCATAAAAGGCATTAAAAGAGATGGGGTTTTTTGTTGTTGTTAAATCTACATGTTCACCAGGCAACTTTGTGTCACAACAAGTAAGTGGGTATGGATGCAAATGAAGAGAGAGAGAGTATATTAAAGATACACAGGCAAACAAACCCAAATCAGTAGGCAAGGCCATGATCCAAAAACAGGCAAATTTCATGCGATATGCAAACCAAACAATCAGGGCAAAACCAAAACACAAAAAACAGGGAGAGAGCAAAGATCATAACCAGAACAGCAATAGACAATCAACAGCTTGGTAAGTCAGATACAAACACACTGCATGTCACTTCGCAGTAAGAATGTGAACAGGAGTCCCTTAAATACTGTGAGGTGTGATTGTTCTCAGGTGTGGAGGATTAGTAATCAGGTGAATGTGAACGTGACAGAGTCCATTGTTGGGAAGGCCGCTGTGTGTCCTTTGTGGCTGTAGAAGTTTACAGTCCAACCCTGATGTGTTAGCCATCAACCTCCCAGACTGGTAATTTCAATAAAAAGAAAACTAGATAACTGGTGGGCATATGAGAAAATCTAAAAATGCAATTTGGTGACTGCAATTTTGAACTTCACACCACTGCAAGTCTGATCATAAATGAACATATTAGAGATTACAGACTACCATCTGGATTTCAGTATAACAGAAAAAGAGCTAAATACTCATTTTGTGCTATGCAAAACCATTTAATTAGCTCTATTTTTGGCCATTTGTGTCTATTGTTTTACACAATGCAGTTTGATGAAGCTTAGATTTGGATGGCATTCCTTAATTGCACTAACTGCTCATTATGGACAGTTAAATCCTGAACAGCATAGATGTATCAATAAGCAACAGTCCATAAACAAAAAAATGTTTTGTTTTGTTTTTTTTTTAATTGCCATATGCAGGACATTGTCAAAGAACATGCTCACTGGCCCTCAAGATATTTCTGGAGTTTTTTAGAAGGATGGTGAATCTAAAGAGGGTAACAGCTGTTGAATGCACTTTGCGATTTAAGCCTCTTTCATCTCAGAGAAAGCTTTCGGTAAATGTCCATCTCTGATTGGAACACTATTTGCACATGAAGGCTTGATTAGTGTGCTGCTGGTTTATTCTAGATTGTATCTTGGTCCTGGAGACATGATATCTTGTCTTATTATATGCATGTACACTGATGGACATTATATGGATAAAAGTATGTGGACACCTCTACTAATTATTTAGTCAAGGAGTTTCAGGCACACCCATTGCTTACAGGTGCATAAAATCAAACACATAGCAATGCAATCTCCATAGACAACCACTGGCAGTAGAATGGGTAGTACTGAAGACCTCAGTGACGTTAAATGTGGCACTGTCATAGGATGCCACCTTTGCCACAAGTCACTTCCTGAAATTTCTACCCTGCTAGATCTGCCCCGTTCAACTGCGAGTATTATTTTTGTGATATGGAAGTATCTAGGAGCAACAAGAGCTCAGCCACAAAGCGGTAGACTAAGCAAACTCACAGAGCAGGGCCGCCGAGTGCTAGTGCATGGTATATACAAATCCCCAATGCTCTGTTGCATCACTCAATACAAAGCTGCAAGCTGCCTCTGAAAGCAACACCAGCACAAGAACTGTGCATCAGGAGCTTCATGAAATGGTTACCATGGCCAACTCCATGTTAAAGCTCATTGTTTTGGAATGGGATGTCCAGCAGGTGTCTGCATACTTTTGGCCATATAGTGTATGCCAAAAAACAAATCTGTGATCTTTAACACAAAAAAGTAAATGATTAGAATTACATAAGCTTTAAGTTCTGTACTAAATTAATCCATGCAAAAAAATATGTAGCTAAAAAGTACATTTTTCTAATTATTTTTCAGTTCATATGGGAGGCTTATTTTCCAAGTTAGAAAGAAACTGAACATGATAATGACTGAAAAGAGGGCAAATCATAACAATATGGTAGTGATGACATAGCCAATTCATCAAAAACAGTGGTTCACCATAGCAAATTTGCACCATTTATTTCCCAAGCAAAATCCATAGAACTTTTAAACTAATTTGAAGTTTTCTGTGTGCATTCTGATGAACGCAATCACTGTGAGAGACGACAGGGGGGGAAAAGGGCTTTCACTTTTATCAGATAAGATTAAAAATTACACATTTTGTCATGTTAATATAGGTCACATTGATGTACTCTTGAATGTAATTAACCCCACAAGACAAAGATTACAGTGAAGCACATTACAATGCCAACAAGATGTTAATGACACAATTTCTATGCATACAAACCAGCCCAAAGATCACATAGTCAACTGCACTCTCCAAACCCGGGCGAGACTTACAACAACACATTCATGCATTTAAATAGATAATCTCCATCAAGGCTCCTCCAGTGTCATTGACTCTGTAATGAGTAATATGTGCTTGGCTGAAACGGTGTACATTTCATGTCCCAAAGTCAGTTCTTAATGACATCTGCTCTAGATTAGCCAGAAATGGTTTCAGACAATACTGTTTAAAAACAGAGAACAGCACAGGGCCACATCTTTCCTTTCATGCTCTTATTAGTGGACATACAGATCTGCAGATAAACTAATGCTCTTTCTTAGTTATACAGTAATCATGGTGCAGCTGCTAAAACCGAGAGCTGGTAAAAGAATTAAATTGGGGTCGTCTACTGAACTGCTAATAGACTAATTCAATTTAATTACTGCAGCCAGTGATTAAATCTCCCATAAACAAAATAAGACTTTCACAGCAAAACACAGGGCATAAGATAACAAAGTCATTATCCTTTTCAGCTGTGAATAAGAAATTAGATTTCCAAGGTCCTTGTGTCAGTGCAAAGGATAAACAAGCAGCATCACCTCTTCAAGAGCAGATGTATTGTACTTAGAGAGTTCTGTTCTCCATCTAAGCAATAAAATAGTTCAGGACATTCTTTTATAGTGAAATAATTGACATGTGATACAACCTGACAGCAACAACAAGCAGTCTGCACCCCATAGTTGATCATTTCCTGTAACTGCATCCTAAGTGTTTTATTCCTCTTGTACCACACAATTTGCCAGTGATTACATCTATCCATCTTCTATACCGCTTATCTTACACAGGGTTGCAGGGGAGCCTGGAGCCTATTCTAGGGAACTAGGGGCATGAGACACCGTGGACTGGGGGCCAGCCCATCACAGGGCACAATCACACACTACGGACAATTTTGAAATACCAATCAGCCTACAATGCATGTCTTTGGACTGGGGGAGGAAACTAGAGTACCCAGAGGAAACTCCCGAAGCACACAGAGAACATGCAAGCTCCATGCATACAGGGCAGAGGTGGGAATCAAACCCTCAGAGTCCCGAAGAGGTGGGAATCGAACCCCCAACCAGTGCTAACCACTGAGCCACCGTGCCTCCCTGCCAGTGATTGCATTTTTTTTTTTTTAATGAATTAACATAAAACATATTTACATCAGTTTATAGTTACATTCAATGAAACATTTGTTTCTCTTTTCACTTGTAGCAGATATAAACAGCCACTCCCTTTCTCTTTCTCTTGAAATTAATAAGAAAAACAATGCAGCGTGAAATCCTGTCTTGAAGATTTTCCCAAGACAAAGGTCACTGGAGACTCCTTCCATAAATGTCTCCTTACAAACCTGTTCCTGCATGACAGTGTCCCTGTGTACAAAGCAATCTCCATAAGAACATGGTTTACCAAGGTTGCTGTGGAAGAACTTGAGTGGACTGCACAGAGCCCTGACCTCAACCCCACTGAACACCTTTGGGATGAACTGGAACAATGACTGTACCCTAGGCCTTCTTGCCTGACATCAGTGCCTCTTGTCACTAAGCCAAATCTAGTGGAAAGCCTTCCTGGAAAATCGGCGGTTATTATAACAGCAAAGGGGGACTTAATCTGGAACGGGATGTTCAGCAAGCACATATGTGTGATTGGTCAGGTGTCCACAAACGTTTGGCCATATAGTGTATTGAAAAACCATTAAAATAGCATTTCTGTTATACAAAACCATTTAATTAGTTCAACTAATTAATTTACACAGTCCAGTTTAATGGAACTTAAGTATGGATGCCATTCCTTAATTACACTTATTGCTCATTATAGGTACGAAATAGAAGTCATGCACAACATAGATGCATCAATAAGCAACAGTAGAGAAAAAAAATATGAAAAGAATATTGCCACATGTCAAGGAACGTGTTTACTTGCCCTCAAGATATTTCTGGAGTTAAGAGGAAGATGAGGCTCAAGAGGGAAACAGCTGTTAAATGTCCTTTGCTACTTGAGCCACTTCCATCTCAGAGAAAGCTCTCAGTAAATGCCCATCTCTGATTGGAACGCTATTTGCACTTGATGGCTTGACAATAGTGCGGCTGATTTATTCTAGTTTATGGTATGATGGTGTCGGAAAATAAATAGGGCTCAGAAGGGGAGTCTCCCTCCGAGCTCCGACATCCAGGGTGGAGTTGTGTTCCCTCTCAGCTGTTTTGATCCTTTCAAACTCTCATTACACTCAAACTACTACCATCAAATTGAGACTCTTCAAACTTGGATGAGAAAGAGCAAACGTTGTTTTATTACAGTCCACAAACATGAAAGTCCTTTGAGCTCAAGGAGAACAATACTCACAATACAAAACACATTTCTATGTTATTGTAAGCAAGTACACCAGCATACACTGCATCCTCAGTGTCCTCTGTGTTCTCGAAATCCTCCTAGAAAATTCCCCTCTATTTATGCCGAGGCGCTGTGTAGCGCCTCCTTCTTTGATTTGCATATGCCCCGGCGAATTCCCCTTATTTTCCAGTATGGCCCTCTTGGCCCCTCCTGTCTTCATTTGCATTCTCTGCCAAATTCCCCTTATTTTCCCCTTTTCTGAAAGATTCCCCTTCACGCGTCATTTTTGACTCATATCCTGTTCTTTGAATTTTTCCCTTAGTTCCAGTTTTACTTCTTTTCTTGCGCCCTTTTTTGGTATTTCCGCCTTTTGGATTTCCCCTTATTTTCGGCCTTTGCCGTCATTTGTTAAAAAAAAACTGTCTGTATTTAACCTAAACTTCCTAGTTTCTTCGATATATTCAGCTGTGGACTATCGTGCTACCCAACACTTTACCGGTATTCTCCCGTCAGGATGCCCAAAATACGTAAGTCATATTTTTACCCTTCTCATTTTGTTATTTTAGTTTATGTCCTTGCCCCTACTATTCTCTGTATTTATATGCTTAATGCTGTTTTTGTGAGACTTTAGTAATTAATGCTATGGGTACAGTTAGTTTTGGTAAGCTGTGTCTCTAGATTTTTGCAAGCTGTTTAGGTAGGACGTTTCTTATGCATAACTGCTACTATTGTCTGGCTATTTATCTGGCTATTTAGCTTATCTACCTTAAGGCAAGAGTGTGTGATTCCTCCCCAAGTTTTCTTTTCCTAACCCATCTATGTTCTTCTCCTCCTAGCCCGCCCTCGTGGTTCTTTCCCATCTTCCTCTGGGACCGCTGAGGTCACCCTCTATCGTCGTTATCAGCTGACTCATCTGGCTACTGGCATTTCTGAGTATCTGGAGCAGCTTTATAGCACTCCTCTGCCCTCTGCTCCTTTGTTCCCGGTCCGAATTTCACCAGGGGTCAGACTGGAGTCTGTGTCAACTCAGACACCCATGCCTTTCACCCACTCCCGTTTCACTCAGACCCCTATGCTTTTGGCGATGACCACTTCTCGGTCCACACAGACCGAGTGCTGCCCACACGTAGATGGTTGCCCATGGGACTCCAGAATTCCCCTTTCCCCCAGTGTTCTTCAGAACTTGGATGAGTCAACTTTGTCTACTCCTGTCTCTCCCACTGATTATTCCCCAACGAGTCCGGTTGTTCCTCCCTCTATCATTCCTCTGTCTCCTCCTACTACTGCTATCCGTCCCAACGCGAGGCGGGCTCTCCTCTTTTCAGATTGATCTGTATCAGCCCTCTTCCTGAATAAACATGGTTGTTTTCCCCACTCTTGCCTCCTGGTTTTTATTGGCGCTTCTACTTTCATATTAATTCCTAGGTGCTAAACAAGGTCTACGCGCTTACTTAGTTGCTTGCTATTTGCTAAGTATGGTCTTACCTCTCTTTTCCTCAGCATCACTCCCCCCTCTGAGACTAATAAGTCTCACCTTCCTAGAGCTCTTTCAGGTCCTTTATGGCATAATATCGCTATATTAGTCTATAAACCTCTCTCTATAGTTTGGATGCTATAGGGGGCTATTTAAGCCTATCGTCAGTCGGAGCACCTTTTGGCCAATAATCCCAATTTGTCTTTTTGTGTACTATATCCTAATGGTGCTCGCCCACGGCTCGCTGTCGACAGGTATGCAGCATATGCAGCATGTGGCCAAATGAAATACAAAGAACACCAAACATGACAAATAACACCAAGCGAAGTACAAACACACCCAACTCCCAACGAAGAACAAATACACTCAGCATCACTCAAACAAAACAAAATACAAATATCCACTCGAAAAACAAAACTGAAACGAAAAACAAAACTGAAACAAAATACAAATAACCATACACAAAGAACCCAAATACACTCAGCATCAAAACCAAACTGAAACAAAATACAAATAACCATACACAAAGAACCCAAATACAAAAATACAAATAACCATACACAAAGAACCCAAATACACTCAGCATCAAAACCATTATCACTCCCCCCAAAGGCACACAAAACCAAAGTGCAGTCTGACAAAATAGATGAAACGACAGCATAACATCTCCCCCCGCCACGTTTGCTCGCCTGTGGTGAACCAGGGGTGGGTGAAAAACCCTCATGGCCAATAAAGAGGGAAAAGTCCCACCCTGCCCGCACATAGCGCGACAGTGAGCCCTATAGCCACCAGGGGCACCACAGGACCTCACATAGACCCACATTGTCCGCTGCCCATATTTAGCGCCACCACCAATAATGTCTGTGAAAGAGTCTCCCAATCCATCTGGGAAGGGGGAGGCGCAGACCACGCCGATTACGAAGCTGGGCCCAAACATCAGACAGGGCACAAAAACCTGTCGGGTATGGAGCGTCCACCAGCACTTCCGAGTCCGTGTCGCGCCACTCATGAAAGAACAGAGGTGGCTTGGACACCGCCTCAAACCATGCCAGTTTCTCCGGTGTCAGGGCCGTCCATAGCGGATACGCACAGAAGAGGATAGTGCACAGCTGAACAGTAGTCTGCTGCAAAACATGCCGCGAAAGCAGGAAGCCATGGTGGGTGCCTGTTCCATAAGCCTGGGCGACAGTTACCGAGCGACGAAGCTCGTACGAGTGTACCCTAAGGAGAAGACCACGACCCAAGGGATAGTCTGTGTTCCACGAGTCGTTAACCCAGAGTCCATCGTAATGAACCATGTTAGCGTGAGACATGACGAGGGCCAGCGGTCTTGTGTCTTCCAATAGCGTAGTCCACTCCGGGTCCTCCCGGGGCGCTGGGTACGGGAGCCAGACCCGTAGCCCGGGGCTCGACTGGTTAGGTAGGCTCCACAGGCAGCTGGACATGTCGGCCTCCATACTAAGACGGGTACAGGCACAGCAGAGAAGACGCCTGGACGAGTCGTCGGCCGCATAGGAGAACGCGCCGTTGGGCTCGGGATGGAGTGACAAGCAGATGGGAAGACGTCCCTGCCGCCGTACAGCTGGGGGGCTGGCCATGGTCCTGCACACAACATATACAGAAACACACGACAACAGAAACACACGACAATAGGACATAGAGACAAGAGAGACAGGAAAACAGAGAGAGACAATAACGCAACATACACAGTACAGTAAGGTTACGGAGGGCGACTTAAAAGTCTGTGCCGTCAACACATGCGTCCTCGTTCTCCTCAAGCAAAGAGTACAGTTCTGGGCAATCAGTGTCCGAAGTATGCAACAGCATGTACTGTCCGAACAGGGAGTGAACAGTTTTATCTATAAGTGCACGCAGGAGTGGGATGCCACAACAGGCCACAAAGGCAACGCAGGCTAATACTGTGAGAATAATCACTCCTATACGCATCAGACCTGCCAACCAGTCTCCGGAAAATAACCACTTATACCATGCAGGCTCCGGGCCCGCATTGTTCTTGACCATCTGATCCCGCGCCTTCTTCATGCGGTACAACAGAGCTTGGAGGGGCCCGGTCGGCCCCGTATGGAGGGGTATTACTGTACAGCAATCTGATCCAATCATTTCGCACACACCCTGATCCGGACCCCGCATAGTATCTAGGGCAAACCTGTTTTGAACTGCCATAAGCGTTGTGGCGTGTAACTGTTCAGAGAGCAGGCCCAAAGCCGCTATAGTATGATTTATAAAGCGCTGTTGGTTGTACCACACATAATTTATCCAGCGCATGTTTCTGCGGACCTGAACATGAGGCAGGAAAACAGTCCAGGCTGTTGATGAGGATTCCAATTGGGCATTATGCTCCTCGGGGACACCCACAGGTTCCCCTTTCCAATCTATGTAGATGTGCGGATCAGGGCCCCAACTGGGGAGCATAGTAGAGTTACTGGAACGAAAATACTTGTCCGTATTGGCAGAAAGGCCTAAAAACTCAGAGGCTGTTCTCCTCAGGTCACGCTTGGGCCTGGGGACACGGGGTGAGGCGAACATCTGTTCGAGGTGTGTGTCATTCAGCTCATACACCGTTAAACGCCCCTCCAGTACCACGGGGGCACACAGACCGTGCCACAGGCGGGGTAAAGTCTGCAGGGCTTTGTTGCTACCGCAGTACCAAAATATGTCTGCCACTGGCAAGGTGCCAAGCCTCAGGCTGGGGACGCGTATCTGTACAATGGATTCCGGTACACAGCCATATTGTGGAGGGTCACAAGAGGGTGCCACATTGACTATGGGGTGATGGGCCTCTATAATTGCATGGCACGCAGATTTTTCCAGCATCCCGATTTCTACAGCCCCGCGAGAGCGGATGCACAATGGGAACATCTGCCCTGGCCGGACTTGAACATACATGTCAGTGGGAAGAGGAGTGGTCTCAGGGCGGAATGTGCAGGAGGAGCTTGTTTTACTCATCCACTCCGCACCATGCGTCCTTGCTGTGGAACCCAGAAGACACAATGCTGGGCACAGATAGGACGAATTATATGGAGGATTTGCGCACTCGGTGATACCTCTGGTGGGCATGACATAGAGGGGGCGTCGTGAGCGGTTGTGGCAAACCACACATGTACTATTGGCGGACACCTGTCGGGCTGTGTCATGGAGCCACTGGTGGAATAGGTTCTGTGACGTCACGTCTGCGTCTGAGGAAGAGAAGACACGGGTGCTAACGTTTTGCACAAGGTCGTCGTAGGAGTTGCCCATCGCTTTGAAAGCTGTTGTGTTCCCGGTGTTGCAATCGCTATTCGAACTGCAGGTCATCCAGAAGTCTATTCCTGCCTGCCGGAGCTCCAAGCCTGGGCGCCACAGAGGAACATATACCCTAGCTTTATACTTCTTGTCATAGGAGGTGGCCTGCAGTGCCGATGTAGTGGAGCGGCTGCCGTTAATGCTATAATACCACAAGGGGTGAATGACCTTACAGTGTGGTTGGGCTGGTCGCCCTGTTATAACAACGCTGCTGGTATTGCTAGTGTCTGAGCGTACTTCCCCGGGCCGTTTTATGCGAATCTCTAGTGAAAGAGTGTACCAGGAGTTTGAATTATTTCTAGCCCATCCTATAGGATCTGTGGTGTCGTTCGGGGGTGCAGGACCGACGTAATCAAAGGAATACATCATAAAGTATTTCTGGTTAGACTTGAAGAGTGATTTCAGTGGTTCTGTCTTGTTGCTATCGTGAAGAAGGCTGACAGCACACTTTAAATGGTCTTGAACTGCTATTTGAGCCCTGCTCTGATTCAAGTAAGCCTGCGGTACATCGTGGACTATTGTGGGGGTTTGATACACCAATCTGCCCTCCATGTATGCCTGTCCTATGCCCGTGCTGCGCTTAGTCCTGAGCGTGTGGTTATATCGCTGTGCTGCCGGAGAGAACTGCCCTCCGCCAGTGAGAGCCAGCCACATGATTCCTGGAACCACTACCACGATTGCCGCTGCCAGCATAATATGCTGGGTTGTCCAGTCCTGGTTGGACCAAGTCTCTTTAATCTTGTGTGAAATAAGCATCATAGTTCAGAGTGGCACGCAGCTCGTCAAGATCTATTGTTTGGGTTGGTATCTGGCTAAGATCAGGTGTCTGCTGCAGGGGAACCGGGCCTGACGGGTCTGACCCTAAAGTTACTGGTGGTTCATCAATTAAACTGGGTCCCCCCTCAAGGTCCTGGTCGGCGGGTGAACCCGGGGCATCCGTAGGGTCTGGGCTAGGCGTGGTTATTATTTGAGGGATTCTTAAGAGACTTTGGTCAATTACCTCACGCTTTGACCTGGGACTAGGAGGTACAGACTTCGATGAGTCCCCTGGGGTCTCGGAGACTAGTGGGGCCGAGTAGTCACTTTGTTGTGGTGGTCCTCCTATGTCTTCAGCGGACGCCGGGGCAGGGTCGCTATCCTGCTGTGGTGATGTGCGTCGCGTTTGTGAGCGTGTTCCTTGTGCAGGTCCTACTCGTGATGAGGGTCCTGGTGCATCTGGATCCTCTTCCTCTGAGTCAGTCCCTGGATCCTCCTTTTTCCCCTTTGCCTTGGCTGCCTTTTCTACTGGCTCTGTACCAGGGGCACGACAGCAGTGGTTCAAATGGTACCAGTACTCTCTACCCTCTACCTTGACTGCAGTAGGTGTGGCTAACACTACTTTGAAAGGCCCCTCTCGGCGGGGCTGTGCCCAGTTTTTCCTCTTGAAGACCTTAATGTACACGTAGTCTCCTGGTTCCACTTGTCGGAGTGTTTCGTTGGTCACGTCCTCTCCGTGAATAGCCTGCTGGACCTGCGAATACAGAGTTCTATGGATTTGGGTTAAGTGTTTGACGTAACTTGACATTTCTTTTTCCAGCTGTTCCAATGAGGGTCCCTTATAGGGGCCCCGTGTAAAGGCCATTGGCATGGGGCGCCCTGTGACCATCTCGTGTGGTGTCAAGTGTGTCATGCGATTTGTCTGCATACGCATTTTCATCAGTGCTAAGGGTAGCGCCTGAACCCACGTTAGGTCGGTGCTTGCGCAAATCTTCCCGATCTTTGCCTTCAATATCCCATTCGCCCTTTCTACCTTTCCCTGTGACTGGGGGTGATACACACATCCCATTCGCTGCTTTATGTGAAGCGCTTCTGTTATTGCTTTAATGACATCATTTGCAAAGTGCGGGCCATTATCCGAACTCAGTTTGTCTGGCACGCCAAAGCGCGGTATCACCTCCCTGCACATGAATTTAGCCACTGTCTTTGCGTCATTGTTTCTGGTGGCGGTGGCTTCCACCCATCTACTGAAGAGGTCCTCTACAACCAGGATGTAGCGACATCCCTCTTTTCTGTCTACCATGTCAACAAAATCCATCATTAAATGTCGGAACGGGCCTTGCGGCTCGGGAATGTGACCTATCGGGGCTGTAAAGTGCTTCCTTACGTTTCGTTCTGCGCATACTGCGCACACTCTTAGCGCCTTATCTACCATGTTGGACAAATATGGTGACCACCATTCTTTGCGTATGGTGTCGATGACCACCCGTCTGTTACAATGATCTACTCCGTGTGCTTCCTTAATCAGCATTGGTAACAGTGCTAATGGAGCTACCCATATTCCATCTACACTTCTCCACAGCCCTGTATTTGGTTCCCTAACAGCTCCACGCTTCTTCCATAGCTCCATTTCCTCTGGGCTTGCTGCCTCTTGGCACTCTCTTAGATTGTCCTCTGACATCCCTTCTGCTTCACTCATCTCTGTCTCCTCTTCCTCTGATTCTCCTGCTTGCATCATGACTTTTACTGACTCGCTTCCTACTGCTGCTCTCTTAGCTGTCTCGTCTGCAGCGGTGTTGCCATTAGTCACCATTGTACCATCAGCCTTGTGAGCTTTACACTTAACTATGGCTAACTTGTCTGGTAACTGTATTGCAGCTAGCAATTCTGATATCGCTGGACCATGCAATAAGGTCGATCCGTCCGCTCTTTGGAACCCTCTTTGGGCCCATATCGGACCAAACACATGGCAAACCCCATACGCATATGCCGAATCAGTGTAGACTGTGCATGTCTTCCCTGCCCCTAATTTGCATGCCGCTGTGAGTGCCTTGATTTCTGCTAGTTGAGCCGAACATGGTTGAGGAACTGCTGTTTCTATGACTGTCTCATATTCTCCCGTGTCCTTATTGTACTTCACCACAGCATACCCTGCCTTACAACCTTCCACCGTACGATAACAAGACCCATCTACAAAGAACACGTGTTGGGCCTCTGGTAAGGGATTTGCCACTAAATCTGAGCGTGCTTTTAGGAACTTCTCAGATTCTTCTGTGCAGCAGTGTGGAGTCCCATCGATTGGGAGTACCATTCTCTCGGCTGGGTTAACTGTGCTACATCGTTCGATTGTCAATTCTGGAGCTGAGAGGATGACATCATAGCCTGTGCGTCGCGCATTAGTTATTACAAACGCCTGACTAGTTAATAGTGCGTGTAGCGCATGTGACGTGTACAGGATCACTGGGTGCCCCATGGTGATTGAGGATGCCTTTTGATACGCAAAGGCCGCTGCTGAGATTGCCCGGTAACATGGGGGCATGCCTTTTTCAACATTGTCGAGTGCTGTGCTAAAGTATGCAATTGGCTGTCTTCCTACCCCTTGTTGCTCTTGCATTAACACGGCTGATGCGAAACCTTTTCTTTCGGACACATACAAGTGAAAGGGTTTACTGTAATCTGGACTTGCTAGCACTGGGGCTGAAGCAAGTGCGCTTTTTAGTAATTCAAAGGCTGCCCGCCCATCAGGGGTCCAGGTCAGCAGAGCACTTGGTTTTGTTTGATCTGCAGCTTTTATCATGTCTCTGAGTGGCTGTGCTTTGAGCGCAAAGTCACATATCCACGGCCTGCTAAACCCTGCCATGCCCAGGAATGACAGCATCTGTCTGACTGTTTGAGGCTGGGGTGCACTTGTAATAGCTTCCACGTGTGTGGGTGATATTGCTCGGGTGGTCCCTTCTAGTACCCTCCCCAAATATTCTACCTTCCGCTGGCAGAACTGCAATTTTTCCTTGCTTACTTTGTGCCCATTGTTCGCTAATGTTTTTAACACCGTCAATGAGTCAGATAGGCATTGCTCTTTTGTTCGGCTGCAGATCAATAGGTCATCAACGTACTGTAGCAGCCGACTTTTGATTTGGAGACTACCCAAGTCTCGAGCTAACACCTGGTTAAATATTGACGGACTCTCACAGTATCCTTGAGGCAACCTCGTGTAGGTATACTGCTTGCCCCTGTAAGTGAATGCAAACAAGGGCCACGAATCAGGGTGCAATGGAACACTAAAAAACGCTGAACACAAATCAATCACTGTGTACCATTTCGTACCTTCGGGAATGTTGGACAGTAGGGTGTGTGGATCCGGGACCACTGGGGTCTCGGCTATCACCACATGATTCACTGGTCTTAAGTCATGCACCAGTCTCCATTTGTCTGAATTGGGCTTCCTGACCGGAAAAATCGGAGTGTTGCACTGACTTTTTGTTGGGATTAGGACTCCTGCCTCTACTAGCCCTTTAATGGTTGGCCCTATCCCTTCTTCTGCCTGTGGTGACAATGGATATTGCCGTTGATATGGCAATTGACTATTTGGCTTTATTTGAATTTTTACTAACCCTGCTGACTTCACTAGCCCTACATCTGTTTGATGTTTAGTCCAGAGTAGCTCTGGTATCTCTTTCAACACTTCCTCTACTTCCTGCTCTGTGAGCTCTTGCTCTCCTATCCTTTGGGACATCTGTGCCCGTATCCCTTGTCTTATCTGTGCTTTGGTTTGCTGACTTATCAACATGTGTGTTGCTATCACCTGCTCTGAAGTGTCCCGTTTTATCCTGAGAAACTTCCTATCCTTTGATGTGTACATGTTTGGGTTTCCTGTGGGCTCCCATACCTGTACCTGGCCTGCCTCCCTCATCATTGGCCCTAAATTTTTGGATTCAAAGTTTTGTCCGACCATCAGAGAGACATGTGGTGCAGCATCTGGAACTTGGTACCAGTTGTCCACCTTACACGGAAGTTCTACATGGGCTGCCACTCCTTGTGTCCCTACTATTATGTCTGATACTCTGACAGTAAATCTGTGTCCTTCCAGCTGCTCTTCCCACAGGGATGCATACTCCTCCTCTTGTTCTCCCTCATCGTATTTTAGGGTACAGTGCCATGGATCTCTAGTATCCCTGCAGTCTGGACGCATATGGGATATCCAGGGTTTCCATTGCTGAAAATCCTTCCATAGTCCTGATGCTTCTTTTTCTTTGACCTCTAACCAGTATACTTTGTCCAAAGTATGTTGAGCCTCTCCTCTCTCTATCATCACAAATTGTCGTGTTAGCATCTCTGGGAGTATTACCCATACTCCTGTAGGCCCACAGTGAATTTTTGCTCCTAATTTACATAGTACATCCCTTCCCAGGAGATTGGCTGGTGTGTCAGGAGAGAAAAGCAATGGGGCTTGTACTGTGATTCCTTCCACAGTTATCCATTGGGGCTCTGTAAATCGTAACACTTGTGTTTTTCCCGAGAAGCCTACTGTCTTTATCGTTTTTCGAGCGAGGGGGAGCCCAGAGCCTACTTTTCCAATGCTTGTAAATGTTGCCCCTGTGTCTACCAGAAAGGGTACCTGTACTTGGTTTCCAATCACCACCATAATCGTCGGTTCTTGTGTTGGGTGCAGCGAGGTGGCACACTGCACCATCTCCCCCTCAGGCTTCTCTGGGCCTCTTCATTGTCCTCCAGGGGCAGGCCCCATTGGGTTGCCCCCAGGAGGGATCGGGGCCTGGCTTTGGTAGCCCGGGCCCATCCACTGTCCTCCCCAGTTTCCTGTTCCTGGCGAATTGTTTGTAGGTTGCTGTTGCCATCCTCTTGGTCCTCCCATGCTTCCTCTTGGAGCTTCATACTGAAGCTGGGGACACTCACGCTTCATGTGTCCTGGGTCTCCGCAGTTCCAGCATCCCGGTCCCTGGCCTCCTGAACCCCATGTGTTCCTTTGCGCTGGTCCTCTAGAGAAATTTCCTCTTCCCCGGCCCCTGCCCTGTCCCCACCCTCGAGTCTGTTGAGGGTACGGGGCACTCATCTGGTACCCTCCCGTTAGTGGGGGGTATTGGTAGGCATTCGGGCCTTGGGGGGGGTACATAGGTTGCATCTGTGGCTGATATGCAGCAGGATACATGGCTGGGGCTTGGGGCTGCATGGTGGCTGGCATCTGGGGACTTCCAGTCGAAGGCTGTACCGCCTGAGGTGGGGTGGCTGCTACTATTACTGCGGCTTGCGTTGCGACTCCTTCTTTCTTCTCTTTCTTCCTTAGCTCTTGAATTTCCTGCTTATTCCGTACCAGTTCTCCCAGTTGGGCTTTATGTAGCTGAGCAAGCAGGCTTTCTGCAGCCTTTTGTGCTTCTCGTTCCCTTCTTCGCTGTAATTCCACATGGTGTATGACGTTGGCTTCAAAAGTCGCCCAGGGCATGGTGTTCAGTCCCACAATGGTCTCTAGTTGTTCTTGTACCTCTTTTGGGAGGGCCCTCTTCAGCATAAGTTTAAACAGCGTTTGGCTCGCCACCGTCTCATCCCAGGTGCCTCCCATTTCTTCTCTCCAGCTATTCTGTAGTTTCAGTATAAACTGGGCCACTCCTTCATTTTCTTCCAGCTTAATTTTTTCCACTTTGCTTGGATCGGCTTTGGTTGGGTAGTCTTTTCTCATCTCGTCCCACAACTGGTTTCTGACGGGTCCAAACGGATGGTCGTCCCAGAGGGGATTATTTGTCATATTCCCGATCCTGCATCTTGTGAACAGCTCCCCTAGTTTAGTCAATCCCACGGACTGTGACAGTATTGCTTTCAGGTCTCCCACGGCCAGTTGATGCCCTGAGGTTTGTTCCTCGAACTTTGTGATCCATTTCTGTGCTCCTTCACATAAGTTAGGGAGTCTGTTTATGAGTCCCGTTACATCCATAAAAGTCCATGGAATATACTGGGGTGGCATTTTCCCCCCTTTAAACAGCAGTGGCATCATTGTCATCTCATGGGTTCCTCCTCCGTATCCCCCTCTCTCCCGAGTATGTCCTTTCACCTCCTCCTTGTTCTCGTCAACCCCCTCCCCTTCCGACTCCGAACTCACCGCTACCTGCTCTCTTTCTTCAGCTTCCTCTTGCCTCTGTGTCTGAGAGCGTGTTACTCTTCGGATTTCCTCTCGGGGTTCTAGGGTTGTACTCTCCGTGACCTGTCTTTTTCCTTTTTTTCCTTGCTGTGTTTTTGCACTGGGGGGTGTCTCAAACCTCCGGCACGGGACTGGCGAGCCTCCCTGACGTCGCATCCTTAACTCTTCTGCACTTCGCCGCAGTTCACGTCTCATCTCCTCGAGATCGGCTGCCCTTCGTTCTTTTTCTCCGGTTATTTTCCATTGGGTCGCCTCACTTCGTATTCCCTGCTTCCTTAGTTCCTCTGTTCTTCTTAATTTGTCTTCCAATTGGACCACTCTTCTGTCGGCCTCCTTTTCGGCTACTGTCAACTTGTAGCCTGTCTGGGCAGCCTGTTCTTCCAGGAGCTGCATGGCCTTTTGTATTTCCTCTTGGGCCCTTTTTGCACTTTCCTCTGCTGTTTCAGCTGCTCGCTCCGCGCCTCTTTTGGCCCTGTCTGCTTCCTCTTCCATATGGCGGAATTTGTGCAGCAACCTTCCTTCCTCTTCATGTGCGCTTTGTTTCACCTCTTCCAATCTTTCCAGCACTCTTCTTCCTTCTTCCACCAGACTTTGTCCTTCCTTCCTCATTTTTACCAGATTTCTGTCTTTGTCAATTGACGTTATTTGGACCTCTCCTTGTATCTGTATCCATTCAGCCCCCTCCTTTCCTTCTTCCTCCTCTTCCTGTTTCCTTTCGTCCTTTACTGAGGATTCCTCCGAGAGCCTGCCTTCATCCTCTTCTCGTTGTTCTTTTTTCTTTTTTTGTCGTAGCTCGTCTTCTTCTTCTCCCATTTCTCTTACGCTGACACATAGTCTATCCAGGCAGTCATGTAGACCCTCCCCTTCTTTTCCTTGCCTTGATCCACCTCCCCTTCGTGGGGTACTGTGCTGCCTCACAGGCTCTATTCCGGTTATGCTACCTCTTCGCCCGTACTGTACATCCCAGGGCATGCAGCTCCTTTGCTCGAACCACGCCAGCTTTTGTCGAAGCATCTCATCGTCCCATTCCATTTCTGCTTGCGACCCTTCTCTTTGACTCGGGGAGTATTTGTAGCACTCCGGCTGCCTCCTTCCCTCCTCACGATGTGGACGTCTTTTGTGCTTCCGGTTTCCAAGGCTTTTATCGCCTTCCCGTCTGTCCTCTTCTTCCTCATACCGTTGGAGACCTTCTTCGTACTTTTGGAGGTCCTCCTCATATGACTGGAGGACTTTACGTTCCCTCTCCCTCTCCTGTAGCGCTTTAATCTGTTCGTGGTCATCGTGCACTTGTTTTCTTTTTGTCACTTCGACATCCTGTTCCGGTTTCTCCTTTTCTGCTTTTCCACCTTCTCCTTCTACCATTGTCACAAACCCTTCAACTCTACCTGATGTCACGTCTATTTGTACTCTTCTGGAGTCCGGGTTAGTCATTAACATTGGGTACATCCCCAATGGGCTGAATGGGATTTGCGGATACATCTCCGAGGGACTAGGTGGACAGCTTGCATTATAGGAGGGTGGTCTGATGTGCTCCACATCCAGCTCTGCAGGTGGGGCTTCCTTTTCTTTCCCTTTTTCCTTCTGTTCTTCAATATCTACTTTTGTTTTCTCCTTCTCCCTTTCCTCCTGCTCTTCTCTTTTTCTCTCTTCCTGTGCCTTTTTCCTTTCCCTTCCTTCCTTCTCAAACCATCCTAGCACTTCCCCTTTTTTCTTGGTTTTATCCTTGTTTTCTTTCTTCACCTCCCCCCAACACTCTATTCTTTCCCTCATTCTCTTGCACTTCTCTTCATTGAATGTTCCCTCTTCCGGCCAGTGCAGCTCTCCCACTGTCCGCTCATGCCATTTTCTCATGTATTTCTTAATTTCTTTTTCCATCCCTTTATGTTTTGCTATTATTATTTCCACCGGAGTCACTAACTTCGCTCCCTTCTCCATCATGCACCCTTGTCTGGCCCTTGCCGCACCACTTCGTGGGCCTGGGTTTCTATTTGCTATTGACCAGGTCAATCTTACCCTTATACGTCGCACTGTTACACACGGTCTTACTGGATTCTTACGTACTGCTTCCCCTAATGGATTTAGTTTATCTACTAAGATTGCTGTTGTCCGCCCTCTTTCCCACTGCACCTCCCTTGGTTCTACTGTCACAATTGCTGTCAGTCCCGAGCAATAGTTAGATTGTTCTGGCCAGCCTGCCACTAGTTCCACCAGGGGTTCATCATCCTCATCATACGGATCCTTAATTAGTTCGCACAAAGGTATTACTGCCTGTCCTGGCCTAGGGGTCTCAATTAGGGTACGTAAAACTGGACTCAGCAACCTGGGACCCCACACTCCTCTTACTTTCTCATACCAGTTCTCTTCTGGGAACAAACTCTGCAGTGCATATAGTCCTTCAAACGTTGTTATTGCCCACAGCCTTTGCTTAATCAGTTCCGGAGACTGCCACCTTTCTATTCCGTTTTTATCTTTATATGTGCGCTCATCAAAGAAATGTGTCCTTATTCCCCTAGTTACTATATCTATTTCCAGTTCTTCCATTCAGGGTTTACCCTTCCCTCAGCATTTGTCTGTGCGTGTGTGTGTGTATGGGTTGTGTATACTCACCCTTTGCTCTGCCTCAAACCATGAAGCTATGCAGTACCCACAGTATGCCTCCTACGGCCTGCTCTAACTCACCTAGCAATATTTCCAGAATTATACACACCACTATCACAATAAATATTTCATCCAACATTTATTCTACACACTCAGTATCCCAACAGTTTATACTATATTGTGCTTTTTAACACGTTACCGGGGGCCCCCCATCTCTACCAAGCAGACCTGTCTACCCCGACAGCGGTATCTAGAGACACACCTTTTCTCAATCCACCTGCCCGTGCAGTCCCGGTTCTGTGGGTCTAACCCACGATCCGGCGGTATCCGCAGGAATTTCTTATTACAGTCCTACTTGGACCACTAACTCATCAGACAACATCCTTCTTTTTGCTATTTCTCATCCACATCATCTCCACCCCTTACAGTTCTTGGCCCGTGGCCAGCAACCCACACCCTCCCCAGGGCCGCTTCTCTCAACAGGCCACAGATTACTATACACAGACTTTTGAGTGTAACAGGTGTCTGCTTACCTTTTGTTATTGAGTTCGGCCGTCTGTAGCCTGTAGAGTAGTCGGTCCTAGTTCAGGTCACGGTTAACGCCAGCTGCTTACGGGCCCCACGTTGGGCGCCAACTTAATGTCGGAAAATAAATAGGGCTCAGAAGGGGAGTCTCCCTCCGAGCTCCGACATCCAGGGTGGAGTTGTGTTCCCTCTCAGCTGTTTTGATCCTTTCAAACTCTCATTACACTCAAACTACTACCATCAAATTGAGACTCTTCAAACTTGGATGAGAAAGAGCAAACGTTGTTTTATTACAGTCCACAAACATGAAAGTCCTTTGAGCTCAAGGAGAACAATACTCACAATACAAAACACATTTCTATGTTATTGTAAGCAAGTACACCAGCATACACTGCATCCTCAGTGTCCTCTGTGTTCTCAAAATCCCCCTAGAAAATTCCCCTCTATTTATGCCGAGGCGCTGTGTAGCGCCTCCTTCTTTGATTTGCATATGCCCCGGCGAATTCCCCTTATTTTCCAGTATGGCCCTTTTGGCCCCTCCTATCTTCATTTGCATTCTTTGCCATATTCCCCTTATTTTCCTCTTTTCTGAAAAATTCCCCTTCGTGCGTCATTCTTGACTCATATCCTGTTCTTTGAATTTTCCCCTTAGTTCCAATTTTACGTCTTTCCTTGCGCCCTTTTTTGGTATTTCCGTCTTTTGGATTTCCCCTTATTTTCGGCCTTTGCCGTCATTTGTTAAAAAAAAACTGTCTGTATTTAACCTAAACTTCCTAGTTTCTTCGATATATTCAGCTGTGGACTATCGTGCTACCCAACACTTTACCGGTATTCTCCCGTCAGGATGCCCAAAATACGTAAGTCATATTTTTACCCTTCTCATTTTGTTATTTTAGTTTATGTCCTTGCCCCTACTATTCTCTGTATTTATATGCTTAATGCTGTTTTTGTGAGACTTTAGTAATTAATGCTATGGGTACAGTTAGTTTTGGTAAGCTGTGTCTCTAGATTTTTGCAAGCTGTTTAGGTAGGACGTTTCTTATGCATAACTGCTACTATTGTCTGGCTATTTATCTGGCTATTTAGCTTATCTACCTTAAGGCAAGAGTGTGTGATTCCTCCCCAAGTTTTCTTTTCCTAACCCATCTATGTTCTTCTCCTCCTAGCCCGCCCTCGTGGTTCTTTCCCATCTTCCTCTGGGACCGCTGAGGTCACCCTCTATCGTCGTTATCAGCTGACTCATCTGGCTACTGGCATTTCTGAGTATCTGGAGCAGCTTTATAGCACTCCTCTGCCCTCTGCTCCTTTGTTCCCGGTCCGAATTTCACCAGGGGTCAGACTGGAGTCTGTGTCAACTCAGACACCCATGCCTTTCACCCACTCCCGTTTCACTCAGACCCCTATGCTTTTGGCGATGACCACTTCTCGGTCCACACAGACCGAGTGCTGCCCACACGTAGATGGTTGCCCATGGGACTCCAGAATTCCCCTTTCCCCCAGTGTTCTTCAGAACTTGGATGAGTCAACTTTGTCTACTCCTGTCTCTCCCACTGATTATTCCCCAACGAGTCCGGTTGTTCCTCCCTCTATCATTCCTCTGTCTCCTCCTACTACTGCTATCCGTCCCAACGCGAGGCGGGCTCTCCTCTTTTCAGATTGATCTGTATCAGCCCTCTTCCTGAATAAACATGGTTGTTTTCCCCACTCTTGCCTCCTGGTTTTTATTGGCGCTTCTACTTTCATATTAATTCCTAGGTGCTAAACAAGGTCTACGCGCTTACTTAGTTGCTTGCTATTTGCTAAGTATGGTCTTACCTCTCTTTTCCTCAGCATCAATGGGTATGATATTTTCTCTCATTATATATAGGTAGACTGAAAAAAGTGATTCACCAATGCAGTAAATATGCCAAAGGCATCAATACAAACCTGTAATTTAGTGTGCAGCCTACACTTTTGTCAGAGCCACTATTATAGTAAATTAATCAGCACTTTCTGACCAATCAGACTCAAGAAATCATTGCCAGTGTGGTAGACAATGTTGCTTGACATAAAGTACTGTGGAAAAGTTTTAGGCACATGCAAAGAAATGCTGTAGAGCAAAGATGCCTTCAAAATAAGGAAATTAAATGTTTATACATTAAGAGAAAAACCAGAAAGAGCAGTAAACAGTAGTAAATGAAACAAAGTCAATATTTGGCATGACAAAAAAATTTAAATCAAAATAGTAGTCTCCAGTACAATTTGTGCAGTTTTATAAGGAAATTAGCTGGTAAGTTTTATTGCAGAACCAGCCACAGTTCTTCTGGAGACTTTGACTTTCACATTCGCTTCTTATTTCTGCAGCAAAACCCAGCAGCCTTCATTGTGTTTTTTCATCTGAAAAGTGTCTCTTAAGTAATATACAAACATTTTTCTGAAACAGTTAATTTTGTGCTAGAAAATAATGTTTGGGAATCTAAAATGTTTTTTGTACTGACTTGATAATGTAGAAGTCATAAAATAAAAAAACTATAACAAAGTTTGTACTAAAAAAAAACTAAAAAAGTGCCTAAAACTTTTGCATAGTACTGTATACTAGGTTGCCACTAATCACAATACTGTAAAATGGGTTAATTCTTTTGATGTCGATAATTATTAATATCACAAGAAAGTTGGATTAAAATAGCAGGATTGTGAATTAACTGCATGCGTTGTGTTAACAGGAAAGAGAAGACAGAAAGACTCTAAACCATGATCAGCATGTCAACAATTGGCAAACAAGAATAGTAAGAAGCTCTGGAATTTTTTTATGAGAGTGTACTAAATAAAATGTATTAAATAGTGTGCAAAAAAGTTTCATGTTGCAACAGGAAAGACAATCAAGATTGCAAAATCATAATACATGTGCACAATTCGCATTTTTTAGTGCTCTCAGTTTGATATTTGAAATTTGGAATTAATAAACTAATACAAAACCTGTACATTTTGGACTATTTGTGTTCTCGTCTAAAGAAAAGAACATCATTTAATGGATAAATGGGTGGAGTTCTATCAGTAGTACAGTCTCTGTTATGGAACTAGAGCTGACTGTAGGGTGATGCTAAGCCTAGGGAACTGTTAAATCTCCCATCATCACCCATACAGCAAAGTCAGGTTAATTTGATTTCAGCGGAGTCAAATAGTGCTCTACTGTTTGCATAATGAGAGCAATTCAGTGTGAACATCTTACCATGCCTTATTCATGCCTTGCACTCTGTCTTCAAGTCATCTGGTGTGCCACCTTAAAGTGCTGCCAAGACGTGCACAGCATAACCTCAGGTGTTCAATATGTCATTACACCACACGCAGATGAGCAATTCAAGCCTTGGTACATGTTCCCATCTTCAAATATTAGAAACTCTTACTGGTGCCTGGAGTACTAATAGAAATGTCATGTTTTGCGCTCAGAAAAAAAAAAAATCGGGTATATTTGAAATAAGGTGCTTTTGATACACTTATGTTTTTCTTTTTATTGCTGTAGGAGCATTTTTTTTTATTACCAAAATGACAAACATACACACATATATAATTTAAAGTGAGCAATCCTTGAGTTGTACAGTCAAATGACAGCCGACTGAAACATGTCCTGATTAAAACAGGTTTAAAGGAATGGCTTGGGAAGATATCAAGTTTTCCACTTATGTCAATTCCGCTAATTAGTTAATATATGGTGTCTAAGATTTGCACTGGAGTTATGAGGCTAATGTCACTTACAAGAATTATACTATAAAATATTACCAACAATTAGCATCAATTATGCAACCTACATGCCAATATCATCACAGTTCCCTGAAACTCTGTCGATCAAGGGTAAAGTTCATTGCTCACAAAAGTCCGGATCTGTAAATAACACGATCAAATGGTAACAAGTGTTAAAAAAAAAAAAAAAAAAATTCTATGGAAGTCCGTTTTTGAAAAGAGAAAAAAAAAAAAAAAGTTTCTTTCTCACTGATTTGCCTTGCCTTCAGTTTAATAAACTAAATAAATGCACATAATTTTTTGCAACAAGCCACAACACAAGCCATGATGGCTCATGTCGAAATAACCCGTGGTTGCTGAGCAACAGACAGTTTTTTCATACAGAGATCATTCCTTCCACAGTATATTTCGAGCCGTTGAAATACCTTGCACCACAGCCCACCAGTTGGCCTACACCCATCTGTGCTTCTGGACACTGCATAATTCTGATACTGTGTTATGTAGAAATGAATAAAAGTATATCACATTGTTGAACAAAATAGCCATTTTGAACACGAGAAATCATTTTCTTTTATAGCAAATAAATCATCAAACCCATGTAAGTGAGGATAAACACTGAAATAACAGTTTATATTTGATGTAGTTAAACATTTGCATGATGATAATTATGGTTCACAAGTGTCTATTATATTAGCTTACAAGTAGCTCCAGTGCAAACGCAACATTTGGACACCATTTGCTGACTGAGCTTAAGTGGAAAACAGGTACACTCGATTCATTCAAACATCTCATGCATCCATTTCTTTAGTTATTCACCTTGAGGATGAAAATATTTTTGGATGTTAAAATGAACAGTCTCTCATTAGTAGCCCTGAAGCCCAGCACAGTATCGTTAGACTCCAGACTTGCGACCTGTTGCTTGGCAATCTGGCCAATCTGGCGGCCTTGTTTGCGATTGAAGAGCACCGTGTCCACAGCTGATGGCTGCCGGTAGATGAAAACTCGCCTTACACACTCTGCCAGAGCCGCATACGAGAAATTGGGGGCACATGTCGCGAACTTTTTATCCCTCTTCGAAGCCTGCACATAACCTGAGACAGAGCAGAACAAAGGAGTTATAGACAAAGGTGGCTAAAAATACACATCAGTAAATTATGCTTACAATTGGAGTGTAATTTACTGAGCTTAACCATGGTCATTTTCGACAAGCCTGAAGCTGATGCTTAAAATAATTACTGTCATTAACATAACAACTGTATGATGCTTAGATATAGTGCATAATGAGAGAATTATCTTCCCCATCCTCCAGACTGTTATTTCTGACAGACAGATAGACAAGAGGCATCAAAAATGGTCCTTGTTTCTCCTTGCCGTAGCCTGTTATTATATTGCTGTAAAAGTAAACATGCTTCACTTTTAGTGTAAAAGTTTGTACCCTCCATGGTTTTCAAATGGGAACAATAAAAATACTGTACCACTGTTTTACAATTTATGTTTAAAAAAAAAAAAAAAAAAAAAAAAAAAAAAAAGACATGACAGCATTCCAAACCATGAGAAAATATGAACAGAAACATAGTTTTAAAATAATTTTGCCATGACTCTCTTGGTCTCCAGACCTGACCTGAAAACAGATCTTTATACAGAGTTAGAATAGAGACACCAGGGTGAATGTGGTGGCGAGAATAAAGCTGTTCAGAGAATTCAAAAGAGGTCGTATTTATTCGTTCACTCTCAGTAACCACTTCTGGTCAGAGCCTATCCTGGCAACACTGGGCGCCAAAAGGGAATACACGTTAGATTGGATGCCAGTCCATCACAGGGCACCAAACACACACTAGGTGAAATGTAGTGTAGCCAGATCACCTTGGGAGGGTTTTTGGATGATTTTGAGAGGTTTTTTGGAACTCAGAATACAGACAGCAACCAGAGCTCAGGAACCCTGGAGCTGTGAGGCGGCAATTCCACCTGCTGTGCCACCGGCTCAAAGCAAGTTATTAAAGAATATTAGAAAGGTAGATGCAACTATTAAGCTGATACTGATTTACATTTCTTTCTCTTCTTCACTTTGGCTAAAGGTGTGCAAATGTCTACACTCGACCTTATATGTTTTATTTGCATTTTCCACACATTGTATTACTGTTGCGTAATCCAAAGAAGAACAGGGGAAAAGAAAAAAATATAATAATATGTTTAGGCTGTACATACAGCAGAATAGATTTGCTGTAATAAGTTTATGAAACGTAGAATACTCAAAACGAGATAAAAATAGGATGTATTAATGCTGCGTGAGCGTCAAACTGGCATGCAACGTCTCACAGACGGGTCCATGCTAGATGTAGGAAAGTGCCAGCTTTCACTGTTGCACAATCCCCAAGTACTACAATTCCTGCAATGAGGACATCATAATCTACACATCATATCAACTTCAAATCAAATACTTTTGGGTGAATGCATGATTGGGGTGCCTTTTATCCCTTGTAACTCTTACAAATTAAACTGGTTAAACATGCATTTAACCATTAAGCTTTTTTTTTTTGTTTTGTTTTTTTAAGCATAGAATAAGCACATACACAAAATGCGTTTTTTATTATAAATTAAAAGTAAAGTAATGTTTTACTTAAAATGATTTTTTTTTCTAATTAGTAATTTCTTTCAGTCTATAATTATGTAATGGTTTTGCACTTTCAAACTGACCTCAGTCAACATCAAAATAGCAATGAAAATAAAAGGGAAAAGAATAAGAGAAAATAATTTTCTTCATCCTATGACCTTCAGGAAATTTGGATGATGCAACTTCCTGTTGAACATGTGACTTGTAAATATTACATATAGGAATTTCATAGGCGTGAATGTGTTCAGCTAACAGGGTTTGGTACACAACAAAAATATAAATTTTCAATTTAATTCAATTCAATTTTATTCACAGTATCTCACAAAAGTGAGTACACCCCTCACATATAACAGTGTAAATTTGCTGTCCCCTCAAAATAACTCAACACACAGCCATTAATGTCTAAACCTCTGGCAACAAAAGTGAGTACACCCCTAAGTGAAAATGTCCAAATTGGGCCCAATTATCCATTTTCCTTCCACGGTGTCATGTGACTCGTTAGTGTTACAAGGTCTCAGGTGTGAATGGGGAGCAGGTGTGTTAAGTTTGGTGTTATCGCTCTCACACTCTCTCATAGTGGTCACTGGAAGTTCAACATGGCACCTCATGGCAAAGAACTCTCTGAGGATCTGAAAAAAAGAATTGTTGCTCTACATAAAGATGGCCTAGGCTATAAGAAGATTGCCAACACCCTGAAACTGAGCTGCAGCACGGTGGCCAAGACCATACAGCGGTTTAACAGGACAGGTTCCACTCAGAACAGGCCTCGCCATGGTCGACCAAAGAAGTTGAATGCACGTGCTCAGCATCATATACAGAGGTTGGCTTTGCAGAATAGAAGTATGAGTGCTGCCAGCATTGCTGCAGAGGTTGAAGGGGTGGGGGGTCAGCCTGTCAGTGCTCAGACCATACGCCGCACACTGCATCAAATTGGTCTGCATGGCTGGCGTCCAAGAAGGAAGCCTCTTCTAAAGATGATGTACAAGAAAGCCTGCAAACAGTTTACTGAAGACAAGCAGACTAAGGACATGGATTACTGGAACCATGTCCTGTGGTCTGATGAGACCAAGATAAACTTATTTGGTTCAGATGGTGTCAAGCGTGTGTGGCGGCAACCAGGTGAGGAGTACAAAGACAAGTGTGTCTTGCCTACAGTCAAGTATGGTGGTGGGAGTGTCATGGTCTGGGGCTGCATGAGTGCTGCCGGCACTGGGGAGTGTACTTTGACATGTACTGTGACATACTGAAGCAGAGCATAATCCCCTCCCTTCGGAAACTGGGCCACAGGGCAGTATTCCAACATAATAACGACCCCAAACACACCTCCAAGACGACCACTGCCTTGCTAAAGAAGCTGAGGGTAAAGGTGATGGACTGGCCAAGCATGAGCATCTGTGGGGCATCCTCAAACGGAAGGTGGAGGCGTGCAAGGTCTCTAACATCCACCAGCTCTGTGATGTCGTCATGGAGGAGTGGAAGAGGACTCCAGTGGCAACCTGTGAAGCTCTGGTGAACTCCATGCCCAACAGGGTTAAGGCAGTGCTGGAAAATAATGGTGGCCACACAAAATATTGACACTTTGGGCCCAATTTGGACATTTTCACTTAGGGGTGTACTCACTTTTGTTGCCAGCGGTTTAGACATTAATGGCTGTGTGTTGAGTTATTTTGAGAGGACAGCAAATTTACACTGTTATACAAGCTGTGCACTCACTACTTTACATTGTATCAAAGTGTCATTTCGTCAGTGTTGTCCCATGAAAAGATATAATAAAATATTTACAAAAATGTGAGGGGTGTACTCACTTTTGTGAGATACTGTATATAGCACATTTAACAATGGACATCGTCACAAAGCAGCTTTACAGCTATCCAGATATAGAAATAGATTTAAATTTATCCCCAATGAGAAAGACAGAGGTGATGGTGGTAAGGAAAAAAAAACTCCCTGAGACATCATGAGGAAGGAACCTTAAGAAGACCCAGACTCAAAAGGGAACCCATCCTCTTCTGGTTGAAGGTGAGATTATGAGTCTTCCATAACTGCAAACTATAGAGTAAAGCAGTGCTCTGTGTGTTGAACAGATCTTCAGCACGAGCAACAGGGTCATTTTGGATTTTATTAGCGTTATAGTTTTAAGTCTATAGCACTTTGTATTAGTATATACAGTATATAGTATTATTTTTTCATAACCTATAATGAGTCATGGAAAAGGATGTTTCAAGTATGAGATGTTAATTCAATTTACATTTACACATTAATGCAAAAATAATATGATTTTGATATGATTTTATGACCTTGATTATATATAAGGTAAAGTGTAGTTATAGTAGGCTGGGACAGGCAAAAATGCTGTTCTGTGCAAAAAATGCTATAGATTTTTTTTATTCATATTTAAAGTTATTTATGTGAAACATACACATCACATAGGCTGCTGTGAATTAGTAAATGTAGTCAGTGGAACACAAATGGCACCCCAATCATGGAATCACCATTTTACACATCTAGACCAGGCAGCAGATAATGGAGTTGGAGAAGGGGAAAGAAAGAATGTTCATGATGGGACTCACCCAGTGCGTTGAAGGTGGCGATGTGTTCCCACAAGGCATCTGGCTGCTCAGGACGTGGCTGCCACAGCAAGGCGTCGACATCATGCCTCAGACAGAAAGCCGGCATTTCAGATGGATTTATGTCTACGGTGAAAAGGTACTGGTGGCTACCAAGGTTTACCTAATGAAACAGAAACAAGAATTTTAGAATAATTTCAAATAATTTCAAAGTGTACTGTACATCTGATGAAAATTCATCCAGATCATAATACTGCCTCAGTAAGGTGTTTCAGATTCAGGTTCCATGTGTCAGTGATGTTTATGGTGAAATTGTTTTAATAGATTATTGAGATAAAATAAATGTTAAGCCATATCCATTGTTTTCCCTTTTGAAAATTTACCACTAAACGATGTATAGAACTTTGCAGTAATCACCATTAATGTAAATTTTACAGTACATTTCTGTAGCGAACTCCTACAGTAACATTTTTGGCACTGTAGGCAATCGTAACTATTACTGTTTTCATATCCAAACACATTAAAGCAGATGGCAGAATTTTTCAAAAAAATATTCATTTAATTTCAGTCTCTTCAATCCCAAAGATTCACAGAGATTAGCATCACACTTCTCCATACAAAACCTCAAAAATGTACCAGTATTCAAAAACCCAGCCTGGGAAACAGCCCAAAATAAACAAACAAACAAATAAATAAATAAATAAAATTGTTAAAAAACAGCAGTTTTGACCAATTTAATTTTTTCCCCTGCCAGTTTTATACTTTGACATTTCTACCTTAAGAAAATATAAAAATATCTCACTAAAATTGTTTTTTACTGCTTTTTAACCTTTTTTATTTGATATGTTTGTATTTAGTCTGCTTTTTAACCATTTGTTATTTATTTAGTCTACTTTCTGACCTTGCCTCAATTTCATTATGATTCGATCAATTTGTTGTATTGAAATAAGCCTAATCAATTCAGTTTGTAGTGAGCCTTCAAAATGCCCATGATTCTTCTAGAACTTGACTTGATACATGCAAAAGCAGACTATACTTCAG
This sequence comes from Cranoglanis bouderius, assembly GCA_023630585.1. NCBI lineage: Eukaryota > Metazoa > Chordata > Actinopteri > Siluriformes > Cranoglanididae > Cranoglanis > Cranoglanis bouderius. The sequence continues at coordinate 8,255,743 of CM042551.1, forward strand.
TTCAGATAAGTCTAGAAAACTGTAATAGATAGTAGAAAATGTCTAAATGTTAAGGGGTTTCCTAGGCCAACACAACAAATAATCCACCAGTTTACAGACTTTTGTGTGATGTGACATCTTCCTGCACCTTCTTTCACACGTGTATTCCGATGACTGTGTGAAATTCTTACCACATTACAATGCCTGTGCATGGAAGGAGTTTCAAATGTGTATTACATTCTCTCCATGCTGGATTTCTTGGTCAACAGTCACACTTTTAACTGTGTAGTTCTGGATGTCAGTAATAAATAGTCAGTAAAAAAAAAACAAATTTACATAATCGCTGATGAAATGTATTTAGCACAGAGATCTATGCTATGCTGTAATATAAAAACACACTGCAGTTTCAAATGAGAACAGAAGGGCAGCTTCTATCCATATTTTAATTATGTAGATCAGATGTAGGTGTGGGTGCGACTGACTCTTCTGAAAGCCAGTATCCATGGTGTCAGCGCCAAATTTCTGAAGAACAATAGAGCTAAAAAATAAAACATCTCTCTATATAAATAAAGAGCCTTTGATCATTATTTCCATAGATTCTTTCTAACACCTTTCAAGTTTCCCTTATTAAGTAGTTATGAAACAGCACTGTTACAATCCACATGCCACCATTTTCCTTCATAAACCGAGTTTGTTCAGTCCTAGATAATAACCCAACCACTTCACTAGATGCTCATTCCTCTTGCTAGCACACACGCGATCGGCATTTAATGAAACATCCTTCACCTTTACCAAAAAGCAGGCAAGAAACTTTTAATACCTGATTTCACTAAGATTGATGCTAAATTTCAAGTCTTTTACCCCACTAGGCGCTGTCTTAGCTCCATTCAAGAGGCCAGGTGTGAGTCATAAAGGTGATGCACTGTACTTGAGAGTTGTTCAAATGGAGACCCTGAAGACCTTTGAGCTCTGTTCTTGCAATCAGCTGAGGGATACAAATCTGCAATCGGAACGCTCCAGGAAAAGCCCCAGGAGCAGATTTTCTGCTGCCACCAAGGATGTTGTTACGGCGTAATATGTGATCAAGTGCACTCATGAAAAGGTCAGCATGTTTCCATTATGCATCAAAGCTATCAATTTAGTAGGTTGGCAGGATGTTTTCAGTGAAAAGAAAAACAAAGGAAGAAATAAGTCATTCTTTCACAGGAAATGTGGAACAGGAACCTACACATGTACCTTTATAATACATTATGTAGTATGTACATTATTATTATGTACATTAAGTAATGTTGACGTATTTATGTCAGTTATCATTGGTGACTGTTGAAGACTGTTGTAACTCATTTGTATCCTTATCCTGCAAGTTATTTGTCTTTACAAACAAAAACAAAAAAAAAAAACGCATGCATGAAAATCTTTTATAAAGCAGAGGTGCCAGCATTGCTAACAAGAATACCCTAGTGTATGTTGGTGCACAAAATGACTGCATCTAATTAATAGTTACTACTGTGTTATAGGAAAATAATCAATGATGGTATGGTGTGATGTGTGTTGATCTTTTCCCCTATAAACGTACACCCCATTGTATTTAATTCATCTTAAAACACAGCAAACTGCCAATGATTACATTGTTATTCAAAGAACTGTATGTCATACTTTTAATCATTTATAGTATGGAATATCTGCCAAACAACCCTCTTGAGGCTAGTAAGACTTTGTGCTCAGGTCTCCATCGGTGGACTGTTCATGATTTCAGCAAAATAGACTTCATGTTGAGACTGTGTTGAATCTCCTGACTACACAGTTGCACTTTATATCATGTATCATACAGTTATAGAAGGGATTTACTTATAATTACACTATCCAGTGTCACCCAGATGAGGATGGGTTCCCTTTTGAGTCCGGTTCCTCTCAAGGTTTCTTCCTCATGTCGTCTCAGGGAGTTTTTCCCTTGCCACCGTCACCACTGGCTTGCTCATTGGGGATAAATTTATCGATTTAAAATTTAGATCCAAAATTTATGTATCTCTGTAAGGCTGCTTTGTGACGATGTCTATTGTTAAAAGCGCTATAGAAATAAAATTGAATTGAATTGAATAGTAAGACTGCAGCTCATCATGTTACTGAGAAAGATCAGTCCCCCTTCCTGAAGACAGTAATGTTAAATAAACTCTCCTTTCAGAAACAGTAACAATTACCCAAGTACCCAATATGTTACTAGGGTTGTTACTATACAGTCCATACATGATTTCGTGGAGGGTTTTTTTGTGATTGTTGTGGCCAAAATTGCTTGATTTTGCTGTGGATTTTTTTTTTCCCCAAAATTTGCGATGCAATTTACTGTTTTTTGTGCTTTTTTTGCAAAAAAGTAATTGAATTGGCAAAATTGCATGAAATTGTTTTGCACGATCTTTCGCAGTGATGTTTGTTGCTAAATGAGACCTTTTAGCTGTACTCGTGTTTGACGCACATAAATCGAAGAGGGCTTTGGCTGAATGTGTTGTGATGATGTCACATGACACGCCTTGGCCCAAATCTGCAGTGATTTTGAAAAATTGCAAGCTCCTCCAGATATTGTGGAGTTTGCTTGATTTTGCATTAATTTCTGTGATCGCAAAAAAAACTCCTGGAGGGACTGACTATAGAAACGGTAACATATTAAAACAAGTACATAACCGTAAACTTGTAATTTGCCTTAGAACTACTGTCAGAACGGCTGTTACAGAAAAGTAATCAATGCCGTCTGACCAATCAGAATTGAGAATTCAACAATGTTGAGGTGTGAATATAAGTAAAAGTCTGCAAACAAAAATATTTTCCCCATACCACATTTATTCCCTGAATTTTCCAGTCCTGGAAGTTTTCCACATTTTCCGTACATCCAGACTCCCAAGTTATAGTCACAGTAGATTAGTATGTGCAACAGAAGTAGCTTTCAGTCCAAAGTGTTCTACTGCTTCCCATCCATGTGAGAGTTTGCACATGTACTTGATCTCGTTTCAGGCAGGAACCACTAATGGAACATTTCTTAAAGTCTTGTGACTCAGAGAAAAAGTAGTTTGAGGAAACCACTGGCTGTAATTGGTCAGACCCTTAAACTAAACACTGAAAGTTTCCTGTGACCTAGAACTTTCTGACCCTGAGTCAATACTTTGACTTGATAACACTCAAAAACTTTGACAGCTCATGTACTAACAGGTTCTAGAGAGAACTGCATCTGTCAAAAGCAAAATAAAAAAGCAAAATGGCATGTAGTAATTGCACCTGCAATGCAATTAACTAAGCATGAAAGCTGCTTGTTATTGTTCCCTTCCAGTTTGACATGTGCTGTCATTCATGCAATTCTTCATTTTAAATCAACTGCAACATGCCTGTTAATGGCTTGCACAATTTATCTGACTGCACACAAATTAATATTAGTAGTTATGTGGGATCTTAGTAAATCAGAGCCTCTATGTGCTGATTTATTTACTCTTATAATGCTGAAAACTGAAGATTGTCCAACATTCACTGCATTCCATTACCGATGACGTCTTTAATTCTTAACATACCCAGGCATGCTGTTGAGTTTGAATTTATGTAATTTATGTGATTTATGTGATTGTGTTTTAAGTGTAGATGAGTCATAGCAGTTAAAAATCAGAATGCATCTCTTTGTAAAAGTTACTGCAACCTTTTGTTTACCACAACTCCTGGTATATGGAAAGGGTACTGAAGCACAACTTGCTGTGATGTTGCCAGTGACGTGATGCGGCATTAGCTGTGGAATGATTTGTAATATTAAAGAAAATCTCTAACATTAACATTCAATAATTGTTTCTAGTCACAGCATCAGCATCATAACCATTTCCTTACGATTTTTTGAACAAACAGTCCAAATGCTGTCCAAAAAAGTGTTAATTTAATGGAGAAAGTATTTGACTACAGAAAAATCTAAATAGATATGATCCCATCTACCAGAGATTTTAAGCATTTTTGTCCATCGGAGAGTCATTCATTTATCTTCATTAATGGCATGCTGCTTGGCATGCAGCAGAACAAACACAAAAAAAACCCAATTGCTTCCCCTGTACAGTGCAAATGGGTCAGCTGTAGAAGGTTTAAAAATGTCCAGGCAGTGTTGTTAGTGTTTGACCCATATTTCCACATACTTCTGGACTCACAGACACAGCATTAACATGCAATTTCCAGGTTCAATCCTGAGCTCAAAATGTTTTGTATTTTGTATGGGATCTAAAATCACTGATAATAATTCCAGAAGTACCTTGGATGGAATTGAGTCAAATACACATATAACTGGTCTAGAGAAGAACATCAAAATATAGAGCTTGTTATACCAACAGGAGTAAGTTCATCAAAGTGCTCTTGGATTTTTAAGCCTACTAGCTGTTTAATATCAGACATTGACAGCCTGTGGATAAATCTGAACGAGACTCATCTCTATTTTCATATTGAAGAAGGCTGAGAAATCAATACTACTAAGATCTGGAAGAATTTGTGAATCATAAATAATCCTTTTTAATAATAAATTAAAATAAATAATTATTTTTGTCTGAAGGCACATATTTGCTCATATATATATATATATATATATATATATATATATATATATATATATATATATATATATATATATATATATAAACACACACACACACACACACACACACACAATACAGCAACCAGCCATAAAATTAAAACTACCTGCCTAATATTGGGTAGCTCCCACCTTTCGGCAGTGGACAAGGGTCAGCATGGGCACTCTGACCGGTCTGCAGCTACGCAGCCCCATACGGAGCAAGCTGTGATCAACTGTGTGTTCTGACACCTTTCTATCATGGTCAGCATTCACTTCATCAGCAATTTGTGCTACAGTAGATCTTCTGTGGGACTGGACCAGACAGGCTAGCCTTCGCTCCCCACACACATCAATGAGCCTTGGGCAATCATGGGCGCTCACCGGGAACACCCCACAAAACCTGCCGTTTTGGAGATGCTCTGACCAAGACGTCTAGCCATCACAATTTGGCCCTTGTCAAAGTCGCTCAGATCCTTACGCTTGCCCATTTTTCCTGCTTCCAACACATCAACTTCAAGAACTGACTGTTCACTTGCTGTCTAATATATCCCACCACTTGACAGATGGCATTGTAATGAGATAATCAATGTTATTCACTTCACTTATCAGTGGTTTTAATGTTATGGCTGATCAGTGTACTGTAAGTAAGGAATAATACTTGGGGATATGTTGTTATAGGAAAAAATTATCAAAGACTGGGTGGTCTGATGTGGCTCTACATGAAGCGGACTTACTGATTCCACCCCAAAATTATTTCATTTTTTTTCCAATAACTGCACATTCTGAAGTGGTTTATTTCACTTATACCACAGCAATTTGCCAATAATTACACAATTAATGTTGCATTTACTGCTGTGGAACGTCCATGAAACAAGTTTCACCTTATAGCAGCTCTAAAAATTTGTTCCCTCACCAATAGAGTTAAAAATAGAGTTGGTCATATTACCAAAAAAAAGTGCAGAGTCCCCTGTCCTGAAGACTCTTCCATGGCAGTAAAACTTACTGACTGTTACAAAGCACTGATACTAGAGACTTCCATAAATGTTACAGATACACACCTCCTTACAGAAAACTTCACTTTATCAACAATTAGGTGTTTTTCCTATGTTAAAAAGCAACATTTTTGCTTATTATTAGTCGCAGATCACATAGTCTTAAGGGGTGGTCACACTACACTTTTCGTTCTATTCACTTCCATTCACATGCGAATGCTGGAGACCGGAAACGCAAGCTTCATGCGAAGAAGTTTCGCATTTCGCTGCATTCCAAAGTTCAAGTTTGGTGAACTCTGACCTGCGAATTTGTATCACATGAAGACGTGTGGCCAATAGAAGATCGACATGTCACAGCGTGATCTCTTCAGAATGATTATAGCGGTGTCGCACCATCCCATTTTATGCCGTTTCACACAACACAGCTTTGAATATATCAACAATAAATCGACATCAAAAGAGAAGTTGCCTAGATTGTGGTGTCGCTGCATACAGGAACAGATGGTATATTTTAACATTGGTGTGTGACATCATATCTAGTTGCCACCCATATTTGCAGCAGTGTCCGAATAAATTTTGCATGCTGAAAGTCTAGCGTGATCGCCACTTTAGTCTGCCATACAAGTCCGTGTGAATTAGCTGTTCCTATAGAAACAATAATATATTAGAATGAGTGCATTAATATAAACCTGTGATTTGATCATTTGATCTGGCACTACAGTCAGATTTGCTGCTTTAGAATCAGATCTGAGAAATCAATAGATATAATGATATAGTTTGTTTTCTCACATGAAGTGGTGCTGAATATTAATACTGATGTAGATATTTCTAAGAGATATACAGGGTTAACACTATAATGTAGTTTCCAAATTGAGGGTGAAGTAGCCTCTGCTTGTTGCACTTGTTTGAACAAAAGAAAAGTATTCTGTGGTTCTCTGGGTTGTCATCTATAGAAAAAACATCAGTAAGACTAATCAAGTCTCAACCTTGAGACTACTAGTCCTACCATTACCTGAGATTTGCAATTACAATGGTCCCTCTTCAGACTGTATTTTTACCAGTCTTATATGACTGTTTGGCAGCCAAGACAACACTTACGTAACCCGTGACACAAGAGAAAGCTTTTATTCTGCTAAAACTGGATTCATTTTTATCAGGGTCCTTACTGTTGTTTTCAAGTTTAAGTTTATATACAAAGTACCTTGGATGAACCTCATAAAGCTCAGTTTATTGATCAGTTGTGTGTGAAGCCCATGTGCTAACTTACCACATGGGTGGGCTTCAAGGTGGCACCATCAAACTGCATTAATGTCGAACTATCATCTGGAAAGACATCACAGTCCTCCAGTTCCTGAGCATTACATGGAGGCTTATCTTTCTCCGGGTTAGCATTCTGAAGAGACAGTATGGGATTTAAGAGGAAAAGAATGGCATGTAAATATGAAGAAATAAAATGAGATAAACGCAAATGAAGGACAATACACAGAGCGTGACAGTGAAAAGATAAAGAAGCAAATAATGATGAGAGAAAATTATAACATCACATTTGCATTTTTTTTTTTAAAGTGAGAAGATGGGATCTATTTATACTTAAACCTATAATAGACTGAGCTGGCTTTAATTTAGAACAAATATGAGTTGTAGGTTGAATAATGAGAGTGGAAGAGAGGAAGAAAGGAAGAGAACATGACAGACCAGTTCTTCAGCAGTGAGGTAAGCCAGTCTCTGATGGAGCTGTGCAGCCTGTTCCTCATCCACGATGTACTGTCCTCTCTTATCACCCAGAACCAGTTCAGACCAGAGCGGCCCTTCACTGCGCTTCTGCAGATTTACCTCCAAACTAGACACACACACAGTACTTAGACACATAAGCACACACACACACAGTGCAATTTCTACTGCATAGTTTACCTTTTCTTTTTTCATTTATGGTATCTGGCAGATGCCCATATCCAGAGCGACTTACATTTATCTCATTTATACAACTGAGCAGTTGAGGGTTTAGGGCCTTGCTCAAGGGCCCAGCTGGGATTTGAACTCACAACCGTCTGATCAGTAGTCCAACTGACTGATTAGAGTTGTGATCATTTACTGAACATTTCCTCGGTGTTTTCCTTTTTTCCCCCTCATTTTCCCATTTCTAATGATAGCTCTCTTTTCAGTCTAAGCTTAATTCATATTTTCATGAATGAGGCACCAAAAGTTTCATGTCTAATAATAGATTTTTTAAAGTCATATCTTTAAAAAAAAAAAAATAAATAGTAGAAGACACTTGAGTTTGTTATATGAAAACTGAAGTTTTCTATTTGTCCCAGCAGCATTTTTAAATTTATGTCAAGCTTTGTTTTGGGGGATGTTTTGGCCATCTTATACACTATCCACTGATCTGCTTCCAAATGCGTTTAAGTTAGCTAAGGTGGAACCTCAATAAATAAATAAATAAATAAATAAAAATACATAAATAAATTTAAAAATTAAAAAAAATAAATAAATAAATAAAAAAAAAAAAAAAACTCAGACCAACCCATCAAGAGTAACTTTAGACACAAGACTTCCTTTCTGTCATTTGTTTATAAAGCAAATAAAACGCTTCCATATCACATCCCCTCATTTTTAAAAACATAAAAACACAGGGCAAATACAAATCCACTTCTGTAGGCAGCCATCCCATAGACATCGGAATTCTGAATGATGTTTTTAGGGGATAATTTATAGATATAGTTTGTATATCTTTATACTACAGCGCTCTCGAATGCTTGCTTCTGATTGGTCAGCAAGTGTGTAATTTTTCATTTTCAACAGCTTAGACAGTAGTTCTGGCTGCAAGGTTTATGTCAACACACTCGTTTATATTAACATGATACAGTTTCTATAGTAACAGCTTGCACAGGGACTTGAATAGCGGACACTCTACTTAAATGGATTTTTAAAAGTGTCATTTTTATATGGTGTTTTCTGCGAGGTGCTTAGCATTTTTTGAAAGGAGTCTCCAGTGTCAGATATTTGTAGCAGTCAGTAAGTTTTCCAACATAGGAAGGTCTTCAAGACTGATGTAACATGACAAGCTGCATTTTTGTCTTACTAACTATAAAAGAGGGGAAAAAAAAGGGAAGTTGGTGAGGGAATAAATGTTCATTGCTGTTATAATGTGATAACAGGAACGTATGTATTTCACAAATGTTCCACAACATTAAACGTAACTATAAATGGATAATAAGTACAATGTGTCACTGTATAATAAATTTTAAAAAAAACTGTTAGTGGTGACAACTTGCTGTGGTATAAGAAGAATAAAACACTTGATTTTCCTATAAAACATGCTCCATCCTGTTTTCTTCCTTACGTATATTATTGGATAGTGTAAACTGAATTAACATTACATGGCAGACGTGACAAAATTAGTACAAATGGGCTTAGCAGCCAGACTCAACAGCTGTGTTTATCAAATCTCTTATCTCCAGCAGAGAATATCCCACCTCTTGTCATCTTCAATGGTCCAGACACTGGCCTCAGGGTCCACAGGAGCAAAAAGCTGACCCTGCAACAGAGGTGCATAGTCTCTCACACCCACACAGACACTGTCCACCGACAGCTTGAAGCAGATGTCATCTTTCGTTGTACCCTCAGGTAAACGGATGCACAACGTGATGTCTTCTTCCGTCTGCTGCCAAAAGTAGATGGGCTCTACAAGCAAACAAACAAAAAAAGGCTTATGAAACCCATGTATCAGAACACAAATTGTCCTTTTTCATTTCCACACAGCTTGCTGAACAATAACAAGGTCATAGTCTTAACAGAGTGCTCCAGGATAACGAATCAGAAGACGCGAATGAACAAAAGATTTCATTTTGAAGCTTTACCTTGAGGACGCATATTATCCATTGCAGTGCCCTATTGATTCTTCTTTATTTAAAAATAATTCATTTAAAAAAAAAGGGGGAGAGGAAAAAAAAAAAAAAAAACAATGAACACATTTTTGCATGTTCCTCATTACTCACTCAAGCACATACTTCCTTTTCATTTTCAGGGCTCCAAAGTGGCCCTGGCAGATCCATGATCTCACATCTGTTTCATTCATTTACAAATTACAAATGCACATTCAGTGCCAAGTTACAACATGCAGTCATTTTGTACCACAACACTAAAATACAACAGCATCATTCAGTGCTTCAAAATTATACAGAAACCTATTTGTCTATGAGGATTATTTCAAATGGACCAGGTATAATAATGACACATCCTTTGGGCACTAATCTTCACTTCCTTTCAGAAAAGTTTGGTTCTATCATTTCTGCCAAAAAAAAAAAAAAGATAATCTGAGTAATATTACAGAAAAAGGGAAGCGAGAGTTAAAGAGTTGAGCGACAGAGCCATTGAAGGTTGACTCACACACATACACACACAACCTCATAATTTCAGACAAAACCATAATACTGAAATTAGAACAATTTTTTCCCCACAATGAACATGAGGATATGGCTTTCCACAGAAATAGCAGGGGCTTCATTATGCTCTTTTGTTGATTAGCTAGTTAACCAAGGCCCGATCTCTGTTTCAGCTTGAATAAGGTGACTAAGAAACAGAAAAGGCTAATGCTCTACCTGTACATTAGGTGTGTGGGTGTAATATATGTGTGTGTGTGTGTGTGTGTGTGTGTGTGTGTGTGTGTCCAGAACAACGCAGCGCTTCTCTCCCAATCTCTTGTTCCCTCTCCATGTGCTGTAAATGAGCATCCCCTCTCCTGTGTGTGCATATGAAAATAAGCAGTCTTTTGTTACTATGGCGGGCTACTCTGACACAAGTTGCCTAATGCATCTCGGAGGCGTTCTCAGAGACTCCCAAGTGTTTTCATAAAGCTTCAAATAACAAACTCATGCTGTGAATTTTGAATGATCCATTAGCCTCAGCACATCAAAGAAAATGTTTACATGTTCAACAGCAGAACACATAGTCTGGTCTTAGATGGGTTTCTATTCAGCGTGCAGCAGGTATGGACTGACCAATGGAAGATGACCAAAAGTAAAGGGTTATGTCATGTGATGAATGTCTGCATCTACGTCATTACAGCTTTTCCAGTCCTAAATTTATTAAAAAATAGCTTTGATAAGCATGCATCATCAGTGACCCTTTCTTTCATGTTGATGACCTAGCAAACCTTTTCATGAGTAATACCTTGCTTGCTGTACTTTCTCTGAAGGAAAGTACAACAAGATGAAATTCCGTCAAGATAATAAAAACTCCCAGAGGCACAACTGCACTAAAGATTTCTCTTTAAAGAAAATCCAGTCCATTAGTCTTGCAATACTCTAACAATGCATCTTTAGATTAGATTAAATTGGATTCAACTTTGTCTTTGGACAGAGTACAAATACTACTACAAAGAAATGCAGCTTGGCATCTAACCAATAGTAGTGCAGAGTAAGAAATACAGTACTGTGCAAAAGTTTTAGGCACATGCAAAGAAATGCTGTAGAGCAAAGACGCCTTAAATATAGTGAAATTAAATGTTTCTACATTTCAAACAATACTGTAAAGAGCAGTAAACAGTAGTAAATGAAACAAAGTCAATATCTGGTGTGACAAAAAAATAAAAATAAAAATAGTAGTCTCCAGTACAATTTGTGCAGTTTTATAAGGAAATGAGCTGGTAAGTTTTATTGAGCATCTTGCAGAACCAGCCACAGTTCTTCTGGAGACTTTGCCTTTCACACTTCCTTCTTATTTTTGCAGCAAAACCCAGCAGCCTCCATTGTGTTTTTTTGTCTGAAAAGTGGTTTTCTCATAAATTACTCTTACGTAATATGCTGCTTTCTTTAATGACATGCAAATATTTTTCTGTAACATTTAATTTTTTGCTAGAAAACTAATGTTCGGGAATCTAAAATGTTTTTTGTACTGACTCGTAATGTAGAAGTCATAAAATAAAAAATCTATAACAAAGTTTGTACTAAAAATAATAGGGTGCCTAAAACTTTTGCACAGTACTGTATATTGACACTTTCGTGCAGAAAGGAGGCCCCCAAAAGTACCAGGATGCATAGAACACATCTGAATTGTCACCTAGCTGATCAGAGAAGCATGGGAGGGTAAAGGAGCTCTGGCTGTGCTGTGGCACTACAGTACCTCGCCAATGCACATGGATAGATCCCACACAGGCTGGTGGAAACATCACTTGACTGGCACCATGTTCCAAGCAAGATTAGGAACCTCTTTCTGGACTAGTACAACAGTTTCAGTCTGAGAGTCACCTTTGGCACATCAGAGAAGAGGATAATAACTGGATGCACTATTTCAGTTGGCATGAACATGCAGGTCACGCCAGCTGAGGTGGAGTGTCGAGGACCTCTCACCTGTCACCAGGCATTTGCATGCTGCCCATCAGAGCGTTCATGGAGGACCTGACAGTCACAACAACTTCAGTGCCTGTGTGCAAGTGAATTCTCAAATGCCTTAAAGGACTCATTGCCTGAGCTCAAATGCAGTTCAAACCAGCAAATCCAGGTTCACAGTTGGCAGGAGGGGGAAGGTTAAGTATCACTTCCACCTCGGAGATGTTCAGATTCCATCAATCACAGAAAGGCCTGTCCAGAATCTGCAACTTGAGGGACAGAGGAGCACAACAGGTGACCAGAAATGAATTGGAGGGATGCGTAAATGTGCTGGACAAATCTGGGCTTCCAAGCAAATTCAAGATGTGGCCCTACCAACATGGAATCCTACCTTGACTACTATGTCCAATGTTGGCGACCAATGTTGAGAGCCTGGAAAAGAAAATCATCCACTTCCTCCACATGTAGCTAGGGCTGCTGAGCAGTATTGCCAGTTATGGCCACAAGAATAAAGTGCAATTCCCCTTCAGTAGCCTGACTAAGGAGTTTGTGGTAACCAGAACATGGGAAGTGCCGCTCTACAGGGACTCCACCAACAGCAAAGTCTCCATGGCCAGAATTGAGGTGCAGACTGGGAGGATGTGGAGGAAGCAAGGTTATGACACAGAAGACTGGTGGAACCTGTAGCTCTATGTCGGGCAGGGCTTGGTTGTAGTTCACAACCTCGCTATAACAAAGCCCATAGGAAGGAGTGTCAGCAGCTGGTCCAGGGGGATGTTCAAGCAACAGTAGAGAAGGAAAGCTCAAGCAGGACAGTAGGGATGTGGCAGAAAAGAGGGTCTCTGGAGCTGTCGGCAGAAAGCCTTGGGAGAAGGGTGACATTTTTCTATTCTAATTCTAATTTATTCTGTATTAACTTATGTTGCATGTAGCTTCAGATTTGTGTCTGTTTGATTTTTTTTATTGCTTATCTTAAAAATACTACATTTCATGCATTTGGAATTTGTTCATTATGTGTATTAACATGACATGAGTCCTGACTTGATCTGCAACACTTTTGTGGCAAAATGAACCTTGGCTCATTTTTCCTACCCCAGAGTGTACCTATACATTTTCTCCTTCATGTAGTGTTACTTGGACGTGTTCCCTGCTGTTTATTCTGCTGAGCAAATTAGCACCTTGCATGGGTGCTATTGCTATACATAGTAAGATGTGAGGCATTAACTACAGTGCTCTGAATACTCCACTGAGTAAAAAAAAGTGCTATATAAATTAGGGATACACCTATCCCACTTTTTCCAATTTCAAGACAAAACCAAAAACAGTGCTCCAAGTATCTAATGCCATTCTGATACTGATGTCCTCTTGCCAGTGATCTCATTAATGGCATAAAATATGCCATTAATATCTAAAAATTTGGCAAATCTGATGCCTGATATCAGTTACAATGTAACTAAAATATCCTCAGCTAAAATTAAAATTAAAGCAAAGTCGTATAAATTATAGATTTCAGTTTACGGTACAGTGATAAAAAAGGAATAAAATAGGATAGGATGTGCTGTAATAGGAAAATAATCAACAACAGAGTGGTGTAATGAGGCTTAATTCATTTTCTTATAACAGCAAGTGCCAAAGTGTTTTATTTCTCTTACAGAATAACAATTTGCAAATTCTAACAACTGTTTATTTAAGAGTGACATGTCATCCTTTTTTCTATTTGTAGTTAATATTGGGGAACAAAAATTAGTTCCTGTTATCACTTAAGTTATAGCAGCTATAAACAGTCATTACATCACTTTCTCCTGAAGTTAACAGGACAAAAAAATGTATCTTTTTACAGAGAAACTAGTGGTGGTGGTGTGTCCGGCATACAACCCCCATGTATGAGCTGTTACTCTAGAAACAATAATGTGTGAGAACAAATGAATTATTATAAACCTGTCATTTATGTTACAGCCGACGAATGCATACCTTCTGATTTGAGAATTCAACCATGCTGTGGTATAAAATGTTTTATCAACTGTATTTCAGTAGCCACACTCTGACTTTATATTCTAACTATTTCTCTAATATTTAAAAAGAGCACTCTATTCTGCAGTTAATTAGAAATATATAATGTCCACTTATCTATACACCGAACTTCTTACACAGCACATATACAATGGAATTGCTGCTTGAAGTATAAACATCTAATAAATTTCACCAACCTTAATGTTGGTGGCTGAATGCGTTTCTTCAACCTCTGATATGTTCCCATGAATCAGAAACTTTTAAAAGATTACCAGCAGTTAACAGAATGGATCCACTGTACAAGGTACACCACAGCCAAACCCAATTATATTGTGCTATGTTCAGTCTGGTCATTGTTATCTTTAAGCAAAAAGTGCATTGGTGTTTCATGCATGGTGGAAATGTATGTATTTTCACACTTTCTTTTAACACGTACATATCCAAAAACATCCCCAGAGCCGAATGCTTACACTTGTATCCAGATGGGCCTAGATAAACACTGTAGGTGTTAATTCAACATTTATAGGTGTTAATTTAACTCTGGGGGTTTATCTTGCTTGCAGGGATAACTTCTCTGTCTACTAATTCTCTGCTGCTCGTCTGGGACATATATTTTTAATTATTACCGGACATTCTGCCTATCTACCTTAACTTGAACACCCTCATGCTTTTACACAGAATCCCAAGAATGAGCAAGGAAATGTACCTATACATACTTTTTTTTTTTTACATAGGCAGGTCTGTAGTGAATACAGAGTGATGTTTATAAAGACTTCATGGAAGAATAAAAGTTAAATAAAGCTTAACCAAAGAAAACCACATGGTCCTCTCGCTTGCGTTTTTTCTCCATTTCTGTAGTGGTTTGTTTTGAATCATGTCTATGATTTCTTCTCTAGTTTCTATGGAAACCAACTCAAGGACACTGCACACATCTATGTTTCCACAAGTTCAATCTTTGTCTCATAAAAATGGAGAACTAAGCTTAATGGCTTGCTCAACTTTTAAAATAAATAGGGATACTGAAGTTTAGTCCCAAGTCATCATTTGGTGTGCCCAAATAAATAGATTTGGAAATGCTAATGCAATTTCTCTCTGAACTTGACTGTCCACTCAGAAACGGGATGCCTGATCAAAGAGTGGATTCTTAATGGTTCAGAGGATATTACAAACTGATTTGAGAGCAGCTTTGCATTTTCTCTAACATTAATTAAAGCCCTTTGGGGAATGAGTGCCCGACTGTAGTAGTGCATGAGGGGTAATTAATGTTAAGTGTGAAAAAGGTCCTGATGCCCATTGCAGGCTTTGTTCTGCAAAGAGATAAATCTTGACTTTTCGGTGATACCAATACTGTCCTTGGTCTCCAAATATTAGCTAAGATATGGTCAATTAAATTTAAAGTGCACCGATTATGGTTCTTAAACGTGCCTAATTTTGTTTTAAAGGTCTCATACAATAGGTTTACATGCATCCAAAGTCAAAAAACACTTTAATTTTCTCATAATTTACATTGCAGCATTACTGCGACTCGTTCAAGGATCTGTTCACTATAAACTCCTCCTTTCAGAGAGCCTACTCTGCTCTGATTGGTCAGATGTCGTCAGTGAAATGACGGGAACACAAACGAAGGTCGGAGTTGAACTGGTTTGGTATCGTTTTAAAAATGAACTCCAACCACTGACGCTTTACATCCTCATCCTTTGGTAGTCCATGCAAAGTGGTTTTGCTGTGGCAGTGCAAAAAACAACATCTTCTAGACATGGCGACAACAGGAACCTAACCCTTTCAGGGCAACGACTGCTGTAGTGTTTGAGGGTGGGTCAAAGTGCATGCTGTTCGCAAGCAGCCAATGAAGACCAGAGGATCCTAAGTAAGTTAGTACAGGAAGTAAGTCTGGAATTACTAATGACTCGTTTCAGATGTTCAGAATCAGTTCTTTCTTTTGGGAGTCAATAAGTCCATTTGCACTTTGATTTTTGAAACTTTTTTTCAAGATTTTTTAAATTCACAAAAAGCTTTATAAAACACTACATGAAAGGTAATATCTGAAAGTACTCAAAATATAATAACTTCCCCCAGAAAGCATTCACCCTATCATAACCCATAGAAAACCTGCGGGGTGAACTGAAGAGGAGAGTCCACCAGCGTGGACCTCGAAGGAACTGGAGAGATTCTGTATGGAGGAATGGTCTCAAATCCCTTGCCATGTATTCTCCAACCTCATCAGGCATTATAGGAGAAGACTCAGAGCTGTTATCTTCGAGGTAGCACAAAGTATTGACTAAAAGGGCACCAATAATTGTGCCACACATATATTTATCAAAGTTTTTTTTTTTTTTTTTGATAAACCTGTGTTGTGTTTGCAATTGTTTGATATCCATGAGAGCAGAGTATTTATGTGTTTTTTTAACAAAAGATCAAAAGGTTAAACATGTAGTAAGACTTCACTGAAGTCATTCATCTTATCAGTACATTATCATGGTATGTAGCACACTGACTCATGCAATACATTGAATATATGATAATTGAATAAATATACTGTATTTTTTTTTTTTTTTTTACTGACCAGTGTTCTCCACCTCCATGTGTTCAGGTGGTGTGTCCTCCAGAGGAACACCATCCACCTGTATAAAGGTGAAGGGTTTTTCTGATGCCACCATCACCCCTTTCCCCTGAGGCTCCACAGCAGCATAGTGAGGCACTGACTTGCCCTTCATCAACCTCCTTTTCCTCACTTCATACTTTTTTTCTTGACCTGCACAAATTAGATTGAATCCTGTCTCAATTCGATTGTGAACTGCTCTGGATTAAAACACAAGCCCAAACACACACACACACACACACAGCACACACACAGCACACAGCACACACACAACACTAAAAAAAACTGCTGCATGTGTTTCAGACTATCACACTTCACTTTATTTCACAAAGATGCCCATAGGGTCAGAATTACCACAACATTTACCCGATAAACACATTGAATATCAGGTAAATGTTGGGGACAATTCTCTGTGAAGTAAAGTGTGATAGTTTGATTAACACATGCAGCAGGTTTTTTTTTAAAGTATTATCTTAATATTTAAAAACAAACCCAATCATTTTTATACTGTATTTCTTTCTACCTCTCATTGGGCCTCATTTATCAATGTTTTAGTAAAGTTGTGTGTAAATGTTTTTGGAGGCCAAACTGAACTAAACATTTCTTGATTTTTTTTATACTTACGTGTTGATGAAATCAGCCATAAATTAGCAACTGTGTTTACAGCACAGTTGATTTATATTTAGTGATGCCCAGAAAACTCCATAAACGGCAAAATGACGAATAAACTGTGAAAAGGCGTCTCCTAAGGGTGGTGCGTGTTCAATCTTTCAGCAATGCACCTCAGCCATTGCAGCAAGTCAGCTACCATAGACACACACCAATTCTTCCTCCTGTCTTTCGTCTTAATATAATAGTTAGTCTTATATGCATTCGTTTATGGATATGTTTTGGATATGCAAAGACTGAGTTTCACAAAATTTTCATTACATTCGTGTGAAATAAATAAGCGATTTAATCTTGACAGCACAGTCAGTATAAAATTTTGCAGTAACTCATCGCTAGTTTTACAATTTGAAGCCGAGACGAGGTTCACATTCGTGAGTCTCCTTATACGGAAATTTCAGGAGCTGTCATGGGATATAAACGTTTTTCCCGAACTAACTGGATTTTCGCGAATACCCCATTTCTTGTGTAAATGTTCCTATTTATGAATAATTTCGTTTATATGCGGTTTGATAAATGAGGCCTATTGTCTCCACCCTAAGCATCTCTGGGCCTGTCAGTCCCCATGAAAGAGAAATGTCATCTCATTGTTGGCAAACAGTTTAAAATCAAGCTGTTACAAGCTGTACAATACTGAATTCCCATCCTATAATATAATAAAGAGCATTGTGTTACATTAAAACAACATCATAAAGGTAGCAATGATGTCGGTGTTAATTTATTCTGCCTGTAGACACCCACAGACTGCCGAATGTCCAGTAAAAGTAGCATGCATGTACTCATTTAGAAGCATTTAAACACTGAGTTTTAGTGAACATTATTAGAAGATCTATGTTGTTTTCACATTCACTGCTGTACCAGCTAAATTCAAATGCACTATCTTGATGCAAGGCTTCCCCGTGTTACACTTTGTAATTCTAGTGCAAAATAAACATGGTGTAGACAGTTAAGTCCATAATCCACTCTGAAACACTATCATGCTCACCAGCAGAGTTGTCGACAGTAACCCACTCCAGCGTGGTGGAAAAGCCGCTGCCTTTGGTGTCATCTGGATCTTTTTGGATACGTAGCAGCAGAAGCTCGATTGTATGAACCCCTCCCTGGACGTGGGAAACGCTGTTCAGGATGGTGAAAGGCTCCCCGAGAGACTCGCTGAACATGGGCTTGGTTCAGGTAAAGTAAAATCATCAGATGATCAGAATCTATCCACATTTAAAGAATAATTTATAGAAATAACCGAAATATATAGATTTTAAATTGCCCTGGAAATGCCACAATTGTTTAACACACCTCATGAGGCTTTGCTCAAGTGAAACTCACAATACACATAAAACTCACAGTAAATGTGCAATCTCTAGACTAACATCTAGCCAGGTCAATACACTGAGTGAAGACTCTCTGGGAGAGATAAACACAGGGTAATATTTGCACAGTTACACAAGAATTTTATGTTGTGCACTTTAATTCAATTACATTTTATGAACCTATTTTCCGATTAACACGAAACAGTCAATTATAACAAGTAGTGATGCTATTAGTTTATTTTAGCATAGTAGAAATGTCAGTACGTTTTAAATTAAGTAGCTTGAACACAGAAACATTGTACCAAATGATCAGAAAAGTAGTAGCATTGAATCACCTTATTTTTCCATTTTCTTAATGTAAACCCACGGGAACCTGATGGATTTATAAAATGAATTGCATTTAATAAATCCATCAGGTTCCTGTGGGTTTGTTAGAAGTATGTTTGACCTGAGGTTACTCGCTGCGAATAACACTCGCTGCTATTGAGTCATTTAACTGGCAACAACTTATTTAGTCTTTCTTTGAATTGCCTCTATACTGATCATAAATGAAAGAGGTCACACCAGTGTTATTCATTTTCACTGATTAACGTGATTACTGGGGTACGGTCCGAGCAGTCTGAATACAAATTTAGATTTCATAATATGTTAGCTACTATTTTAGGTGACCAGTTGAACAGTCTGATATCTGCCGAAAATGTATCATGATCATGCATTATTGATATGAATATGTTTCAGAATCTACTAAAATTTAAATGCACAGAAAGTCGACGTGTGTGTGACTTGAATAAGTTTCTTAGTATATGCTTCACCCAAATGTACCAGTAGTAGTAGTAGTAATGATGATGATGATTATTATCATCATCAAGTTTGTTTATGTTCATACATTAGTGTAGTAAAAATCAGAAATAAAGAAATTAAAGGTGGTAAAATATAAAATAGTAAATTAGGAAAATATTAATAATCAATTAATGATGGCAGTGACGGAAAGAAGGAAATAATAACAATATAAAAAAGTGTTAATAAACAAAAGTGTCTAAAATAGAAGTACCATAATTATCATAAGTAATGTAAAAGCATGTAAAATATGTTTTTACCTTGTTTTAAGGATGAACATGAGACAGGGTATACTATAAAATGCTTCAGAAATGTTTTCAGTGTAAATCAGCTTTGATGTTAGAAATATTATATCTTAAGATGCTTTTGTCTCCTCTAAAAAGGTTGTTTTTTTTAATAACAGGAGGCAAGCTAGAGCAGCAGATCTATTAATATATCATCAGAGGTTTCTGTCTTACCTCCCACTTTAGGTGAGAGCTCTCTTCTCTCTTGTTGGTGCGTAACAGGGTCAGAGTTCCGGCCCCATCTGAGAGGGCAGCCCAGGTAGCAGAGGTCAGATTCAGAGAAGCACAAAGCCTTTCGCCCTCAAGTGAGCCGGGGTCAGAGGTCATCTGAAACACCTCTCGAGGTTTCCCCAGTGCCGTGTCCTAGGGAGAGAGTTGTTTACACTGCCATTCTTTCTCAGAGGTTCATGAGGTTCAAACACTGAATGCTTGCTGAGGCTTTCTTAAACCATACATGGATGAGCCTAACCTGCACTAATCCCCATCTACTACACTTCAAACTCCCACTGCTCAGTGTGAGAGGGGATTATAATGGTGCTAATAACAAACACTTCCAGCGCTTCCTCACAGGCCTGCGGAGTTTAACCTGGAGAAAATCAAGGATTATTTGGTTCATGTTGCTTAAATTTGGTTTCATGACATTCTGTCCTGTTGCTAGGCATCACAACAGCCAATCACGTTTCTAGTTTCCATGACTCACTGTGGTGCTCAGTTTGTTGATGTGTATGAAATTACAAAACAATATGTGCTCCTGCAGATTTGAAGCACAGCATCCCAGAACATTGGAAGAGGCACACAGAGCTTTCACACTAACTCATTACTCTAACCCTGGCTGACAATAAAATGTCATAAATATATCAAGGGCTACAACTAATTAATTAAATAACAGGTCGCTAACTGCAAATACATCACCACTGACATTTATCAGATAAAATTTAACTGCATGAGAATATTATCAAGTGCTTATGTTAACCAAATGAGACTCCCAAACTAAAATAAGGTGACGAGATTCTGTAAAGATTTTTACTGGTTCTGCAGACTCAATTTCAAATGGAATCGAGATTGACTCTTAGTTTCCAATGCCTGGAATCAGTGAATCGACTCTTTGGCATGAAACATAAGCAGGATGGAGACTAGATGATAGACAAGATATATTTAAATATACAGTGCCCTCCACTAATATTGCACCCTTGGTAAATATGAGCAAAGAAGGCTGTGAAAAATTGTCTTTATTGTGTAACCCTTTGATCTTTTGTTAGGAAACAATTCACAAAAATACTCTGCTCTCATGGAGATCAAACAATTGCAAACAAAACACAGGTTTATCAAAAAATATATATTTGTTAAATATAGGTGTGCAACAATTATTGGCACCCTTTTAGTCAATACTTTGTGCTACCTCCCTTTGCAACGATAACAGCTCCGAGTCTTCTCCTATAATGCCTGATGATGTTGGAGAATACATGGCAAGGGATCTGAGACCATTCCTCCATACAGAATCTCTCCAGATCCTTCACATTTCGAGGTCCAAGCTGGTGGACTCTCGTCTTCAGTTCCCCCCACAGGTTTTCTATGGGTCTCAAATCAGGGGACTGGGATGGCCATGGCAGGACCTTGATTTTGTGTTGATTCTGATGTTTGTTTTGGATCATTGTCCTGCTGGAAGATCCAACCACAGCCGATTTTAAGCTTTCTGGCAGAGGCAGTCAGGTTTTCATTTAATATCTGTTGATATTTCACAGAGTCCATGATGCCATGTATCCTAACAAAATGTCCAGGTCCTCTGGCAGAAAAACAGACCCAAAACATTAAAGAGCCACCACCATATTTAACCGACATCGACATCACAGAGCTGGTGAATGTTAGAGACCTTGTGCTCCTCCACCTTCCGTTTGAGGATGCCCCACAGATGCTCAATAGGGTTTAGGTCTGGAGACATGCTTGGCCAGTCCATCACCTTTACTCTCAGCTTCTTTAGCAAGGCAGTGGTCGTCTTGGAGGTGTGTTTGGCGTCATTATCATGTTGGAATACTGCCCTGTGGCCCAGTTACAAAGTGCTGACACTGGAGACTCCTTCCAAAGATACTGTCCATTTGTTTAATCTACAGTTATTAGAGTAGATATTTATTAGAACTGATTTCATTACCTTAGTGTTACATTGCCACAGAATGTTCAGGGGTGTGTACACAGGGGCAATTAACACATTTTTGCAAAATGTCTTTTATATAAATAAATAAAAATTGTCTTATATTGTTAAATGTCTTATAATGTTCTTTATTCATTTATTTTTCTTTTTTTAAGAACGCCTTTGACAAAAGAAGAACGTATTGAAATCATTCTCATGGTTGGATTGGGATGCTGTCAAAAGGATGCAATGGACTTTAACAGGAAGGCACAATCAACGTGGTGCTGTCACACATAGTCCCCTACATATGGAGACTTTTGGGACACCCTGTATGATATGTTTATTTAATACATTTGGAAGGAGTCTAGAGTATCAGTGCTCCAGTGTAACATTCAGTATGTTTTGTGTCTTCAGGAAATTTCATGTAAAACTTGAGATAGGTTTGTTGGTCTAACATGAAGAACTTCCATGGCAGCATCACAAACAGTGGGTATAGAAAATAATCATCCCCCTTTAAAATAATCACATTTTGTTGCTTTTCAGCCTGAAATGAAGACGGACAACAGTTTTTGTTTTATCCAGCTGTATTTACTCAGTGCAATTTATAACATCCAAGTGAAAGATATAACACCAACATGTCAGAATTTTTTTTTTTTTTTAAATAAAAAACCAGAATCACTGAGTTGGAAAAAGGATCACCCCCCCCCCCCCTCCTAAAAATTACTTGTAAACTCGATAAGGTGTAGCTAATCACCTTCTCAATGCCACACATTTGACTTTCAACTGTTATCAGCTGTGGTCATTTTGATTAGCTCAGCATGAAAAGAGCTTTCCTGGAGCATTTTGTAGTGCAACTGAAGCAAACAATCAACTATGGGTGGCAAGGCACTGTCAAAAGATCTCCAGGATAAAGTTGTGGGCAGGCACAAGGAGATGGATACAAAAAAATGTCAAAGGTTTTATCAATGCCTAGAAGCACAGTGAAGTCTATTATTAAGAAGTGGAAGGTATTTGGTACAACACAGACCCTCCCTGGGTCAGGACGTCACTCCAAACTGGATGAAAGAGCCAGGAGGAAACTAGTCAGAGAGGCTACCAAGAGGCCTACAGTAACTCTGAAGCAGTTGCAGGAATTTATGACAAAGAGTGGTCATTGTGTGCCTGTGACAACAATATCACAAATTCTCCACAAAAGTGGCTTGTATGGGAGGGTTGCAAGAAAAAAGCCACCCACGACTGAGCTTTGCAAAAACGCATCTTGAAGATTCTGAGGCCACATGGAAAAGGGTGTTATGGCCAGATGAGACTAAAATTGAATTATTTGGCCTCAACACCAAACGATATGTCTGGCAGAAATCCAATACAGCTCACCATCCAAATACCACTATTCCTACAGTAAAGCACGGAGGTGGTAATATCCTGTTATGGGGGTGTTTCTCCGCAGCAGGGACTGGAGCACTTGTCAGGATAGAAGGAAAATGGATGGGGCAAAATACCATCAAATTCTTGAGGAAAATCTGCTGCCCTCTGCCAGAAAATTGTTAATGGGAAGAAGGTTTACCTTCCAACATGACAATGACCCAAAGCACACAGAAAAACTGACCACACAGTGGTTGAAGGAGAAAAAGGTGAATGTCCTTGCATGGCCTAGTCAGAGCTCAGACTTAAACCCCATTGAAAATCTGTGGAATGACTTGAAGACTGCAGTCCACAAACGGTCACCATCAAATTTAACTGAACTTGAGCAGTTCTGCAAAGAAGAGTGGGCAAATATTGCAAAGTTTAGATGTGCAAAGCTAGTAGAGACATATCCCAACAGACTAAAGGCTGTAATTAAAAAATTAAGGCAAATTAAAGCAAGGGGGTCATCCTTTTTCCAACTCAGTGATTCTGTTTTTTTTGTGTTTTTTTTGAGTAAATACAGCTGGATAAAACAAAAACTGTGTCCGTCTTCATTTCAGGCTGAAAAGCAACAAAATGTGATTGTTTTAAAGGGAGGTGATTCTTTTCTATACCCACTGTAACTTTAATGCAGTGTGAATGGGAGCATTTCAAGTGTAAAATATACAAATGTATGTGCTCTGTACACTTTAGAAGCACAGGATTCATGGATATTGAAGGCAGAGCATTTATTACACCTCATCAACTGCAGAAACATGTGACTGGGGTGATTCATTATTATGTTTTTTTACTTTGAAAAAAAAGGTCATCTTGACAAATGAGCACAATTCACCTGATAATCATTAATCTCACAGTGATAATGGTAACAATTTGAAAAGGTGGCTGTAGGTAATAACTAAGCTTCAGTCAACATGAAGTTCCCTACATTATCTAAAGCACCACATGTTTCTCTTTTAACCTTTTTGTTCAGTTTTCTATAATCAGTGACTGCTCACTGTGTAAATTACGCCCTGTTCAGAACTTCTGATCCATTCAAAGCGAACACAAAATCAGCTCCAGAGAGATAATTAGTGTATAATTACAGTATTCAGTCCATATACAGGATAATTTCACACCTTTGGGCATTAAAGCATGAAAAATGCACAAGAAAATCGGTGTTATTAAATATTATAGAGATCAGTTTTGAACTTGGATGCATTTTTAAATGACTGCCTTAAATTGTATTTTACTGTAAGGGATTATTACTGATAAATTAGTAATATTTGTATTTTAAAGTAAGGGATTATTACTAATAAAATGGACTCATAGTTCTGGCAATTTTGTGCGATGTGCAAAATACTCAGAAAAAACATGCATTATTCAGGAGATGCTGTTCTTAAAACAGCATAAGATACAGGAATACAGAACATAATCTGAAATACGATTTCACTTATAAACAACATTACTGATCAAGTAAACAGTTAAACAAAGATCTGACTGCTCAATTAAGTCCAATAAACAACAACTAAATCTAAACTAATACTGTATGTCTATAAAATGGTCAGTTTTGTACGGCAAATGGTCTATATGATTTCAGCTAAAGTGTGTGTGCCACCTAGTGATAACAAAAATTACTGAACAAAAAATAACAAAATTACCTGGCAAAATATAGAAGTTGCTCAGGCTATGACAATATTTAGAAAGTGTACAAGATAAAGGTTAAACTAAATTTAATAAGTGTAATTTAAACAGTTAAATATTTAGCAGGAAAAATAATATATATATATATATATATTTTCTGTTTTTGGTAACTTGAGCAATGTTTTGAAATGTTAATTAATAAACTTTTATTAATAATAGTAATAAAAGTTACTCGTTTTCTCAAATTTTTTATATATACAGGTGCATCTCAATAAATTAGAATGTCGTGGAAAAGTTTGTTTATTTCAGTAATTCAACTCAAATTGTGAAACTCGTGTATTAAATAAATTCAATGCCACAGACTGAAGTAGTTTAAGTCTTTGGTTCTTTTAATTGTGATGATTTTGGCTCACATTTAACAAAAACCCACCAATTCACTATCTCATCAAATTAGAATATGGTGACATGCCAATCAGCTAATCAACTCAAAACACCTGCAAAGGTTTCCTGAGCCTTCAAAATGGTCTCTCAGTTTGGTTCACTAGGTAAGCCACAAACATTCATTGCCAAAGAAGCTGGCTGTTCACAGAGTGCTGTATCCAAGCATGTCAACAGAAAGTTGAGTGGAAGGAAAAAGTGTGGAAGAAAAAGATGCACAACCAACCGAGAGAACCGCAGCCTTATGAGGATTGTCAAGCAAAATCGATTCAAGAATTTGAGTGAACTTAACAAGGAATGGACTGAGGCTGGGGTCAAGGCATCAAGAGCCACCACACACAGACGTGCCAAGGAATTTGGCTACAGTTGTCGTATTCCTCTTGTTAAGCCACTCCTGAACCACAGACAACGTCAGAGGCGTCTTACATGGGCTAACGAGAAGAAGAACTGGACTGTTGACCAGTGGTCCAATATCCTCTTTTCAGATGGGAGCAAGTTTTGTATTTCATTTGGAAACCAAGGTCCTAGAGTCTGGAGGAAGGGTGGAGAAGCTCATAGCCCAAGTTGCTTGAAGTCCAGTGTTCAGTTTCCACAGTCTGTGATGATTTGGGGTGCAATGTCATCTGCTGGTGTTGGTCCATTGTGTTTTTTGAAAACCAAAGTCACTGCACCCGTTTACCAAGAAATTTTGGAGCACTTCATGCTTCCTTCAGCTGACCAGCATTTTGAAGATGCTGATTTCATTTTCCAGCAGGATTTGGCACCTGCCCACACTGCCAAAAGCACCAAAAGTTGGTTAAATGACCATGGTGTTGGTGTGCTTGACTGGCCAGCAAACTCACCAGACCTGAACCCCATAGAGAATCTATGGGGTATTGTCAAGAGGAAAATGAGAAACAAGAGACCAAAAAATGCAGATGAGCTGAAGGCCACTGTCAAAGAAACCTGGGCTTCCATACCACCTCAGCAGTGCCACAAACTGATCACCTCCATGCCGCGCCGAATTGAGGCAGCAATTAAAGCAAAAGGAGGCCCTACCAAGTATTGAGTACATGTACAGTAAATGAACATACTTTCCAGAAGGCCAACAATTCACTAAAAATGTTTTTTTTATTGGTCTTATGAAGTATTCTAATTTGTTGAGATAGTGAATTGGTGGGTTTTTGTTAAATGTGAGCCAAAATCATCACAATTAAAAGAACCAAAGACTTAAACTTCTTCAGTCTGTGGCATTGAATTTATTTAATACACGAGTTTCACAATTTGAGTTGAATTACTGAAATAAACGAACTTTTCCACGACATTCTAATTTATTGAGATGCACCTGTATTTTAATGTGGCTGTGTACAAATATACAAAGAAACTATTGTACTGTTGCACCACTAAATAAATCAGGTAGTTTTACTACTTCTTAAGACTTATATATCAGTCCCTCAAGGATTTTGCGATTGCAGAAATTAACGCAAAATCAAGCAAACTCCGCAATATTGCGGATATTTCAAAACTGCAATTTTTCCAAAATGATCACATTTTCCCCAAATTTGGGCCAAACGCATCATGTGACATCACAATGCACATTCAGTCAAAGCCCTCTTCGATTCACATGCATCAAACATGAGTACTGCTAAAAGGTCTCATTTACCAACAAGCTCCACTGCAAAAACACAAAAAACTCTGCAAGTTGTATTGCAAATTTTGAGAAAGAGAAAAAAAAAAAAAAACAAGCATTTTTTTCCTCAACAGTCTGTTTTATATATATATATATATATATATATATATATATATATATATATATATATATATATATATATATATATATATATATATACACACACACACAATGTAAAGTAGTGAGTGTACAGCTTGTATAACAGTGTAAATTTGCTGTCCCATCAAAATAACTCAACACACAGCCATTAATGTCTAAACCGCTGGCAACAAAAGTGAGTACACCCCTAAGTGAAAATGTCCAAATTGGGCCCAATTAGCCATTTTCCCTCCCCAGTGTCATGTAACTCATTAGTGTTACAAGGTCTCAGGTGTAAATGGGGAGCAGGTGTGTTAAGTTTGGTGTTATCGCTCTCACACTCTCTCATACTGGTCACTGGAAGTTCAACATGGCACCTCATGGCAAAGAACTCTCTGAGGATCTGAAAAAAAGAATTGCTACTCTACATAAAGATGACCTAGGCTATAAGAAGATTGCCAACACCCTGAAACTGAGCTGCAGCACGGTGGCCAAGACCATACAGCAGTTTAACAGGACAGGTTCCACTCAGAACAGGCCTCGCCATGGTCGACCAAAGAAGTTGAGTGCACATGCTCAGCATCATATCCAGAGGTTGGCTTTGCAGAATAGACGTATCAGTGCTGCCAGCATTGCTGCAGAGGTTGAAGGGGTGGGGGGTCAGCCTGTCAGTGTTCAGACCATACGCCGCACACTGCATCAAATTGGTCTGCATGGCTGTCGTCCAAGAAGGAAGCCTCTTCTAAAGATGATGCACAAGAAAGCCCACAAACAGTTTTCTGAAGACAAGCAGACTAAGGACATGGATTACTGGAACCATGTCCTGTGGTCTGATGAGACCAAGATAAACTTATTTGGTTCAGATGGTGTCAAGCGTGTGTGGCGGCAACCAGGTGAGGAGTACAAAGACAAGTGTGTCTTGCCTACAGTCAAGCATGGTGGTGGCAGTGTCATAGTGTCATGGTCTGGGGCTGCATGAGTGCTGCCAGCACTGGGGAGCTACAGTTCATTGAGGGGACCATGAATGCCAACATGTACTGTGACATTCTGAAGCAGAGCATGATCCCCTCCCTTCGGAAACTGGGCCACAGGGCAGTATTCCAACATGATAACGACCCCAAACACACCTCCAAGACGACCACTGCCTTGCTAAAGAAGCTGAGGGCAAAGGTGATGGACTGGCCAAGCATGTCTCCAGACCTAAACCCTATTGAGCATCTGTGGGGCATCCTCAAACAGAAGCACAAGGTCTCTAACATCCACCAGCTCTGTGATGTCGTCATGGAGGAGTGGAAGAGGACTCCAGTGGCAACATGTGAAGCTCTGGTGAACTCCATGCCCAACAGGGTTAAGGCAGTGCTGGAAAATAATGGTGGTCACACAAAATATTGACACTTTGGGCCCAATTTGGACATTTTCACTTAGGGGTGTACTCACTTTTGTTGCCACCGGTTTAGACATTAATGGCTATGTGTTGAGTTATTTTGAGGGGACAGCATATATATATATATATATATATATATATATATATATATATATATATATATATATATATATATATATATATATATATATATATATATATATATATGTATATACACACACACACACATACATGCAGAAAATGCTTTCATTCAAATTCCAATTATATAGATATATACTGTAATTTTTTTTATTATTAATAGACAGCTTAACAGTTTGGTAGATGCTCATAATAAGAAAATAGTGTGTGCTTAATTAAAAAATGTTGCCCAGAGGAATAAATAAAAGAAGATTTTACTTTATTGTTTTTAATTAATTATTTATTTATTTAGCCATTACCATTAAAGAGAGAAGGTAAGCAATGTTTTGCTAAATTCAGTATCCATGAAGAGACTCACAGTCTTTGAAAATATGCTGTAAAATTGTTCACTTGGTTGACTGTATAGCCCTACTTATTTTTGATAATTCTCATGAAATGAGCCTGCCTGAAAAAAAAAATGATGTAAACAAAAATGAAGTACATTTTGCTCCCTCCCTCCATCCCTCCCAACATCCAGCAATCCATCCATCCATCCATCATCCAATCAATCAATGAAAACTTCAATTTTATATGGCTGGCCTATTTACTCAACTCAAAAATGTATTTGAATCTGAAGAACTTTTAATAAGCTTCTGCTTTTAAAAAAAATCCTGTTAAATCCTGCACAAATCAATAGTAGGTTCCTGGAATTCATGTTTCCTGAACATGAATTCCAATAGTGCTGAACTTTACAGTCATCACATGGTGTTTAAAAGACTCACCAATGTGACCTTCAAATTGAGCACTCTTCCCTTGCAGTCAATAAAGTAAACACTATCTTCATACCAGGGGTCAGTATGGAGGTAATTGTACATGCCGAATGCCTTCATGTGGTCCAGAGTGTACTGACTGTCTTTCAGTTTCACCTCAGCCACAACTGAAAGAGACAGAGAGAGAGAAAGCTTTCACATTATAATGATATTTATGAGGATACAATGACCAAACAATATTAAAGCTAGGGTTAATATGTTTCATTTAAGGTTAGGCTTACATTTAAGTGTAGGCAAACGTGTGCATGTGCATATATGTGTGTGTGTGTGTGTGTGTGTGTGTGTGTGTGTGTGTGTGTGTGTGTGTGAGATTAAGCACACAGTATCAGTATTCTTATATTAGGACCAAAGAAACGTCAGCATCAAGTACTGATCCAGACATCCCCATTACACATATTTATGGCATGAAATATTGCAGTTAAACAGTTTATAAATATAAACAGTTCATAAATCCAATATGATGCGTCATGTCACTTTCAGCCCTGAAACCAAAATGTAGTATTGGATTGGTGCATCTCTAATTAATTAGCTCCTTTTTTTTGTTAAAAAAAATTCACAAAAATACTCTGCTCTCATGGATATCAAACAATTGCAAACACAACACAGGTTTATCAATATATATATATATATCAATATATATATATATATATATATATATATATGTGTGTGTGTGTGTGTGTGTGTGTTAAATATAGGTGTGCAACAATTATTGGCACCCTTATGAATTCATATGAGGAAAAATATGTTTGAAGTATATTCCCAGTGATATTTTAAATAAATAAATAAATAAATAAACAAACAA
Organism: Cranoglanis bouderius; assembly: GCA_023630585.1. Taxonomy (NCBI): domain Eukaryota; kingdom Metazoa; phylum Chordata; class Actinopteri; order Siluriformes; family Cranoglanididae; genus Cranoglanis; species Cranoglanis bouderius. The sequence goes on from CM042551.1 coordinate 8,285,786, forward strand.
ACAAACAAACAAACACATTTAGTACACCTGGGCTGTTTTTGTGCCAGAGGACCTGGACATTTTGTTAGGATACATGGCATCATGGACTCTATCAAATATCAACAGATATTAAATGAACACCTGACCGCCTCTGCCAGAAAGCTTAAAATGGGCCGTGGTTGGATCTTCCAACAGCACAAAGATCCAAAACATACATCAAAATCAACACAAAAATGGTTTACTGACCACAAAATCAAGGTCCTGCCATGGCCATCCCAGTCCCCTGACTTGAAACCCATAGAAAACCTGTGGGGTGAACTGAAGAGGAGAGTCCACCAGCGTGGACCTCGAAATTTGGACTCAGAGCTGATATCTTGGCAAAGGGAGGTAGCACAAAGTATTGACTAAAAGGGTGCTAATAATTGTTGCACACCTATATTTAACCTTTTTTTTTTTTTTTTGATAAACCTGTGTTTTGTTTGCAATTGTTTGAGATCCATGAGAGCAGAGTATTTTTTTATTTTTTATTTTTATTTTTTTAACAAAAGATCAAAAGGTTGAACAATAAAGACAATTTTCACCAAGGGTGCCAATATTAGTGGAGGGCACTGTATTGTCATGATGCACAATATATGTCGAGATATTTTAGTAACTTTACATTGCTAACAAAGTAGTTAGGAGACAGCAGTGCCTCATTAAAAAATATATACATTTTCACATCCCAAAAAACAAATTACTTAATAGGAAAAAGGAGGAAAATGAAACAACTTGTGTGAGATTTTATATTTAAATTTTATTGTCTAACCAGCTGCTTGTTCTATAGGAGATCAACTGCCAGTGTTGTAATGCCTGATACTGATGATACCTACAATCATTTCAAAAAAGTGTATCATGATATCAGAATATGTGGCATGTTTTATTAGACAAAAACATACAAACAAAAAAACTGCAAGCCATAAAGTCTCCCCAATGGCAGGAAACAAAGCACTGACACTGGAGACTCCTTCCATGAATGTTAAATAAACATCTCCTTGGAGGAAGCATCACCATATCAAGTCACATTTGCACATTAGGCTACCAATTATTCAGGGCCCACTATAAAGTTTTATCATCTTAACTAGCAGAGAGAGACACTGTTTAATGTTATGCTCGCTCTATCATCCAGTACTGATCATAACAAATATGCCCAAGCTTTTATATTACGCCAAGCTGCTTCATGGAATTAGCTAGTTTGTATAAAGATAGGACACATTTACCTAGAATAGCTTGATAGTGTAAACTTGAATAAAACATTACACACACAATGCAACATTTCAGCAACAACAACCACAACAGCTCATTTAATGCTGAACACATTAATTATCAAATTCTGATCACTGAGATATAGCAATAAGATTGATTTTCAGCTCTCACCTGCATCCAGTTCTACATTATAGCATGGGATTGAGTCTAAGGAGAGTCTGTAACTTTCAAAGCTGGGATCCAGTAGATCTCTGTTCACTTTCAGAGAACAATTCGGATACGCCATGTTCCTTACAGAGCGACAATATTATTTAAACTGGGGTGGGGGAGAAATGAATACAAAATTAGTGCGATAGCTAACTGTAGATTGACGTACAACTAAAACTCATGCTTCCTGTGGGAGCTTTCTACACGGAACGCTAGCTCGCGCGCTATGAATCCTGGGAAATGAAGTGGTGCTTACTGTGCGTGCCCATAGAAACTCGTGTATTTAAAGTTATTTCAATACCCATTGTATCTGTTTATAATTAAAAGGAATATTCAACTTTGTTAATTGATTATGCAAATGATTACGAACTTGCGATTCTTTTAAATTATCTGGGTAATTTATATCACAGTAACTCGCCTCCCCATGATGCTTCAGAGCTGCACCGGAACTTTGGAATCAAGTGTTTCTCTCCGGTTAACATATGAGGATGTACTGTAGTGAATTCTTTTGACAGTCACGTAAATAATTAACTTTAAAAAAAATAATAAAAAATAATAATAATATAGTGTGTTAATAAAGTTAAATATATTAATATAGTAACAGTGCTTTAGTATGATTTCCAAGATATGCAAGAATACAGAACCTGACAAATCTTTAAATTATAAAACAATATATTACTAATAAAGTAAACTGCTGAATATAGAGTTCAGTCAACAACAACTAAATTTAAACTAATACTGTATGTCCATAAAGTGGTCAGTTTTATATGGCAAATGGTCTATATGATTTCAACCGACAATAAACATAAAGTGTGTGCCACCTAGTGATAGCATGAAATAACATTAATTGGTCAAATATAGGAGATACTCAGGCTATGAATATATTTAGAAAGGTGCAACATTAAGATTAAAATAAATTCTCAGTAAAAGTGGTTTACACTTTAAACCCTCTAGTAACAGCCATCTCTGTTGTCAGCTGGGTACAACACCCCTATTTCTACACCTGTCAGGCCTCCATGTGCCTCTCTCAACACCAATACTCCCTTTAGCAACAATACAGGAAATGAGTTATTTGATTATCAGATCTGTCTGTGTTTTAGCACCTAAAACTAAGACTTTTAGGTAAAAGTCACGGCATTGAAACACAAGCTTCATTGTTGTCTCTTCAACAATGGACTCTGTTCACACTAACATTAGTATGGAAATAAATCACCCAGCCACTATTGCTCTGTTGGCAAAATTTCTCATCTTTTTACTTTTTAAACATTTTTAAAACGTTATCTGCTGTTCATCTGTACAGAGTGTGTAAGCACTCTTCTTTGTTTTGATGATGATGTGATGGCGCAGGAGCATCTCAGGCATTTTGACAGCTGGTTTCTGATTACAAACTGTCTTATGTCCATTTTTCTATGGCATGCATCTAACTATCCAACAACTTGAGCAAAGCCTGACATTTACTGTGTGAGTAAATTACACTTAGCTAGCAAGGTTTTGGACATCTTTAGGTAAACTGACCGCTTTTACCTGTTTAACTGTTTTTATTAGTGTATAATTGGCAGAACTCAGTTTTGGTCAAACACAATTTTTGTTTTTGTCATTTTTGTGCAGAAATGATGCATTCTAGATTTCTAGAATTCAGCCGCATGGACGTGTGACAGGTTTTCCCAGACTCATGATGTGTTTGTGCTGGGCTCCCTTTCATTAGGCTGTCTGACAGGTTTTTCACAAATAGATGCCACAGATAAGATTACTGAAAGTATCCAGACCAAACGTGACTCAAGTGTGCTTGGCAATGTAAAATGTACACAAAGGACCACACGTGATGCTGCTAGTGTTACCGCTTTTTTTAGGCTTTGGGAATATAAAAGGTCCATGCTCATGTGTTGTTGGTCATGAATACATAGTGTGCCTGAGAGTGCAACTTTGCAACTTGTGCAGGTATGTGCCATAAAAAAATCCAACAATTATTATGATTATTATGATAATATATAATATATAATAATAATATATAATATTATGATATATATATATATATATATATATATATATATATATATATATATATATATATATATATATATATATATATATATAGTTTTTTTCATATCGTTATTATATTAGTTTATATAATAATATTTTGGCAATTTGAATTCATTTATTTAATCTATTTATTGAAAATGGTTTAATATGTAGTAACTTCAGTGGTAACACTATTTTAAGGAACAAAAGGGTTTAATTAGGGTCCTGTTATTTGCTTAATAAGGCTCTAATTAGTCACTTGTAAAAGGTTTGTTCACTATGACTTTTATTACTAAAAAACTAGACATCTGTTAGGTGAAAATGAGTCATTATTTCATTAGTAATTCTGCTAATACACATGTAAAACATGTTATGCAAACTAGTGTGCATGAATTAATACTATACTATCTAGTGCATGGCCTTAACTTGCAGTCACTAATAAACGCTGAAACACTGAATAAGTCACTATATTTGAATGTGTTCCATGTTCTAAAGTAGAATTTTAGAGACTAAAGGTCTAACATGGAGAACTGAGTCTAAAAAAATGTGAATTTATCTTATTAATAAGTAATGAGTAGTTTGTATAACGAGGTTTTAATAAAGTGTTTATTGAGAATTACCACAGTAAATAATTAGTAACTTTTACATAACAGATGACTAGTTATGTAGCAAAACACATTGTTATAAATAAAAACTAATGCATGGTGAATACATATTTGACAAGTTTCTGACATGAGCTTTATCAAACAAATAACATGGCCATAATTAACCTCCTATAAGTGTTCCTTAAATAAAGTGTTAATATTTCAATATATGTATGTATAGGCCATATAGATTAATCTAATATACACAGAATATAGTACTGACACTACTTCATTTAATAATCCATTCTAAAGAAATGGAAGATCAAATAATCTAATGATAGGAGGGATTATTTATAAGGCTCTACATGAGATGATATTGAGCAAGTAATAGCTTTATGTTTTTCAAGCTAAAAAATGTAACTTGCTTTTTGGCAGGCTTTCAGGCTAAATTTAAACATAATAACCTTGCAGCTAAATTAAGTTAATATGAAAAGAGGTATTCAAAATTAATTAAAAAAAATTTTTTTGAGTTGGACCATTATTATGAACGAAGGTTTTGCATTATAAGACTCTATTTAGGACTTTACTGTATGCCTTCCTTAATATTATTTCTTCCTTACCTTCCTTACTGGCTGACTTAATTATTTCTGTACTTATTTACTTACATACTACTACTATGTACAATCTACTTTATCTACTTTTTTTTAATAAATATTGCCATTTGATTTCTAACCATCATATATTATCTCAAAAATACACAGAACGACCGCCTGTTTCAAGTTGAATGTCCTTCCGCCTGTGACCAGAGAACTGGAAGCACGCACCTGGATCAGTCAACATGCAAAACACAGGAGTGCACAAGTACCTGTGCCTTGTGATCTGGATTCTACAGGTCAACTTTTCAGGCAAGATATAAAAGCATCCCACCTTAATCTTCAGTGCAAATAACAAATCTACAGTATGCCATGTCATAATCAGCCAATGAAATAACAAGTTTCAATTCATTCCCTAGGAGCTCAACGTGTCCTGAGAGTAACCCCTAAACTGGGCAGTACAAATGGAGCGACACGGCTGACCATTGAGGGAAGTGGTGGGTATTATTACAAACATCAATGTGGCACTTACTTTAAAAGGCCACTAGGGATATTTGGCTAGCTGACATTCTGACTTTACATAAACTGAAATTAAATGATTTTTACAAAATATGGATGCATTTCTCTCAGGTTTTGCCCAGCAGAGTCAGTTCAGTTTTGATGCCAGCAACCCAGACATTGGCAACACTGTGACTTTGGTGTCCAGCACTAGATCATTCCCCTGTGATGTAGAGAAAGATGCCACCCTTTCCACCAAAATCACATGCTACACTAGGTACTAACAATATTACTCATAATCTCTAACAATTGATTACGATCAGGGCCAGCTGATATAAATGGGCTAACAAGGGTAAGTCCATAACCCATAATACATCAAAATAATCATCCACATCATTTTATTTGCTGTATGTCTTAAAGTGGATAATTTATACAACAGTTATAATTGTTAAAAAAAATGATGTAAAAAATACACAGAATGGTATAAAGTAAAGGCTGAGGCTGATTTCTTGTAGCCCAGACTGTAGATTCACGCTGCCCATTGCTGACAGTTGGGTCGATTTTGTAGACTTGGTGAAACTTGGTCTGAATGTGTGATGGTTTTAAATATTGAGCTACTGTACATCCCTTTTTACCGATGTGTCCAGGAGCATTGTTGAATTTCTGAAAGAACGGCTTGTCTTTTTTCAGACCGATGCCTCAAGATGATTACATGCTCATTGTTAAAGTGGATGGTGTTCCCATTCCCACTAGTGGAGTGTGCAATGGAAATCCGTGGAATTATTGGTGTATATTCTATGTATGTTTAATTTCTTACATTCTTGGTTTCCAGTATAGCTGTGGCTTATTGTTTTATTTTATACCTTATAGTACACGTACTATAGTGCACTGTTGTGATTATTGTTGTGCATTCACAGACTCGTTGGTACAGGACACCTTCCATCCAGTATATCACCCCTCTAACTGGTCTTCCAGGTGTAGTTTTCACCTATGCTATACTTTATTTGTAATAATATAAAAGGGGAAAACTGATTTTGACTTTGTGTTGTGTTTTGCTAATCCAGGCACTATAGTTACTCTCCGGGGGAGAATTTTTACTGATGTCTATGGCAGCAATACGGCAACAAGCTCCAATGGGAATGATGTAAGATTTCTAAGGTAAAGAAATAATACCTGATTTATCAAACATATATATATATATATATATATATATATATATATATATATATATATATATATATATATATATATATATATATATATATATATATATATATATATACAGAGAGAGAGAGAGAGAGAGAGAGAGAGAGAGAGAGAGAGAGAGAGATATGTATTATACTATGTTTGATTTTGTATTTTACTGTTTTCTGGAATGCAGAGCATATATGGGTGGAATGCCATGTGATCTTTTGATACCTAACTCAGACACACTGTGAGTACACATCATTTGAGTTTTAAATCAAATTATGATATAATTAAATTGTATTTATCACACAGTTGCCTTTCTTTCTTAGGTATGGCTTGACTTTGGATTCTAACACCAGCGAGTGGGGATACATGAGCTGTAAAGTGACAGGAACGTATGTGGGTAAGGGAACATATTGCTCATTTTGTGTCAGTGTCCATTCAAATATTTCCAATGTAACAGTACCTGATATGTAGTGGGTATAAACGTTGCTGGACTTTGTTCCTACTAGGACATCACAACCTCAGCTACATTCTTGACAGTGAATATGGAAGGTCAGTAAAATACTAATAGCTTACTGCATATCTGCAATACTGAAAGACAGAAACGTCTATTGTAATATTAATATGATTAATCAAAATATATTCTATGTTTCAGGAGCTTGCCAGACTTTGGTGTCTACCGTGTGTCGGCACTGAATAAGCTTGCAATGTTCCAAACATATGCAGGTAAATAAGGGTGTGGAGATATAAAAGGGGAATGAATCTGTGTATTGAATGGACAAGAAAAAAAATGAAAAACACACCTTGTTCAATTTAACTTTGATCTGATTCAATGCAGTTTTATTTGTATAGTTGACTGTGGCAAGGAAAAATCCTTGAAATGACATGAGGAAGAAAGCTTATACTCCCAAATTGAATATAAGCTAAAACAGCTGAGCCTTTTCAAAAACATAGATAGGCAAATGTTTGGTTGGATCATCATTACTGCATGAAAAAAAGTATAATAATAATAAATAATAATGATTCAGTAAAAAAAAATTAAATGAAACAAAGTCACTATTTGGTGTGCCAAAAAATAAAAATTAAAATTAATATAGTAGTCTCCGGTACAATTTGTGCAGTTTTATAAGGAAATTAGCTGGTAAGTTTTATTGCAGAACCAGCCACAGTTCTTCTGGAGACTTTGACTTTCGCACTTGCAGTAAACCCAGCAGCCTTCATTGTGTTTTTTGTCTGAAAAGTGTCTCTTACATAATATGCTGCTTTCTTTAATGACATACAAACATTTTTTTCTGTAACATTTAATTTTGTGCTAGAAAACTAATGTTTGGGAATCTAAAATGTTTTTTGTACTGACTTGATAATGTAGAAGTCATCAAATAAAAAATCTATAACAAAGTTTGTACTAAAAAAAATAGGGTGCCTAAAACTTTTGCACAGTACTGTATATATATAATCCAGTGAGTGCTGAATGAATGCCATACAGCCATGCACACTTTCAGTGAATTTAAATCACTGTATGGTGAAGGAGGTTGTACTATTACTCAATAACCAAGACTGTTTTTTGCAGAGGTAACTGGAGTGTACCCTTCTCAGGGTAGTATGCTGGGCGGCACCTTGCTCACAATTCAGGGGAACTACTTTGATCAGACAGATGGTCCGGCGATGGTTTTAGTGGGAGGTATTAATTGCATTTTTTATTACTTTGTTCATTTGAGATAAATATAGATGCAAGATTTTTTTTACGATGGCTTTTTGTTTTTCTCAAGGTCGGGAGTGTACTGTACAGAATGTAACAGATAGGGCGATTGTTTGTGTGATGCCAGCATATGAATGGAGCAACATGACAGTGTTTCCAGGTGATATTTTGCTTAATCACTGTTATTGCATTCCTATTGTGGTCTTTGTATAAGCAGTACAAAGTGCAGTACTTTGTTAAAAAGAGCTTTTGACATTGTCTCTGTGACAGCATTGTTATCTCATGTTGTGTCTCTCACAACACTGATGCTTTGAAGTTTGATAGCAGTCTGTCAATCAAGTCATTGAACGTCTGTTCACTTGAATAGTGTCACGCACATAGAAAGTCCAGCACAGAGATACAAGTCTTCTTCCATTACTTATGATGAATTGGCAATAAATCCTGGACTATTATTTGTAATATTAATATAATTTTGTTTTAATTTGTAGTGTCTATTACCACCTGGTGAAAAAACGTTAGCTACTTGCACATTTTAAAAATAGAACAAGGAGAATTACTCTAAAAATCTCTATTGAAAAAAAAAAAAATACAAAACTTTAATACAGTAATTAGTGTAACTCACTAAGGTCTTTATAATCCTGCTATTTGGTCATTTATTTAATTAATTATGCTTTTATATATATATATATATATATATAGTATATATACTATATACTGTATATATATATATATATATATATATATATATATATATATATATATATATATATATATATATATATATATATATATATATATATATATATATATATATATATATATATATATATATATATATATATATATATATATATACTTTTGTTGCCAGCGGTTTAGACATTAATGGCTGTGTGTTGAGTTATTTTGAGGGGACAGTAAATTTACACTGTTATACAAGATGTACACTCACTACTTTACATTGTAGCAAAGTGTCATTTCGTCAGTGTTGTCCCATGAAAAGATATAATAAAATATTTACAAAAATGTGAGGGGTGCTCACTTTTGTGAGATATATATATATATATATATATATATATATATATATATATATATATATATATATATATATATATATATATATATATATATATATATATATATATATATATATATAAGAATTGTCTGTATCTGCACACTTACATTTGTATTTGTATTATCAATATCTGTGTGCAATCATTTAATCACAGGTTTATATTAATGTGCTCGTTTTACTGCGTTATCATTTCTATAGTAAAGGCAATTTCAAATGGACTTTTTGAAGTGTGCATTCATAATCCTTATTTATCAACAAGAGCTACCCATGGGGAAAAGCAATATACTGTAGTTAAAAAAAAAGATTCCTAAATTCTTACATATATTTATGGTACGACACTGGGGATGAAGGAAGCAGGATGCACTTGCAGGGGAAAGAGGTCAGTTTAATTGGGAACAAAAAGGAAACAAAACTTTCAGACATAATCCATGAAAAACAAAGGTAACAGTAATCCAAAATGAAAATGTACTTCACAAAAGGCAGTTATCCAAAAACACAGGGGAAAAACACACGCGAGGCAAGGAGGTGATCTGGGAACCACGAATTACGAGCTACAGGAAAAAGACGCGAGGCTAGAAAGGTGGTCTGGAAACCATGGACAAAGAGCTAAGGGATAAACGCGCACGGCTAAACTAAGGCAAGATTCAACTCATCTAATCTTCCGCCCCGAAGAGGACACGGAACGGGGCATTTAAACACACAGAAATCACATACGTAATCAATCACACCTGAAATTCATAATTATACAATAAACAAGAACCAATGAGTAAACGGGGCAGAGACATGACACAAACCAAAACATATGCACATGGGGAAACACAGGAGGCGGAGACATGACGTGAACGAAAACATAATGCACATGGCAGAGGTAAACAAAACGTGAGTCCATGAATGAAGGGAAAAGTCCAACGGAGAGTTTTTGAATGGCGCTGGAATGCGCGCAGTGGAATGCGGAAGTATGCCACTCGCTACACTTTGCAGCGTAGCGAGAGCAGGGGAGGAAACCTAACTATTTAATGATAAAGAGTGCATATCATTATGATTATTATTATATTGCCATTCATTTCACATATACATATGTTTCTGTGAATGAAATATATTCCCAAACCTAACTGAATATATTTATATTCCTTAATATAGGTCAATTGTGTGTTTTCTTTAAATATATATATATATATATATATATATATATATATATATATATATATATATATATATATATATATATATATATATATATATATATATATATATATATATATATATATATTGAAGCATATTGCTGTCCTTATCTAAAAACAGCAGAGTGAAGTGCTATTGTTGCCAGCTAATCATGAATTAGTTGAATGAATTAGCTATATTAACTAATTTTATTACCTTATCTTTGCAACAGAGGTCGACTTTAGCTAGCCATGTTTGCTAAAAATTTAGTTAATGTTGGTCTATCATATAAATAAAACCAGTAAAATCAGTAGCAGGCTAGCAAACATTGCATTATTAGATTTTGTAAACTAAACTATACTAAATCACCAGCATACTAGCCAACATTAGGCTAACTATTGTACTGTGTAATTAAAACCTGCTCAATAGCAAGTTAGCTAATGTTAGGATAAGCTGAGCAGGAAAATCACTGTTCCCACCCTGCAAACAGTCTATTCCAAGAATCATATTCAGGAAGTACAACACCAGAATAAATCATTTCCTTTTTATATCCATAAGGAGTCTCTCTTACTAATCAAGCTGTGCCAATATCAACTTGACTACTTCCATTACTGTCATTCTGGCTCCTGAACTATGCACATTTGTACATTTTATATTCTATTATCTAGGGCATTTTTAATTGTATACTATATCTTTTATATTACAGTATATTATTTAAGTAGTAATATTATATATTAGAATTATATACTGTATTATGCACATAAACTTTATGTGCTTTAAATATTGTGAATATACAAATAGTGTAGCTTATACATTCTAATTATGTAACTACCAACTACTATACACCTGCTATATTTATGGTTGTGACTGTGTTATCATGTGGTTATAGGGAGAACAAGCTGCGGGGAAAGAATGTGCAGTGACTAAATTGAATGCAAATAGTATATGCTCCTATTTTCACTCAGATGCAAATGTTATATCTCTGCCAATTTTACTGTATTTCTGACATTGTTTACAAAATTTGTATATTTGCAGGTGGCAGGGGGTTGAAAATGGAGATATGGAATAATAGCATGCCACAGCGTTTAGAGGAGGCTCTAAGCTATAACTCCAGTCGGCCAGGGTACTCAGTCCAATGGGTGGACTCTTTGTCCTATGTGTGGCCCTTAGAATTGAACTATTTTGTGGCTAGATTCAGCGGCTTTTTTGTTCCCATGGAGACCGACAACTACTATTTCATAGTTAAAGCAGACGACCGAGTTCAGATGTATTTCAGTAAAACTGGCCGGCCAAAAGATAAGGTACTACATAAACAGTTTGGAAAGCACTTTTTTTTTTATTACATCCTGTATAATAATGACAGTATTGGTTCTGCTTGCTCTGTTACACTTGTAAGTTGCTTTTATTTCTGGTTAATTGATAGTAGACTATATCAGAATAGGATTAATTCATATAAATAAGGATAATAGAAAATATTGTAGTATTAGAAGTTTTAATTAAAAAAAGATTTATTTGTAGACATAATTTACATGTCAGCGTATATGAAATAAGAATATCTCTTTATACAACACATTTCATACATCATACAATTTCATAATTAAGTTGTCCTATTTCTTCCACAAGGTCATGATTGCATATACTACACAGTGGACCACCAATTTCTACCGCAATCCAACACAGAAGTCTGAAGTCATGAGGCTGGAGAACGGAAAGCCGTAAGTAGGAATCAGTGTATTCTTCTCACCTTTCCTGTGTACAGTGTGTCTGTAGATGGAATGACTTTGATGTACTGTATATTGTGAGGAATTGTCTGCTTTAATTAAAAGCTTGTGACTCTACTACTTTTGGGAGTGTATGTGACTATGTGTTTCTGAGTATATAACGTATGCAGTATATGCGTGTTACTGTGTGGAGTTTCTGTATTCTCTGGTTCTCTGGTTTTCTCCTACTTCCCAAAAAGATGTCAATAGGTGAATTAGCTATGCTAAATTACCCATGACTGTGAATGTGTGAGGGCATGGTGCGATGGAGTAAGGGTGCATTCCCTACTCTACATTGACCTTGACCAGAATAAAGCAGTTATTAAAATAACTGAGTGAATACATACATGGTGGGCAGTTTATTAGGTACTTCTACTTGTAACTATACTAATGTCATCAGGTATACCATCTATAAGCAAATGTTTAGGTGGTTGACTGTTCTGAAGATAGCAATGATACTGAAATGGCTTAAATCTAGAGTCTAGTGTTCTTCAGCTTGTTCCTCTGAGGAAAACCCTTTAAGTTTTAATGTAGAACCCTACCATACATTGTTTCCCATTGTTTCAAAGAGGGCTCCAATTAATCCTTTATAAACCAAAAATCTCATCATTGCCCTAAGAACCTTCGAGGAACCCCGTTTTTCAAAGACTCTAGTGGCATATTAGTGTGTTTGTCAGCCACAATGCTGGGATGTTGATGTATCTGATAAGTCTAGGTGCATGGTACCTAACATACAGGTTCAGCTGTGTATATACTTGACGCTTGTTTCTACCTTGTATGTGTCCTCAAATATATTTTCACGTCCTTATCCTTTGTAACTGCTTTATTCAAACATATTCATGCAGATACTATATTGAGGTCCTGCATCAAGAATATACAGGTGTTGCCTCAATTGATGTGGGATTTTACAAAGAGACAAGCACTTTTACTGCTCAGCAGACTGAAGATGCTGTTAATGAGATCCAAGTTATAAATGCCAGCTATGATGTTCTGGATGAGATTCAGGTGGGTCATAGTGTAAATATGATTATGGTGTTTTATAGCTTATTGTTTATTTCCAGCTCATTTTAATACAGTAAACAAACTATTTCATTTAAATGGATCTACTGCTGATTGATTTCGGTGTTTTTGGATTTTTTTTGTGTGTTTGTGATTTTAGATGATTGCTTTTAAGGGCTGGAGCGTGGTTACCCCAGTCCAGGGGGTGCAAACAGTGACTATAAGCAGTACCTGCTTTTCTCTGGGCACCTGTGACCACACCTATTATGGTCTTGTCTATGGAGCGGGCAGAACAGGTTTTGTTAGAAATTTGTGGTAAAACTTTGATAGAATTAGTGACCAGTATAAAAGACATAAAACTGTGTCTCAAAAGAATCTATCTTTAGAACTAGCATCCTATTTCAGCATGTTCAATAGTGTCATATTGCATGTCATACAGCATATCACTATGCTGGCACGACTGACCCGGTTCTGTCCTGCTACAGGGCCGATCCCCGTCAGTGCACCTGCTCAGGTGTTACAGGCTGAACTGAATGCTCTTTGGTTCATTAAACCAGACACAGTCATTGTCACAAAGCAGCAGCTTGGCAAACAGTCAGAGTACACCATCACTTTCAATTCAACCAGAGGTAAGAAAGTGAATGTCACCATGGGATTAGTCTCTTTATGTATGCTTGAACAGTTACATTTTAGTTTGCGTAAATGGTGTATACTTTCAAAATCACTCACATTTCTCATGATTTATACCATACCAGAACATTGTTTTTAACACACCAGTTAGATTTACTCAAAAAATAAAAGGTTAGGTCAATATGAGGGTTAGTTAATGGCAGTCCACAAAATGATTGGAGTGATTATGTGTTACAAGAGTGTTATACCACAGCACTGCTGTATTCTCAATTCTGATTGGTCAGAAGGTTTTACTTCTAAGATTAAATTTCTATATCAACAGTTCTGACAGTAGTGCTGACTGAAAGCAAATCCCAGGTTTATATTAATTCACACTTCTAATATGTTATCATGTCTATAGTAACAAGTAATTCACTGGGAATTGTATCATGGATCCAACACATAATCTAAGCTTAATAATTATTATTTTAACATTTATTTAACAATTATGGATGGAGTCTCCAGCATCAGTGCTTTGTAACAGCCCGAGATGAAGCTGTTTTCCGACCCAGAAAATTCTCTCGGATTGCGAGCTTTGCAGTTTTTGCATTGTTTGTTATTATTCAACTTCTGCTTATATCTGCTTATACAGTATAAGCACAAAATAAATAAGGTTTAATAGTTGCTGATAAGCCAATATATATAAAAACTTTTTACACATTTTGAACCCAAATGTAATATTATGTAAGAGACTGTAATTTCTGCAAAGCCATGACACCATGTCTCCTTGTCAGGTGACTTTCAAGATCTTCAGTACTGGACAAATGGAGCAAATGTGAACGTCACCATTATGGAGAAGACTAAAGGAAAAGCAGATTTGAAAAACTTCACACTCGTGTGGGGAGGAATCCCATCCAGCCCTCTGCCTTACAATGCATCTGTGACTGAGGTCTCTAATCTTTCTTGTGCAGCTAATAGAGAGACAGTAATTTAATCCCTGACTAAGCAGTCCTGTAACATTAAGAATCCAAAAACAGCACTTCATCATACTTTAACTGCATCTCTGTTTGTGACCTTAATGTTAGCGTCTATCTGGCTGAAAAGCTTTTCTGATAAACCGTACATTTACATTTACAGCTCCACAAGTTCTACAATTTCAACTTACTTTACATTATTATTAATAATAACTAATAAATAGTAATGAACTCAGCAGAAAGATCTTTTGAGCCACATTACAATAATATATTGATATTAATATATATTTTAAAATTAAATTTTTCCCAAGATATTTTTTCTTACATCTAAAATATAACATACTGTATACATCATTTAAATCTGAAATTATTTTCTAAGAAGTTATTTTACCTTGACATTTCATTGTAAAATATTTAACAATATAAAAATACATTAGAACATGCAATGCATGTTTCTGTGTAATAACACATCTTACACGTGTGCTAGCTGATATTCAGCCCCCAGTTACATTGGAAAGTTCAGTATTCTCAACCAAAATGCCTGATAAAGGTCACGCATTATTATTTTTTATTCTGTAAAATGTGGTCTGGGGACTTTTCATAATATCGTAATTTTGTAATAATTCTCATTTTTAATAAATAAATATCTATAATTTTTCCACCTATAGGTGACTGCTGCACTGGTGGCCATGGCATCTGCTGATTGTCCCAAGGAAGTGCTAAATGTGGAAAATTCTGCTGTTAAATATTTCCGAGACTATGAGACTAGCATTACAGGGGTAAGCACACAAAAATGTTGAACTAATAAAACCCAAATCCTTGCAACTCTGTAGGTTTTAGCATCAGCCACAGAGAAGATAAATTGAAAGAAAACGTGGTATGGTAGGCTTTTGTCTTTTACACAGGTCATGTCTTGTTTAGAAGCTCAGTAATACAGGTTTCAGTTTAAATTTCCGTGGGCTTTAAAGGCATTTCCCACGATTTCAGTTTACAGGTGATGTGAGTATGAGAGGGACGAGAGTCTCTGACACTGAGGCCTTCTGTGGATCCTGGTCTCTGATGAACCCAAACATTCTGTTTAAATCAGATGACGTGGCTGTGTCTGGAGCAACATATGGGCCTGTGTCACTTCAGCAGTATGGCACAGTAAGCACCTGTATTAATATGTAATTGTTTGCCATAAACTGTTAAGAACATCAGGTTTAAATTTGATCTGTGCTCTCGGTGCTCAGTAGTTCTCTAAAATACGCATTACATTCAATACAGTGGGTATAGAAAAGAATCACCCCCCTTTAAAATAATCACATTTTGTTGCTTTTCAACCTGAAATGAAGACAGACACAGTTTTTGTTTTATCCGGCTGTATTTACTCAGTGCAACTTATAACATCCAAGTGAAAGATTAACATCCAAGTAACACCAACATGTCAGAATTTTTTTTATTAAAAAAACAGAATCACTGGAGTTGGAAAAGGGATCACCCCCTTGCTTTAATTTGCCTTAATTTTTTAATTACAGCCTTTAGTCTGTCTCTGTTAACTTTGCACATCTAGACTTTGCAATATTTGCCCACTCTTCTTTGCAGACCTGCTCAAGTTCAGTTAAATTTGATGGTGACCGTTTGTGGACTGCAGCCTTCAAGTCAGTCCACAGATTTTCAATGGGGTTTAAGTCTGGGCTCTGACTAGGCCATACAAGGACTTTGTCTCGTTCAACCACTGTGTGGTCAGTTTTGCTGTGTGCTTTGGGTCATTGTCATGTTGGAAGGTAAACCTTCTTCCCATTGACAACTTTCTGGCAGAGGGCAGCAGATTTTCCTCAAGAATTTTATGGCATTTTGCCCCATTCATTTTCCTTCTATCCTGACAAGTGCTCGAGTCCCTGCTGCAGAGAAACACCCTCATAACAGGATATTACCACCTCCATGCTTTACTGTAAGAATGGTGTTATTTGGATGATGAGCTGTATTGGATTTCTGCCAGACATATCGTTTGGTGTTGAGGCCAAATAATTCATCTGACCATATCACCTTTTTCCATGTGGCCTCAGAATCTTCAAGGTGCATTTTGTCAAAGCTCAGTCGTGGGTGGCTTTTTTCTTGCAACCCTCCTATACAAGCCACATTTGTGGAGAATTAGTGATATTGTTGTCACATGCACACAATGACCACTCTTTGTCATAAATGCCTGCGACTGCTTCAGTGTTGCTGTGGGCCTCTTGGTAGCCTCTCTGACCAGTTTCCTCCTGGCTTTTTCATCCAGTTTGGAGTGACAGGATCCAGTGAGGGTCTGTGTTGTACCAAATACCTTCCACTTCTTAATAATAGACTTCACTGTGCTTCTAGGTATTGATAAAGCCTTTGAAAATTTTTTGTATCCATCTCCTGACTTGTGCTTGTCCACAACTTTATCCCAGAGATCTTTTGACAGTGCCTTGCCACCCATAGCTGATTGTTTGCTTCAGTTGCACTACCAAGGACTGAAAAATGCTCCAGGAAAGCTCTTTTCATGCTGAGTTAATCAAAATGACCACAGCTGATCACAGTTGAAAGTCAAATGGCTTTGTGTGCCATTGAGAAGGTGTATTAGCTACACCTGATTGAGTTTACATGTCATTTTTTTCGAGGGGGGTGATCCTTTTTCCAACTCAGTGATTCAGTTTTTTTTTTTTTGTTTGTTTGTTTTTCTGACATGTTGGTGTTATATCTTTCATTTGGATGTTATAAGCTGCACTGAGTAAATACAGCTGGATAAAACAAAAACTGTGTCCGTCTTCATTTCAGGCTGAAAAGCAACAATATTTTATTATTTTAAAGGGGGGTGATTCTTTTCTATACCCACTATTTGCGTTAGTCTTAACTCTAGATGTGAAAAATGTGTTGATTTAAGATTTTATAGATTCTAAGAAATACTTGGAATGATATTTAAATTAATAATTACACTTTTATGTAATTTTAATTATGTTTTTCGTCTTAGCTTTGCTTTGCATACAAAGGTTACCCAAAGAATGGATTGGAATTGATGTTTACATACCAGGATACTTCAAGAGTTGTCTCCCAATATACCACTGTAATCCCGGTAGTGTTTGAAGCAGGGGATGTGTAAGTTCAAAATGTAGTACATGTAAAGAATAAAGAAAGAAAGAAAGAAAGAAAGAAAGAAAAAGAAACCTTCATGAGCACTTTCATACATTACAAAAATTTTCTCTTGTTCTTTGAGGCACTGTAGTCTATAGTAATGCAGCATGCTTTTTTTAATAGATGGAAATATATGTGTGCCGAGCTTTTATCTGGTCTGCAGAGAAGCTACCCGGGTAGTAACTACCAACTTCTTCAAGTACGTCTGTATAAAGACACGGGAGATTACTACATAGACACAGTTCAGCTCGGGAGAACAGTCACTGTGAGCGACCCAAATGGTTTGTGAAAATTCGTTGTCTTATTTTAATTTCAGAAAAGTAATACCAAAGAGTTAAATCCAAAAATCTTAAAGCTGAAAACAAATAGAAAACTGCATAAAGAAAGGTCACATGACATAATTCACACTGACCAACATTTACAAATGTGGCTTTTAGACACTCCAGATTTTTCACATGTAGTTGACTTTTTACATTGTGAAGATTCATTTATTTTCCCTTGCTCATTCAGTGCCCCATTACACACTGGATAATGAACAAGTGAAAATAAATTAATCTTGCTCACTACCTCATTTCATTGTTAAATATGCATAATGGTAATAAAGCTTTTGTTGTTGTTGTTAGTTGCTATCATGAAGAGAAGACCTCCAGCGTTGGCAGATTCTGGTCATTTCATTCAGAGTCTCTCAGTGCAAAAGCTGACCAATTCATCTGATGTCAGCTACAAGATTACTGCCTCTCCATACAACTGTGCCTTTGATTTCCCTCTACTAGAGATCGGCTTCCTACAGGTATGTGTGAGTCAACATATTTGTTTTTGGATGGTGATTAAGCAAGTTAAGAGTTTTAGGCCTTCCAGGAAAGGTAAAACTGTGGTATTTTACATGACAGCTCTTTTCCAAAAGCTACCAATAGCAAAACAGCACACATTTTTTGACCAAAGATATGAACTGAAGGTAGTGAGTACTGGATTTCTGTCAGATTTCAGTCATTTTTCTGAAGGGCCATGAACATTTTTTCCAACAAAATTGTCTCCAGGCATTTGAGCTAAATTTTTTTCTCTTGTAATTCACAAAATCTTCCCCAGTCCTCTTACACAGTTTCTTCTGATATGCCCTTCTTTTCACACCTCATCTCATTTCTTTTCACTCAGTAGTTCATCTAGAAGTAGTTGCCAAAATACAGCAGCTAAGGTGCCATTTTGAAATAAAAAAGAGACAATTTTCTGTTTCCATTAGGGGAAAAAATAGAAGTGAGTTGTTTCTATAGGAAACGTGTAATGTCCAGTGTATAGTGTTAACTCTTTTTTGTTTTGTTTTGTTAAAATCTTCAAGAAAAATAATACTAGTAAGGACATGCTAGTGCTGGCCCAGGATACTGCCACTGTCACGGTGACACGATTGCAAAGAGCCAGTCCTCCTCTCAGTGGTACCTTCAGTGTGGGGATCTTCGGCCAGATAGTGAAAGGTTAGATTATGCTGTCTGCATTTTTCTTTAAGCGGTTGTACAGTAATTGTTGGTTTATTGTCTTTACAACTTGTGCACTTTCAATATATTTGATACATAGCCACACTAAACTTGTAATGGTCTGTATATCTGATCCCTTAATGAATGTTATAGTACTCTTTCAACCAGGCTTTCTCTAAGTGAAAGCAGAATTACATGTGTCATGTGCCGGTTTATGCATGTGTGTCGTAGATCTGTCTGTGGACATCAGTGCAGACGACCTGAAATATGCTCTGCAAGGAATTCCAGACCTGGGCCTGCTGAGTGTAATTAGTACAGTGAACTGCAAACGCAACCTTTGGGAAATTAATTGGCTCACCAAACCAGGAAACCAACCCCTACTGCAGGTGAAACACCATCAGCTCAACATGTGACCAAGAGGAATAATAATAATAATAATAATAATAATAATAATAATAATAATAATAATAATTATTATTATTATTATTATTATTATTATTATTATTATTATTATTATTATGAAAATACAGTTGGATATAAACTCAATATGTCATTTTAATTATGTCAGGAATAAAAAACAGCACCACATAATGGATTATTTTCCTATAACAGCATGCCCCAAGTGTTTTATTTCCCCTTGTAACCCAACAATTTGCCACTGAATACATTTTTTTTTTAATTTAACAATGGCATATCACACTTTTTAATCCATTTATAGTTACATTTAATGTTGTAGAATGAGCACATTAATAAAAAACAGTGAATGAATTACAACCAGCACTATTGTCAGAGCTGCTGTTATAGAAAATTTATGAACACCTTTTGATCAATCAAATTTGATCATTCAACCGTGGTGTGGTATAATATCAGTATAAACAATAGTTATTGGCATAAAAAAGACTCTGACCTGCAGGTGTGCGTACAAGAAAGAGATTAATGTAAATGTGACAGCAATAAAATTTACCTTTTTTAATATTTGGGTAAAAGCTCATTTAAAAAATGATTACTCATTAAAATGAGAAATTAAAACTACATTTATTGTGACTTTTCATATTTTTTGTGGACTGTTATTCTAAATTTAAATACCTCTGTTAATACTTCTATGACTGGTATTATATCATATAATGTTTATGTGTACTATTTCTTTTTTTTTAATAGAACAGTCAGTGGATGCAGAAAATCTCAAATTTGACCTATTTATAATGACTAATGACCTTGCTATTTTCAGACCAAAATGGCCTGAACATAACTGTTGAAATTACATTACAAGCAGCAATTCATGTACAGTGATAATTTAATTAAATTAAATGACATAATGTGTAGCAACATTGAAAGACTTAACTAAGTTGCTTTTTCCATTGTTCCATTCTGAAAATGTGTTTATTTAGAGATATTTCTAGAATATAAAATGTTAGCCGATTTAATGAGTGTTTTCTGTTGTATTTTTTCTTTATTAGATCAATGACTCTGGTGTAGTAGGTGTGAACCCTTCTGTGAAAGTACAAGTTAAGCAGCAAGGAGGCCTTTTGAAGCAAAGCATCATGGGAGATTTTCTGCGTGTGCCTACAAATAAAACACAGGTGCTTTTTGTTAGTCTTTTACTCATATTTCAGTGTTGTAAGAATTTGCCCAGGGCAACCAGTATATAGAATTGCAGAGCAATAAGTTTAGAGTGAGGGGGCGGGGTTAGCACTTATAGCTCCTTCTTTTTTCTTTTCTTTTTTAAAGTCATTCACATGAAATCCAGCAAAATTGCATGTTAGGATTCTTCAGAATTTAATGTCAGATAAGGTCAAATGTGCTCCTGGTATGTGTTTATGTTGTGGTGACCTTAGCTTTGTTGCCTTCAGACTGTGTTGTATGATTCTGAGTGGGACGTTTAATAATTAGACAGTGTAGTGGATATTGATTTGTTATGGTTTTATGCCAAGAAAGAGTACTACAGATGCAATATTTGCTTTGAGAATGTTGATGGAGAAGTACAGAGAGGGTCAGAAAGAGCTGCATTGTGTCTTTGTAGATTTAGAGAAAGCGTATGACAGGGTGCCAAGAGAGGAGCTGTGGTATTGTATGAGGAGGTCTGGAGTGGCAGAGAAGTATGTTAGAGTGGTGCAGGATATGTATGAGAGCAGTAGGAAAATGGTAAGGTGTGCGGTAGGTGTGACAGAGGAGTTCACGGTGAAGGTGGGACTGCATCAAGGATCGGCTCTGAGCCCCTTCTTGTTTGCGGTGGTGATGGACAGGCTGACAGATGAGGTCAGACAGGAATCTCCATGGACTATGATGTTTGTGGATGACATTGTGATCTGTAGTGAGAGCAGGGAGCAGGTGGAGGAAACTCTAGAGAGGTGGAGGCTTGCTCTGGAGAGAAGAGGAATGAAGGTTAGTCGCAGCAAGACAGAATACATGTGTGTGAATGAGAGGGATCCAAGTGGAACAGTGAGGTTACAGGGAGAAGAGATAAAGAAGGTGCAGGATTTTAAGTACTTAGGGTCAACAGTCCAGAGCAATGGGGAGTGTGGAAAAGAGGTGAAGAAGCATGTGCAGGCAGGTTGGAATGGGTGGAGAAAAGTGTCAGGTCTGTTGTGTGATAAAAGAGTACCAGCAAGAATGAAAGGAAAGGTGTACAGGACAGTAGTGAGACCAGCGATGTTGTATGGTTTGGAGACAGTTGCACTGAGGAAAAGACAGGAGGAAGAGTTAGAGGTAGCAGAGCTGAAGATGTTGAGGTTCTCTTTGGGAGTGACGAGGATGGATAGGATCAGGAATGAGTACATCAGGGGGACAGCACATGTGAGATGCTTTGGAGACAAAGTTAGAGAGGCCAGGTTGAGATGGTTTGGACATGTTCAGAGGAGGGAGAGTGAATATATCGGTAAAAGGATGCTGAGGTTAGAGCTGCCAGGCAGGAGGCCGAGAGGAAGACCAAAGAGGAGGTTTATGGATGTAGTGAAGGAGGACATGAAGGTAGTCGGTCTGAGAGAAGAGGATGCAGGTGATAGGGCTAGATGGAGGCAGATGATTCGCTGTGGCGACCCCTGAAGGGAACAGCCGAAAGGAAAAGAAGAAGTGGATATTGATTTGTGTAACTTGTACTGTTTGTAGTACGTGCCCAATTTGTGGTATGTGGGGGATGCTGAGTGAACTTCTTAAAATGATTTTCTTTCAACAACTGATAAGATAAGATAAGATGTACCTTTATTGATCCCCGTAGGGGAAATTCAAACACACAAAAGTGTGTTTGTACTTGTCCTTTTAACAGACCTGTCAAGTGAGTGCTTCTAAAGATCTTCTAAAATATATCAAAAGTGGTCAATGTAGCAGGATGGAAGGGCTAAAAAAGTTTACTATTAATTAATAAATCAGTGTTACTATTATGAAACCTATTTGGTTGAGCCTTATAGCACAGGTTGTCATCATAGGAATAAATCTGTTAGGAACATTGAATAATCACTCACTGAATAGCAGATAAGCAAAACCATCCCTGATTGCTATTTTTTTAAGTCAAGTGTTTTAAGTTGGAAATAATGCCATGGCCCTTCTTCAACATAAAATCTGTTCTTTTGTTCAAACCACACAAAATGTAAGGTTCTGTCATCCCTTTGTGTAATTTGTATAAGTTTGCATAGACCATTTACTTCTAGTTTCTCAAAAGCCATTTTTATTCCATTGTATTTCATTGTCTATTGAATTTTATTTGCACCTTTTAAATCACTGCTGATGACATGTTAAATAATTAAATAAATTAGCAATGGATTAGCACAAGGGGCATCCCATAACCCATGCATCTAAGAGGCATTTTGCCAAATGGAATCAACTGATATGACTGTCAATGCTAGGCTGTGTGAATATACAGTCTGGACTAGTAGGAAATCAGCACAGACTCTACTTGTTGGTGCCGTTGTTCTTGGTTGTATGATAATCCTTTTTAAGATGTTTTAACCAAATACGTCTACATGGATGTCAAAAAATTAGCCTGGCAAAGGGAGGGCGTAACTCTGCTAGCCCATTTTTACAGTACTAGCTAGCACTGATCAGAACCCAGTTACACAACAGAGCTAAACAAATATCTAATGTCTTTTCAGGTACAAGTTTTTATCAATGGCATCCCATCAGTGTGTTCAGGTGACTGTGGATTTACATGGACTGAATCCAAGACCCCGATTGTAACAGGAATCTCGCCAATGCAAGGTAGAACTTGTGATCTAATTTCGTGATGCAAACTTGACTGTCACTTTAATTACATATGTATGTATCAGTGATGAAATTTTCTTCTTGTTCAATGGATTTTAGGAGCCAGTGCTTTAGGAACTGTTCTCACCATCTCAGGATCAGGATTTGTTGACAGAAATGCTACAGTACAGATCGGAAATGTCCAATGTTCAGTTCTCCAGGTTACAAGTGAGTTGAAATCTACTGTAGCTGTTAAGACACAACACTCATGTTGTTAATAACCAAGACAGGGGTTTAATCAACAATCCATTTGTGTTTCAGATACATCACTAACCTGTGGTGTAGGCCCTGCGAGTGCTGGATTGTACCCAGTCACTGTGAGTTTCCCTACATTGGGTAATGCTCGCTATAATGGTGGCAACATCTTTAACTTCACCTACCAGATGGGGGTGACCTCCATCACACCATCTGCAGGCAGTGTTACTGGTAAAGACGACACAGAAAAGACTCACCACACTCTTTTAAAGCATAAAAGCACAAATATGTATTTCAATGTACTTCTTTACAGTTATGATCTTACATATTGTTAAAGGAGTGGGAAAAGAAACATCAAAAAGCTTAAGGATTAACCATTTTTCCCTGCAGTTCTGTTTATGCTGCTTGCAGACATTCTACCAGTTTTATATAAATAATTGTACACTACTACTACTACAAAAATTTTTTACTTGGGTATCTCAGGTTTTTAATATAGCTTCCTCCACTATGTTGTTCCATAGGGGGCACAATCCTGACCGTTTCTGGTTATGGATTCAGCCAGGACACCACAGCCACTATTGGGAGTGTTCAGTGTGATGTAATTGATGTGAAACTCTACCAGCTCTTGTGCATGGTTCCTGCTGTAAGTGAATTCATTGCTTCTATATTTGATATGCTATAGACTATGGCTTCTAAGAATTTCCAGAGACGCATAGAATGCCAGGGCACGTTAAGCTGTTTGGCAGCTTGTGTTGGCCCAACACCTTACTAAATGACAGGACATATAATGCAAGTTACTCTATTAGGGAAACAAATGGTCAAATATAAAACCATTTAGTGTTCTTCGGTTGTCCCTCAGAGTCTCAACAGAGTCTTTCCTACCAGAAAGAATCCCAAATAAGAGCAATTTTGGAAAAATTTCTAAAAACCCTAAGAAAGCTTTTCTAAGAGTGTAAGTTTTATATATACAGTATATTGTTTTGTTATCACAAATCTTGCATCTTTGTGTTGGTGTTTCCTCTCTAACATTTTCATATTTTTATCCTCTTCTACAGCTCTCTGAATTGTTAATATTTTCTGTGTTAAGTCTTGCAATTATTTCTTTTTTTTGGTCAATTGCTTGAGCGTTTGCTGCTTCTCTTAATTGGTTCATGAAAAATTCTCTTTTACTAATAACTGACCTCTGGTGTTTTATTAAGTAAAATGGTTGTGCACTAAACAGTGCAGGTCAACAGAATGAAGGCAATTTTCCTTGCTGGTTTGTTTCTTCTGTTGGTTTGTTTGGTTGTCTGAGAGCTGCCTCTTGTTTCAGGGATCAGCAGGAGCAAAAGCAGTGACCCTGCAAATGGGAAACATTCAGGTCACCTCTCCGAACTCTTTCACGTATGACACCAATCTGACAGCCACAATTAGTGGAGTGAGCCCACAAACAACAACAGTGTTTGGTAAGATCTCCTCCTAAAAATTCGTTAAAATCATTTAAGTGTGACTTCTGCATATTAAATACAGTAGGATCATATCATGCAGTATTGATATCTGTCCAGACACTATCGGATTCTTGTTACCTACTAATCCCTCACCAGACATATTTCTTGGAAATCCGTCTTTCTACTTCTAATACCGCTACTGATGGATGACCTTTTAAAATTCCATGCTGGCATTGCAATATCCACATCTAGACAGGATGTTAGTTGTCATTACTGCAACTTGCACAACCCGAATTGTGCAAACTGTACTTTTGTTAAAAGCAAATCTTGCTCAAATATAATTTAAAGTGTCATTCAACAGTTAGAGTGAATTTACGGCATTCCAAGGAGGCTTAGGTGATGGAACTAAGTGATAACCACTTTACTGTATGTTGTATGGTAAAGGATACAGGGTTCTCACCATCGTGGGGACAAACTTTGGTGACCAGATCAGTGGCAGCTCAGTCCTCATTGGCGGTGCAGCGTGTGAGGGGCAGCAGTGGGCAAGTACTAAGATTACCTGCCTGTTACCCACACTTCCCCCTGGGCTGTATGACATCAAAGTTATAGTGGGGAACCAGGGATATCCCTTAATCAGGTACCAGTCTTCAAACATTTGACTAAATCTATTGATTTTCAGTGCAATAAATATCAAGCAGATAAAACAATCAATTATTGATACTCACTTGATTTCTTATTCAAATGAAGTATTCCCTTCTTTTAATCTCCATGTTTACCTGGAACACAGTTCTGGTGTGAACGCCACCATAGAGTACATCTTACGTGTGACAGGCATCTCCCCACAGCACGGCTCTCTGTACGGAGGAACCACAGTAACCGTCACAGGTTCTGGATTCAGCCCTGTCCTGGAAGACAATCAAGTTACACTAGGTACAGTACCTGGTCATAACAGCACTTGCAAATCAATTGTATAAAGAATATATATTATAAAAATATAATTAATAAGGACTATAACAAGACAGAGTGTGCTGTTATAGGAAAACAATCAAGGAGAAGGTGGGGAGATGTGGCCTGATGCAAAGTGGAGTTACTCTTACCGCCTCAAAGTTGATTATTTGACAAAACAGTATATCCTGGAGTGTTTTATTTCGCTTATACCACAGCAATTTGTCAACAGTTATCAATAAATAAGTTATTAATGAACAACACGTTGCAATTTTTATCTATTTATAGTTGTGGAATGCCCACAAAGCAAGTTCCAGTCAGTCTTACTTTATAACAGCTATGTCATTCCTTCACCAGTGTAAATAAAAACACATTTTTAATCTGTTTATTTTTAGCCTTTATGTGGAGTGTCCATCATACAAGCTGCTGCTATAGAAATGATAATGCACCACAACAAGTACATTAATATAAACTTGTCATTTGAATTCCAGCCAGCTTTACTGTCAGAGCTATGGTTATAGAATGTTAACACCATCTGACCAGTCAGATTACAGAATTCAAAAGTGCTTTGGTACATTATTGAGTCTTAGGCAGTTTAGCGGAGTAACTCTTGTGTGTTTTTCACAGGTGACACACTGTGCAACGTGACTGCTGCTTCAAACTATCAGCTGCAGTGTGTGACCCAAATGGAGAAGCAAACATATACTGTCACAAACCAAGGCATCGACCCGAGTAGGTTTACACTCAAAGCACCTCAGTTTTAAAGGCTGAGACTAAAGCATGCCAGTAATGCACTGATAGAGTTTCTTTAATCATTTTGTAGGAAAAGTACAAACCAGATGTTTTTAAAAGCTATTTTAGGAAAACACACTGTTGTCATCTGTAAAACCCAAAGCCTAGGAACCTTTAAGGGTTCTATATTTAGCCCTTAAAGATTGTTGTTTGTGCTTGTGTGTGAATACAGGCGAAATTATCCTCTCATAGATAGCTGTTGTCAGAATTTGCCACTGTTTCTTTATTTGTTAATAATTATTTAAGCAGATATTTGAGGTTTTTGAGCATATACAGTAACACTATTTTTTTTTTTTTTAATTAATAGTAAATGTATGTAAGAGACTATCAGACCCTAGTCGGACATCAATCACACATGTGCTTGTGTGTGGCTTGTGTGTGTATGTGTTCAGCCTATGGTCAGGGGTATTCATGGAGCCCGGCTACGGTGATAGCGTCTGTAGGGGACACGGTGGTCTGGAGATGGCAGGCTCCAGCCTTTGTTCAAGGCCTGGGCTACAGGGTGTTCAGCGTGGACAGTCCCAGCAGCACCAAGTTTGATGGAGTGACCTTCAACAGTGGAAATTCCAAAACAGCCAATGGTACACAGACTATAACACCTTATGTACATTCTCTTCCACAGATTTAAATGAGAATTTCTCATCTAATGTAAAACCTTGGTTTATCTATGGAAGGTACCAATCTATAAACCAGTACTGTCAATAGTTTAGGATCTCAGCATTAAGTTTTTTGTTTGTTTGTTTGTTTTTTCAAGTTCTACTGCTTCTCTTTTAGTAAATGTGAAATAGACCTTTGCACAAGAATAAAGTGTCTCTAGCATATAAATGATATTTAATACTACTTGTCGTTAATATAATGAAAATTAAATTGGACCAAACATTCAAACATTGACCACTGTGGAACACCACTACACCAAGCATTTTTTTTTTTTTTTTTTTTTTTTTTTTATGAAAGAGGTCCCAAATACTCTTATAGAAGAATAAGGCCTTATTTAATAGTACTCATGTTAATGACTGATGGTACTCATGTTGAATGCATTCATAAGCCATACAACCACTCTAATGACAGTCCATCCCTAATTACTACTGTTGAAACCGAGGAGAACAATGGAAATACTCTTAGGTAGCATGATGTCCTGACTTTAAAAAGGATTAAGAAAAAAAGCTCTAACCTTACTGGAATGTATGCGTGAGTGTATCTTGTCTTTTTTGCCTTTGTATCTTGTCTTTCTTGTCTTTTATCTTGTCTTTGAATCCACAGGATTCTTCAGTTATTGTTTCACAGCTCCTGGAGTGTACTATTACAGCAGTGGCTATATCAACTCGGCAAACCAGATTAGCATGCAGGGCGTGGTGAATGTCAGACCATTAGAGGAGAGAAGTACTGAGATAAACGTCACTGTAGCAGGGTTTCAGGCCCTGCAGTATCAAGGTACAAATGCGTTATGCAGATCTGATTACCTAAGTGGGCTTAGTTCCTTAAAACTGCATTTGTGAATGCTTCAAACAATCCTTAATCCTTTGATGATTGTAGTTTAAATGGGAAATACTACTAAAACAGTTATGCATGACATTTCTAGGCAATAGCCAAATTATTTAAATTGTATTTTTTTTTCATAAAGAATCAATAATATGATGGAATCTCAGATAAGTTTAAAACTCAAGTCAAGAGCTAGGCTTAATTTGCATCCTGAATTCTGGCCCTGTAGGTTCAACACGTTTGAGCAGATCAGCGTCTAACTGCATGGTCTCTCCTGAGTGCTCTGACTCTAACACAACCTCCAAGAGCCAATCCTTCAGTTTCTCTAGCTGTTCCAGCCCCATTGTCACCTCCATCTCACCCAATCATGGCACGTATCATGACCCCATCATCATCCAAGGCTCTGGCTTTAGCAACATTACCTGCAGCATTAAGGTAAAAATTCAAGAATCTGAGCTTTTTTCAAAACCAGATGAGCTTGAAAGAATTGAGAGTTCAGTAGTTATCCCATTTTATTTCAGTTTAATTCAATTCTATTCAATTTAATTCAGTACATTGCTTATTAAGCAAAGAAGCCCGATTAAGGCTAGTGTCTATGTTTTGTGTATTTGTCTGTATTTGTGTCTGTATTTTGTCTGTGTTTGCAGAGACCCTGTATACTGACAACAAAGTAAATAAAAAATAGTAAGACATTAAAACTGGAAACACAAGTGAGCGGTCAGATATGAAGCTTATGGGACAAACAAAGACCATGTTTGTTAACATGAACATACAACATTCATTTATACATCCTTAGGAACTGCATGGTCAGAGTCACGCTAGTTTAAACTGTCTATATTTTGGTAAATAGAGTCAACTAAGCTCATTTCTACCTCTGGGATTTTTCCACTGTTTTCAGGGCATAGTGGTATGGATCATATTTAGGGGGGATACAGATAAAAACATGGATACTTTAAAGAACTAATCAGATACAGAAAGTGACATTGTGTTAGACCACTTTACAGTATGTGAGATGTTTCCAGTTATGTAAAGAAAATGGTGGTACAGCTCCAGGTTTTGTCTTGGTTTGTCTTAGTGTTTGATTTGAAGCTCCAGTTACTGTCTGTGTAGAGTTTTTCATGTGTGTTCAAGTATTAAGTGTGTGTATGTGTGTTACTTGGTCTGACTAAAATGAATGATTGCAGTTCTTTGGCTGGAGTGTTTTCCATCCAGATCTTATGCACATTAACAGCTTTTTGGTATCACTGATCTGATTATCGTCTTTGGCTCATGCATTGTTACAGGTCATGATTGGAAACACCTCATGTCAAGTCGCCAACAGCACCTCCACTATGATTCAGTGCCTCCTCAGCCCTGACAGTGGAGCACCTGTGGGCATTCTTTTGCCTGTCCAAGTCCAGGTCAACAACCTGGGCACCGCACTGCTCACAATGCCGAGTGAATCGGCACGGCGTTTCGCAGTTATGCCTGTGTTGGACTCAGTCTCACCATCAATAGGCAGCATGACCGGTTACACACGCCTCCTTCTCTCTGGCTCTGGTCTCACTGCAGGCACAGTCACAGTGGCTGGCTATCCATGTATCATAGTGTCCAGCAATTACACTCACGTCATATGCGACACATCTCCATCCCCACCTAAAATGGGAAATGTTGTTGTTCAAGTGGGTGGTATTTCTTCACTCTGCAGCACTGACTGTTCGTTTCAGTATTCCGCCTCCCTGGTTCCGACGGTCTCTTCGATTTCCCCCAGCTCTGTTAGTGGAAACCAAACAAATGTCTTTGTAACTGGAAGTGGCTTTGGTAGCCAACTTGAAGACCTCAGGGTGTATGCAGACAACATCATATTGGAGGTTAAAGAAGTCACAGACAGCGGGCTCACACTGCTGGTTGGCCCTCTGTACGCAGGACCTCATACCCTGAAGGTTATTGTCATGAGTAAAGGGCTAGCATCTGGAAATGCCACACTTACCAGCCAGGCACAAGCCAGTCTACAGCCCAGCTCAGGCAGTCTAGCAGGAGGAACACTTGTAACAATCACGGGCAACGGATTTGCAGCAGGAAACACCAGTGTGATGCTGGGACCATACCCATGCACCATAATGACTCTAACTCCTGCCACAGTGAATTGTTTGACACATGCCTTTAAAGAAGTACAAGTACAGGTCAATATTAAGGTGTTTGGAGTGAATTACACACCACTAAGCTTCAATTATACTCGCAGTCAAACTCCAAACATCACCAGGGTTAGCCCTACAACAGGTACGAAGAACGAATAAATGCCATTATTTATTTGATTATTAAAATCAAATTATTTGAATAATGTGACTTGAAGGTGACAAATTAAAGGAAAAAACAAGATAAACTGACTTAGTAAGGTGGTGGCCCAATACAAGCTGCCAGAACATATTTTGGCAAATCTTTGGAAGAAGAGTTTCGTGTTAATATGCAGTGACTCTGAAGCCTGGATTATATTTGCTTATGTGAACAATACTGCTTTTGTTGACACTGCATCTGTGCCCGCACGCAAAGTTACATGTAAAGTATAAACCAGGCCTAAGGGGACACATGGACTCAAAACATGCTCACCCACAGCATAACAAAGCCACCACTTTTTCCTTTTAATTTGTCACCTGTCTGTTTCCAAGTCTCTGCATATTGAAAACATTTAATTCAATTTACTTTCACTGTCCTCCATAATAATACAGATGTACAAATAAAATGCACAAAATACAGTAAGATAATACAATATCAAACAATCATCTCCATTTGAAAGCAAGTGTATTTATTTCTTTTACACACTACAGGTCCCAGTGGAACAGCGATCACAGTCTCAGGTTCTGGTTTTGGCTCGGTCGCTGGTCTTGTTTCTGTGCTGATAGATGGTGCGGCATGTAATATGTCATCCATTACAGACACAACAATACAGTGCATCGTGGGTGAACATGCAGGAGGAACGTTCCCAGTCACACTGTATCATCAGGTCAAAGGTTATGCTCTGACCCAGGCTAACTTTAGCTACGAGCTGCAACTGACACAAGTCGTGCCTAACAAAGGTAATCTTAGCTTACAAATATCTTTGCACTTATTTCTAATTGAGGCTACTACAGTCATGTGAAAAAATAAGTACACCCCACAGAAATTGTTGGTTTTTTTGGACAAGCAAACATTTGACCCTCTTTGAAACAGTGCCTATTAATAAAGTTGATACGCTATCAAATGACACACAAAATGTACACTTTGTAGTAATTTTCACAATTTAAATTACAAAAAGATCAGTCACATTTTTTTTTTACAAAAAAACAGATCAGTCACATTGAAAAAGTAAGTACACCCCTACATTTATCACACCTTCAAATTCATAAAATTAAAATCAGGTGTTCAAGATTGGGTGCCAGTGATTAGAACCTGCTTAGGGAGTGCAGGTGGAACCAGTCTTATTTATACCCCACTCATATCTAGTGTCTGGTGTTCCCTTTGTTATTGAGGTGTGTGGTGTCATCATGCCGAGATCTAAAGAGTTCTGTAAGGCCTTCAGAAAAAAAGGTTGTGGATGCCTATGAGTCTGGCTAGGGATTTAAAAAGATCCAAATTATTTGAAATACATCATTCCACTTTAAGGAAAATCATCTACAAATGGCACAGATTTCAAACTAATTTAATTGTCTTTCAGCAGTCTTGCAACTGTTGGTATCAAAGTGCATGTTTCTACAATCAGAAAGATTGTAAACACAAATTTGACCTGCATGGGAGACCAGGCCTTTTGGAATAATGTGCTCTGGACAAACGAATCAAAGATAGAGTTGTTTGTCCACAGTAACAGCAGACATGTTTGGCACAGACCAAGTACAGCTTTTCAGGAGAAGCACCTCATACCATCTGTGAAGCACGGTAGTGGAAATGTTATGGTTTGGGGTTGCTTTGCTACCTCAGGGACTGGACAGCTTTCATTCATTGATTTGACTATGAATTCTGCATCATATAAAAGAGTGCTTGAAGATAATGTGAGGTCTTCTGTCTGAAAGTTGAAGTTGAACCGAAAGTGGACCTTTCAATTGGATAATGATCCTAAGCACACTAGCAAATCCACCAAGGAATGGCTCAAAAAGAAGAAATGGAGGGTTATGGAATGATCTAGTCAAAGCCCAGATTTGAATCCCATTGAAATGTTGTGGGGGGATTTGAAACGGGCAGTACATGCAAGAAAACCCTCAAACATCTTGCAACTGAAAGAATATTGCATGGAAGAGTGGTCAAAGATTCCAGCAAGCCTGGTGGACAATTATGCAAAACACCTACAAGAAGTTATTTCTGCTAAAGGGGCAATACTAGTTTCTGAGGCCAAGGGTATAGTTACTTTTTCCACAGAAGAATATCTATTGATATTTCTGTTGAATAAATGATCATGAATAGTTTCAAAGATGATCAAATGTTTGCTTGTCCAAATATGTCACAAAAGGCAACAGTTTCCATGGGGTGTACTTATTTTTTCACATGATTGTACTGTAGATATTGTAAGACAGTATCTTACAGTAACAAACCCCTTTTCCTTGCTTGGTGCTGTTACAGGAAGCTATGGTGGAGGAGCAGTAGTAGCAGTCCAAGGCTCTGGGTTTGATCCTAACTCCTCTAGAGTTCTGATCTGCAATACAGAATGCAGTATCAACCAAAATGCATCAAGTTCTACAAATCTGTACTGCAAGATTCCACCCAACAACAGTACATGAGAAGAATATCTATACGTCATTGCATATCTACTGACCCTTTTATGTTCAACACCGTAAAAAGATTTTTGCGTGACAGTAAAATATGTTAAGAATGTCTTAAATAGCACACAACATTTGTTCAAAGAAAAAAAAGTAAACAAAGTAAGTGACAAGTGAAAAAAATGTAGCGATAAAGAGTTTTTGCATGGTTTTGACAGGAACTCAAGCGGAGCTGTCATGCACAGTGGTAGTGCTGAATAGCTATGGATCAGCCAACATTACAAATGGCTACACGTACAAAACTAGCCTGACACCTGTCATTACGGATGTGTCGCCTCGCAGAGGAGGAACAGCCGGAGGCACTTTGCTTACAGTTACTGGCTATGGTTTCAGGTCTGGAATTATGCTGTCAACATGTATTAAAATTTAAAAATAGAATTAGAAAATAGAAATCTTTTGTGAAGCATGCTAGAGCAGTGTAATATTGTTGTATTGTTGTGCTATAAAGTTTTCTACTGTTCTGTCAATACACTATGATAACTAACAAGAATTTCTACATTTCTTACAATTTATGTGATACAAATGAATAGATTCTGTGTTACCAATTGTATTAATGTCTCTTCCCTGCTTTTGCACACACAGTGGAGGGAATGTTAGTGTGACAATCGCTGGGTCGGTGTGTGATGTCCAGTCAGCCAATGAAACACAGGTCATCTGTGTGACCAATGCCCAGCCCAGGTCCCAGCAGACCAAGGTCCTACTGTATGTTGGAAGCAGAGGAATCGCCCAGACGGTAAACCTCTCATCACATACACTCAATGACCAAGTTATTAGGAACACCATTCTAAAACTGGGTAACTGTGCTTTTGGAGATGCTTTTCTGTTCACAATTGTTGCGAAAAGTCAACCCTTCCTGTCAGTTTGAACAAGTTTGTCCATTCTCCTTTGACCTCTCTCATTAACAAAGTGTGTTCACTCACAGAAATACTGCTTACTGTGTGTGTGTGTGTGTGTGTGTGTGTGTGTGTGTGTGTGTGTGTGTGTGTGTGTGTGTGTGTGTGTGTGTGTGTGTGTGTGTGTGTGTGTGTGTGTGTTCACACCAGATCCATAGCATAGTGTATGGAAATAGTGTCAGGTGTTGGCCTTTAGTGTGAGTAAATGATTGACTCCAATGATAAAAATCCAAAGATGATTTTTTTTTTAAAAAGTTGGTAGAGGTCAGAGACTAAGGACAAGCATGTTGTTAGCAGAGATAATCCTGGGTGAGATAGTCTTTAATATGAAATTATACATTTTAGATATTTCAAAGTACACTAATATTGGTGCCCTTGGTAAATATGAGCAAAGAAGACTATGAAAAATTGTCTTTATTGTTTAACCTTTTGATCTTTTGTTTAAAAAATTCACAAAAATACTCTGCTCTCATGAATATCAAACAGTTGCAAACAAAACACAGGTTTATCAAAAAAAAAAAAAAAACTTTGCTAAATATAGGTGTGTAACAATTATTGGCACCCTTTTAGTCAATACTTTGTGCTACCTCCCTTTGCCAAGATAACAGCTCTGAGTCTTCTCCTATAATACCTGATGAGGTTGGAGAATACATGGCAAGGGATCTGAGACCATTCCTCCATACAGAATCTCTCCAGAGCCTTCAAATTTCGAGGTCCACACTGGTGGACTCTCCTCTTCAGTTCACCCCACAGGTTTTTTATGGGTTTCAAGTCAGGGGACTGGGATGGCCATGGCAGGACCTTGATTTTGTGGTCAGTAAACCATTTTTGTGCTGATTTTGATGTATGTTTTGGATCATTGTCCTGCTGGAATATCCAACCACGGCCCATTTTAAGCTTTCTGGCAGAGGTGGTCAGGTTTTCATTTAATATCTGTTGATATTTGATAGAGTCCATGATGCCATGTATCCTAACAAAATGTCCAGGTCCTCTAGTAGAAAAGCAGTCCCAGAACATTAAAGAGCCACCACAATATTTAACCGTGGGCATGAGGTACTTTTCCATAAGGCTACCTCTCTGTGTGCGCCAAAACCACCTCTGGTGTTTATTGCCAAAAAGCTCTATTTTAGTTTCATCTGACCATAGAACCCGATCCCGATTTGAAGTTCCAGTAGTGTCTGGCAAACTGAAGACACTTGAGTTTGTTTTTGGATGACACTAGAGGCTTTTTTCTTGAAACCCTTCCAAACAATTTGTGGTGATGTAGGTGACTTCGGATTGTAGTTTTGGAGACTTTCTGACCCCAAGACGCAACTAACTTCTGCAATTCTCCAGCTGTGATCCTTAGAGATTTTTTTGGCCACTTGAACCATCCTCTTCACAGTGTGTTGAGACAATATAGACACACGTTCAATTCCAGGTTGATTCAAACATTTCCAGTTGACTGGAACTTCTTAATTATTGCCCTGATGGTGGAAATGGGCATTTTCAATGCTTGTGCTATTTTTTTATAGCCACTTCCCATTTTGTGAACCTTTTGCCACAGATCACAGCTATATTCCTTGGTCTTACCCATTGTTATGAATGACTAAGGGAATTTGGCCTATGTGTTACCTCATATTTATACCCATGTGAAACAGGTAGTCATTGTTGAACAATTTCTTGTTCCTAGTCACCCAGGTGTACTAAAAAAATAAAAAATATCAATGGGAATATACTTCAAATATATCAAATGTTTGATATCCATGAGAGCAGAGTATTTTTGTGATTTTTTAACAAAAGATCAAAAGGTTAAACAATAAAGACTATTTTTCTCAGCCTTCTTTGCTCATATTTACCAAGGGTGCCAATATTAGTGGAGGGCATTGTAAATACTATGATGTCCACTTCTCATTCCAGGATCGTGCTGACTTCTTTTACATTGATGTGTGGTCATCTCGGTATACATGGGGAGGTCAATCACCACCTGAAGCCGGCACATTTGCTGTGATCACTAAAGGACAAACGATCCTCCTGGATGTCAGCACACCAGTATTGAAGATGCTTCTCATCCAAGGTACTGTGTGGAAGAACCAAAACTGTGGACAAAAAATTATATTAGATTAAACATATCAGCCCATCGGTATCTAAATGGGTTCCTCTGGTCTCGTGGAATAATAATATGTCAGACCCAGCACAACACACAGAGGCTATCCTGGAAACACATCACTACTGGCACACACACACTATTGACGTGTGTTTTGGGAGATGGGAGGAAACCAGCAAACCCAGAGGAAATTCACAAATACATTGAGAAAAAATTAAGCTTTATCTTTCCCAAATTCACTTTGTAAATGTTTTTAAATGTTTTAAAATTCACTTTGTAAATGGTTGTAAATTCTTCTTATGCTCAGGTGGAAAGTTGATCTTTGATGACGCAGATATCGAGCTGCAGGCAGAGAACATTCTCATCACAGATGGTGGAGCTCTTCAGATTGGAACAGAGGACAAACCGTTCCAGCACAAGGCCATCATCACCCTGCATGGCCACCTTCGTGCTTCAGAACTACCTGTCTATGGGGCTAAAACCCTGGGGGTCAGAGAGGGAGTGCTGGACTTGCATGGTACACCAGTCAATTATTATATAATTCTGATAATGCAGTGTTTGGTTAAAAAATAAAAAAAAATAAAAAAAAAATGAAGGCCCATCATCATAAAAAAATGAAGAAAATATGTGACAATAACATACTATAGTGACAGGACCTTCAGAATCTAAAATAAAGATTTCTTTGGCATCCCATGAACAGAAATATATTCATTCATTCATTTCCTTTCACTTTTCCTGGTGTTCGTGGTCACAGGTTAAGAAGGTCAGTCCAGACTCTATCCCTAGATTACATCTCCTCCTGGGGGATACCCAGAAATTCCCAAGCCAGCTGTGAGATAGGACAAATATAGCCAGTGACTGCTTTCTGTAAGCACTACTTGGCACATGCCACACTAAAATGATTCAATAAACAAACTGTTATGCATGCACTAATGCAGATTATTTGGCTAACTGTGGGCTTAATTAAGTATTTCATACTGCTGAAAACACTAAACTGTGGAGAACAGGAACTCATCATCTGAGATTATAATCCACTTTCATGAATTAAGTTATCCTTTCATCTCTGATTTAAATCCAAGAACCCACTAGGGTTAACATGTAAGTTTAGTTTACAGCAGGGGTTGGCAACTGTTGGACCCAGAATTTCAGGGAACCAAACAGAGTAATTGAAAAATACTGTAGCAGAGCCAATAATCCTGTTTTTTTTGTTGTTGTTTTTTTTTTTTATGGTCATAGTTCAGACTCAAGCTTTCAAAATTTTCTAAACATGAACCAGCTCAGCTTCTGTAGCAGATCCTCAGTTGTGGCCAATCACATGCATGTATGTTAATTATTTTACTGAAGGCAGCTCATTGTACCAGAGACTAGATACAAGGCTGAGTTTTGTCATAGATTTTTCATCTCATTTACATTCTCTAGTCTGATTAGGACGTAGCTTGTTTGACGAATGTTTATTGGACAGAGAAGTATGCATTTATTTTCCTCACATACTGTCTCATATGTTCAGAGTCTGTAATTCTAGTGAAAAATTTTAACGTGAAGCAGCACTACGAAACAAAACATAACCACTCTGAATTGTATTATTTATAGCCATGAATCAATCACTAATGGTTAAGCATTAAAAGGTAGACAGGTGTCATGTTAGTTGCTAATCCGAACCTTTGTGTCATGGAATTCCCTTCGTGCTGACTGCCGAAGCATTCATGAACTGCCTGACACGCGCGCTTGTTTTGGTTTCTGTCCTGTCTCCGCCCCTGTTATGTTATTGCTTATTATTAATGTCTTAGCTGTTCTGTGTTATGCTCTGTGATTAGTTTATGAATTTAAACCCCTTCTGTTTCATTGTCACGTCGTGAAGTATTGAGCTTCAGTGTTTGCCACCTGAGCCATACCAAGCCAAGATCTTTGTTCCTCGCTTTATGTTTTTTGATCCTGCCTTCGTTTCCTGTCTACGCCCAGTTTATGCCCATTTGTAGAACGCCTGATCCACGCTTGTTCTTGACTACATTTTTGGTTATTGATTTGGATTTGTCTGTCTGTCTCTTTAAATAAAGCTTTTAACTGCACTTGCATCTGTCCCCACCCTTGTTGAAATGACACTTCGTAAACATGCAGTTTTATCTAACTTAAGCTTTACAAATTGTATTTAAAAACCTCTGGTCTATAGAATCAATTTCAAATCCACTTCTTCAGGTATCCCTATTCCCATTACCTGGACTCGCCTTGCCCAAACTGCTAACAATGGTTCCAGTACTCTCACTTTGATGGATGCAGTTACCTGGAAAGTCGGAGACGAAATTGTCATTGCCTCAACAGGTGGCAGGTATAGGACCATCACAGGCATTTACACTACAATTTTCATAAACAGTATACTAAGTATTTTTGCCTTCACTGACATCAGAGCATCAGGCAAGTTCTTGCTGATGCTCTGCCTATATAATAATATACAATTTATGTAATATCAGAGAATATTTAAATCTTCAGCTGACTACATAAATAGTGTTCCACCACACACTAAATGTGGACTGTGGGTATCTTTGCAGGCACAGCCAGCAGCAGAATGAAGTGAGGAAAATTGCATTTGTGTCACCTGATGGTCGAACCTTAACACTGACCAGTCCTCTGAATTACACCCACCTTGGGCTAGCCATCACGTTACCTGATGGCACTGTATTCGAGGCAAGGGCTGAGATTGGCGTGCTCACCAGGAACATCGTTGTCCGTGGATCCATTAACACAGAATGGAGCGATAATATCCAAGCCTGTCCCGATGGGTTTAATACAGGTGGGTATTTCATTCTACATTTATTATGCATAATATTCTCACAGACAGAAGGTTAATACATGCAAAATTGCATGTGTTATATGAGGTCATACATTGCAAACTTAGCATGAAATGAATTATTTTTGTGGTTCATACTAACTGTACAGTACACTGTCAGAATAAAAAGGTACTATATATATATATATATATATATATATATATATATATATATATATATATATATATATATATATATATATAATAAGTACAGTTTGGTATCTTTATTGAGAGAGTGCATTTACATGCAAATTTCTTTCTTTTCCATGCATAACACTGGTTTGTATGTTAAGTGTGTTATTTTATTTCAGGGGAGTTTGCCACCCAGACTTGTTTCCAAGGGAGATTTGGGGAAGAAACTGGAAGTGATGAGTTTGGTGGTTGCATTATGTTCCATGCACCTCGGCCCGGTGAAAACCTGGCTATAGGAAGAATTGAATATGTCGAGGTACCAGGCTGCATTAATAATGTGTTATAAATAGCTCTAACACACATCTGGGACTATTGAAATTATAACCTCTTAAGGCCTTGTATTTTTTCATTATGTCAAAATTTTGTGTCCTTTGGCAGATATTCAATGCTGGCCAGGCCTATCGACTGGGTCGCTACCCCATCCACTGGCACCTGATGGGAGACGTTAACTTCAAGTCTTACGTTCGTGGCTGTGGCATCCACCAGACCTACAACCGTGCAGTAACCATCCATAACACGCACAGGCTGTTGGTGGAGCGTAATGTCATCTACAACATCATGGGAGGAGCCTTTTTCATTGAGGATGGCATTGAGACCGGCAATATCCTGCAGTACAACCTGGCCGTGTTTGTTCGTCAGAGCACCAGCTTACTGAACGACGATGTGACACCAGCTGGCTACTGGGTCACCAACCCTAACAATACCATCAGACACAATGCAGCTGCTGGAGGAACGCACTTTGGCTTCTGGTACCGAATGCATGACCATCCAGATGGCCCATCCTACGACAGTAATATCTGCCAGAAGATGGTGCCTCTGGGTGAGTTTTATAACAATACAGCTCACTCACAAGGCTGGTTTGGCCTGTGGATCTTCCAGGAGTTCTTCCCCAAGAAGGAAGGAAAGTGCAGCTCTACTATACCTGAGCCAGCCGTGTTCCGCAAGCTCATATCCTGGAACAACGAGAAGGGAGCAGAGTGGGTGAATGTAGGAGCTGTGCAATTCAACGACTTTCTCATGGTGAACAATGAGGTGGCAGGAGTGGAGACCAAGCGCATCATCCAGCAACACGTGAGAGGATGGGGGCTAGCCAGTGGTGCCGGACTGGTCAACAGCACATTAGTGGGTCATGTAGACGAGCTTGGCTTAGGTACAGACCACTGTACCAGTCATGGGATTGTCTTGCCCCTGGATGATGGCATGAGTGTCCTAAACACCAAATTTATTAACTTTGACCGGCCACGTTGTGCTGCAGTTGGGGTGACCACTATACAAGGAACCAGTGGCAACTTCTGTGGGGGCTGGACTGTCAAATTCGGTGGAATCAAATATTATCAGTCACCCAACAAGGCTACCTTTAGATGGGAACATGAAATTGTTCTGGTGGATGTTGATGGATCACTGACAGGTATTCATTATTGGATATCTATAGACAGTACAGAAATGAACTATAGCAACATTCTTTATATAACATTCTTTTCCTCTGTTGAGCATTCTGACAAAGTCAGTTATTAGGGTTCTTGGAATAGATTTTAGTTTCCTAAAGAAGACCTCTCCTATTTCTGATACCGAAATATTCTGTTGTATGATTCTACATAGGGTTCCCCCAGAAGAACTAACCCAAAGAACCCTTTATAGACCTATATTTAATATAGTTTCATAGAGTTTATTGTAAAAGGTACTTAGGCAGAAAAAAGAAACACAGTCCAAAGTGTCAAAACTTTGTCCAGCTGGATGCTGCTGATGCTAACTCTGCATCTACTGTAAACGTACAAGCAACTTTGTTTACAAAAATCATTTGCCCTGTAAAACTACCACTACACCCATTTCCATCCTATGTGAGGTAATGTTATTTTTTATTATCAATGAGCTTTGAAAACTGCATAGTGAAATTTTGTTGACCTGAATTTGTTAGCTAGCTGACAAGCAAGATATTGCTTATGTTTTTCTGTGTTCTGCTACATTTTTAAGGCCTGCCAGGGAATGACATTTTTTAGCTTTCTTCTTGAAAAATATGTTTTAGTGAATATCCAGAGCAGTTTAATGACATGTTTTTTTGTTTGTTTTTTTTTTAAAAATCCTTGATACTTAAGCTAGTTAGGTTTTTTCCTGAGCTTACTCTTTTTTCCCCTTCCTCTTCATGTCAAAAGGTAATCCTGACTACAAGGTAGTGCCAAAGAGTAACCTGCTGGATCCAGTCCAC
Source organism: Cranoglanis bouderius (assembly GCA_023630585.1). NCBI lineage: Eukaryota > Metazoa > Chordata > Actinopteri > Siluriformes > Cranoglanididae > Cranoglanis > Cranoglanis bouderius. The sequence goes on from CM042551.1 coordinate 8,327,003, forward strand.
TGTTCTGACAATGTTTCATGGAGCTTAGGCTTCCCTGGTACAGTGTGTGACAACACCATAAGCTTCCACCGACTGGGGATTAATTCCTCATTACCCTCCTCGCTTTTGTTTAAGGATCTCATACTCACCAATACTTATGGTATGGAAAAGAATTAGCTTGCATTCACCTAAGAATTGTGTTACATGGTGGCAAGACAGTGTGCTACTGTGAGTTTAGCTTCTCATTATCATATACAGTACAAATTACTGCATTTAGAAATATTAGAAAGATTCTCTGAGTCAACTTATACAATTAACCATTACTGCATGAACTATGTTTCATGTATATATAAATTTTTACAGAAAATGCAACATGAATTATATTGTATAACACTCTCATATTATTTTAGGGTCAAGCATTGTTCCCTTTGCTGATAAACTGATTACCCATCGCTCTGGTTGGATGGCTCTGCTTCCAACTGATAAAACCTACAACTGTTACTTTCACAGTGCTTCACAACTTAGCAACATCTCGTATAGTGCAGTGTTCTATGGCTTCAAGGTAAAGTCACGATTACGGTCACCAAATGTGCTTAATAATGAATTCAATTCAGTTTTATTTATATAGCGCTTTTAACAATGGACATTGTCACAAAGCAGCTTTACAGAAATCCAGATATAAATTTAAATTTTAAAATTAATTCATTAATGAAACATTACATTACATTGTAATATTATATACAGTAAATTGATTCATTTAGTTGTGTACTGTGTTTTCTCTTCTTTCTCTCCAAATAGTCTCAGGATTATGTGATTATAAATCACAATCTGACTCAGAGTCCTGACAAGGTGTCTGTGATGGACAGTAGAAATGGTTCAGCCAATCCCCTGAATCCTAGTGTGAATATAAATGGAGACTGGTACATGAACAAGTCATCCAACAACCTCTACTACATTGGTAAAACTGCTGTTGTGTATATCCTCATGAGATGCATATTATTTGAGACGTATAACCTGGAAAGAAGGAAATAGCTCTGCTTTCCTGGATTCTGCTCCGATCTCAACCATGTTGTTGTTCCTTCAGTGTCTAGCAAAACAACTGCTGCTAACAGAAAGCGGAGGAATAGTGTGGACAGATCAACCACAGACATTTCAGTGGCATTCAAAGTTTATAACTGCTTCTTCTCCAACTGTGCACCACCACCACCAGTCACCGTCACACCACTGCCCAGCCGCCAACCTGCCCACTTCGTGTATGTTACATACATTCAGTATAAATATAAATGCAATGTAAACTTCTTACACTACTTATGATTTGCAGTGCTTGGTCCAATCAGTCATTTTGGCAGTCATCTGCAGAGAACAACTTCACCGTACCACAAGAAGGTGCCAGTGTTGTCATCCCCTCAGGTATTATACCCATTCACTAAACTGATGCAAAAATTGTATTGTTTCTCAATTACAAAATGATTTCTCGAGCATGTTTAATACCTTAAGGATAATATACTGTGCAAGTACTGTGTTTATCAAACACCAACAATACATAGGTTGATCGTAGACTGCTCTATTCTGAATCCACAGGCAGTTGGGTGGTTTTAGACATCCCTATTCCACCTTTAAAGAACCTCACCGTGATGGGAGTCCTGGAAATTCCAGACAATATAACCATCAAGTCCAACCGCACCACTCAGAGTCTTCCACAGAATAGCAGCATTGTCCTTGATGCTACTTACATCTCCATCCTGGTCAGTTTTTCAATAAATCATCAGACCCACCAGATTTAGGGGTTGCAGTTATAATTCCATTTAACCAACACCGACACCATTACACCAAAACCTATTACTAATACTAGCTCTAAAAATCTTCTGTTAAAAGCAAATACTCCTGAGAATTAAAGGTACCAAACTGTGCTTTTCCTCATCACTGGTATGGTACCATCAAGGCTACAGTTTTTTGTGTCTTTAGAATATATATTTTACCTGGAAACCTGAATATATTCTACAATTATTATTCTGCCAGACCACTACCTTGAAATCTTTATGCTAATTAAATTATACCGCATGCAACTTCCCAGGTGAAAGATACATATTAAAGGTACAAAAGATGCACCCTTGTTGGTAACACCCCAGTCACAAGGAAAAGTACAGTTTAATACCTTAATTTCTGAGAGTGTGAGATAAATAAATTAAAGCCTCAATGGGGTCACTATATTGCATCTGGGTAATGTTTAAAATGCATTATAATTTGTGTTCTCACGTAGGGAGGCCGTTTGATTGCTGGATGGCCTGACCAGCCCTTCAGTGGACAACTGCAAATCATTCTGAGGGGAAACCAACACACACCTGAATGGCCTCTGCCTACTGAACAAAACCAAGGCTCTAAAGTGCTGGGTAAGGGAGTAATCACACAGTCCAAAGACATGTGTTGTAGGCTGATTGTGCCTCACAATGGGTTGGCACCCCATCCAGGGTGTCCCCCACCTTGTGCCCCAAGTTCCCTGGGATAGGCTCCAGGCTGCCCTTCAACCCTGTGTAGGATAAGCACTATGGAATATGGCTTGATGGGTTTTACATCCAGTGTCCTCTTTATGACAAAACGTTTGGCAAAAACATTTATGTAGCTGCGCACCTACTATGGTGGAATCGATTTCTTCATCTTGCTCTCAAATCTTATTATATAATCCTGTATAGCAATGTTAGTGTGAGGAACAAGACTCTGTAATGTTGTGGGAAACTTTATAGGAGGTTTATCAGAAACCAAATCCACAGTCTAAATTCAACAGTCAAACTAAAAGCTTAGTAGAGCATAGTACTTCCAAAGAGTAAACATGTAAACTAGCAGAGGTCAGGAACAGTAATATTCAGAGTATCCATGACAAAGGACAATATCCTAATTGGGAGAACGGAGAAACAGGCAAGGGTCATACAGAAAATCGAATACAAACAATGGTTCTGAACGTATATGATGGGCAAGGACTGGCAAGGCTTTGCATTGTGTGACTGTGAACATACAATATGCTTTCTATATGTCACAGAAATGTGTGTGTGTGTGAGACCAATGAGTAGTCTCTAAAATTTAGGGGAAAGTGAGCTCTGCTGGTACAGTGAGTTATGAACTGACATTTACACAGAAAAATAATGAGGTAAAGAGCAACAGGTGAATGTAATTACTAAACGGGTGTTTGATTAGCTTAGACGGAGTGTGGTTTTTGGCAGGGAATTCTGGTAGCTCTCAAACTAGGATTATTACAATAATTATTACACTTTAAATAGTTAATATTGCTCTCAAAACAAAAAAGCTGGAATGCAGCTACAGTGCAGCTGCTATGGATGGAGTGAGGGTTTAAGGTGACACTTCATGCAACCCTTGGCGCTTATACAGTGGTGTGAATTCAGGGTTGGACTTTATTTGATGTGTTTGGGCACAATATTAATATTAACATGTACAAGCTCTTCTATCACATAGCTTTATGAAACCTCTTTGTAAGCAATGGTATTAAACACAATTCTGATGTTGTTCAGGTGTGTTTGGTGCTCTTGACCTCTATGGAATGCCACACAGAGTTTATCGCACTAAACTGGCCAGCACTGCTATGGCTGGATCCAACTCTCTATCACTTCAGGAGCCTGTAGACTGGCAGGTGAGTACATTGCAACATGCAAAAATAAATAAGTCCATTATATATGATCATTTAACCCAAAACATACAGTGCAAAAAAGTTTGCACCCCCTAGTTTCTGGGTCAAAAAAAGGAAAATGCACCATCTTTTTTCTTGGAGTGTATCCTGCAACAAAACAACAATCCAAAATCCAAAAGTTATAAGAAAATAATCAATGATGTGGTGATGTGATGCACCCTGATGCGAAGTGGAGTTACTGTTAATACCCCCACATTGAGTATTTTCTAATAACAGCACATCCCAAAGTGTTTTATTCCTTTTATACCACAGCAAATTGCCAATGATTTCCATTTTTAATTTTTAAATAAATAAATGTCTCCTTATAGAAAACCTCACCATATCAATGATTATACATCTTACAACACATTTTGTTTAATCCATTTATTATTCACCTCAGACAAATACAAAGGTCCCCATGTAAGTGGTTACTATAGAAACAATAATGTGTTAGAACGAGTGCATTAATATAAACCTGTGATTTTAAGTGCAGCCAGCACAGCTGTTGTTATAGAAAATTAATCAACACCTTCTGACCAATCAGAATATTCAACAATGCTGTAGTATAATACAGAGTAGTTATATCCTATTCAGAAAAGAAGATGAAAACCTTTAAGTTTATTTAATTTCTTTTTTGCCAATATTAATATATTAACATAAAATAGTGGATCATCCTTTGGGATGAATATTTTATATACATAAAAGAATATGTATGAAACCAACTCGTAAAAAAAAAACTCATCTTGTTTAAAATATGTCTTAGTCTTCTTCATTGCAAAATTCACAATCATCTGTACATCTGCAGTGCTCTGAAATACATAAACAGCAGCTCTTGTAAATTACTAAATTGTTTCACTGATATTGTGAAATAAAATGCTGTGTTTGTTACTACCTTTTTAACCAGGCAGGGGATGAAATCGTGCTGTCCACCACCAGTTATGATCCATGGCAGACAGAGACTCGCACTATATCAGCAGTCTCCAACAATGGCCTTACATTGACCGTGGATCAGCCACTCACTTACACACACATTGGTTAGTCCAGTACAGTGTACAGTACAGCATATATCTATAATAACTTGCCAGAAAATACATTGTCTAAAATAACACAAAGATGTACATTCAAAGCAACCTAATTATTTGTGCAACTTCTGCAGCGGAGAACTACACAGTGCCAGGAACATCCAAGAGCTACAGGCTGGCTGGTGACGTGGGTCTGCTGAGCAGGAACATTAAGATCATTGGAGGAGATTACCCAGACCTTTACACTGAGTCATTTGGAGCCAGAGTGTTAGTGGGATCCTTCTCTGCCAGAGGAATCAACTACAGAGGTATACAGCTAATGAACACCCAATGAATGAAATTCTTAACACAAAGAAAGGAAGAGCACCAAAATCTTTTTTGTTGGTCTATTGATCTCAGGAGATATACAAAAAGCCTTTTTATACACATATTAAGACCAATTTAATGACCTTTTTATATTTCTGTGACTGTGTGATTCTTATAGGAAAGGCCCAAATTAGGGATGTGGAGTTTTACCACACAGGTCAGGAAGGATGGACAGACAATACAGATCCTCGTTACTCTGTGGCTTTCCTCAACCTGGGAGTGGTGAGAACCATAAAATCCCTCATTCCCTGATTCTGTTCTGATTAAATGATTTCTATAGTATTCTACTTCTCATGGGTCATATTAAAAGAAAGTGAGATAGAATTAGAATTTGGAGATACAGAAAAAGAATGTGAACCCTTTGGAGTTAGAAAAACATCTCATCGTTGATATGGTGAAGCTTTCTGTAAGGAGATGTTTGTTTGACATTTATGGGAGGAGTCTCCAATGTCAGCCCTTTGGAACATTTAGTACGTTTTCTGCAACAGGAGAGTCTTCAGGACAGAGGGCTTTACAGTTTCTCAGTTTCATGACAAGCAGTGATTTTTTTTGTTTGTTTGTTTTATTAAGAAAAAAAAAGGCAGGTGAGGCAATGACTGTTTATAGCTGATATAATGTAAGTGATAACAGGAACTAATTTGATTTGCCGATGTTCCACAACATAAAAGTAACCATAAATGGATAAATAGTATGATGTGTGATAATCACTGACAATGTGATATACTTTGCCTCCACTCGATCATTGAATATTTTCCTAACACAGCATGGTAGATTGATGTTGTTGATTTATTTCTTACATATCATATTTTCACAGGTGAGTCAGAATGATTCTTACATTAAAGGATGTGCATTTCACCACGGCTTTTCTCCCGCTATCGGCATCTTTGGAACAGATGGACTGATTGTTGATGACAATGTCATTCATCACACTGTAGGAGAAGGTATCACACCTCAATCATCATTACAGCCTTAAGAAAAGTATATAGAGTCTTCCAGCATTCTTGTAAAGATCTTGAAACTTGGTAGCGTTACATGTGTAGTGTAACAAACTTGCTAAGATTAGTCATGATAAACGGAAAAGAAAGTTACACTTGAACTTTTTGCTCAGAGCCTCAGTTTGAGCTTAAGCTTGCATGTTTACCTCTGAATTACAGACGTTCTCTTAGAAGAGTAATTCTATGAAGAAGAAAGTTATTATCCATGACCAGTCTGACAAGGGCTTCTCAACCAAATGAGGCTGTAATTACACTGTAAAATGTACTTTAAATACCTTTATTCTGATAGGAATCAGGGTGTGGGGAAATAACATCACAGTTAGGAGGAATCTGGTTACACTGACACTCTGGCCAGGAGCATACAATGGAAGACAAGAGACCATGAATATCAACTGGCCTGCAGCTATTGAGGTGTGTTGCACAATGATACATGGAACGTCATCCTTCTTAAACAAAAAATACTGTAGATGCTCTATATCAAGTATAACATTTCATTTTTCTATTTCAAGGCTAACATTGGCACTAATGTAGTTCTTCAGGGGAACACTGTTGCTGGTTATGAAAGAGTGGGATTTCGAATCAATGGAGAACCATGTCCAGGTAAAGACAAAGAAACATCAGCATTCTCATAATTGTTGTAAAGATTCCTTGGAGTCCTAAGTACTTTATATGCACTCCAAAATATCTTGGCAAGTAAAACTATTTTGAATATAGGCAAATTCAACTAATATTTCTCTGTATTAAGCTTGAAATTGCCTTTCTGTATGTTTTTCAGATAATGTTGCTTATTTCAAGCATTTCTTTCTAGAAAGAAGCAAAATTATATGGCAGTAAAATAAGACCAATTTAAACTGGGAATTAGTAAATATGTCTAGAAATAGGCTTAATGGGCTTATATTCCTTATATAATAATCATATAATGAGAAATATTAGACAACCTTTCTTTTATTCAAAATACAGTATATGTAATCATTGATAAATGTGATATTTCGGGCAAAGTGTTACAAAACTGAATACCCTGTCTCATACATACAGTATACTGTAGTCTGCTATCCAGCTGAATGAAGTGATTAAATTTTGATTTGGTATGTCAATAGGATCTTTGAATCTAGTGGCTCAGTGGCAGCAGAACGAGGCTCATGGCGGTCTGTTTGGAGTCTATATGAATAAAGATGGACTCGCTGGCTGTTCTCAAATCCAGGGATTTACCGTTTGGAAAAGTTTTGATTATGGCATTTACTTCCAGGTATAATTAATGACACTGTAACCTTCAACTTCTTCCAATGATTCTGCTTCATGATACTGTTCTATAGTAGGTTCAAAGCAGGCACTTGGTTAGTATAATAAATGACAATAAGGATCTGACTAAATGTTTTGCTTGTTTGATTTTTCTTTCTTAATTTTTGTCTACAGTAAATACTGTATACTACATACAGAGCCTCAACAATGACATCCCTACTATAAAAATAATTTATGGCCGTGACTTAACAACACATAGAACCATGGCAATGTCTAGGTAACATGAAGGGGACGAGATAATTAGGTGCGGCAAAGTATTAATAAGGTGTGATCATTATGTTGTGCCCACAAACAGGAATATGCATATATTTATGGTTTTACAGTAAACACCAGACACTTTGGGGAAAATGATCTGTTTAAGTTCAAATGTAGACAGCAGAAAAACTACATGTACACTTACATGTACTATTATTAATAACTGTACATAATATTTTTCTATTTAGAGAACATTTTTTTCTATAAATTGTTTGTTTTGTATAAGTGTGTTCAGTTAAAACAATATATTTTATGTAAATAGTGGACAATGCACAAAAAATTAACATCTCAGTTCTACAATATACAATTATTAGATAAAATGGGTGATGTATTCATGGTAAGATTTTTATTATGTTATTCAATATGGAAACAATTATAACATGAAATAACTGAAAATTCTGCAAGGAAAAATAGTCTTCAGTAAAGATTTGTCTTTCAATATGTTTCAGTAGTATTTCAATACGATTAAAAGTATAAAAGAACAAAAGAGTAGAGACCATTACTACATCGTCTATTTTATCTAGATATGGTAAATTATAGAAGAGTTTGTTGTTTTATTTACATAAAATTCAATTGTTGGAATTGATCAAACTTGTGCAAAATGAACATTTTATTCTAGCAAAAATATTTTATGCACACTACCTAATAAAAAAAAACTTTTCTAGTCTCTACATCTTAACCAAAACAGAGGAGTGGCTTTTTTCCCCCCAAGAGTGTGGTTTTCATAAAACCTTGTGTATAAGCATACACCAGTCAATGGGCACAACATAATGATCACACCTTAAGCTGTGGATATGACTTAATTATCTGTTTCCCACAATTTAATGATATCATTCTTATGTTTTACTTTAAATTTATGTTTTAATTTAATTATATTATTCTTATGTCATGGCCACACCTTAAGATGTGGCCACACACACTTATTTTTATTAAGCAGGGTTGTCACGAGCGAAGCTCCGTGTGCATATAGCTATTGCACATGTGTGCAGTAGTTCTACTTTGCCTTATCCAGCTCTCTTGTCTGCTCTTGTTAAGGTGTACATGAGTGTTGTGGTTTCAAATGTGACCCTTGTTGACAATGGTATGGGCATCATGCCATTAATCTATGAACCCCCGTCAGTCAGTCATGAATACTCAAATAAAACTGTCCTAGTCCAGGTAAGAAGCTGAACATATTTTATGGACATATTTAATGTCATGTTAAAATGGATTTCCAATCTATACCATTGCAATCGTAGATGTATCTCTTAATGTTTTTTTCAGAATTCCTTAATTGTTGGAAGTAGCCCCAACTTCAACTGCACTGACACTCCGTCTACAAATGATATCAACATCGCTCTCAGTGCAGGACACAGGGCACCCCGGCCTCTTAATGGTACATTCCCACTTTTTCAATTATAATCTCAGTCTCAATATCATGCTGCATTTTCATATTCTATATTCCATACTCCATATTTGGTGCCTCAGTGGTTAAGGCATTGGGCTACTGATCAGAAGGTTGTGGATTTGCACAATAGCACCACTAAGCTGCCACGATTGTGCCCCTGAACAAGGTCCATGTTCATTCTATCTGCTCCATGGGGATAACCAAAAACAAATACGTTAGGTTTGATATGAATATGAGATTCACTATTCTGGATTTCTTTGTTTTGTTTGTTTTGTTTTTATTTTAAGAAAACATGCCAGAAGTTGCATCTATTTCAGACTAGATCCAATCAGAAACTGCATGTTCTTCGAGTGTGAGGTTTTTACTTTCATGCACTGTGGGCACACACTGCATGAAAATAACATGAACCTACACATTTATTAACATGAACATGCAGTGGGCTATACTAACCACCTGGTCAGGGTAAAAAAAAATTGTTATTAGAAAGTGCAGATATCTTGAATATAGTCAAATTTATATAGTATTTCCTATTTAAAAAAGATTACAATAAACCAAATATAAGATTATTAAACCTATTTATTTTATACATTTTATTAATTTCAAGCTTAAAATGTAAGCTTGAAATTAATATAATGCTTGAAATTAATTTTAAACAATTGATCTTATATTTGAATTATTGCAGTCTTTTAATAGGAAATACTCATTTTGTAGTATTCATACCTATTTTCATCTGCCAAGATGTCATTTTTTGCAATGCAAGCTGAGACTTGTAAAGAAAAGAATTTCACTGTACTTGTACAGTATATTTGAGAATAAAGGTTGTTTTCTTTATTTTCTTGCTGTTTGGCCTACTGTGAACAGTATGCTCATGCCTTAATGTAAGGTAGATTGACTATTATATCTGAGAGAATCTGTATGTTGACTTGATCAATATAAAACTTGTAAAATATTTGTATGGATTACATTTAGTACAAGCTGAATGATGGCATTGTATTCTGTGTATCTGGCAGGTGGCAGGTCAGGAATATCTTGGCCAACATTTGAATCTAGTCACAATAATGCTCCAATGAAACCCCATGCTGGACTCATGAGCTACAACGCGATTAGTGGACTAATGACTGTCACAAGTAACAAGATGCATTTAAACATTTATCATGTCAAAGTTGTATGTAAAAGTGGTAAAGTGTTGCATGAAGTCTTTGTGAGGGTTTGAACATACTTTCATTTCTTCCAGATACTACATTTGTTGGGTTTAGGAATGTGTGCTCGAGTGAAACAAATTACATGTTTATCACCGTTCCAAACAATGAGGACCTGCAACACCCTATCAGTGTTCAGAGTATCACTAAGAGTAACAGCACAGAGGGGGCTCTAGTGTTCATTCATCATCCAGATCTGGGGTGAGTTGTGTTGCTGCTATACATGCACTAATATTACAGTTTTGAGATTTGATGTCATTTTTATGTTTTATGGTGTAAAATAATTTAAATAATAGAAATAATAAGTCAAATGTCAGTTGTTGTTTTTTTGTGTGGATGAAATGTGCTTTCAGACACTAAAGTGGCCTTCACCTCCCAAACCCACACAAAATCAATACTAATAATAAGCCTCATTTATCAAGCTGGATATGAACAGATTTATTCATTATTTGTTCAGAAGAGCATTTACACAAAAAAGGTGGTTCATAAAAAAAATCTAATTAGCTGTGTGTACAGTATTCTGTATTATGAGTGCAATTGACTTTAGGACAAAAGAAATATAAAAGGAGGAAGATCTAGTCTGTATCTATGGTAGATAATCCACTGCAGTGGCTGAGCTGCATTATTGGATAATTTAGTGCATGCTGTTTTGTTTATATACAGTATGTTGATATATTTATATTTTCTTAAAGTAGAGATGTGAAAGTATATTACTTGCAAAAAAAATTTAACCTATAACAGACAGGTTTTCCCAGACTGCCACACATACACTATTAGCTCAAAATCTTTTTCCCACTTTTTGATCCACATTTTTTTGAACCACTACTATGATAACAGCCATTTCACAGTGTATAAGTTTTTGCTGTTGTTCTGTTGTTTTCCCAATCTGTGATTCTCTTGAATTCATTGCAGCAAAGTTAACCCATCTGACTGTGTGGATATGGACTGTGACGCTAAGAAGAAGAGCATGCTGAAGGACCTGGATGGTAGTTTCCTGGGAGCAGTGGGGTCGGTGATTCCTTTGTCTGAGTATGAGTGGAATGGGGATCCCCGACACGGGCTGGGAGACTATCGCATCCCCAAAGTCATGCTCACTTACCTCAATGGCAGCCGTATCCCTGTGAGTAACATAGCCCCATACAAAGGTGAGTCTGGAAGAGGGTGATTCGTAGGATTTTTGGTGTAGTAGACTTCTTAGCAGCTGTAAAGCTAGTTGTAGACTGAAATAATGCATACTGTTATGCATACAGGTGTGATCCGGGACTCAAACTGCACATTTATGAGCACCTGGCAGGCCTACAAGTGCTTTGGGATGAACTACAGGATGCTGGTGATCGAGAGTCTGGATTCAGACACTGAAACCAGACGTCTGTCTCCTGTGGCTGTGCTGGGAGATGGCTATGTAGACCTGCTGAATGGTAAATAACTATAAGTGACATGTAAAGGCAATGTATGGTAACCCATACTAGGAATTTGTCCTCTGCATTTAACCCATCCAAGTGCGCACACATTAGGAGTTGTGAGTAGTGAACACACGTGTGCTAGGGATGTAACCAAATACAAATACATTATACTAAACAGATCATGTGTTATAAACAAATACGCATACACAGATATGAATAGGAGGCACACTGTTAGTTTTTTGTTTGTTTTTTTCGAAGTTTGCCAGAATGGTTCACAGGGCATGTGGTTAAGACTAGAGGTGTGCATCAGGACTGGGATCTGGAATACATTAATAGCACTCATTCATTCATCCTTACGTTAAAGTAAGCTACTATATATGTTATATTTGGGGGAAATAGAATTAACTAAATTTGTTAGAAAATATTACAGTCCAAACCAAACCAAAATAATAATTGTGTCCAGGATTTAAAAAAAAAAAAACAGTCCCACGCATCTCTATTTGAGATCAAATATGAGCTCATATGATGTAGCTGAGGTTGAGGATCATGCTGACAGAGCTGGTATTTCTACCTGTAAATTTTTTCCAGTGTTTCCATGGGAAAGTTGTATTAGTCATATTTAATTTAAAAAGCACTACAAAGCACTTCTGTTCATCACTCTGGATAGATGAAGATTACATTATAGTACAGTGAAATTTCTCACATATCCCAGATTGTTATGGAGTTGGGGCCAGAGCACAGGGTCAGCCATGATATGGTGCCTTCTGACCAGTAACCCAGATTCTTAGCCACTAAACCAACACTGCACTGGATAAGGGTGTCCACTAAATTCTGTAATTGTAAACAGATACAGATAAAGATAGTGGCATTGCGTTGGATCCTTAATCTGTGCTACTACTCCAGATAGAACCCCATGTTGTCTGTTTTCACTTTGTGTAAAGTATCTTCCAATGTTACACTTATTGTATTTTTACAGTATTTGTTAATGTCATTTAGAAAATATTTTATTAATACTATTTTGATAGTCTAATACTTGTTGCTTATCATTAGACATTATTAACAGTATGTGTCATCTTGTCTCTTTGAACAGGCCCACAGGACCATGGCTGGTGCGCTGGATATACATGTCAAAAGAGAGTGTCTCTCTTCCACAGCATTGTAGCCACAAACAAATCCTTTGACATCTATTTCACTGGTGTGTCCCCCCAAAAACTAAGGCTCATGATGCTCAATGCTGCACCCACTGAGGTACAAGCACTGTTTTTTTAGTTGTTGCAAATTTCTGATTGCAATACAGTTTACTGGTTGATAGCAAGCTAGCAAGTTTGGGACTTAGGGTCTTTTTGCTCTTTTTTGCAGACTGTTAAAGTGGCTGTATTTTACTCAAAACCTCAGCGTTTGGATGTTTATGTGAATGATCAACTGGTTGCTCCAAACAATGCTCAGTGGAATACGAACAAAACCGACTACACCTTGCTTAAACCTACCTATCCTGGTATTGTAATATCCAAAAGCCAAAAATGTTAATATTGCTAACAGTGGGCTTCATTTATCAAGCTGGATATGAACAAAGTTATTCACAAATCATGGAAGCAGACAAGAAATGTGGTATTCATGAAAATCCAGTTAGTTTGAGATTAATGAAAAATCTTTGAAACAATATTATTTTATATTACTGAAAGTGACCCAAAACAAACCAATAATTTATGACAAATGAGATTTGCTATTCAATTATAAGAAAATAAATGCAGCTAGAGGAAAAGTGTATGTCTATGTCAATGGAAACCAATGCTCTGCAATGGCTGATCTGCATTATTGGAAGATTTAGTGCATACCATACTTAAGGGATGCTCTTTTTCTGTTTAGTCTTTCAGCTTTTCAGCTCTCATAGTTTTTTGGGCACTGAATATAAATCATCTGTACTGTAGTATTTTAGCACAAGAAAAATCAACAATAAATCAAAATATTTGCATAAATGTGATGAGAGTATTTAGTTTGGTTTATATAAAATGTTACTAGATAAAAAGATAAAAGATAGATAAATGAGGCCCAGTAAATGATAGAAGTTAGCTACTTTATGCAGTTCCTTCCAGTATTCTAATGCCATCCTCTACTTTTCCACTTTCCATTTTTCAGAACAATACGTCCCCACACTTAGCGGCACGCACGGCTCCAATTTCTTCGACCCTGATTACAAAATGATGCATGTCCTCCTGCGAGGCTCTACCCCTGTCCGGATCAGCACGGCTCCAGTGCTGTTCATCTCCTTCAACCTCCCAGCCATGACAGAGGAAGAGTTCTTTGGGGAGCAGCTGGTCAACAACCTGGCTGTGTTCTTGAAGGTTCCTCCCAGCATGATCCGCATCACCAACATTGTGCGGGAGGTCAGTGGGGCACAAAGGCGGAGACGCGCCACTGGGTTAACAGTGGAGGTGGAGATCAAACAACCTCCCACCAACCAGACGTCTGCCAATAGCACAAGTGGTGAGCAGCCACTCAACAACTACCAGTAGTGGAGGAAAAAAAATCTGGCTTTGCATGGATGTTGTATTAATTTACACACACAGTCACCGTCCCTGAAGTTACTTTCAAGCATAATAAATCATGTTGGTGTTGCAAAATTAAACATTGACACTGCCCTGTATTTTAGAACTTTAGATAGAAACAGACCTGTTTGCTCTGTGCTTAATACTGACCATATTGTGATGTGTATATCTCCTGCAGACTCAGATCAGTTCACAGTGTTGAAGACAGTTGCTGACACACTGGGCCAGGCTGCTGTATCTGGCAGTCTGAGTCAGTCCATCGGCTTCAACGTGTCCTCAGTGGGTGTCATTCTTCCATCTCCACCAGCTAGTGACCCAGCCTGGAGCCAGGTAAGATAGGAACAAGCTATGTCAATCATTTATTTTATTGTAATTTATTTTATTTTTACTACGATTAAACATGAATGTTTATTTTAATCTACAGTTCATGTGACTGCTGATGCAAACTATGGGCCTAATTCAGCATGAAATTCATGTGAAATTATATAACAACATTTTGGGGGAAACAGCAGTGCAACCCAGCTTTGTTTTTATAGAGTATCTCTACCCCAAGCATAACTTTCTGGCATTGTCACTATTAAATATTATTATGTGTTTCCTGTAGATCTTGGTGGTGAGCGATTTTAGTTCACCATCCAAAAATCGGGCAAGGGTTGTTTTAAGGAAAATCAGAGACATGAACTGCACTCACCCATCCCCTGTCTTTCAAAAATAAAAAGCCATCAGTTTAAGGGTTTGTTTTTGGCAGCAGAGCCACATTTAAATGTCTTGGGGCCCAGGGCTACTGCAGCTCAGGCTAGCCCAGTGAGAGTGAGAGTCTTGTCAAGTAATTATATTTTTGAGTGAAACATTCCCTAGATTTGATCTCCATTTGGGCTGATATTTCTCTGCCCATTTCTACAGTCTTCAGTGTAATGGACATGGTTGGTGTGTAATAGCAATTTTTACTATGCCATTTCATTATGAGCTGATATGATATAATGCATTGCTTAACCCGAGTAGTTTCATTGTCAAGCTATTTATAGATTTTAGACTTTAGCACACTCATAACCAGTCACTGCACTACTGAGTGTTTACAGCCAGTCAATCAGTCTAACACCACACAGAAACCTGACACATTCTCTCTGTGGACAGGAGGCAAGTCAGGAGGTGACACGTGAGGATCTGTCAGTGCAGACAGTGAGCAGTGTGTCTACTCTGAAGGTGGTGGTGGAGCCAGTGGCAGGGCTTTATCCTGGACCCCTCAGTGTCCAGCCTGGAATCATGGCCCTGGACCAGCAGGTGAGACTAATAAAAACATACTAATATCAAGAAGAACACGTTTGTTTACTTCAAGTTATGATCAGCTAAAGGGATGTATCTAGGATATTTACTTAGAGGGGCAGTACTTTTTAGTGTTTTCTGTTGCCTGCTAGGCAAATTGCAACCAACTCCACCTTTCCTGCTGAAACAGAATGTGTGTTCTGACTAGGGGAGGAGCTAATTTCCAGGCCAGAAAAATCTAACCAGAAGGTTGAAATAGAGAAACTGTCAGGGCTGGGACTTGAACAAGTCAGCAGTGTGAGTCAGATGGTCCATTAGTGAGCCTATCAGAGCATTCAAATATTTTAATAAAGTCCAAAAAAAAATGCAAACAGAGAAAGAAGAGGGGAAAAAAAGGTAATCCACAAAAAACTCAAAGTAAAAAGGCAATGCAAAATATCTCCTCAAAGCAGTACTCTTAAATAAAAAAAAAATTCTCTTAAGACAAAAATCACAATAGATTTAACTAATACCACATGCAAGAAAACCAGAGAAACGTACATGAGTCACCAAGGTTTGGTCTGGCAACATACATCAAGAGATGAAGGAATCAGGCAACTTAAATACATACTGGGAAATGAGACACAGGTGGCAGTGATGAGACAATTAACAGACAGCAGGAAAACAACATGGAGAACAATGGGGACCTCAGGTGGCCAAAACACAACATAGCAAGTCTGCAGTCCTGACAGAAACTAGTCAAATATATTATTTGGCAATATTGCAAGTCACAGTTTTTCTAAGGTCTTTGTAAATGCATGATAGTTCAAGGTGTCATCATTTTTCATTTTAAATATTACAAGCTGCACCTATGAATGTAACATATTACATTTATATACATGTACATGTGCATGTGTATTGTATATGGACAATAAATATGGACACTTGATTTAACTCATGAAGCTCTTTATGATTAGCTATATGCCTGAGCCATGACTGCCCTGATTATGCCAACATTAAAAGTCTATTCACTGCATTATCTGTGGTATCCTCTTTGTCTCCAGGGTGACTGTGTATCAGTTGGGGTGACATCTCTAACGATTTCAGCCATGCTTAAAGACGCTCAGGGAAACCCAGCAGGCGGCTTGTACGGAAACACAACCATCCCCTTCCAAAGCTGCTGGGCAAACTACACTGACCTGGCCATCAATACCACTGGTGGGGAAGCTTAAATTTTGCCTTTATTGTTAAAAGTGCAAGCTTTTCAGGATAACTGTAGATTTTTTTTTATTTATCTTTGTTTACTATTCATTGCTAATATGATTTCACTCATGAATTGTTATCTATTTAATAACAGCTTAAAGGAATACTTCAGTGTGTTTCAATTTAATCTTTGTAGCATATTTACCACAGGAACTAATGTGAACAAAAAGACCCAAAATGCACTGCAAGTCAAAATGCATCATAATCATAAAACCTCATAAAATATGAAAGTAAATTATGCATTATTCTTTATGGGGGTTTGTTTGTTTGTTTGTTTGTTTGTTTGTTGGCATCTTCCCATCTTCGAAAGTTTAATAAAATTACAGAACAGCAGCTTTGGCAAGACCACCTCTCAAAACACTAGAGTACACCTTTAAGTAATACGGTTTCAACTACCATGTGCAAACCTGTTCTGAAAGTTTTTCTTCTTTTCCACAGGGATGAACATGACACTGATTTTCACTCTGAATGAATGGAAAACACAGTCAAGATCCTTCACTATCAACTCTCTAAGTAAGTTTGTTTTCCTTAGTGCTAACATTGCTCATTTTTCTACAAATGCTGCAAATGTTCTTATAATCATATATTGCCATATAACCATCTGCTCTAACTTCAAATGCATGCACTGTCACATCATCTAATGTGTCTATTAATACTCCACCAGCCGCAGCTTTCACTACAACATCAATGGTGGTGGCCACCACTGAAGACCATAACAGCATCTTTGACTCCAGTCCTGCCTTCACAACACACACTGTGTATATAATAATGCTACTGAGTGTTCTGCATCTAATCTACTTGGTGGTTTTAGAGAACAAATGAAGCAAATACTTACCTCTGTGGTAAATGTCTTGAAGACAACTATTCTTTAACAAAATTCAATACATTTATTTTCTTTTCATTCTTTTCATGCATTGCTAAATACACTGAAAGTTCATCCATATGTTGCCATAAAACATTCATAGATAATCCTGATCAATTCCTGTGGGCTACACTACATTTAACTCATTAATGTATAATTTCATTTCCATAAAACTCTGTCACAGAATATATAGACAATTTTATTACACATAAATATGGATATTCTGTTGTTTTTTCTGACATATTCAACATTTTAGTACATATAATTATCTTATAATTACTACACATGTATATTCATGTTTTTTTTTCCTTTTCTTATTACATTCATTGTATTAGGAACTTCATTTATAATTAGCACTATCAATAAAGCTGGATAGCTTAAAATCATGGACACCTCTTCAGTCTGAATTTGTGCCTGTAACAGATTAAGAACCTGCATGAGAG
Source organism: Cranoglanis bouderius (assembly GCA_023630585.1). Lineage (NCBI taxonomy): Eukaryota > Metazoa > Chordata > Actinopteri > Siluriformes > Cranoglanididae > Cranoglanis > Cranoglanis bouderius. Next base: position 8,344,940 of record CM042551.1, read on the forward strand.
TAAATCTGGAGTCTAAACAATGTGAAGGAAATATCTGAACCCCCTTAACCTTGAGCAGGTCTAATGGGTTTGATGAATTTGCACCAGTTGAGCACTAGAGGTCCTCAGAACCCACATGGAGAGGTTCCTGAGGCCCTCTGGTGGCTATTCAAGACTGCCAGATTGGGCTGTTGTGTGGCTGCTTTAGGTTTAGTATGATTTGGATAGATCCTATCCTGGGTGTATTCCCACCACACAACTAGCGTTCCTGGCACAGGCTCTAGAGCCAGCGCAACCCTGACCAGGATAAAGTGGTTACTGAAGATGAATGAAGGATCACTTTGTCCTGGGCATGAGGCAGGAATACACCTGAGGTCATCATACACACTCATTTGCAGCCTTATTCACACTTAGGGGCAATTTAAATCAGCTGTTTTTGAGATGCTGGAAGAAACTGGTAAACCCAGAGGAAACCCACACGGACATAATGAGAACATTGTCCAACACTGTCCTGGTTGGATGCTGGTGGCCTGACATCCCACTGGTTATCTTATGCCTTCTATTAACAACGTTAAATTGAGAGGTAGACATTAAATTGTCTTTTTGACAACAGACTGTATTTATTCATATTAGATTATCTTCATATAGCTTTATATATCTACTTTTACATAATCTGAACTAGTTTGCCATGATTTGGACTAAAACTATAAAAACTTACAAATTAATCAAACTAATTTGGTAATTGGTTACTGTTTAAAAGGCATTGGTTATATTTATTATATTTATTATATTTATTAGGCTACTCTTTCATGAAGATATTTCATTTAATTATATTTACAACATTATATTTGTATAAATAGGCTATGCCACAGAACAAATACAATGGCTAATTGTTGTTGTTGTTGTTGTTATTATTATTGTTGTCCCGACATGTGTATGTAGAAACTGAAATATTTATGGTTATAATGAACTAAGAAACAAATAGATATATAGACAGACAGACAGACAGACAGACAGACAGATAGATAGACATTATCACAATAAATGCCTCAGGCACGCGAAATTTTGGAAACTTAGGGCACTAATAACGCTGTGTGTCTGTTGCAGGCTTTGCGCAATGGGACGGAGCCGCTATTCTCTCTCTCTCTCTCTCTCTCTCTCTCTCTCTCTCCCCTCAGCTGTGCACACGTCCTCCAGTCGCTCTTATAAAAGTTAGCCATTCTTTTGATCTAACTAGTCTGCGTTTCCACCATGCACGCGCGCAGTTCAGCGGGTTTATTCTCGACCCTGATCTTCCTCCTGCAATACTGTGCGTGTGTTCACACGGCGGCCGTGGAGTTGCGCCCCGGTACCAGTCATCCCACATCACCGGCCTCGTTTCCACACACCCTCGCCTCATCCAGCACCAAGCGCTTCCCAAGAGCAAGCAAAGACTCCGTAGAGCCTCACGAGTACATGCTTTCCATCTATAAGACTTTTTCGGCTGCCGAGAAACTTGGGCTGAACGCGAGCTTTTTCCGTTCGTCTAAAGCCGCAAACACCATTACAAGTTTTGTGGATAACGGACAAGGTAAGTCTGTCTGGCTGAGAAGTTTTAGCATTTATCATCTTTTTAAATAGGAAGATAATATCTCGCCATGTCAATGATCAGAAGCATAGCCTATCTATACATTCTTAGGGGGGAAATGGTTCCTCAAGGGTTCTTTGGATATATTTCTATAGCTAGAGATCTTTAAGGGTTCCCACACAGGAACAAGCCAGAGAACCCCTTGACGTTCTAGAATAAATCCAATAGTGTACAGGTGCACATCAATATAAGACATAAACGTAAATTTCAATAGATTTATAACAACATTAATCTATAATACTTTATAATACAGTAAGATATTGTTTTGTTTATTTGTTGGTCTCGTAGATAGATAGATAGATAGATAGATAGATAGATAGATAGATAGATAGATAGATAGATAGATAGATAGATAGATAGATAGATAATTTATTTCCATCAGTGCATAATTGTGAAAGCACTTTGTCTAAGAATAAGGTACTCTCCAGGTTTTTTTCCTTATGCCATATCAGAAGTTTTTTCCTCACCACTGTCGCATCTCATTATGAATGTACATGAACACACTTAGAAGAAAAAAATATTAAATCTTCCTTGGAACCCATACAGATTCTATTAAGAACCCTATAATAAAGTGTTTCTCTATCAGAAAGGTTTCCAAACTAAACCTTTGTAAGAAGCTAAACATTCTCTACTATACACAGAACCTCTGGAAGAACAGTGAAAAGGGAATATTTTTTCTAAATCTGTAGACCTGGATTTCTGTAAACCTGCTTAGTGATCAGGTCTACTGTTAAAATTAAATTAAATTAAATGGAATTGAATAGAGTTAAGTATCTCTGCTTTCTCTTTTAGATGACTCTCCAAACTCTCCACTATGGACACAGAAGTATTTCTTTAATATATCAACACTTTCTGATAAAGTCGAGCTGCTGGGTGCCGAACTAAGAATATACACAAAAGTCTCTGGACACTTCCCAACATCTGACGCAGGGCCCATGGAGATTCAGCTTCTATCCTGCCAGACTCGCAAACTTCTGGATTCCAAAATCTTAGACTTGCACGACTCTCGCAAACCAAGATGGGAAGTCCTAGATGTGTGGGAAATCTTTGCAGAACGGCATTTGCACACACAAAGGAACTTCTTCTGCCTGGAGGTCAAGGTTTCCCTCGACAAGCCTGAGAGGGAAATCGACTTACGGTATCTTGGATTTCACAGATACAGGCGCCCACAACAGAAGAAAGCCATATTAGTGGTGTTCACCAAGTCAAAGAAGAGGCAGAGCTTGTACTATGAGAAAAAAGGGAAGATTAAATTGGACCCTGACCAGGCTGGAAAGGAGAAAGTCCCTCAGGTAAAACCTCAGCGGAAGCGACGGACAGCGTTAAATAACCGTCACAGCAAACGGCAGGGCAGAAAGTCCAAGTCTAGATGCAGCAAGAAGCCGTTGCATGTCAGTTTCAAAGAACTGGGCTGGGATGACTGGATTATCGCTCCTTTGGATTATGAGGCATACCATTGTGAGGGTATCTGTGACTTTCCACTTAGGTCTCATTTGGAGCCCACTAATCATGCCATCATACAGACTTTGATGAATTCTATGAACCCCAGCAACATGCCACCCAGCTGCTGTGTGCCTTCCAAACTTAGCCCTATCAGCATCTTGTACATCGATGCTGGGAATAATGTAGTGTACAAACAATATGAGGACATGGTGGTGTTGTCATGTGGATGCAGGTGACTGATGGTGTTCCTCAAAGTTAAGAGTCCATATACTTAGACATGCCTCTAAGATAAATGAGTGAAGAGTTAAACATTAGAGCTGAGAAAGATTTTGAAGACCAGTCATCAGTAGCTACAATTCCATAATGGGATTCAATAATGAAACTGTGAGATTCAATCTGAAGCCATTATTGTATCATATTGTGGGTTGAATACTAGTTTTTACAACAGACAAATATGGATGAAGAGAGATCATTTTCAAGGTAATTCCACTTCCTCATACATTTAGGTTCACACTAAGATACTCATTAAAATGCCTCAAATATAGTATAGCCATCATTTTGTAAATAACTTTTACAAGTTGTACAGTTATTGATTTCATGGTCAATTTACATTTTTTCATTCTAATTTATACTGTATTCTGTTAAATTATTTTAACCATTTATATAGGTATAACTTTGTATTTAAAGCCTGTACTTTTGTAGATTTGAGTTGTGTATCTACCTCACTGAAGAACTTTTTAAATGTTCCTAGATGTATGAATGTGAGGAACATTTATTTCAGCATCCCTGTAAATACTGTAGCCAAATGTGGAAGCTTTATTCTTTTAATAAAATACTATTTAAAACTAAATGTGTTAATAATTCAGCCAGCTTGTTTTAATAGGTAGTGGTGTTAAATAGAAGAACTGGCAAATAATTTAATATGTAATGATAAAACACAATGGGTTGTGCTGTTATAGGAAAATAATCCAGGACAGAGTGGTGTGATGCATTACCATGCTGAAGTGGATTATTTGTCTATAACTGCGCATCTCAAAGTGTTTAATTCCTCTTATAAAACAGCAATTTGCTCACAGTTACAATATTTAATTTATTAATGAACAAGTCATGATATTTATCTGTTTATAGTTACCTATAATGTTGTAGAACCATCCACAATATAAGTTTATTCCTATTACCATTACCACTTATATCAGTTTTCTTTTTTTCTTTCCCTTGAAGTTAATAAAATTGGTGGGGGGAGGGGGGGTGTTACCAAGTCATGTTACCAAGAAGCTGGAAAGCACAAAGTCTTTTGTCCAAAGCGCTGACACTGGAGACTCCTTCTATACATGTTAAATAAATGTGTCCTTGCAGAAAACTTTACCACAACTACAATTATATGGTTTTTTTTCTTTGTTAAACAGCACAATTTATTTTCAGTTTATTTTTATCCTAAGGTTATGTAGATCTTCAACCATACAAGTCCCTGTGAATGAGTTGTTACAATAGAAACTATAATAAACGCATTAATATAAACCTGTGACTTGAATTATAGCCAGCACTATTGCCAGAGCTGCTGTTAACATTTACATTTACATTTACAGTATTTGGCAGACCCCCTTATCCAGAGCAACTTACATTTATTTCATTTATACATCTGAGCAATTGAGGGTTAAGGGCCTTGCTCAAGGGCCCAACAGTGGAGGCTTGCCAGTGCTGGGATTTCAACTCAAAATGAATCAACTCCTTCTGACCAATCAGAATTTGAGAATTCAACATTGCTGTTGTGTAAACAGTGTTACTGGCAGTGAGAACAGTGGATTACACTCTTAGAACTAATGGTTCGATCTAGTGCCCTCTTTCATTTTTCTACAGCTAAAACCATTGACCATCCAAAGAACTCTTGAGAAACCATTTTTGTCTATCTATTCCACAATCAAGGATTAATATCCGATGCTGTAGTCTGACTGTTCCAAAAGATGAGTTGATTCATCCTAAGTGGTGCTCCATTAATCACTGTCGTAAGATCAATACTAAGATATACAGCTCATTTCTAATGAAATATTATCTAGGTCATCTGGCTAGTTGGAAGAAGGACACTGTAAATTTTAAGCAGAAAGCCAGTTGAACTTTTTGTACTGGGATAAAAGGGTAACCTGGTAATTTATGTACTTTTCTGCATGTAAGACGAAAGGCAAGTTTCAGTGTTTAGCAGAGGTGAAAGAGGGGTCAACAGATACTTAGTGCCAAGTTTCTTGGGTGGCCTGGGTGTGTGAATGGCCAAGGGTGTATAGATTCATTCTCTCTCTCTCTCTCTCTCTCTCTCTCTCTCTCTCTATCTCTGTGTGTGTGTGTGTTTGTGTGTACATACACACACACACACATACACACACACACACACACACACACATACACACATACACACACTCACACACACACACACACACACACAGATTGGCAAAGAGCAGATGCACAGGGGTTGACCCCCAGTGCCCAACGTTTCATTCATTCACTGTCTGGGATAAGACAAAGCAAGCCAATGATGCTACTTTCAGATTAGGCTTGCCTTTTTCTTAAGGTCAGAGGTCGAGTGTCCCTTTGTGTATGGCCTCTGTGAGGATTTCAAAGGTACACATGCAGTAAAGAAAAAGGAAGCAATCAACACAGCCAGAGAACAAGGGAAAGGAATGTTACTGCAACATTACTGGATTGGCCCTCTGTCTTTCTGACACACTGTCACTCCATGGACTACGTAAGAAGTTAAGAAAGAAGGCACAAATACGAGCAACTGTGCAACAAAGCTGATTCACAACAATAGATGGGAGTTTGGCTCTATGGGACATCTGGACGAAGTAGTTTGAATTTTGGTAAAACTAATGATGGAAAAATGGTTCTAATCACAGAACTGACCGGACCTGACATTAATTAACCAACCTGGGCTTTCCCAAATCAACATTAAATGGTCAATCAAGCATCACCTTGAACACTCTCCCTAAAGCTGTACATGTACATTGTAAAAGAATTCTTAGGATACAAGTTGTGATCTTAGAATGCATACTGTGACATGCTCCTCAGTGGTTACGGCTTTGCAACCAAAGACAGTCAACGACATAGTTCTGGAAGTGTCAGAATTTTTTTTTAAATTAAATTCTCAGAGTATAACCACTGCTATAACACTAGTCTAAAAGTCACTGATAGGAGGACAGCATAGGATTATGCAAAAGTCATGGGACAGCTCATGAAAGAGCGAAAATCATGCTGACGTAGTACTGTACGTAGTAATTTTCTTTAATTGCAGGGCTATTGTTAGAAAATCTTTATCGTATAATGTCCAATTATAGCAGCATTCTTTTAAGATTACTCGTCATGTCATGTGTCAGATTATACAACGGTTAGTTCCGGTCCACTGATTTGATTGGTCGAGTAGCGTTCCAAGAGTGCTTATATTTCCTATAACCGCACTGGGATGTTTCACTAAAACCTTTTGCCTTTTTTTGTCACTCTCATTTAGGTATCACTCTGCTCGCCTGTGTTTGCCATGTAAAATCCTGTAAAGCTGCTTTGTGTCAATGTCCATTGTTAAAAGCGCAATACAAATAAATTTGAATTGAATTGAAAAATTCCACTTCCTAGTTCAAAATGGTTACTACAGTAGTGTTAGCCACATCATCATTGGACATAGCAAAAGATACATTTCAAACTTTCCTAAATGACAGTGACAGAAAAAAAGACAACAGGCTTTAGTCTGAGTGAGCTGTTTGCTGATTTCACCTCTTTTGTTGGCTACCCTGAAGATGTCTTTTTTTTTTTTTTTTTTTTTGGTCAGAGCGTCAAACATTAGTGACCCAGAAAACAACTGATAAAATAGAGGGGTGAAAGGTTTGCAGACTCAACTCATGAGAGGAAAGTGCACTGGTGTGTTTAGATAGCTGTAGCCCACAGTAGAACAGGGGGCAGCAGGTTAATCTGCCCCACTTAACTCCTGCACAGTAACTACTGATTTAAGGCCAGCTGTAGGTGCACTATAAAACTGTTATAAATGAAACAGAATTGATCCTATGCCAGCTGGCAGGGGCAGCATTAACAACACACCGAAAGACTCTACTATTTCCTTTAGACATTGAAATGAAATCGTTCTTTCTCAGGCAGTTTTTTTTATATAGTCGTTAATTGTACATTGGACCTGAAATAGCTAATGAACCTGCTAGAGCCTGGTTTTCATTTAGACTCTACTATACTGTATATCCTTGATAGTCTGCTACAACTTTGTGGCAGTTGTGCTGTACACATGCAATGATAGCTGGTATATACTGTACATGACTAGTCTTTTCAATCAAATACCGAACCCACATTTAAACCTGCCAATTACATTATGGCTTTTGCGGTGGTCTCTTTAACTTCTATCCAGATTGATGTTTTAAAAAAGAGATATGCACAGAGCCTCACATTATAACATGCTGATTTATGTTCTAAAATGTATTTGTACTTGATCCACATTTTGCATGGGTATCTGAAGATGCTGCATGTATGAACACTTTCATACAGTGTATATACTGTATACATATAATATAATGTAACTACTGTTCAAAAATTTTCACCGATTTGATTCTGATTTGAGTTACTCTCTGTGTGGATTTTCACATGTTCTCCCTTTGTTTGCATGGGTTTCCTCTACGTTCTCTGGTTTCCTTCCACCTCCCAAAAAAAAAAAAAAAAAAAAAAAAAAAAAAAACATACCAGGAGGTTGACTTTCTATGCTAAATTGCCCCTGCTGTGAATGTGTGTATGAATGTGTGTGTGAACTGTGCTCTGCTATGGACTAGCAGTCCACAGGGATCCTGACCAGAATAAAGTGGTTACTGAAGATGAATGAATGAATTGTATTGTATTGTAAACTGACATGTACTGTATTACTATTCTACATAACACCACAGACAGATTCTTATATATCCACTATTATACTGATATTTGCTGTGAACAACTCAAACCTCACACAGTCACAGGATACCTTCATTGATCAACCAGTCAATCAATATAATTATATATTATATATAATTGTATATATGTATATATAATTGTTTTGGGAGGTTTTTAACCACAATGAGAGATGAGTATGGGTTATCTTTTTACTGGCTTCCATTTCTGCATTTGTGACTCACCTTTTGATGCTGTGGATGATCACACATGGGTATCCTAAAGATTTGCACTAGAAAAATCTAGTGTACTGTATGCAATACAGGAGCAAACATTCAAGAGTGTATAATATGCTCACTGCATTGTGCACACCAATATTAAGAATAGTGACTCCTGTGTCTTCAAGGAGAGGAACCAGAATGGGAAATGTACATGTGAGAAAGATAAGCTTTTTGGAGTTTCATTTGATTTCACTGTTATTTTTCATAAAAACCACGGCAAATTTAGAAGAATTGGAATAAACAAGACAATGTTGTTGTTGTTGTTTTTAAAATCCCCAACACCTGAATTTTAATCTTTTTTAAGGAAGCTTTCATTTTCAGGGAAAAAAGATTCTTGTAGATCTTACTGCATCTCTGTACCCTGCCGCATAGAACACATCTGAACTGTTGCTGCTCAGTCAAAAGAAACAAAGACCTGGTTGCTTGCTGATCTTAATCTTCATAGACTCGAATCAAAGAGACAGAGAAGGTGCTCTGCTGCAAAGCTGTTCAGGTCACAGCCATGCCAGTAGCTTTGCACTGTCTGTCAAGGGATAAAGCGATGTGGTGGTACGCAGATGTTTGCGATAGTTAGCGCTGGGGAACATATGGCTTCGGTTGTGGCATGAGCAGTTCTGCTTGCTCTGGGTTTAACTAACTGTAGATTAGGTTCCTTAGCAGAGGACTGAAAGTTGCTGCAAGACAGGTCTGACCTCTTTGCATGAGTTTTGACTGAATGATAATAAGAGTTCTGGACTTCTTTTATACATTAGAGGTGAAGTTTGGATGACAGCAGCCACAGTCTTGCTTTATAGTCAGTTGGTGGTGGAAATGTGAAACATATGGGGAGGGTCTAGATTGAGTATGTTCTTTTTCTGTAATTATAAGTGCATGGAAAGAAACTTTTCATAAGGTACATTGCTGTATTTGTACATCAAAAGGCAATGATAGTAGATAACTCAGTAGCCAAGTTTTTTCAAAGATTTTGATTTAGCATTAATGACATACAGGTTGTTGGTCTGCTTGCAGGTTAGCCAATCCTCACAAACACACAAATACTTACACACTGCCAGCATTCTATCAGGATCCACTACTCTGTAAATGTCAAGCATGGTGGACATGTTCTTACACCTTTATAAAGGCAAAATCTTGGCCAAGCATTCACTGGCTCTGTGTTTTAACACAGAAAAACAAAGCCCAAATACTTGGAGCATGTTTGTTTCCCCAAGGAATGGGATAAGGTCAGCATAAAGGGGCATTCCTGCACAACACTAGCATTTAATATGGTATATGTCATGGTAGTAACATTCTGTAGCATAGCACTGTATCTCTCATTTTCAACATTTTGACAGAATTCACAGTTTTATATTGTTGTTGGCATTTGGTCCATCAACTCAGCTCACAGAAAATGTTATTAGAACATTCAGTAAGTATTCAACAGGTTCGAAGAAAGTTCAACTATAATTTTTTTCTTTAATAGCATTAAAGATAACAATGGTTTGTGCCATGTGATAGATTCATGTACAATCCACCACAGATCCAGATCCACCATGACAAGGATAAAGCAGTGACTGAAGATAAATGAATGGATGGATTGACTGATGGATTGATAAATAACAGTTGTTTGCTTTCCAACATGCCAACTTACACAAGAACTAACATTATGGAAATGTTAGTTATCATTCCAACTAAAAATGTAGCAGCACCATTTACAAACACTATATGGGAATGTTCTCAGAACACCCAGACAACTTGACAGAACTGTTACATTCAGAAAGCATTCATTCACTGATTAATTCATTCATTCATTCATTCGTCTTCAGTTACTGCTTCATCCTAGTCAGGGTTGATCCAGAGCCTCAGGAACACTGGCTGTGAAGTAGGAATACACCCTGGATGGGACAGCAGTACATCACAGAGCACCAGACACACACATATTCATTCACAGTTCAGTAAGGCATTTTAGTGTAGCCAATCCACTGTTTTTTGGTCAGTGGGAAACCGGACAACCTAGAGTAAACCTATGTGGGAGAACATGCGAAACTCCACACAGGCTGTAACCCAAGCTCATAATTGAACTGAACGGGTGGTAATTACCACTGAGGTGGTAATGCTAACTTCTGTGCCACCGTGCTGCCCTTGAAAACATTTGTGCAAATTTGATAAAGTTATCTGGGAAAGCCCATGCAAACTAATGTCACACAACCACTGGGGATGACTAATCCAAGCTGCTAGTTGTTGAAGTATAGGATAAAAAGTACATCAGTGCTGCTAGCTAGCTTTAGTAGTGTGTCTCGTTTCTTAATCACACAGGTCATGGAACACCCGAATCGGTTATAGTCCTTCAGAAGATACTTTCTCACTCTGGAGACTACTTTATTGACCAGAATGTTCCTTTAATATTAGAAACAGTGTTTGATTTAATATTTGCACAATTGTTCTGTGATAATCATTGCAGTATAAACTCCTCATGAAGCAGCAAGAGCGTACTATCAGCCCTATAGTATTTATAATATTTATTATTAGGACGGAAAGTCCAAAAACAGATTTTAAGCATTAAAATGGCTGAGAACATTTTACTAACACGCCATTATTCTGCCAACATATCATGATCGTAATGGGTCGGCTTTTGAAAAGACCACATCTGAAAAGCCAAAGTATGAAATATATGCAATCAAATAAATGCAGTCATTGAACCCTTTTCAGGGACCATTAAAAATTCATGTTCCAACTATTTCCCAGGGTTGCATGGTTCTTTGCGTCTTAACAGTACCATGCTTTTAAGATCAGTCCCAAATGTGCTCACGAACACTACCACCCTGCAGCATGCTCTGCTCATTGTTAAAACTCTTTTTTAGGTGTAATGTATATAACCTGTGGCAGAGGTGAAATAGGGCTTTATGGTCAATAAAAATCAGCAAAGTGTTTATTGATTGTGAAGCCCCTGGTCTTCTGAGGGAAACCCAAAACCTGTCTTGCTCTTGAGAGACAGGCCTCATTTGAATCCCACATGCGAAAGACGGAAATGTGCTTTGACACTAACAGGCTGGAAAAGGAAGTTTCTCCAGCTAAGTTAAAGATGTGAAGGGAGGTTGGGAATATAATTATTGGAGTCATATTTACTGCAGGCAATATCAGTTCCCACCTCCCCCATTTTCCAAAGGCCCCATTAAATTCATGGATTCGTATAAGTTTCCACTATGTATAAAATATTTTCATAACCCTAAGCATGATATTGCTCAGCCTGATACAACTGAAAAAATATGTAATTATGAATTTGTGATATGTTATTCTAAAGGTCCACAAGTCTTTTTTTTAAGTTATATGTATATATATAATTATACATACAGTATTGTGCAAAAGTTTTAGACGCATGTAAAGAAATGCTGTAGAGCAAAGATGCCTTCAAAATAATGAAAGTAAATGTTTCTACATTTATATATATATATATATATATCATAAAGAGCAGTAAACAGTAGTAAATGAAACAAAGTCAATATTTTGTGTGGCAAAAAAATTAAAATAAATATAGTAGTCTCCGGTACAATGTGTGCAGTTTTATAAGGAAATGAGCTGGTAAGTTTTATTGAGCATCTTTACTGAAGAACCAGCCACAGTTCTTCTGGAGACTTTGATTTTCACACTTGCTTCTTATTTTTGCAGCAAAACCCAGCAGCCTTCATTGTGTTTTTTGTCTGAAAAGTGTCTCTTATGTAATATGCTGCTTTCTTTAATGACACACAAACATTTTTCTGTAACAATTAATTTTTTGCTAGAAAACGAATGTTTGGGAATCTAAAATGTTTTTTGTACTGACTTGATAATGTAGTCATAAGTCGAAAAAAATCTATAACAAAGTTTGTACTAAAAAAAAAAATAGGGTGCCTAAAACTTTTGCACAGTACTGTATAAAATGTTTAGTAAATGTAAGGCTTAGTAAGACAAAATCTTCACGTCAGCTCAAGACAGTTTCAGCCACAACACTTAAATTAATTATAGAAAATGTGAGTATTTGCTTGAAATAGTGTTTAGATGGAAAAATAAGCAAACACAGATTTTCTAGTTTTGCTGTTGTGTATTATTGGTAGTAAAAGAAAAAAGACCACGTTGTCTGATTTTAATTAATTTGATGTAACTTTTTTTGCTTGAGCATTAGCAAGGTCAATATTACCCCTAACAAGTTAAAAACAAAGAAAAAAAACATACATTTATTAAATGCACAATACAAAAAAGAATTTTGTTTAAAAATTCAAAATTCATATTCAAAAACTTTTGTCAGCTGGAAAGATCCATATTCTACCCAGTACAGCTGCACATTATCCTTATCCTAATTTAAAATGTTAGTCTCTGCAATAGATTCTATGGGATTAATAACACCATATATGTAAAACTATTCCCCCAAAAGGTGAAACTTAACTCATGTAATTGTAGATACACACACACCTGCACACAGACAGAAGGTATTTAGCATGCAACCTTTAAGCTAACCTTTCTAACCTCTAGGTGTTGATTGCTCTGGGATCTGATCCTGGATTTGGGAGCACATTCACATGGAGATTTAAACATGCATCTAAAAGCCTCTCTAACAGGTCACTTGTAGGAGTCAGAAGGTCAATTGCCTGGTAGTGCCTAATGGTAGTAAATATCATCAGTCATCTTAACCATGGCCACAGTGGGGCTCGTGGCCCACGTGCAAAGGAATCTGAGGAATTCACAGGGTTAAAGTGGTGCTGTGAGGTTGCAGACACTGTCGTGGGGTTCTTGAAGTTGGAGGACGTGTCATCTCTTAGTGTCAATCACCATTAGTGAAAAGCCTTTTCATCACATAATCATCATTGTGACTATTAGCATTTTAACTTTGTGAGAAAGAGAAAGCTGTAGAAACATTTATTTTACCACTTATGACAAGGGTTAAGTAAACATGAGATAACTAGTTGATAAGATTACCCTGGACAGCTATTAGGATGATAAAATGTGCACCACTTTTTAACAGCATGAGTCAAAGGCTATGTTTGAGACAGTAAAACTTGCACTTAGTAACTTTACCTCATTTTGGAAGCAAATTATTTCCATCATTTCAACATTTCTAAACTGTAGAAACAACACATGGTTTTCAGTTCATTCATCACGTCCTCTGAGTATGTTACATTTACTTATACTACAAACTGCCCTGTCCTGAAGAATCTCCTGTGTCAGGAAACTTACTGACTGTTACAAAGCACTGACAGTGGAGACTCCTTCCATAAATGTTACAGTACACAAACATATCCTTACAGAAAGCTTCACCATATAAACAATTATATGGTTTTGTTTGTTAAACAAAAAAAACTTTTTAAAATCTAATTTTAAATAAGGTTCACCTTAGATTCCGTGGAGTACCTGGAATACAAGTCCCTGTGTATGAGCAGTTACTATAGCAGGGGTGTCTAAAGTCCGGCCCCAGGGCCAAATGTGGCCAGCGGACAGATGTTAATTGTCCCACAGCTCCGCAAGCAAGGATCCCACAAGGATACTGACTCTGTCCTCTCTGCAATAGGGTCTGAAACTCTATATGAAGAACCTTGATGACAGTGTTGATAACGAGTGTCTCTGTATGCGCAAGTTCTCACAATTTGGAACCATCACCAGTGCAGAGGTAACTAATAATTTTATTCCTTTCCCAATAACCTGTATCCACTTCCCATTACTGACTCTGGAGTGTGTATCTAGTATGAAAATCTTCCTCAGTGCTAGGTTTTTTTTCTCATAGTTACCTATGTCAGCATGTGTAGCATGTCCTAATGTGTCTCCTCGCTGTCTTGTAAATTGTAAATGTATTAACTCTAGAGTATTAAAATCTTAAGTATTATGTGAGAAGAATATTAATAATTGGTTGTGATTTATATGCATAAAAAATTGGCATTGTCTGATTCATTTGCTGCCCAAGAGCCAGAAAACGAGGAGTATTCGCTTCACATAGTGTCATGACAAATCCAAGAATAATTTATCATATAGACCATGAATACCCTAGTAATCTGAAATGATCTCAACTCTAAATTTACAAAAACATTTTTATTGTTTAGTTGGTGGATTATTTTTGATTAACACATCTTCCTAAGCCAGGGGGGTCTAAAGTTTGGCCCCAGGGCCAAATGTGGCCTGCGGACAGATGATAATTGGCTCGTAGCTGCTCTATTAGTATGTAAAGTATGATAGGTGGCCTGATGGCCAACACGCTGCAATTTTTATGTTCACCTGACAGTGGCAGCAGACTGCGTTAACACAATTAGTTAAAATTCAAGAGCATTTTTTTCTCTGACTACACCTGCAAATTTATTTACTGAATGATATTTAGTCATGGCTGTGTACAAAAAGTACAACGTTAACAGCGAGAAGGGGAGATTTTGAAAGAGTTTAAAACCACTAAGCATGGAAAACCTTTTGTGAATTCTTGAAAGAGTCCTTAACTAAAGTTGATTTGCAACCAAGTATTAAAAAATGACTATTTATTTATGATTATGTTATTATGATTATGTCCAATTACTTTTGGTCCCTAAAAAAATAAGGGGGGATCACACATAAAAAGTGCTGTACTTCCTACACCGTTCACCAGATTTGGATGGAAATATCTTCAAATTAAAGCTCAACATTTGAACTGGGAGCTGCTTCATTATTTAATTATTTATATTGTCATGTATTTCTGTTAAGTATTTTAGTTGACACCATTTCAATTTGCTTTCTAGGGATCAGAAAAATATATCCATATCCAAATATACAAGATATCTACAATATAATTTCTTGCACAAAATTCTGCTATTGTGTATACAAAATTTATTTATTGGATATTCTATGATTATCATCTGCAAGCTGGTCTTCTAGAGCTTACCTGGCCTGATATCACTGCCAACAAGTTATTTCCTCTAAGAGCAAACTGAATGATGTAACCCCTACCCTGAGTCCAAAGTCAACACTCAGCGCAACCTGTCAATCACTCGATCCACTCCATTGGCACTGAGGCCTGATTGGGCACAATTAGCTCTTAGGAATAAATGACATCAATCCACCCTTGGACATCCATTGAGAGGGGACTGATTATTTACTTTAGCTGGACGTGCTGATTTCATTTTTACCCCTTGAACTTCCCTGGGGAATTAGCAAGCAGGGGAAAGCATTTAGTATCAAACCAGACCCTCTTGGCCTTCAGTGGAGAATTATTCAGATAAAACATGGTCAGTGCAAGTGCACAATCACAAGCCTGTGCTCTGGTTTTTGCAGCCATAACATACTTTGTTGTTTTTCATTTAGGAAATAACATAGCCATAAGGGTCATGCAAGATTATGCTTTCAAGTCTGTTAACATCAAAACACAATGGACTCCAAGCAGCATGTTTAAATTATTATAGTCTGAGCCTTTACAGACTATTTTGAGGATGAGGTGTCAGCTCAGCTCCTATACGGCAAATATCACGTACTGTTCCCAATGAGGCACGTCAGGCACAAGAACTGGACAGCTTCAGTATGTCATTTTAAATGAGGCTGCAAAACCAAGAGCTAACTCTTGCCAGTATCCAGGTCTAATAACTCACGTGTTAAATGTTTATATACCTAGAATTACAAATGGACTGTGAATGGGAAATAACTGAGATCTGTTCCCAGCCGAGCCCTCACTCTGCAAATATCATAGCAGGGACAGGCTATACGCCGGTGTGTCTCAGGTCAAGTCATGGCACCTAATCTGTCAGACACTGAAAAAGTCGATATACGATCTTTACACTAACAAGCCCCGGTCCTTGTCTCTACACTGAACCGGGCACTGAGGGGTAAAAAGGGTGTTAGTAGCCGAAAATGTAGGTATTCACATGAAAGCATTACCGTTAGAGTGTATATGACTGTTCAAACGCATGAACGTCCCAGATGACCAGCTGAAACAGTGCAGGAGTGAATTCTATCAAAATGAAACATCTGCTAAGCTTTTCTAATGCTTTAAATAAAAGAGAGCATCACATCATTTCCTGTGAAACAACAAGGCAGACTACAAAAATAGTTTCCAGTATTAATGGAGTAAGCAGAGAAACTGAAAAAAACAACCACCATCTTAGAGCTACCAGTTCTTCAAAGAAGCTGAAACAGTGCTAACTTAAGGATAAACAACTTGTAGCAGTGCTTACACTTATTATAATGTGCCATATTTGTCAGTGGAGTGGTACCAATGAAGGGTGTATCCTTCTGACACTCTAGTAAGTATCTTTCATCCGGGAAGCATATTATTCATAAAGCCTATTATTCAGTAACTTCTAGGAAATTATTTAGTGAAACTAAGAATGTACGTCAAGGTATGTCTTTTACAAGATAGCAATGTATTTCTAGACCCAAACAGGTACTGGGAGTTTAAAGAGAGTTTGTAAAAAGTACAACAGAGGTCCTTTAGGTCTAATCACATAATGTTAAGAAATGTGGGGGGGGTTTCTGACAGTGTACCGTAGAAGATTTACCAAAATGTGAGAAGTTGAATGTGACTAAAACTGAAGTTACAAACTGGCATCAACCTTTATTCTTTGAAAATGATTCATTCATTCAGTATTTAGTTTATCCTGATCAGGGTTGCTGTGAAAACTGGACATGAGGTAGAAACACACCGGGATGGGACACCAGTGCTTCGCAGGGCACCATGCACAGACATACATTCACACCTAGGGGCAATTTAGAGTAGCCAATCCACGTACTGGCATGTTTTTGGGAGGTGGGAGGAAACCCACACAGACATGGGTAGAACATGCAAAACTCCACAGACAGTAACCTGAGCTTAGGATCAAACCCTGGAGCTGTGAGGCAACAGAGCTACCCACTACACCACCATGCAACCACTCTCAGAAATTCAACTAAAGCAAAATGTTTATACGTAAAAATGTTAATTTGGATGGAGAAACTGATATACAACCAACAAAAAGGAACAACTGGCCATACTTTTTAAATATTTTACATATATTACTGGTATTTATCAGTGATTGACAGAGGCTTGCTCTTTTGTTTTGCACAGATTCCCCTCCTCCTGGGCCAGTGCGGCTCCAGAACAGACAACTGATGTGAACTGTTCTTTTATTGTGTGCTTAACCTGCTCTTGGGTAACAATGCCCTGTTGTGTTATTCAGCCTGCTTGGGTCTGAACCTGAGAGCACATCAAAGTGGCACACAGGAGCCGATGACAACAGGCCTCATGGGCATGGCTTTTCATCGCGCATGAAATGCCAAGATTGAGTTTCGCTACGAAAGGTGCCCTGCTATCACAGATAACACCTCTCAATGCACAGAGTCCCCGGAAACCTGGTGGCATTATTTCAGTAGTGTCTCAGCCTGGGTGGTGTAAAGAGAGAAGCTGGAACAAGCATATGAAGAACAACAGGCAGCCTCAGAGCTGGCTGGCATAGACTCTTTGAAACCTGTGGCATTACGTCAGTACAAACTTTAGAGGTTTGTTGGTTGTTGAGCAACCATAACACCAACACAGGAACAAAAAAGGACAAATAAGGACAAACAAGATTAAAGGACAAATTCAATAGGAAAAATTAAAGTGTAAGAATAAATAATGTTAGAAAGTAAATTAAAATCTTGGTTTTGATCACACACATAAGATCGCTGATTTCTTGAGCTTTGCTTAACTTGCATTTTTCATTGTTTTAAGTTAACAATGATTATATGAGCATATTCCAGCTCCACATTTACTAAACAGACATTGTTTCCTAATTTTGTTCATTGGTCCAACTTCAAATGCATTTATAAACTTTGTACTAGATTAGTAACGCAAGAATGCTTACACAACCACATCTGCTTGTCTTTTAGACACAAATGTTTCTAAAATGTTAACTCATTGCAGTGCTAATGTAATTGCTGGCTCATTTATATTCATTTATTTTATATATTTATATATACATACGTATATATCTCCAGTATTGTGCAAAAGTCTCAGGCACATGCAAAGAAATGCTGTAGAGCAAAGATGCCTTCAAAATAATGAAATTAAATGTTCTACATAAAAAAATACATAGACATAAACAGTAGTAAATGAAACAAAGTCAATATTTGCTGTGACAAAAAAAAAATAGTAGTCTGCGGTACAATGTGTGCAGCTTCACTTGCTTCTTATGTTTGCAGCAAAACCCAGCAGCCTTCATTGTGTTTTTCGTCTGAAAAGTGTCTCTTACGTAATATGCTGCTTTCTTTAATGACAGACAAACATTTTTCTGTAATATTTAATTTTTTGCTAGAAAACTAATGTTTGGGAATCTAAAATGTTTTTTGCACTGACTTGATAATGAAGAAGTCATAAAGTAAAAAATTTATAACAAAGTTTGTACTTAAAAGAATAGGGTGTCTAAAACCTTTGCACAGTACTGTATATACAGTATATCCATTAGAGCTTAGAATTTCCAAGCCAATTACTCAAGCAAAGACATAAATGCTATAGTGGCTACAGGTTAATGCTTTCTGTTACCATGGTGCAGTGAATTATGTCAAATTGCATTTTTTTACTCCAGGTACCAGAGCACTGCGCCACCTCCACCAGTATCTACAGTACAATAGATTCTTCCCTAAGGCAGTCAGACCACTCATTACAGAACCTACCTGGACTAAACCTACCTGGACTAAACAAAACCCTTCCCTACAGCCACCCACTATGTGGTCATCACTACACACCTGCACTTTGAAATTAGAGCAATATCTCATGGACTGTATTATTCCGCAGAGAAAATGTTATTATGCTTATATGATTTCTTACTACCACAAATTCCAAATACAACAATGTTCTGTTTTCCTATCTATTTAGTATGCACTGTCTTGTGTATTTATTGTCCTGTGTACTTATTGTATATTTTGCATCCATCTCACACTGCCATGTACCTGCACTTTATGTAGTCCTGTATGCCTGTACGCCATTCCAAAGTATACAAGTTATATGGAGGAATGACAGTAAAACCCATTTGACTTCACACTCATAGTACATCCAGTAGCATACCAAGGTACATTATCAAGACAAATGACAATGTACAAAGATCCCGTGAGCAAATGGAATTTTTTCTTCAAACATTTGTCCAAGCTAATTGAAAAATCCTGTGTGATCATCTCATCTAACATTCCAGAAGAATAAGATAATAATCCAGTTAGTCAAACAGTGTTAGATAAAGCAGAAGACTTATCTCTTGATTGTGAATGATTAAATATGTGTGTTATTTTAAACACGTCATCTGTTTCTTAAGGGAAAAAACACCAGGTTCTTGGACACTCTGGTTGTGCATGTGGGGTGACAAGCTTTTTTCTTGATTTATGGTGCTTCTCTATGACTTGGTGCCACTTCTCCCTCTAAAGCACCTCTAACAAAACCTTTGCAATAAAGGAACAGTAAGCTATTTTGGAAGAAACCTCTCAACATTCTGTTTTGAAATGGTTTTGAAGCCCCTCCCCTCAGTGTTCCAAAGCCACGCCCCAAACCCACATACATGTGTGCAGCCAAGGCTTTTTTAATTTACATGCAACATGACTGACAGGCAGATAGAGATGCCTTAAATGTTGGTGGTCCATATCATTTGCTATTCCTCTGTTTAGATTAACTCATGCTCCACAGGGGTCAAGGTTTTCCTCTGAGTAGAAATTTTATTCACAGCAGCTGAAACGTGAAGGAAATGTTGCCAAATATTATACAGAAATGTCTAACTTAAATATTGCTGACCCCAAGTGACTCAAATACAAAAGTCCTCACTGCTGTGACTAAGGGGAACTGGTGTGTGTACAAATGGTCAGTGATGATCAATATATGAATACAAAATAATGTTTAATATACAGTTTCTAATGGTTTAAAATTACACAGAGCTTTAATATATCCATGTGACATGGAATAAACATTGGTGGAATAAATCAGCCTGCCAGGTGGACAAGGGCATTTTGCAGCATGAGAAGGAAAGTCAACCATTAGATCATGCCAATTAAGAACACATTACAGGCAGTCGTAATTGCAAGTATAAACACCCAGACATTCTAAAGGCCAAGAACTCAGACACTCATAGATGACCATGCACTGAAAACTATTAACTAAGTCTGCCTAAAAACATTAACAAAATACTGGAAAAAAACAACATAATTTCAGCTGCTGAATTTCAGTGATAGACATTCACTAATAATAGTAAATTTAGGTCCAAACAGCGATTCAGGGGTCCAGTCATTAGACAAAGCATGGTGACAATATGGAAGTAAATATTTTAGCTTTTATTTTATTTATCTACTAATTTTTGGTTGGCTCCATCGTAAAATTGTGTGCTTAATACATGTATCTTGTATATATTTTAATTAATGAGTCAAATATTTTAGCATTCATTAGCATTTTTGAGTAGCAGAGCTACTATGCATGGAGGCTTCATGCATAATTAATAATGCTAATGCACAACAGCACTGCCCAAATATTGCTTCACATCTTGTTGCCTCTTTGGGCTGTGTGTTGAGTTATTTTGAGGGGACAGCAAATTTACACTGTTGTACAAGCTGTACACTCACTACTTTACATTGTAGCAAAGTGTCATTTCTTCGGTGTTGTCCCATGAAACCATATAATAAAATATTTACAAAAATGTGAGAGGTGTACTCACTTTTGTGAGATACTGTATATATATACCAAAAAATTTTGGTCAGTGTGCAAAAACATTGGTGGGATATGACTTCATTTCCTGCTTCTAGTTGCAATGATCAAAGAACATATAAGTCAACTGTACTTGTTATGTCATTCCAAAGGTGTTCAGTGGAGTTGCTGTCAGGTTCAGACCTCAGTTCTTCCACTCCAACCTTGGCAAACCAAGTCTTCATGGAGCTCACTTTGTGCACAGGGGCATTGTCATGCTAAAACATGTTTGGCCCCTTAGTTCCAGTGAAGGGAAATTGTAATTCTTTTTTTGTTTGTTTGTTTGCTTTTTTGTGGGTGGGAGGGATGGCATACTCTCTCTCCCCTTCAATCATAGTGACACTAGCCAATCATGGTCATCTGTGAGTTCATGTATGCAGAAGAGGTTAGATAGCACTTTCCCCTGAGTGTGTTATGCTGCCGTGTGAGCAGCAGATTGTGACAAAGATTTAGTTGGCTGGTTTGAAGTGTCTCAGAGGAAGAACCTTCACTTTTCCTAGCTGGTATCTGTCATATGATAGGAAAGAGTTGGCTGGTGGGTGGGAATTGCCAGGTGACCAAAGTGAGAAGAAAATGGGAGGGAAAATAGGAAACTGTAAACAGTAACAAGGGTATTTAGCCAGCTGGTGGTGCAACATGGTTTAAAGTGTGAACTCATACTGAATTAATGTAGTATGTAAATCAATAAGAAGAACACAAAGTCATTATAAGGATCCATTACCTTGGTGCTTGGACCCCTAATAATTATAATTATTGTTTTTACAAAAACAATTATCATGGTCATTTTTGATGGTATCACTGATATAAACATATAAATCAACCAAACTCTGAAAGTAAATCTCCGAAGAAACACTTACCTTTCTCAAATGTATATGGCGACACAATGTGGTCAATTTAAAGAACTGCATTTCATAATTATTTCCAAATTTTATTTTTAAAAAAAATTATTTACAGTAACATGCTAAATGTAACAATACAAAATTAGACATTAATCCTTTTCCAACTTTTTACATTTTTAAATAAAATGTTTTTTTTTTTTTTTAAATAACAGGTTCCTTTCTTTGTCAGGTGCTGTGAGTTTACTCATCATCAATTTAATCATTTATTTTTCATAGAGTCTTGGACACAATAGGAATCAATTATTTTTTCTTGCCAGAATAGCTCCCGGTCTTATATTATCTTACATCTGTAAGTTCACATACATATAAACCTGCTCAGGGTGAAAGTGCTGGGGTTTTTTTCAGTGCAAATATAACACACACACATACAGAGACAACTAATTCTAGACCAGCACCCTAAATACATGGTCTCTGTCTTTAAATTTTCAAGACACTCATCATAAAGTCATCATAAAGTAAAACATAATTGTAGAATGTACAGAACAATTCTCAGGTACTTTTAATTAACTAGCTAATTCAGAAAGATTTTTTTTTTTTAAAGGAGGCCCCTACATCAGTCGGTTCAGCTCACATCAATGCTGTCTATGAGTAGTTAACAACATCATCATAGTCATCACTGTCATCAGTGTCATTTGAGAAGGGCTCTGCATCAGCGCTCACAGGAGAGTAAATGGGGGAATCTTCTCCACCGCTCAGGTCCATACTCGCTCCAGACACTAAACAGAAATACATTTTACTTTTGCAGTAAAATAGCTATAATAACAATATTTATCTGTGTTTAGTTTAATATTTTACTTGAAAGTAAAGGTGCAGGAAAGGTTCTTTAGAGTGATGTTTTTGGATTCCTGAGAACCTTTTGATTGATGGATCTGTAATCATTTGTGCTACTAAAAAATTTAAACCTATTTTTTCACCATAGATGTTACCATTGGCCTTTGTGGTGGATTATTCAGTCTATTCTGGCAAGAACAAAAATTATTACAGAATTATGGACTGAAATGTACTTTAGGCAACCTAAAATTGCTAGGGAATCAGAAATTCTTATTTTCAAGAACATTTTCTGTAACATTTGTAATTTCACATGTATTGGAAGTTAGAAGGGTGGTTTTGTTGTACAGTGATATCCAGATTCAATACCCAATTCTTTCAGTACAAACATTAAACTTCCTTTAATACTTGTTATGCTATTAAGTCTACATATGAAAATGATGTTTACTTTGGCAGCACCATGCAGATAAAGCTAAAGGAATATGTTACAGGCTGTGATTATTAACGAAGTTACCTGTTGGATTTAGGAAGTCCTCAGTATGGTGTATGGTGGGAACTGGGTGAGGTAACAACAAATAAAATTATATGGATTTTTATCCATTTTTTAATTTTTGTCTGCTTATTTTGATTTCAGATGTAATAAGAAAAAGCATACTTCCAAGCTGTAGGTCACTTCTGATTTCTCCAGGATTTTCGTAATTCTCCGCATACAGATCAGCAGTGTTGGGGCCTGTATTTTCATAACACTCCCCAGATGAGGTGCTGGACGTGTCAAATGAGTCGGCTAGAAGGAGTTAAGGAAACAGATGTGTTCCTAATATCAGAGCAGTCCTTATTTCAAAGAATGCATATTGTCCATCCATCCATCCATATTCTGTACCGCTTATCCTATACAGGGTCGTGGGGAGCCTGGAGCCTATCCCAGGGAACTCTGGCATAAGGTGGGGGACACCCTGGACGGGGTGCCAACCCATCGCAGGGGACAGCTGAACACACATTCACCCAGTACAGACAATTCGGAAATGCCAATCAGCCTACAACGCATGTCTTTGGACCGGGGGAAGAGACCGGAGTACCTGGAGGAAGCCCCCAAAGAATGGGAAGAACATGCAAACGCTGGGCGCACAGGGCGAAGGCAGGTTTTGACCCAACCACGGACATGCGAAGCAAACGTACTAACCACTAAGCCACCGTGCCCCCCAGATGCATTTTGTAAGAATGCAATAAACAGATTAATGACTGTTAAAGGAATACTCCAGTGTCCACGTCAGTAGCAAATGGGTGATTAAAGCAGACAAAAATTCTTACATGAAAGCTTGTTTTCTCAATTCTGAACCTGAATACTGATTGGTCAGAAGGTGTTGATTAATTTTTTATAACAGCAGCTCTGACAATAGTTCTGTCTGCAAGAAAATCTATGAAAACTATGAAAATCACATGTTCATAGTAATTGCTCTCATTCCAATAAATTATCTTTGTACAGTAATAACTTACATGAGTACTTGAAAGGTGGTGCTCTGCATAAATGTTTTTAAAATGGGGGTAATTGTTAAAGTGGTGAAGCTTTCTGTGAGGAGGAATCTTATTTAACATTTCTGGAAGGAGTCTCCAGTGTCAGTGTTTGCAACAGGCTGTAACAGTTAACAGTCATTATTAACTTCAAGAAAGTAAAAAAGAGAGACTGGTGCTGCTATAACATATGTTATAGCTATAAATGGGTTTAAAAAGTAAAAAACGTATGACATTTTGTTCTTTAACAAATAAAATTGCTAACTTTTATTTATTAAATTGATATCATTGGCACATTGCAGAGGTATAAAAGGAATAAACACTTGTAACAGGATGTGCTGTTATATCTATATAAAAATAAAAAGGTAAGCAAACATGGCACGGTTGTTACTGGATTATGCATGGCTATCATAAAACCCTGGGGAAAGTGTAATTAACCAGAATGACTTTTTAATGTATTGCTCTAGGATTGGAAAGTTGTATCATATAGTCATGTGATTCAAATATTTATTGGCAGAATTCAACAGTTGCTCTTAGGCTACCATCATAAGTGAGTTTCAAGAAAAGTAAAATACAAGAAAATGTGCTGAAATTGCTGTCCATGCTAAGTACCCATATGCTACAGATGCACTGGAAAGAAATTAGGGTTTTAAAAAAAGCACTGGAGTACTCCTTTAAAGAAACAGTTAATATTTAGGAGTTAGTAGTACAACCAAGCATTAAAAGTGATCACTTACCACTGGGAGTTGCAGAGAGGCGCTGAAATGTATCCACCGGGGCTTGCAGGTATCCTTGCATTGTAGCACGTGTGTCTAAATGTGAACAGCAATACAACAAGTTTCCTTGTAATATTTTAATAGTATTGGTAGTTAAAGGATCGTTACATATTTTAAAATATATATTTCTGCATTTTATATATACAGTATATAAATGCAAATACATGCACCATGCAATTTCTGACAAAACAGACAAAAACTGCATTTACCAAAATTGGGTTTTTCTGCCTATAATATACTTTATACTATAATATGTATCACCAAAATGACATGGAAATGTTTTAGTTTATTTTTATCTTTCCTAGGCTGTCTAGTTTAATAAATGATTTGAAAGATCTCTTACACCTAACCTCAAACCAGCAAAATGCCGATTTTCAATTTCAAACAAATATAAACTAATCATGCTTGTAGTTTGCATGTCATATCTTCTTCCACTGTATTTTCTTGCATGACTCAATTTTAAGGACTCAAATGACTACATCGGTAAGAGATACAATTAAGTTTCTTTCTTTTAAAGCTGAACTTTCAGGTGGTAGGTGCTTTCCATTGAGTAATCATATGTTTTACACCCAAAAAACAAAGACAGGAAGAAGCAGAAAGAAAAAAAATAGGTTTCAGTTGTGGCTAAGTGTTACTCTACTCTATTATATATGTGTTATCAGTTATACTGGTAATGCTTATATAGTATCTGTGTTTATCTTTAGAAAAGTTTCCACAAAACAAAACATAGAGAAGGAATTAATCATCTCCTCATAACTACAGTATGCATACACTATAGTTAAACCTTTTGCCCACAGAAAGGTATGTTGCATGTATAAAAGCCAAATCACTAGCTGACTTACCCTCCTCAGTCACAATCTGCAGATTTGGGCCCTTCATAGCAGGAGTTCGACCATCTGCATTGTACCGCATAGAGTCTGCAATAGAGGGGAGAACATGAGAATCTTCACACAGACAGTAACCTAAGCTCAGTAATGAACTGGTGACCTGGAGGTTTGAAGCAGTCCTAAATATCCTCACACGATTTAATGACATTTCAAAATGCAACACAAGAAAAATACCCTATACTGTCAAAAGTTTGTGGACACCTGACTATCACACCTATATGTGGGTCTTCCCGAAACTGTTGCCACAAAGTTGGAAGTACACAATTGTCTAAAATGTCTTTGTATGCTGTAGCATTACAATTTCCTTTCACTGGAACTAAGAGGCCCAAACCTCTATGTTCCAGCATAACAATGCCCCTCTGCACAAATTTAGGTCCATGAAAAGGTAAAAGCTTTTCATGGACCTATATTTGTGCAGAGGGGCACTGTTTGTCGAGGTTTTACCTTTGGGATGTATTGGAATGCTGACTACATGCCAGGCCTCCTCACCCCAAATCAGTGCCTGACCTTATTAATGTGGCTAATTCTTGCCCTGAATGGGCAAATCCCCACAGCCACGCTCTAAAATCTAGTGGAAAGCCTTCCCAGAAGAGTGGAGGATATTATAACAGCAAAGGGGGACTAAATCTGGAATAGGATGTTCAAAAAGCACATATGGGTGTGATTGTCAGCTGCCCACAAACCTTTGGGCAAATAGTGTAACTATAATAATTTAAATCTACAAAATAATCAATCAATGGTGATAACCTTAAAATGTAGTGCACAATAATAATCAAAAAGGTTCTATAAAAATTTACAGTATTTGTCTAATTGATTTACACAAAGCCATGAAATACTCAAGATACCATGGCATTTTTAAATGGTCTGCCTGCAACTTTAAATATGTCATTTTTGTTTATTATTAAACATTTTATTTATCTTCATTCTGTATCTTTATTTAAGCACTTGTACTCTCCTACCACACCTTAAGTCATAATGGAAAAGTCAAAGCTCATATTCAAATCACTGGCGTTAAATCCAAGTTGTGTTGCAAATCTTTTTTTTTTCCCCAGTCTGAAGTCTGAAGAAGAATTTGTGACTTGAGTTTAAGTAGGTGAATCAGTTTGGCTTCAATAGTCCTTGAGTGTCTACTAATGGTGTTCATAGCAATCAGAATTTTACATAATCTATCTTGCTTAGGACATATATTATAGGAGCATGATGGGAGTAATTGTGAGGGAAGAAGTGAGAGGAATCTGTTGAGAAGAGTTCTCCTTCTGTTTGATTTGGATATTATTTATTTTGATTGAGCTTGTTTTACAGTACAAAGTATTTTACATTGTATGATTGCTCCATGTTATTTTGATATCTTGGTATAAACTCACTGCGGAAGGTGGACAGGGTGAAATCACCGTTTGGGCCACTGTCATTGGCTTCATAGTCTGTATCATAGGAAGCACTCTCAACACTACTCTGAGTCCACATTTGTTGTGGCATTGTTGGGGCTGCAGAAAAATAAAAGCACACATTCACTCATCACTGTTCTGTGGGAAAACAAAAATCTCGTCTTCATTTCAGGTGAGGTGTACACTGACCGGGGGTGCTGTCATTGTTGGTGACTTTAACAAGGTGGATAGAATCTCTATAGTTATTCTCTTCAGTTGCTGTGTTGGTTTGTAGATTGGAAAATCTCTGCTGAACTTGAAGAGCTGTGGGAGACAGGAAACCTGCCATGACAGTAGCCTACTCTTTTAGCAAACACTCTTAAAAGGGCTATGAAACATCTTGGGACATCCCAAGAGGGGAATGAATAACACACAGTTTCTCAGAGACATGACATCCTTATGCTATATTTATAAACAAATGATCATAAACCATCACAGTGCAGCTGAATATGCTTGGATTAGAACACTAACTGGCCTATTCTGTATACACAAGCTAGCAAATATCAGCAGTTGGGTAGTATCACTCCATCTCTTGCACCTACAGAGCAGAGCCAATTATGCTCTCTTACAGTGGGGCACAAACAAAATATTTAAAGCCTATGCAGGGGCAGGGGCATAAACAGGCCTGGGCAAGATTTTTTCTTTAGCCCTGAATAATTCTCCACTTGGAGCAGTTTGTCACTACGTAACTGAACGTCAGTAAAAGAAGACAGCAGTGCTATAATCTTGTATCTTCAGTGAATGGATGTTGTATTTTATCTTCAGTGAACGGGAGCAAGACCAATCAGACAGGGTTTACATGAAAATACCTGGAAATACTCGTGTCTTATTGGCGGTCAGATCTCTAGCTCACATACTCAGCTAGTGTAAGGGAAAAATTGATACACAGCAATTTTTTACCAGTCAAGGGGTTGAAACAGAAACACTAACACCCTCCCATGCTGAGCAGGAAAACAAGGTGTGTAAATGTCTATATGTGCTCCAAGTTACATGAACATGATATGAGCAGAGCATAAGGACAGCAAACATACTTTGCATGGCACTGTAGCCAGCTAAACCGATATACAATGATAGCTTAGCTGTGCCTCCCCTTGGCTAGCAACACCAAACTAGCTTATTCTGACATTAGCTAGCCAACAAGTTTTATATTTTATCAGTCTGGTAGTCCTGCAAACAGTGATAACACCTGAGGCAAGTTTTATAATAAGTCCAACTTTTTTACAATTTTCACATTATAGACTGTTTCCATGCTTATTTAAGCAATTAGCCCATGTGAGAGCTAATTGCTTAAATAAGCATGGAAACAGACTGTTCAGAAGTACATTTTTAAAAGTTTTTTGATGGAGAAGTATCTGGGCTCAGCCCCAGATGATTAATAGTACAGTTAACGCCCCTGTGCAGGGGACTTTAATGTAGCACAGCCACACTATCCATGTGTACAGTCACTTTATATTGATAAGGATAAAACCTTCCTAAAAGTCACTTTGTCCATTTACAAGGTTTACTACAAACAATAACTTGAATTTATACCAACCTTTTCTTTTCTTTTTTGAACAGCAACACTTGATGATATTTAAGAGAATTACAATCAAAAGAATGCAGGATAGTATGAGGCAGCCCAGTAATTCAGGAGCCCAGAGCACTGTGGGTGCTTCTGTAGTGGTTTGCACTTTGGTTTGAAAAGAGAAAGAATATATATGTAACATAGGCCAAGGTGTCTTTACTTTGATTACAAAACTTGTGTTATGTGTAATGTGTTACTCAAATGTTTAATCCAGGTTTCAATTTAATACAAAGACTTAAGGCACATAGAAGAAAAATATGGTTAATTACTTCTACATTATTCAATCCATATACTGTAAATGATTTATTATTCCTGACTTTGTTTTCAAAAATGTACTGTAGAAATGTCCAAAAATTATACTTACTTGTTGTTACCATGGTCGTAGCTACATCTGGAGTGGTAGGTACAGGCAGTCCAAGAGAGTCTGGAAGAGGCAGCTTAGTTAATAAAATATATGTTCATATACTGGCACAAGTGTACAAAAAGCTCTAAAACACCACTTTTAATTTCATGAGCACTACAACATGCTGCAAGATGAATATGACCAAATAGAGCAAAGCCATCATTCGTTTAATAATTCATTCATCTTCATTAAACAGGTTAGGGTCATGGTGGATCTGATGCCAGAAACCCTGGACAAAAGATGGGGATATTGTCTCATCACATATTTACAATCTCATTAACTCTTAAGGAAATAACGCTTGATTGAACTTTACTTACTGCTACAAATCAATCCTGCAGCTTTTGGGTCTCTGCACAGAACACTTGAAGTTGCATCTATCTCTTTACACTCCCACAGGGTTTTAACTTTTTTCGAACACCAGTAATACCACCGTGTTCCATTTGTGTGCGTAAAGGGTGTCTCAAAGGCTGTGAATTTTTTTGCTTCTCCACAGCCCAACATGTTGCAAGCCATGCTTGCCTCTTGGTTTTCCCAGCAGTCATCACACACTGTACTCCAAGAACCGTTCCGATGGATTTCCACTCTGCCTGAGCAATGGTCCAGTCCACCAGTGAGTCTCAGAGCCTTATATTCTTTAGAATGTCGACAGAAAAAGGAGAAAAAAATTGATGCCAGATTCACATTGATTAAAGTGCATCTGATTAATATATCAAACAGAAATGTGCACAAATTGTGATGTTGTTAGTTAAATAGGAGCCATACAAAACCCTAGAAAGACCACGCTGTCGGCCTCAGCATACTTAATGCAGAGATGATGTGTAAGAGGGTTGAAAATTAGATTAAACAGATTAACAGAAATCGGATTAAAACAACCGCACTAACGGCAAAATGCACACCAGGAAAGTTAACTGAATTAGTAGTTTAATGTGGGCAGTGTTTACAGGCTGAGGTAAATTCATTGCCGTTAGCTTGGCTGGCTAAGGCATGATGGAGATCACAAAAAGGTTTCAAACACTGTAGCAACTGTTTTCTTGTTTAAGTCTTCAACAAATTAACTATTTATTTGGGTATTGTTAAACAAGTCCTGTTTATAATAGTCTTCCGCTATTTTTTTTTTCTGAGCTTTTTTTTTCGTCCGCACTAGTCCCATTGCATTATGGGAATTTTTGACTCGAGTAATGTCCATCAGTTGCACACTATCTTGCCGGAAGCAGTACGCCATCCGGGTATTTCTCGCCTTCTGAGAATTTGGACACACTACCCCTCTGGCCTACTGTGTATTAGGGTAGTACACGATTTTGGACGCAGCCAGAGTCTGGGAAAAATGGGTCCTAAAAGCCGGAAATGAGTTAGCAATTTAAGCATTTCCGGTTCCATCGTTCCAAAGTCAACAGGTTTTTTGAATGGGTTTTTTGTTAAATGCCTGAAATAAGGTCTGTGATTAACATAAGCTCAAGATATTTTCACGTTTTATTCTATGACATAAAATACATCACTCGTGGTTTTTTAAGCTTTTACATGTCTTGAAAAAGGCAGTTGCTAACAAGTGGCTAAATGGGATTACAGAGGTTGTCGGGGATATTAAACGTCATCACACTGAACAGAAAAACTCATCTACTATAGCCTTAGTAGAACTTTCCAACTTGTACATTTATCAGTTTATAGTATTTTCCAATTGTAGTGTTTTTTAAATAAATTGTGAAAGAGTTGTCGGACGCTTAATGGTGGTGACGTTGAAGTCATGCGACCCTGGTGTAGTTTGTTTATAGCCTAACCTTAGCTTTTTACCTCTGGCGATTGTATTTAGGCTTCAGAATTCAAAAAAGTTGTGTTAATTTGTGAAGATAATCTTGATGAACAAAATGTGTAAGCATCATAAACTTTTGTTGGTAACAGAGCTTATTTTCTGCAACAATCCAAAAGCCAATGTAAAAATCCTATTGGCTTTTTGTCGAAGGAACCAGGGTGATGCTAACTTCTGGGTTGGCTTACAAAAATACATAATTTTTGCAGCACTCTATATAATAACTTGAACAAACCTAGTTTGTAATGACCAATCACAAGCCTATCATGTTCATTTGTGAAGTTTGCCCAATAATGTCATTTGTCATGGAAGCCAGTCAAACTTAACCTCCACAGGAAGTATGCTGAGGCCTTGAGACATACCTGAGCACACCACTCCAGCATCTTCTTTATGTCCACAGTCATGACCTTCCCTCACTGCAGGACACTCCCACAGACTCCTCTCTTTCCCTGTGCAGTTCAGTTCATCCATGAGAATGGGACCTTTACCCTGGCTATAGGGGCCATCCTGCCCATTAACAGAGATTGCATATCCACAGTTCAGCTGAGCACAGACCACATCTGCGTCCTGTTTATCCCACTCATCATCACACACTGTGCCCCATTGTCCAGCGCTCCACAGCTCCACCCGTCCAGCACACTTATGGCTACCTCCTGACAATCTGACTTCGTAGTTACCTGCAGTAATGGATGCAAGTCCTTTAACCTACAATCTGTCATTTCCTTCTCCAGAAAATACACCTTCATTAGAATATGATGTATAGACATCATGTCCAAATTTCATAACTTACCACAGATGACTTCAGAAATTATTGAGCAGTCATTTCTGACCACTGTGGAACAGTTCCACAAATAGGAGTTGTGGTAGATGCAATCAGTTAGACAAGTACTGTTGGGAGGTGCTTCTGTGCTGTTCTGTGGAAAGGCTTCTCCACAGTTGAAGTTCTGACATATTTCACTGGGCAATCTGAGCATGGACTCCTTGGTCAGAATGACTGCTGATTCATTCGTTGGAGACATTATGTTCCAGATGCAGGGGTGATTTGTTGGGGTTATGTAAGGAGCATCTGGTGGAAATAATGTCAGCATTTTATATATACAGTTGCAATCAAAATTATTCAACCCCCATTGCAAATCAGGTTTATTGTCAAAATCTACAGACTTTCAACCGCAAATGTATATAATTAGGGTTTCCATATCACATAAACAGCCAAGAGCATAATTGCTTTTAAGATAATTACCATGAAGGTATATAGCAAAACATTGGAGAACAATAAAATTGTGTCTGGTGTGGGTGTGATAACCAGCCTGAAGTTGGTCAGTTTAAATAACAGGACATTCTGAAGTGTTTTATACCTCTTACCACAACAGTTTGCTACCAATTAAAATTTGTAATGACAAATTTATCCTTTTATAATTACATTTAATATTGTGGAACGTCCGTAACACAAGTTAGTTCCTGTTATCACTTACGTTATAGCAACATTTCCTCACCAGCATCTCTTTTTTTTCCCCTCACTCTTAAAGTGCATAAAACAACAGCTTGTCATGTTACCGAGAGACCAGAATGTCCTCTGTCCAGAAGACTTTCCAGTTTTGGAAAACGTATTGACTATTATAAAGCACCGGCGCTGGAAACCCCTTCTATAAATGTTAAAGTAATTTAACATTTAACATTAAAGAAAACTTCAGTATATCAATGACTATATGTTTAAATAACAGCACATTTATTAATCAATTTATTATTAATCTTAGTAATATGTGGAGTGTCTGCTGTACAAGTCCCTGCATTCCCTTGATTCTAAAGAAACAATAATGTATTAGAACAAATGCATTGATATAAAATTGTGATATAAACAGTGCTACAGCTACTGTTATAAAGAAAATAATTTTAAAAAACAATAATAAACAACTTCTAATCAATCAGAATAGAAGATCCAACGGTGGCATTGTATAAGGCAAAACCTTATCATGCATGATATTTGACATTTTCACAATGCATGATATATCACAATAAATAGGTTATGCTAACAGGCTGCTACTTTTATAAAAAGCCTGTGAGAACTAGTCTTTAATGCTGTTTAAAAATGAGTGTGTTATTTAAAGTTACAGAAGTACTGACAATATAAACAGTGTCTTTGTTATCACATAATTTAATTTATCTCGATATCAATATCATATCAGCATATCACCCAAGCCTTGTCTCCTTACTCTAATAAATTAGTTATTTTATAAATAAGTATGATTTTCACTTCAGACAGATAACTTACAACTTTAAATGAAAACTGTCAAATAAGAGAAGAGGTATACTGGACAGTTTTAACTCAATTTACTGTATGTTAAAAGGTGGTAATGCTTTCTATAAAGCTCATATACATAAATCATTATAAATGCAAAAAATGCATTTAAAAAAACAAAAAAACAAAAACAAATTCAGATAAAGCAGCAGCGACAGTCTGCGTTTACACAGACTGTCGCTTAATAAACACTTAATAAACTTTAACAATTTTCTATAAAGGTCTAATAATGTTCTACTTCCTTGATCACTTAAAATCATGTTATAGTGCAAGTGTCACTATTCATTATAATACCATGTGGTGTTCTGTACTACATTTATAACTAATAATGACCTGTGGATATTAATGACTAATATTATATTGTAATATTGTATCTGTAATATTTAATATCAATTACAAAAACATTATACACATTTAAAATGTCATCACTTAGTGTTTTAAGTAAAGTGAGTGATATGTTGAATTATTCCTCATTATAAGATATAAGAAGACACTGTTAACTTTCATTTTTGTAATCTAAGATAGAAACACTTATTTCCTGATTTATTAAAAAAGACATATTGAAATATGAAAACTTTGATGTCAAAATAATGACCAAAAATATGGGAGCAACTGTAATATTTACTAACCATTATACAACCTTATAAACATTTGAAATGTCATCACTGAATGATTCCAAAAATAACAAGGACGCACATATGTGGCATCTACTGAACTTTGGAGAAACAGGAAGCACACATTAGCAGGTGCAACATATACTGTGTGTGTCTTTGTGTTTTGGAAGCACTCAATTATGACAATTTCAAATGCTTATAATGTTCATAAATATTATAGTTGCTTTATTATTATTCACAGGCCATTATTAATTATAAATAAACACTACATGGTATAATAATGGATAGTGACACTCAAGGAATCATTTACAACGCATTAGAGCTTAAAGGGGAATCACACTATATATTTTAATTATTCTACATGTTTTAAAGATAGTGATGTTTGTTTTGCATGATAATTGCGGTAATTAAAAAAACAGATCAACTCTTACCACAAACAACCTCAGACAGAATGCTGCAGTTTGTCCTATAAACCTTCTTGCAGTTGATCAGTTGGTTATTGTGGTAGCTGCAGTCTGTGAGACAACTCGCATTTCCAAGTGCAGTGCTCTCATTTAGCTTGTGGACCTTACCACAGCCGAGGGCCAGACAGATCCGAGCAGCAAGCGGTGACAGGGACTCATTCGTGAAAATAGCCAAACTCTGATCTTCTTCTGCAGAGGTCACAGCCCAGGAGCATGGTGTGGAGGTCTGGTTTATGGACAATTTAGCTGAGGAAAGAACAAAGAATGAAATAGCTGAAAGATTATCAGGTGTGTAGTTACAATACTAAAAAGCAGGTTAGGTAATAGAGAGAGCATCATTTATATCTTCTGTGAAAATGTAACTTAGTCTAATTGCTTTGGGGAAGTTAAATTAGGCTACGAGGACAGAAAGCCACCAAGTCAATAATATTATATGCTTTCTTGCTAGTTCATTTACTCTCCTTGGGTGATAGGGCTTTCTCTTCTTATGCATGATTGTGTCTTTTATGTAAAGTGCCATATAAAAGAAAGTCTATTATTATTATTATTATTATTATTATTATTATTATTATTATTATTATTATTATTATTATTATTAAGTAAAACATAATTTATATGAAAATCAACCAATCAAATACACCAAACAAAAACAAAAATCAGCAGAATATTATACCAGTATTATCTCTTGAAATAATACTAAAATAATTCCTTGAAATAATACTGGTATCCTATTTTGAAGTAAAATCTCATCTATCGTATCAAAAAAAAGTCTTGAAATAGACCTGAAATAACAACTAAATTAATACACTATCTAAGACACAGGATGCAAAATTATACTACTATTACACAAATATAACAAATAGTTCAGTATTATATTTAATCTTAATGTCAAAGGAGAGTCTCAAAGGTCCCTACTATATTTTCAGTAATAATTAAATCAGAACTTCATAGTTTCATGCCAGTGATGCTATTGTGTAACGTCACAAAACTCAGCTTACACATAGCACCCCTGAGTTAATTTATACACAATACTAAAAAAGGGCATATTTTCAACTGAAAACTGATGCTGTCATAACAAATTTGCCCCAAATAGAAAAATCTATGTCATCATAATAAACCATCAAGTGGTTTTGGAGTGCAGGGCCTCTTTAAAAATCTTCTGTGATGATAAGTAGAAATGAAATTACGTAGGAAAGTCTTTTCTATTTGAGACCTTTCCAGAGGTTGACTAAAGTTTATCAGAATCAGAACACACTTTATTAATCAATACACTATCTGATTAGAGATGCACAGAGATGTATCAGAATTCTTCTTGATGAGATTGGTGCTGTGGACTTTAACAAACATTAACGTACAAAAACATTGAACAATGCCACAAATGAACATACAGATGGAGACAGATGAGACAAAAACACAGATGCGTTGTACGAACTGTAATCACACTAGATACATTCCTAGTCTACCCAGGTAGTGTGCAATCACTTTTATTCTAATTGCATTTTTACATTTTATTCTATACAGTGTGGAGTTGATGATGCCTAGGGCTTGTGTTGTAACAAAAAGGTTACAGGGGAAGTATGATTGCACCTGCAACTCATCAGAGAATGCATCTCCACACCACAACACACCACATCCTGTCACATTCTGCCATACTTATCCCTTTGTGAGAAACAATATTCACAGCAACGGTGCCCTGAAATGCAATGAACATATATAGGCTAAAGTTTATTTAAAGTCATGATTAGCCATGTGTCTTAATCTGAAAATACCATGCATATTACTTTTTCAATTACAATTTAGAAAGTACTAGGGGTGTTTGTACTTAAGGTTTGGTGATGATTTATTTCAGCCTTTGTTTTTTTTTTTTTATTATTCCAAGTCAGACTGTGACTCAAACCTATGGAATCTATGATTCAGGAATGCTCGAAAAAATAATTCAGATGATCTTAATGTGTCAGGTTTCATAATATGTGGTCAGGTCGTACTCTTTTTATAGTCATGAGCGTAAGTCAGGACATTTTCCAGCCTAGATAATACCCACATCACACGGGCCTTTTGGCCACTACTGATGTAAGACCACATTTACACCACCTTACTAACCGCTGGACTAAATGTTAATCTCGAAATAGGACATATTATTTACAATAACAAAAATATTTCAAAACATGACATTAATTTACTTTTTGTGACTGTAGTACTATAAACTTCTATCTGTGTTAAGAGTGATTGGAGATAGAACCTTATAATACTATGATCGTGAAATATATCTTTATGTTATACAAAGAACAAAATGAAAGGCTGTCTTCACATGAAAATTAAAGACCTACCTCTTCATCAAGCACTTAATTTAGCACTTTATTTATTTTTAAAACCCTTTTCTTGTGTTTTTTCATACTGTACTAACCTATCCAACAGGATATTTAAACTGATCATACGCTTAGTCCCTGATCTAGCGAAGGAGCATGAGGATCTGTTAATGATAGAGACTACAAAGCATGTCTGTATGTCATTCTGGATAAGGGCATCTGCCAAATGCCATAAATGCAATAATAATAATAATAATAATAATAATAATAATAATAATAATAATAATATAAAATAAAAAATAAATTTAAAAAAGGGTAAATATCTTTAACTGCATATAAGAAACTGAAATAAGAAACTGGAATACATAAACAGTTGTGGGAAATTGCACAATACAATTAACACTTGGGCAAATCATTTAAATTACTGTGAAATAAGATTCCCAATAACATGATTTGATGATGTGCAATTCTTTACAAATGTATGTCAGTGATTATCTGCGAATACTTAAGATGACTAGACTCATAAGCAGAGAATTAAATTAAAAGAAGACCTTTAGACATTACAGATTACTCAATTCTGTAATGTCTTCTTAAAGATTTCAAGACTAATAATAAAAAGAATATTTTTTTTTTTTTTTTTTTTTTTTAAAAACCCTCATATCAAAGATAGATACAGAAGGACTTTATACATAGGAAACAGAAACAATTCAATTTGACTGAGTAATCGTTTATTAAAAACATCAAGGAAAATGATGAAAATATTTTATTAAATTATACATACATTTTATGAATTAGATAATACATGATGCACAAACCTTGACAGAGGACTAGAGCCTGAAGCGCCATGAGGATCTTGAAAACCTCCATTTTCAATAAATGGGGGAGCAGACTTCACTCCTTTAAACAGAACACACCATGACTGAGAGAAGAAGAAGGTGAAATGAAAGGCAGAGATACCAAGCTCCTCTCATATGTTCAAGCAAGACTGTTGCCTCCTTTCATTCACGTAAATGTCATGTGAGGACACATTAGTGTTATTATACAATAAAAGTTTGAACACAGCTACTTGAACCTTTTTTTTTTCTTTTTTTAGAATTATCTACACTTTGTAGTGCACTGTATAAATCAGAAATATGTATTTCTATGATTACGTTATATCTATAAAAGGGTGAAATGAGTGTTTTATTTCATTCGATAAGACAGTGCCTTCCTTGTAAAAAATTGTGCTAGAAGGTGGTAACAAGATATTTGAAGGAATTGCCATAACACAGGCACAACACGAGGTCACACATTCCAGCATATAATGGTCATTTCCAATGTCACATTTTTTTCAATTTTTTTTTTCACAATAACTTTTAGAACACTACAATATACTGTGTGTGTATGTGTGTGTTTCTTGCCAATTATTGATATAATTTAAGCTTAGACTTTATCACAACTCCATTAAAATCCCATGTGCTTTATATTTATTATGGTTCATTATAGTTTATTTTCAAGAAAGAATTCCAATAGGCCTACATAATTTTGAATAAAATGTATTTGTGGAAAAGAGATAGTGATAGCAGCAGAAGTGATAGCAGGAGATTATTGATAAGCAAAATATTGCATTGATACATACTGTCAACAGGCCAAAACACTGATACCCTGTATAATATTCAGTATTTACAAAGGCATAAAAAATTTCACTTTTGGAAAAGGGCCAGTATTCAGCAGGTGTGTTCAAACTGCATATTTTTTTTAGTCCACCCTCCCCCAACCCCCCCCCCCCCCCCCCACGCCGGGTAGACTATTACAGTAATAAGGAGTAGTGAGACATTTCAGCAGAAGAAACATATATTAGAAAGAAGAAAGAATTCATTTGATAATTACGAAAGCAACAATCAAAGTCTGTAATGTCCTTGATCTTGCCCCATGTATACGGGCTGTTGATAGCTCCAGCGCCAAATAAATTTGATAGAGATAAGGCCCATTATTATTATTATTATTATTGTTGTTGTTGTTGTTGTTGTTGTTATTATTACGCATCTTAAGGAACAACAGTAAACCTATACCAAAAGGCCCTACTGTGCTAAATCAGAGAGATAAACATAACTGAGACCAAAATGCAGTGCTATAAATGTATCAGAGTATCAGAATGACACAAGCCGCTGTAACTGATGGGTCTAATGGAAAATGGGTCTAATGTTAGCTAATCATCTAATGTCTGCTAGAACCATCATGTCAGAATTGTGCAGTTTAATTTTTCAGATACTGTAGTTAAGGTATAGAGGGGGAAGTGTATTTGTCCCTCAGACAGAGAGCATTTGTCTTCATCTTTAGTAAGCAGTAAAAAATACAATTAGCTACTCTGTTATCATAGTGTCCCTATTATTTTGGGAGTATCCATTGAGACAAACTGTTAAATACATGTGTGAAATGATTTAAAAGGATCCAGCACTCAGCTTTATATCTGCAGCATGCTAGAGGGCAGTGTAGTGCTTCTGTGCTGTTGAATTGGCTCAGAGTTAGATCTAGAGTTATCTACTGTATATACAGCACATCATCCAAGTCCTAATACACTTTTTTTTTTTAATAACATTACATTATTGTTGTTGTTATGATGATACTGATTCTGATGATGATGATGATTATTATTATTAGTAGTAGTAGTAGGAGTAGTAGTTCATCTTCAGTAACCACTTTATCCTGATCACAGTCATTCACACTTCGAGGCAGAATGGGGAGAGCATGCAAAACTACACACAGACAACAACCCGAGCTCAAGAATGAACCCAGGACACTAGAGCTATAAGGTGATAATGCTACCCACTGTGCCACCATGTAATAGTAGTAGTAATAGTAATAGCAATTGTAGCAGTAGCAGTTGGTATGAGGTGCTTCTCCTGAAAAACTGTCTTTCGTCTGCGCCAACATGCCTGCTGTTACTGTGGCCAAACAACTCTATATTTTATTCGTCTGTCCAGAGCACATTATTCCAAAGGCCTGGTCTTTGCCTATATGCTCATTGGCAAACTGTAGTCTTGCAAAGGCTTTTTCCTGGCACGCTTCCCATGCAGGTCAAATTTCATTTTGCAATCTCTTTCTGATTGTAGAAGCATGCACTTTGACACCAACAGTTGCCAGACTTGTTAGCAGATCCTGTGATTCAATTTTGGGGTCCTTGGACACTTCTTTTTGCATCAGACGGTCTGCTCTTTTGTGCTGAATTTGCTGGGACGGCCAGTCCTGGACAAATTGGCAGTCGTTTGAAATCCGCGCCACTTGTAGATGATTTCCTTTACAGTGGAATGATGTATTTCAAATAATTTGGAGATCTTTTTAAATCCCTAGCCAGACTCATAGGCATCCACAACCTTTTTTCTGAAGGCCTTATGGAACTCTTTAGATCTTGGCATGATGACACCACACACCTCAATAGCAAAGGGAACACCAGACACTATGAGATATGAGAGGGGTATAAATAAGACAGGTTCCACCTGCACTCCATAAGCAGGTTCTAATCACTGGCACCCAATCTTGAACACATGATTCTAATTTTATGGATAAATATAGGGGTGTGACTGTTCTGTTTTTTAAATTGTGAAAATTACTACAACGTGTCAGTTTTATGTGTCATTTGACAGAGTGTATCAACTTTATTAATAGGCTCTGTTTCAAAGATGATCAAATGTTTGCTTGTCCAAATATGTCAAAAAAGCCAACAATTTCCATGCGGTGTACTTATTTTTTCACATGACTCTATACAAGTATATGTACTTCCACTATTTTGCCAACCACCAGTTGCCACTGGTTAACTGTCCTGTGTTATGTCTTACAGAAAAAGCAGAAAAAGTGCAAGTGTGCAAATTTGCAGCAAGAACTTTTCAGAGAGGACATCATATCAATATATAAATAGGATATACTGTATTACACTTACAGTACAGTTGTCAGCATTAGGACTTGAAAAACTGACTTGTTCTTTTTGTGTTCAATACAGCTTCTATGGAGAGAAAGAAGTTGTATTCAGCTTTGCTACATCTAAGTTTTAGCTTAATTACAAACCATTTACAATCTACATTAAATGGCCAGCTACTGGCAAAATAAGGAATTCCATCAAGAAAGTTAAATATTATCAATATTTTCTAATTCCTCTAATAATAGTTGCTTACTTACCAAAACAGACGAGCTGAAGTACTCACAGCTGTCAACTTTAATTCTTGGTCATTATGGCTCCCACAGCAACTTTCCTGCTTCCTCTTTTCCTCTTCTAGTTTCCTCTCTTTCTCTTCTTACTTCCTAATGAGTACGTTCTTTTCATTTTGACATCATAAACAAAAAAAAACAAACCAAAAAAAAAAGCATTATGAATATTCTGTATGCAGGTGGCTACTTTATTTCTAAACCAAATTATTGTGGTGGATTGTGGGATTTCAGGAGTGTACTATAATGCCAGTAAGCATAGTGTAATGTCACTGCACCTGATACACCTGTACCAAGACCACACCCACTAAAATACCACTACCATGTCAGTGTTATTCATGAGGATGGTGCCCAAAACAAATAATATTGGGTCAGTGGTGGAGAGAGTAAAGGGTAGCTGATACATTATTCATAGCAACCGGTGAGCTACAGTCGCTTACCTAAAAAGATATACTTAATAAAAGGTGATTTCATAATTGGGGTACAATTTGTGTCCCACTGATATTACATTTACAAATATGTATGTAAAGTGAAGGTAAAAGACATTTAAATATAAGTAAAGTGTCCTTAAAATATTAATAAACCATATGTAATTAGAAAACAGCAATTTTGCCTGACCCAGCCCACTGTAACTACAACCCCAATCCCAAAAAAGCTGGCACACTGTGTAAAATGTAAATAAAAACAGAATGTAATGATTTGCAAATCTCATAAACCCATATGTTATTCACAATAGAACATAGAAAACATATCAAATGTTATGTTATTAAACTGAGGAAATGAACCATTTTAAGAAAAACAGAAGGTAATTTTGAATTTGATGGCCGCAACACGTCTCAGAAAAGTTTGGACGGGGGCAACAAAAGGCTGGAAAAGTAAGTGTTACTAAAAAGAAACAGCTGGAGGAACATTTTGCAACTAATTAGGTTAATTGGCAACAGGTCAGTAACATGATTGGGTATAAAAAGAGTATCTTAGAGAGGCAGAGTCTCTCAGAAGTAAAGATGGGCAGAGGTTCACCAATCTGCGAAGAACTGTATCTACAATTTGTGGAACAATTTCAAAATAATGTTCCTCAACGTAAAATTGAGAAGACTATGAATATCTCATCATCTACAGTACATAATATCATCAAAAGATTCCGAGAATCTGGAGAAATCTCCAGGCGGCCCTCAGGCAGCACTGCATTAAAAACGGACATGATTCTGTAATGGAAATCACTGCTTGGGCTCAGAAATACCTCCAGAACTCATTGTCTGTGAACACAGTTCACTGTGCCATCCACAAATGCAGGTTAAAGCTCTATCATGCAAAGAAGAAGCCATATGTGAACATGATCCAGAAACGCTGCCATCTTCACTGGGCCAAAGCTCATTTAAAATAGACTGAGGCAAAGTGGAAAACTGTTCTGTGGTCAGACGAATCAAAATTTTAAATTCTTTTTGGAAACCATCCCAGATAGCAAATGACATCTGCCCCACATACCATATGGAATGACTGCAATGACTCAACCTGAGTGTGGCTGGCTTCTGGGCCAGATGTGGGCCCAGACAAAACAAGCCTTGTGTGTGGGCCAGATATGGCCTATATGACCTTTGCCATAGCCAGAACTGAGCCGTATGTACCATAGTTGGCCCAGATGAGGCCCAGAAATGTATGCTATCTGGGATGGACGCAGCGTCCTCTAAACTAAAGAGAACTAAAGAGGAGAGCCACCATCCAGCTTTTTATCAGCACTCAGTTCAAAAGCCTGCATCTCTGATGGTATGGGGGTGCATTAGTGCCTACGGAATGAGCAGCTTGCACATCTAGAAAGGCACCATCAATTCTGAAAGGTATATACAGGTTTTAGGGCAACATATGCATCCATCCAGATGACGTCTTTTTCACAGAAGGCCTTGCATATTTCAGCAAGACAATGCTAAACCACATACTGCATCTATTACAACAGCATGTGTAACCCAGGTCAGAATTGAGCTGATCAAAAGCAAATAACTATCATTTGTAATAATTATATTTTCACTCAAAATACTAAAAGGAGTAATGTAATGTGTCACCAAAGTTGTTCTGCTGTGCTATGAACATTAAAATAATTAAAATAGCCAAAATAATTAAAGTATGATGTTTGTCAAATGACGGGCGCTGCGTATGACATCATTGAGATGAGACGCAATAATCGCAGAGGGAGCACGCGCTTTGCAGATCGCGGGTGCCATCAAAACATGTTAAAAGGCAAATATAACAATCATCTTTGTTTAATATGCATAAATAATATGTTATATGATGTAACCTTGGTATAAATCTTTTCGGGTCATTTTAGCGCGATTGTTGATGATATCGAGGTGGATGATAGCCGATTGTGAGTCCTGTATAATCTGACGTGGTTGATTAATTCTGTATTGAAATCCCCGCATTTGGTGAGTTTTAAGATAACATAATGTTTAATTCTCTGAAATGAAGTGTTAATGAGTTATATTCACGTTCTGAAGTGTTTTATGCGAGTTTATATGCATTTATTGTTCAGATGGTATGTGAAATGTATTATAACTATATGTATTGTATTACTGAAGAGCTTAAATATGCTAATCAGCGGAGTATTATCATTTATGTAGAATGATTTGTCATGTATTGAGTGACAAAGGTGCACAAATAGTATTTTTCACCCAGTTGAGTTCATGTATGGTAAGATATGTTGAGTTTAAAAGTCATATTGATGTATATGATGTTTATGGCGCTGTTTGTATAAACAGGTCAGGTTTTTTTTTTGAGTCTGGAATAAGCTGTGATCCTGAGATGGCGAGCCTCCCAGTTTGAGAACCCTAGAAAGATGAGAAGAAGAGATTCTGCGATTCGTCAAGTGATCAGTGCCTTATCTGCTGTCACAAGTGGAATTCTTTCAGCTTTATTGGTATTTCTTATTGATTACCTCAACGTTGTACAGAACTGATTATTGCACTATTGAACATTTACACCACAGACATTTGCACTACACTCTACTAAGAGACTTTGGCATTCATTGGATCTGTCATTTAGATTCAAAGGACTATTTTCTTTTTTTTTTGCACTCGTACACTCGCAATTGCTCCATGGACTGAGAGCTGTTCATATATGGTGAATTATTGTTGAGTTTTGTACAGAAGTAGCTATGGTGCACTACTAGTGCTACCGGGTACAGTAAGTGGCGTGCCCAGCCAGGAGGGCATTGTAATAATTTTATTTTATTTATTTTTTTCACAAACTTAAAAAACCACAAGAGACCAGGAGAATAACTCAAAATTTGAAGTGGTGTAAATGGTGTCAACATGGAAGTGGTTGAACTTGAAAACATCGTAATTGAAAGCTCTGTGATAATTAGCGGAATGACAAACACAGAACTTGATGACGATCTGACTGATTTTTTAAACAAGTATGGTCCTGTCCATAGACACATTCGCATAGACGTTCCCAAATCACCTTATCACAGGGGAGTCATAGTAGAGTACAGCAGTTGTTCTGCATTAGTGGCTCTCAAACCCTTGTTGCCTTACACTTTCAAGAGCCCACACAATGTTGCTTACCACATAAGACTTCTGTCGAGTGTCTATACAACAGCAGTAACTGAACAGGCTACAACCCATTACTTTGCTGAACTGAAGAGAATAGCAAAGCTCAGTGGCAGAACTTTTGACGACCTCTTGAAAGAGCAGCTTCTATCATCCGCTGCCTCCGTTGCTGACAATCTGACTGACACAAATGATCTTGAGTCATCCCAGACTACTGATTCTTCTTCCTCTGACATTCCTCTTCCACCCAAACGAACTGAGTATTCAGAAGGACGGAACTCTGATACAGTCCACAGAGTGGTTACAGGAAGCTGTTCACCTACACTTGCGGCAAAGGATGTGAACCCACCTGAAGTCCAAAGAATGATTGTTGAGCACATTGTGAAAAGTGATGGGGTTTCATCTTCTAGTGCATCGTTCAGGCTAAGAGTATTCTCAGGCAAAGTTCCTCGTCCTACTGGCGAAGTTGATTACGACACCTGGCGGAACAGTGTTGAGTTAAAGACTCTTCACTGTCTGACTTGCAGAAATCTAGGAGGATTCTAGACAGCCTACTGCCACCAGCATCAGAAATTGTGAAGCAGTTAGGTGCAAAAGCCTAGCCTGTTGCTTACCTTGATATCTTGGACTCTGCTTTCGATACCGTAGAGGACGGTGATGATCTTTTTGCAAAGTTTCTGAATATGCCGCAA
Source organism: Cranoglanis bouderius (assembly GCA_023630585.1). Lineage (NCBI taxonomy): Eukaryota > Metazoa > Chordata > Actinopteri > Siluriformes > Cranoglanididae > Cranoglanis > Cranoglanis bouderius. The sequence goes on from CM042551.1 coordinate 8,389,912, forward strand.
AATGCAGGTGAAAAGCCTTCCTTGTACTTGCAACGGTTGCACACTAACCTTCTCAAAGTGATGAAAAGAGGTGGTATTCCTGCTGATGAAGCTGACCGACAACTTCTGAAACAATTCTGTCGGGGCTGTTGGGATGACACACTAATAGCAAACCTTCAGCTTGAGCATAAAATGAACAGACCACCCCTGTTTCCTGAGCTACTCCTACAGTTGCGCAGTGAGGAAAACAAACACTTTGCCAAAGAAAGCCGCATGAGACAGCACCTAGGCGCACAAAGACAAAGAGCCAGTTCCCATATTGTCACTGCTAATCCTCTTGATCCAAGTCAAAACGAAATGTCAGAAGAGACTGAGGTCGCTGAACTAAAAAGACAAGTTGCCAAGCTCCGGAGCCAGCTCACTAAGCAAAAGAATAAGCAAACAGGACAAAGTGTATTGCCTTCAACCGACGCTGTTCTTGAGCTCAAGCAACAAGTCACAGAACTCCAGAGTCAGATGTCAAAGCTCACAGTCCAAAAGAACCCAGAACCAAAGAGCAATTCAAACAAAATGAAGAAAACAAACATACAATTTCCCAGAGCAAACCCTCCTACAGCTGACCACAAGCCGCATCACAGGCCCAGGCCAGGCTATTGTTTTCATTGTGGTGAGGATGGGCATGTTGCTTCAATTTGTGAAAATGATCCAAACCCTTCCCTGGTAACCGATAAGAGAAAGCAGTTAAAAGAGCGCCAAGCCCTATGGGATAGTCAATATGGTCCGAGTGCCTCAGGAAATTTAAACGACATCCAGCCCTTGTAGTGAGACGTACAAGGGCTGTCACTTGTCAAACTAGTCTCAAAAAGTCAGTGAATATGGGCAGTTTGAAGTCCTATGGAAAACATCGCCCAGTTGGCCTACCCAAAGGATTAATTGGCATAAAGTGCACTGCTCAAGTGAACATTGAGGGAAGCCCTTGCCCTTGTTTACTCGACACAGGGTCTCAAGTGACAAACATTTCCCAGTCTTTTTATGAGCAAAATCTGCCTGGATTAAACATAACTTCTTTGGATAACTTGCTGGAAATTGAAGCAGCAAATGGTCAAGCAGTACCTTACCTGGGGTATGTTGAGGTGAAAATCACATTCCCCAGAGACTTGTTTGGGTCTGACGTCGAAGTGTCAACTCTTGCTTTAGTGGTCCCACAAACTGGTGGCACTGCCCAGCCAAAGGTGCTAATAGGCACAAACACTTTGGATCTTGCATATGACAAGTACCTTGAAACCAATGATTCAGTTTGTCATGCTGTTCCATTTGGCTATAGAACTGTTATCCAGACCATCAAACACCGACACCAGCAGAAAGTAAACAGTAGCATAGGAATTGTTAGGCTCCCTGATGTTACCCCTACTGTTGTTCCTGCGGGTCAAAATGTCGTTCTTGAAGGAGTGGTGAGTGTAAGAGGACAAGTAGTAGAAAGAAGGGCTGTGATGGAGCCTCCTTCATGTTCACCCTTTCCCGGAGGACTGCTGGTTGCCAGTTGCTTACTAAATCTACATCAGCATCCATCCTGTAAGGTTCCAGTGGTGTTAAAGAATGAAACAGAGCATGACATTATCATCCCTGGCCGGAGTGTGATTGCAGATATACATGCTTTGCAAAAAGTGATGTCACACAGTGTTGTGCAATCTGATTGTTCAGTGTCAAGTGGCCGTGCAAAATCCGCCAAAGAACTGTGGTTAGACTTCGGTGATTCCTGCCTGCCAGAGGAGTGGAAGAGGAGAATCACTCAGAAACTGTGTGCCATGCCTGAAGTCTTTGCGTTGCACGACATGGATGTTGGACAGACAAACAAAGTGAAACACACCATCAAATTACATGACGAAACTCCCTTCAAGCATAAAGCAAGGCCGATCCATCCCAACGATCTTGAAGCTGTCTGCAGACATCTTGAGGAATTGCTTGAAGCTGGTATCATTCGTGAGTCAGAATCATCTTTCTCTTCTCCTATCGTTGTGGTAAGGAAGAAGAATGGCGATATAAGCCTTTGCATTGACTACCGCAAGTTGAATATGCAGACCATCAAGGATGCATATGCCTTACCCAACTTGGAGGAAACCTTTTCGGCACTTCGAGGTTCAAAATGGTTCTCAGTGCTTGACCTCAAATCTGGGTATTACCAGATCGAATTAGAAGAGAAAGACAAACCCAAGACTGCCTTCGTATGCCCATTGGGTTTTTGGGAGTTCAATAGAATGCCTCAGGGCATCACTAATGCTCCCAGCACATTCCAAAGGCTGATGGAGAAGTGCATGGGTGACATCAACCTTTCAGAAGTCCTGGTGTTCTTGGACGATTTGATTGTCTTCTCAGATACTTTAGAAGAGCATGAGAGACGACTTCTTCATGTTTTGGGATGCTTGAAAGACTATGGGTTAAAGCTTTCGCTGGAGAAATGCAAGTTTTTCCAGACATCAGTGAAATATCTTGGTCACATCGTCTCAGAAAATGGTGTGGAGATGGATCCCCAAAAGATAGAAGCCATTAAGACCTGGCCAAGTCCAAGGAACCTGAAAGAGTTGCGTTCCTTTCTGGGTTTCTCTGGTTATTACCGGCGATTTATCAAGGACTATGCAAAATTAGTGAAGCCGTTGAATGAACTAACCGTGGGATATCCTCCTCTTCAGAAAAGTTGCAAGAGGAAAAGTAGGGAAAAAACCTACCTTGATCCCAAAGAGCCTTTCGGAGGGCGATGGACAACTGACTGCCAGCAAGCTTTCCAAACACTCATCGCAAAACTTACTGAAGCACCAGTATTAGGGTTTGCAGATCCTGGGTTGCCGTATGTGCTGCATACAGACGCAAGCACTACAGGACTTGGTGCAGCGCTCTATCAGGAGCAAGAGGAAGTGCTATGAGTAATTGCATATGCCAGCCAAGGTTTGTCAAAGAGTGAGGCCCGGTATCCTGCCCACAAGCTGGAATTCCTTGCCTTGAAGTGGGCAGTTACCAAAAAGTTTTGCGATTACCTTTATGGGAGTAGTTTCAAGGTGATCACAGACAGCAACCCCCTCACTTATGTTTTAACCTCCGCCAAGTTGGATGCAACCAGCTACAGGTGGTTGTCTGCCTTGTCCACTTTCTCCTTTACCCTCCAGTATCGTCCCGGCAAGAGCAATCTCGACGCAGATGCACTCTCAAGACGACCTCATGGTGATCTAGTGAATGATTCGACATCTCAAAAGGAGCAAGATCGTATACGTCAGTTCACCTTGTACCACTCACCTGAAGTGGCCAGTTCCACCCTGGTTTCCACTGATGTAATCCAAGCAATCTGTGACAAGCATTCACTATGTCAAGCTTGTGATAACAGTTGTATCACTCTTGTTGAGTCACTCTCTATGTGCCCGGATGCGATTCCAGAAGATTACGAGCATATGGAAGGATCATCAGTTGTTCCCTGTATGTCAGAACAGGAGTTAAAAGAAAAACAGAGAAATGATCCAGCCATGCAAGAAGTAATTCTTCAATTAGAATCAGGAGACACTGTCCTACCTGCACTGAGACGTGAGCTTCCAGAACTTCCTTTCCTTTTGAAAGAATGGAGGAAACTTGAGCTAAAGGATGGTGTTCTCTATCGTAAAAGGACTGTTGGAGATCGCACAACTTACCAACTTGTCCTCCCACCTGACTTAAGAGCCATGACCATGGAGAGTCTGCATGACAACATGGGTCATATGGGGATAGAGCGAACCCTTGATCTCATCCGGTCCCGATTCTATTGGCCCAGGATGGCTACTGATGTTGAAAACAAAGTCAAGACCTGCAGCCGCTGTGTGTGTAGAAAGGCCTTGCCAGAAAAAGCAACACCTCTAGTGAATATCCAAGTCACCCGGCCACTAGAGTTAGTGTGCATGGACTTTTTGTCATTGGAACCCAACCGTAGCAACACCAAAGATATATTGGTGATAACTGACTTCTTCACCAAGTATGCGGTCGCAGTTCCCACCCCAAACCAAAAAGCCAGAACAGTCACCAAAACTCTGTGGGAGAACTTTATAGTTCATTATGGTGTGCCTGAAAAGCTCCACAGCGACCAAGGACCTGACTTTGAGTCCAAAACAATCAAAGAGCTCTGTGAAATCGCTGGCATTAAAAAGGTCAGAACGACACCGTACCATCCAAGAGGGAACCCAGTCGAGCGTTTCATCCGCACGCTGTTAGGAATGCTTGGTACTTTGGAAGCTCAGGATAAGAGACATTGGAAAGACTTTGTGAAACCCCTTGTTCACGCCTACAACTGCACGAAGCATGAGACAACCGGTTTCACTCCATACGAGCTTATGTTCGGACGCCAGCCAAGACTGCCAGTGGACTTGATTTTCAACACCAAAGTGAACCATGACAGACCTAAGTTTCATTCCCAGTATGTGCAGTCATTGAGAACTCACCTTCAAGAAAGCTACAAACTAGCTCAGAAGAACGCAGCCAAAACCACGGAAAGAAACAGAGTCCGTTTTGACCGCAGAGTGACTGAGTCGTCCCTTGAGGAAGGAGATCGTGTGCTGGTCAGAAATGTGAGGTTACGTGGGAAACATAAACTGGCTGACAGGTGGGATCCTGTGGTGCATATTGTAGTGGGTCGTCCTGGCAAACTACCAGTCTACACAGTGAGACCTGAGAGACAAGAAGGTCCCTTACGAACACTGCACAGAGATTTATTGCTACCTTGTGGGTTTTTGTCTTCACTTGCTGATGATGAGGTTGATGTGACAAAACCTCAGAAAAAACGGGTAACCAGACAAAGCAGAGAGGAGGAAGGTGATGAATGTCCAGACAACTACCAAAGCTCTGATGAGGATGACTATGTACCCCAGATCTCTGAAGTACAAGCTATTACCTCAGAAAGGTTCATCCAGGAGTACAACGTACAACCTATAGAGATCCCTCTTAACTCTGATCCTGCAAATCAAATCTCACCTGACTTAGCCTCTGTCTCAAATGATGCTTCGGAGGACATGAATGCAGGAAATGTGCAAAGAAGGAAGGATCCACATGAACCCGAATACTCACCTGATACACAGTATCTACCTGAAGCTGGATCTCCATCTGGTCCTGTAGAACCTGTAAAGGAAAGCCTGAAAGAAAGACATCACTTACCTCAAGTAGAGCAGCAAACACTGGATGCACCCGGTGGAAACGAAGGGGGAGCAGACAGTGAAACGCATGCAGTACAAAGTGAGGAGACTGTACCTGATGTTCCATTGCAGAGAAGCAGACTGGAGCCAGCCAGATCTGATGAACCTGAGGAAGAAACAGATCAAGATGAAAGTGAGGATGACAGTCATCTAAGAAGGTCTAAAAGAGTGAAGCAGATGTCAAAAAGATTGACTTACCCAGAGTTGGGAAACCCAATGATATCCATCATTCAATCCTTGCTCCAGGGGTTGAACACCGCTTTTGTTGAGTCACTTGCAGAACGACCCAAATCAATTAGACACTCCAAACCCTAAAACCTTAGGTTGCAGTCATGCAAAGGGACTTGCATAGACTTACGAGGGGAGGGTGTAACCCAGGTCAGAATTGAGCTGATCAAAAGCAAATAAATATCATTTGTAATAATTATATTTTCACTCAAAATACTAAAAGGAGTAATGTAATGTGTCACCAAAGTTGTTCTGCTGTGCTATGAACATTAAAATAATTAAAATAGCCAAAATAATTAAAGTATGATGTTTGTCAAATGACGGGCGCTGCGTATGACATCATTGAGATGAGACGCAATAATCGCAGAGGGAGCACGCGCTTTGCAGATCACGGGTGCCATCAAAACATGTTAAAAGGCAAATATAACAATCATCTTTGTTTAATATGCATAAATAATATGTTATATGATGTAACCTTGGTATAAACCTTTTCGGGTCATTTTAGCGCGATTGTTGATGATATCGAGGTGGATGATAGCCGATTGTGAGTCCTGTATAATCTGACGTGGTTGATTAATTCTGTATTGAAATCCCCGCATTTGGTGAGTTTTAAGATAACATAATGTTTAATTCTCTGAAATGACGTGTTAATGAGTTATATTCACGTTCTGGAGTGTTTTATGCAAGTTTATATGCATTTATTGTTCAGATGGTATGTGAAATGTATTATAACTATATGTATTGTATTACTGAAGGGCTTAAATATGCTAATCAGCGGAGTATTATCATTTATGTGGAATGATTTGTCATGTATTGAGTGACAAAGGTGCACAAATAGTATTTTTCACCCAGTTGAGTTAATGTATGGTAAGATATGTTGAGTTTAAAAGTCATATTGATGTATATGATGTTTATGGCGCTGTTTGTATAAACAGGTCAGGTTTTTTTTTGAGTCTGGAATAAGCTGTGATCCTGAGATGGCGAGCCTCCCAGTTTGAGAACCCTAGAAAGACGAGAAGAAGAGATTCTGCGATTCGTCAAGTGATCAGTGCCTTATCTGCTGTCACAAGTGGAATTCTTTCAGCTTTATTGGTATTTCTTATTGATTACCTCAACGTTGTACAGAACTGATTATTGCACTATTGAACATTTACACCACAGACATTTGCACTACACTCTACTAAGAGACTTTGGCATTCATTGGATCTGTCATTTAGATTCAAAGGACTATTTTCTTTTTTTTTTTGCACACGTACACTCGCAATTGCTCCATGGACTGAGAGCTGTTCATATATGGTGAATTATTGTTGAGTTTTGTACTATTTCCAGTTATATTGTTATTTTTCTTGAAGTAATCTGTTTATTGAAATTGTATTTTCTTTTATGAGTTAAAGGTTCTAATTCAACCAAGGTAGTAACAAAGCTCCAAGACACAAAGCTCCAAAAAAAACTAGAAGAAATTAGCAAGCGACATCAACTAAAATCGAATTTAAGCCAACTAAAACACAAATATAATATAAGCAGATAAAATTAAATCAGGAAAATACAAAGGGGCTCAAAACCTACATTTCTTAAAGGTAAAGAGAAAGAGACAATTTCAATTGTGCATATTATTGTTTCATTATTTCATTTCATATTTGCATTCATTTAAACTTTCCTGCCAAGTAAACAAAACCATCTTGGTGAAAGTCATTTTCCTGGTCTGTCTGATTTTTGAGTTGATGTTATTTGCCTCATTTTTGCCCTCTGTAGCGAACCTAGTATTCTGGTCCATTACTGTGTATCCTGACATGCAGATTGATATACAAACCAAAGAAGTAGCTATGGTGCACTACTAGTGTTACCGGGTACACATGGCTACATAGTAGAAGAGTTCGGGTGCTGAACTGGCCTGCCTGCAGTCCAGACCTTTCACCAATTGAAAACATTTGGTGCATCATGAAATGAAAAATATGACAAAGAGGACCCAGGACTGTTGAGCAGCTAGAATCCTGTATCAGACACAAATGGGACAACATTCCTCTCCCAAAACTCCAGCAAATGGTCTCCTCAGTTCCCAGACGTATTCGGACTGTTGTTAAAAGAAGAGGGGATGCTACACAGTGGTAAACATGGCCCTGTCCCAACTTTTTTGAGACATGTTGCTGCCATCAAATTCAAAATTACCTTATTTTTTTCTTTAAAATGGTACATTTTCCTCAGTTTAAACATTTGGTGTTTTCTATGTTCTATTGTGAATAAAATATGGGTTTATGAGATTTGCAAATCATTGTGTTCTGTTTTTATTTACATTTTACACAGCGTCCAACTTTTTTGGAATTGGGGTTGTACACTTTACCATGAAATTTAATCTTTTTTTTTTTTTTTTTTTTTTTTTAAATCTTAATTTCACATTAATGTGTAAATCTATTTATCATTCATGCTTAAAACCTCCTTGAGTCATCAATTAAAGGTTATAAATAATGAACATTTTAGTGTCCCACAACATTCACTCAACCCTGTTACCTGAACACATTCAACCCTATTAAATATTTGGAATATTCCATAAAGCACATGTTCAACAGGAAGTTACATCATCTGTATTTCCTGAGAAATCACGGGAAGATGTTACTTCATTCTTTTTTTTATTTTCAATGTTCTGATACTGACTTACTCCCTTTGAAAGTACAACCCTATTACCCAAATTATAGATTACAGCAATTATTAATTTTAAAAAATGCATTTTAAGTAGATCGTTGATGTTCACATGCCCTCATGTTTTTAGCATACATGCTAGTTAACTACATTTTGTGTATGTGCTAATTATATGCTTAAAACACTCAGCCATGTTAATGTCGATCCTGTTCATAAGTATTTAAGAGCAAAATGCTCACATTGTCAGCAAAGAAGCCTTGTTTAAAATAACCTAATGCCTCGAAATTTGGTCAAGCATGATGATGTAATGTCAACACGTGTCTGCATGACTTCCATTGGAGTAACATAGACTAGGTGACATGGGTTGATGCTAGAGTTGGTGTGGCACGGGCAGTCTCTCTCTATCTCTCTTGCCCTCTCCCTCTAATTGGGCATAAAATTAAAGGCGAATTCAATTCGACCTGACGCTGAAAACCTTTGTTTCTGTTACTTTTCTACACGTTTTCTTCTGCTAGTCTCTTCCGCGTGGAGCCCAAACGAGTCCAGTGAGTTTGTTTACATTCCCAGCGAAACGCACGTGGCCACAGAAACTCGCTATGTCATTGGTCAATACAGATCCAAGACACTCCTCCTGTTCTCCAGTCATTGGATTGTACAGACAAAGCCCCGCCCACTTGTTTCCTGCTCATGGATTGGTCAGTATGACTTTAACCCCTCCTACTGCGGAAGTGTAATCGACAACAGGGAACTTTTTGCAATGCATAAATAAATATACGTACATTTGTATTATTATATTTTAAATTAAGGGGTACAAGTGTAAAGTGGCGGTGTCACTACGTAGTTCTAATTGGAGCGGAAGTCAAATATATGATTAAAAAAGTAATAATCTTTTCTTTTTTTTTAAACTTGCGCTTTGTTTAAAGGTTTACCGCGAGAAAACCATATCATATTTTAACGGATGTTATAATTAGTCAGAAGAGTTTAAATGAGAGCAAGGTATCGCTTAGTGCATGTTATAATATAATAATAATAATGCTCAAATCTGTGTAGGCCTGCTAAAAAATGTAAATATAAACGCGGGACAACACATGCGCAATGGAAACAAAGTGACTCCCCGTATATAAAGTGTTGGCGCCGGCGCGAGTGCTTCACTTTACTTCAAACTGCGCCAAAAGGTAGGATCAGGAAGTCTGCTTCTGCACCATCTGATTATTATTATCATGCTATATCGAGCTAATGCTTAATATAATCGTATTTCTGTAACAGACCTGTAAATGCGCGTTAGCTGAGAGTGCAAAACGATTTGTGTCAGTAATTTGTGTTAATATGACGCCTGATCTGTTCCTCCAGCTGGCTAATATAGCTACTAAGCTAACCAGCTACAACTTACAACTACTCTTCGTGTTTTTATATACAAAATGCAAAAGTAAAAACGTGCATGCCTTTTTTTTATATATATATAAATAACAAAAATGTTAACTGAGACCAGAACAGTTGGATTGAGTTTTAATGGTGAGAGTATTGCAGTTAACCCCTGCTGAAGATTTGGAGGGATGGTATGATTATGAATGGGCGGTGGGTAACAAATACTGAGATAACATCATAGAGGGTTGCATGCATATTTTAATGTTTTTTTTTTTTTACAGCCAAACTTTGGATATGCTATTGCAGATCGTCTAAAAGGAGCATATCTGTGCTCCAGATGTGTATTTAATGTTGATAAACTGGTTCCTGTGTTTGAAAAAGTCCGCGGCTTTATTTGCCCGGCTTCTTTTTTTTTTGGCGCGTACCCACTGCAGGAACTGCAGATAAACTACTAAACTGTTTCTCTTACTCACTTCAAACTGGCCACAAAACACGACCAGGATGCTCACATATTGCACAATTAAATATTAATGTAGGTTATTCAAGTCCAGATGACTCTGTAGTGTGAATATCAAAGTTAGATGGCGCGGTCTGCTTGCTATTGTTCCCATCGGCTAACTTGACGCTGGTAGCATTAATGTATGTTTCACTCTTTCAGAAAACCCGGAACATACAGCATTACAACCCAATATACAGCATAATGACTAGACGAAGGTAGGAAAGGGCTTGGGAAGCTCTTAAAATACTGTTTATTTGATAAGCTGTGCGTTTCTGAAACTCCACCCTTCTACTTTGTAGTGGACGCCTTCAAGCTAAAAACGAAAATGGAGCCATCCATACAGACAAGATGGCAAAGATCAAGAAGGAGGTTTGTACACTGTTTAATTCTTGCTTTAGTTATAATGACTTGAATTAATTGTTGGTCTTAACCAATTTCTTGATGTTTACAGCAATGCAACAGGAAGAAAGCCCTGACCAAAATGCTAACTAGTGAAACTCAGGTATGTCACTGCTAAAACACACTGAATAAATCTCCTCATTAGGATCAGTGGCAAGGTTGCCATGTCCCAGCAAAATGTCCAGCCCAGCAACGCTTACAATTTTTTTTATTTATTTTTTTTTTTTTATTGGCCCCAAAATGTTGGTGGTATATGACAGAACTGTGACAATCTACAGGGTGTCCCAAAGTCTCCATCCATCCATTTTTCTGTACTGCTTATCCTACACAGGGTTGTGGGGAGCCTGGAGCCTACAAGGCAGGGGACACCCTGGACAGGGTGCCAACCCATCACAGGACATAATCACACTCACACATTCACACACTATGGACAATTTAGAGATGCCAGTCATGTTTTTGGACTGGAGGAAACCCCTGAGGCATGGGGAGAACATGCAGACTCCATGCACAAAGTGCGGAGGCAAGAATTAAGCCCCCAACCCTGGAGGTGCGAGGCAACTGTGCTAACCACTAAGCCACCTTGCCCCCTGGGAAATGAACACTTTTTAGCAACATGTAACTTTATTTACAAAACATCTTCTACATGATTACCATTTCATTGTAAACACACACGGCGTTGTCTCTCCCAACTTTCGCTCCCAGTTTCGCTCCCAGCTCAACAGTGTCATGTGTGATGTGCCTGTCATGTTTCCTGTTAAAGTCAATCGCACCCTTGCGACAGCTTCCTGATCCAGTCATGAGAATGATTTCAATACGTTCTTCTTTTGTCATATATATTAGTTCTCACTTTAACATACTCTGTCTACACGCATACAGCAATTTTATCACTGCCAGTTGCTGTACTATGAAGTGTTCCTACTACTGGTTGCCATAGCAATATTTATCAGTGGGTGGTGCAACTAGCATGCCACTTTTGACAACAAACCAGTCTTCTTGCAATTCGGACTCTCAGGCAGCATCACAGATCACGTACACTTTACTGTCTTCATTCCCATTGGTGGTCGCTCCAAATTTGCATAAAGTTAAAAAAAAATTCAACTTTGTCACGTCACCAGACACGCCCACATCTAGTCGCCAACGGTCGCTGTCACTCATGTCACCAGAAGTCGCCAGTTCTCACTGAAAATGAATGGTCTCTGGTCGGTTTGTCGCTGTATGTGCGAACGAACCTTTACACTTTCACTTTGTTTTCCATTGCCTATACATGCTGAATTTAAATTATTTGCTTTAAAATAAGATCTTGACAGCTGCAGACTATTTTTAAACTAGCTCAAAAAAAAAAAAAAAAACACCCCACACAAAAACTGACTAGGTTTTTCCACCAACAACCTTGTCCAAAATTATCCCAATTTGGCATAAAACCCCAACCATGATCAGTGTTTTGCAAACAAGCTGTTTTTTTTTTTCTCCCCATCTTTTCATCTGCTTCATATTTTCTACATTTTGGTCATTATTCTGATGGATATCTTCATCATTTTAGAACCCACGGGCTCATGAGGGAACATGCAAAGCTGAAGTTATAAGTGAAACCCCTATGGATGGTCTTCATGATGCTTTTGATCAGCCAGGCCTATCCCAATGTTCTAGACCATCTCCTCTGCCCCGACTCAGGTCAGTTCTTACACTATATCTTGGTTTGGGTCACCGAATGTGGCCTGTCAATAAATTGCTTATAAGAGTAACATCTTTTAAATTATTTCGAATATTAATGTGCCTCCTGAAAAAAGCTGTTGGTTGACTTTGGACTTAATTGATGTGCTGTGATGTAACCACCAAACAGATCTATCTGAAACAAATACACCCACATGTGTGCAAACAAATTGTCTTCATCACTGTCTATGAATAAAGTCGTTTGAAGAATGGACATTAGGTGTAATTTGCAAGCGTGCCCTCGAGAATGATTTATACTTACAACCAGCTAACAAATAATACAAAACATAATGATAAATCTAAATTATGTATGCTGAAGAAGCTACTTTAGCATTTATTCAATAAAAATAGTGTACTATAGAAAGAAACCTGATTATTGATCAGCTCATGGAAACCCAAAGTTTCCCAATTATTACATAAGTGCATGTAAATGTGCTTATTAACTTATAGCCATTTTTTTTCTTTTTTATTAAACACACTCATTGTTACTACTGCTTGCTTATTAATTGCAATTTGATGTCATTTACAAAGTCGCAACAGGAACATAGATTTATTGGTGTTGTACTTGAGCAATTGTTACACATACACTACCACATTGTGCTGTAAATAAAGGATATATTCTTCCATCATTAATCTCAACCTCATCAACCGACATATTCATTGCTCCTAATGCGAGTCAGTTGTGGGTTAGACAAACAGGATGAAGAATTAAACCAGATGTGGCTTAAAAATGTGGTCAATAAAAATACAAGATATCTTTACTGTTGTACTTTGTGTGTGTTAATATTTCTTTTTTTGCTTTTGCTCTTGTAGCTGGGGGAGTTCAGAGGACGTGTGGGTTAAGATGTTGAGTAAGGAGATTAAGTATAAGCACAGTAATACCTGTTTGGAGAGGCATCCGAGACTCCAGCCCAAAATGAGAGCAGTTCTACTCGACTGGCTCATGGAGGTAAACTTGCTATAAATATCCCAGTTTTGTTCAAACATTGATTAACCTCCAGTATCCATTGGCAGGTCTGGACTTACATTCCTCACTCTCCTAACTGTCCACCTTTGCTGTTTAGTTTAATTCAGTTGGCTGAATTAAGCTGATTTTACACTAGGCATTTTTGCTAGTGTGCTGCCAAGAGTGCTTTTTGTGACAATATGGGAGGGGAAAAAGACTCAAATGCAGCACACACACTGTAAACTTAACTTTAGCATTTATCAAGCTTTAGAGGAATCTACACTATGTTTCCCAATCCCGGTCCATCACTCTGTATATTTGGTTGTTTCCCTGCTAATCGAAAGTCATCTTAATACGGTGCTGATTTCTTCTTTTTGTGTATATCTCGTACTAAATAGTTTTAGATCTTCAAATGAAATACAACATAAAACAAATTCAACCTGAGTAAACGCACAATAGTTTTATTTTTCTTTTTTTTATTGAAGCAAAAAAATCACCAATGTGAAAAAACTTAAACTTAAAATCTGGTTTTGCCACCTTTACCAGCAATAACCACAACCAAACGCTTCCAATAACTGGAGATCAGTCTTTCATTTACTTCTAGTTTTTCACTTACTCCTATGCTTTGGATCATTGTCTTGCTGCATAATCCAGTTGCACTTGAGTTTCAATTTATGGACTGAAGACCGGACATTCTCCTGTAGGATTTTCTGGTAGAGAGCAGAATTCATGTTTCCCTCAATTATTGCAAATTGCCCAGGCCCTGAAGCAGCGAAGCATCCCCACACCATCACACTTCCACCACCATGCTTGACTGTAGGTATCATGTTCTTTTTGTGGAATTCGGTGTTTGGTTTATGCCAGATGTAACGGGACCCCTGTCTTCCAAACAGTTCCACTTTCAACTCATCAGTCCACAGAACATTTTCCCAAAAGGTTTAAGGATCATCAAGGTGTGTTTTGGCAAAATTCAGATGAGCCTTAATGTTCTACTGGGTTAGCAGTGGTTTTTGCATCGCCACTCTTCCATGGATGCCATTTTTGCCTGGTGTCTGTTCATGACTCCACTATCAGAAAGTGATCTGTATTGATGCAAGAGAGGCCTGTAGGACCTTTTGATGTTGTCCTTGACTCTTTTGTGACTTCCTGGATGAGTAGTTGCTGTGCTCTTGGAGGAATTTTGGAAGGTCGGCCACTTCTGGGAAGGTTCACTACTGTGCCGAGTTCTTCCATTTGGAGATAATGGCTCTCACTGTGGTTATTTGGAGTCCCAGAGCCTTTGAAATTGCTTTGCAACCCTTCCCAGACTGATGGATTTCAATCATTTCTGGAATTTCTTTCAATTTTGGCATAGTGTGTTACTGGGTAAGAACTTTTAACCGATGTCATGCTGTTCTATCTATGTAAAAAGTTCTATTTATGTGTTGATTTGATTGAACAGGGTTTGCAGTAATCAGGCCTGGTTGTGTCTAGTCCAGCTGAACCCCATTATGAATGCAGTTTCATAGATTTGGGGAATTAGTAACTACGAGGGCAAATACATTTTCACACAGGCCTAGTTGGTATTGGATTTTTTTTTTTTTTTTTTTTTTTGCTTCAATAAATAACTATCATTTTAAGTGTATTTTGTGTTTACTCAGGTTGCCTTTGTTTTATTTTACATTTTGTTTTAATTTCTGAAACAGTTTAGTATGAGATGTACACAAAAACAGAAGATATCAGGATGGGGGCAAATACTTTTTCACAGCACTGTGACTAGCGCTCCGAGTCGGTGTGTGACTTTTCTCAGAGTAAGATTTGAACATTTTGGACCTATTGTGGCATCCCAGTTACCATAAAATTAAAACACATAGTTGATGGGATGTTGCCCCAATATTTACACTGTCCACCATCTTGTAAATGTTCAATAAAAATGAACTTGGTGTTTGACGGGCTTTATGGACATGACATTACTGTTGGGCAATGTGCTTTGCAAACCCAGAAAAATCACATATACTGTAATGGTATACAATTTTGCCTCCCTTTAGGTATGTGAGGCTTATCTGCTTCACAGACAGACGTTCTACCTGGCACAGGACTTCTTTGACAGATTCATGCTTACCCAAGACGACATGGAAAAGGAGCGGCTGCAGCTCATCGGCATCACATCTCTCTTTATCGCCTCCAAAATCGAGGTAAAAACCTAGCTAGAGAATAAGTAACTTTAAAAGCTCTTGGTTTTCACACTTTCAAGGAGAAGAATAAGGTCTAAATGATGCGTTCTCATTCAGGAAATTTATCCACCCAAGCTTGTGGAGTTGGCCTACGTCACAGACGGCGCATGTCTTGAAGAGGAGATCCTACAAATGGAGCTTATTATGTTAAAGGTATGTATACTGACCTTATTCATGTTCATCAGTCTATACAGTTTATACATGAAATTAAATCAATGCAGCTATAGATGTCTTACATTTACACATAAAGCACAGTGCAGAAAAGGTACTAACATTTTCTCCCATTGAGGAATAACAGTATTTATTTGGAAAGTAGTGTCTTGTTGAATTTATGCATTACATGTTCATGTGTTGAACAGGCATTAAATTGGGACCTGTGTCCTGAAACTGTTATTTCATGGATGAAGCTTTACATACAGATGGCCTCGGTGTATGATTTCACTAATCTGCTGGTGCCGCAGTTTTCTCAAGAGATATACATACAGATTACACAGGTATAAACGCAGAGGAGTTTGAATATGGTGTTGTTTACTTCAGTCCTACACATTTGTATACGTGTAGCAGTCTGGGAAAACCTTTCGGATGTCACTGTAGCTAAACGTTTCTGTTTGTATGACATGTTTCAGTTCAGGAAAGACTGTAGAAGTATACATCAGTCCCTCCAGGATTTTGCGATGGCAGAAATGATTGCAAAATCAAGCAAACTCCACAATATTCGGAGGAGCTAGTGATTTTTCAAAATTACCGCAGATTTGGGCCAAGACGCGTCATGTGACGTCATCACAACACAAATTCAGCCAAAGCCCTCTTCGATTTACGTACATCGAGCTTAAGTACAGCTAAAAGGTCTCATTTACCAACAAACATCACTGCAAAAGACAAAAAACTCCACAAATTGCATTGCAAATTTTGGAGAGAGAAAAAAGCCGCAGCAAAATAAAGCGTTTTCGCTGCAACAATCACAAAAACATCATGAAATCCTGTACAGACTGATATATAATAGAAAATGTCATGTCACTATGTGAAAGGTTTTCCCAGGTTGCAACACATACCATACACGTCTATATCCCTTTACTGAGTTCTCAAACATTTTGCTTTTCTCTCAGCTTTTAGATTTGTGCATCCTAGATATCGGCTCACTGGAGTTTAAATATGGAGTGCTGGCTGCAGCTGCCTTTTGCCACTTTATATCTTTTGAAATTGTACAAAAAGTATCAGGTAAGAACAACTTCAGAATTTGAAGTACATTTGCTTTTTTTTTTTGTTTTGTTTTTGTTTTGTTTGTTGTTTTGTATCAGTAGATCAGTGGAATTTCAGGAGGTACTCGGGTATATCAGCTCCACAGGGGTCAGGGAGTCCAGGGTTTTTCCTGTGTCCCCCACAACTTTTTGAAACCATAGTCCGTTAAAACAGACAGAAACTGATCCAAACGCTTTCTAAAATCTTAACTTATCACTTAAGTCATATCACTTAAGTCATATCACTTAAGTCATATCACTTAAGTCATATCACTTAAGTCATATCACTTAAGTCATATCACTTAAGTCATATCACTTAAGTCATATCACTTAAGTCATATCACTTAAGTCATACTTTCTCATTACGGTTTCTGTAGTGAAATATCTCCTGCATTCAGACTTCCTTTTCTGCATTTCATGTTTGCGTCACACAGCAATATGGTCACATTGATGTATAGTGAGGTTTATTTATAGAAAAGTATGATTATATAGTTATAATATGAGGCTTATAGCAGCTTTATTTACCTCCTTTTCTTCCTGTGGCAGGTTTGACCTGGGAGGCAGTAGAGAGCTGTGTGCACTGGATGGCTCCTTTTGTAGAAACCATGACGGGTTACGAGAGCGCAAAGCTTAAAAGTTTTGCTAAAGTGTCTTCTGAGGACCGACACAACATTCAAACCCACATCAACTACCTCTCCATGCTGGTGAGTTACAATGGAAGACAGACAAACCAGTAGTTTTAGCAATATGTTTTTACTATAGCATTGGTGTAACCACTGATCTATATCTATATATCTATAAAAAAAATACATGTAACGATTCACAAAGATATTTCTACAATACATGCGTGCATATATTTATTTAAAAAATAAATAAAGCCCCCAGCTGCTTTTAGTACTAGTGCATCTCATCCTCATGGACTGCACCAGATTTGTCAGTTCTTGCTGCCCCACTCTTCCACCAAGGAATTTGCAAGTTCTTGGGGGGGGGGGGGGGCACAAGGTTACACGTGGTTTGCCACTGCTGGACAATCAGCTATCCTTCCTGTCTTAGGCATCTTGCATGACGGACATTGCAGTCCTTATGCCTCCCTGCAGCAGGTCTATGGCATGTTCACACAAGTGAGCAGGCACCCTAGGCATCTTTCTTCTGGTGTTTTTCAGTCAGTAAAATGGTCTCTTTAGTGTCCTAAGTTATTGTAACGGTGACCTTAATTGCCTACCACCTGTAAACTGTTAGTGTCTTAAGGACTGTAAAGCTTATTTGGATTTTACAAAAAGGGAGGTTTCTTTTTTGCTGAGTTTTTATATATACATATATATACAGACATACACACTGTATGCACACATACTGTACATACACATTATATCAGCACATTGCCCAGCTTATGAGACGATTGCGAAATTTATTGTACGAATTAACCTTTTTTTTTTTTTTTTTTTTTTAACAGCATGAGGCACAGCAAAAACGCACTAGTCACACAAATGGCGTCTTTCCCCCTACACCACCGAGCAGCACAGAGAAATCCAGCACACACTGAGCGATCAGTGCTTCTCTCTTCCCTAAAGCTAAAAGCTACTGTACCCAGGCTGAAACGGTCATTACAGAGCGGTTGGGAGATTATTATATTGTATAATGTGAATAGGAAGGTTGACATTTGTTTAAAAAAAACTTGCAGGAACTGCTTTCCATTTCAGCCCAAAAAAATTTCACTATAGATATAATTAACTGAAAGATATAAGCAAAGCACATCCTCAGGGATTTTATTTGTATCACTGTTTGAGTACAGTTTGTAAATAAATGTTCGATTACTTAAGAAGCTGGATGATTTAACAATTCTAAATCTTGTCCATTAGTCATTTATGTCCACACATCATGTGCAATATTCCATGCTATGTAACTACTAAAATGAATTGTAATGGTACTGTAAAAGGACCAAGTTAACAATGTCTTCAAATATTATGTATAATTTTTTCATTTTGCCATCTGAACACCTGTGAACCTGATTTTTTTTTTTTTTTTTTTTAAAGTTGTTTTGTAAAGTATGTGCAGTATTCACTGAAATTGTACAGATTTAACCTATTTCAACAATGCTAAAGCTATTGAAAATTATTTATGAAGGTTACCCCAAAGTCAAAATTAGCAACTGAAGGTTTGAGATCAATTAAATAGCATCCATTAACACAATGTTCTTAATATAGTGCTAGTCATGGCGTTCTTCTGTGCTGTTGAGTTTACCTTTATAAAGTAACAGGAAACTTTTTTTTTTTTTTTTTTTTTTTTAAATGCGTGTGAATGTGGATATATTTTGATCATAGATCAACCATGTATATTTGTAAAAGAAATCTACAGGAAAAAAAATACTGGAGTTACTGAATGTATTTATTTTTGTTGTTTTTAAGAAAGAAAAAAATAATAATTTTTTTTGGTTGTGAATTTACTTTAAAAGTAAAGTTTGGCCATAGCCTGAAGGAATTTCTTCTTTCTCTTCTGAGCAGCGAGCTGCAAAACTTCCTCTGGGTTACTGGAGTTGAGCTCCGTCTGTCCGATAGCCTTGATCTGTTCAAATCAGAGCTTAATATCAGTCAGGTGTCGGTTTAACTTGTGCTTTTTGACATCAAGTCTGCTGTACAATAAATAATCGAAAATAGTCAGATTTAATAAACAGCTCTATTTTGCAGTGTGAATTGGTGAAATTTATTTATACGATACTCACAGCAACTTGTCTTTTTTCAAGCTCACCACGTTTGTGATGAATATCTGCAGTGTTGGAGAGTTGAGGCTCAAGTAATTAATTCGAGAGTGAAACACGTTGGTTTTACTGTTTTTATGAGGACACTGACTTCTGTAGCTAGTTAATACATAAATTTCACTTTATTTCTTATATAAAAATACTTTTTTTTTTTTTTAAATAAAGTTTCTGCAAGGATACGGGTCAAATACTCCAGGATGGTCACGTCCCAGATGTAGTCATAAAACGAATCCATGGAATCATGGCTTAATTTTAAAAAATAATAATAATTTAAAGTGGTTATACTATCCATATACGTTAGGGTGCATCATCCGCCCCATGATGTAAAAAAAACTTATTTATTAATCTGTCCCTAGGGCAGTTTTGTTCCTTTTGCCAACAAAAACTGCCATGCAAAATTTTATGAAGATTAAGCAGGTCCTATGTGGTCCACCAGGCCAATAAAGTTATGTACATTTCGAGTACAGCACGTGAAACAATTTCACTAGTGGATTAGACAGCATACAGGCTGTAATATGACAAATATCATAAGTCTTTTTCAAGGTATATGTTTTCATTTAGCATATTTACAAAGGTTTGGTGCAGTTTGGCGATCTCTTTCTACAGCTTGGAGCAAGTCCTGATAGTGCTGCTCACTTCTAGCAGAAGAGAGAAAGTATAAGCCAAACTTAATATGATACACTTGAAAAAATTAGTAGCAAGTGGCTGAAAAAACCAGAAATCAGCTTATACTCAATACCTGTAACTTTGGAGCTCTGGTGGACCACATAGCTATCATGCAAAAAACATAAAATTTCACAGATCTTCCTGACATACCAAAAGGAATGTTTTGAGACTAGGGACAGATTGAATTTCAGATAGTTGGGCAAATGATGTACCCTAATATACGTGGACAGTATACTGTATGAGTAGTATATTAGTGCAAAACTAATCTATTTCCCTTTGTACCTGTTCTGTTCCTGGAGAGCTTTGAATGCAGTCATATAGTCAACTTCCCTCAGAAACTGGCAGAGAACAGCGACCTACAGAACCAACTGTGGTGTTACATCCATGTTTCCTGTTTTCAAAATGTTTAACTGAGTACCACTGAGTGTGCTACCTTACCTGAGTATGGCAGTTTAACAAAGAGCAGCACTTGATCATTCTTTTCAGAACCTGTCAAAACATTAGAGTATAAAAAGCTGTCATTTGTAAAAATGAATAATTAGCAGCTATAACTAACAGCTCTGACAGTGAAGTCGGCTGCAAAGTAAATCCCAGGTTTCTATTAACGTGCTCATAGTAATACAGTATCGTTTCTATAGTAAAAGCTAGTTTCAGTGCAGTCCTGACCCATCTCCGATGGAGAACGTGTGGCGCATTATGAAGCGCAAAATAAGGCAACGAAGGCTTTGTACAGTTGTGCAGCTCAAGAAATGCATAATGGATGAATGGGGGAAAATTCCGCTTGCTAAACTTAACCAACTGGTGTCTTCAGTGCCTAAACGGTTAATATGTGTTATTAAAAGAAAAGGTGATGTTACACAGTGGTAAACAGTCGACTGTCCCAACATTTTTTTAAATTCACAAAGTAAAACATCAAATAGTGTGTTTTCAATATACTACAGGGTGAATTGAATTGTCAAATGACTTTGTTTGTTTTGCATTTTCCATACTGTCCCAACTTTGAGGTTTGAACTCATGATCTTCTGAGCAGTAGACCAACGCCTTAACCACTGAGCTACCACTGTTATCACTGTTTTATACATTACATAATCTGATGAAGTACTTGACATCAAAGGCCCCTGCTTAAAACCAAGCTAAACAACCTGGATTTGTTGTGTAATGATAAACTATAACTGTGTAAGTAGTAAGTACCAGAGGGCTCACTTGGTTGTACCTGGTCAGTGTAGACATCAGGAGGGACAGGTTTGGTGAAGAAATCCGAGCACACAGTACCTGCCTGTAGGTAGTAGTGCATGGCAGCAGAGTACTGATTCGTCACTGCTCAGAGAGAACAATAAATAAATAAATTAATAATAATAATAATAATAATAATAAAAAGACATTCGTGTTATAGAAATATATAAACTGATATATTTTCCAGTGATTAGATATTTATATTTCCATATGAATACTAAAGTTTTTTTTTTTTTTTTTTTATTGGGCCTAGTCCACATTAACACAGGTAAACATAAAAACAAATATTTTCTCATTAACTTCACCTGTTCATTCACTCTAGAACCAAAAACGCATCTTTTTTTTAGTCCACTGTTCAAAGCAGACAAATCTGAGAAAATGTGTTTCTGCATTGAATCATGGGTAAGGGAAAACATATAATCAGCTTTTGATAAAGCTGATGTAGGATTGTGATGTGAGCTCCACAATTTCAATGCTGTTTTCTGTAGTAACTATTTTATTTTGATGTTTGAATGCTTTGTATTGTACACAAGAGATGCTCTGGCGTAAATGATATCAAATATCATTTATTTGATCGAGTGGAAAGGTGGGACTTGTTACAGTATATTCATAGATTTTAAACATTTATTAAACTTCCATTATAAATGCTTACATAAAACAGCTCCTTCTGGTATTTGTACAGTGGACAGCTATTAAAAAAATACTGGAGTACTACTTTCAGTGCCATAAACAAGACAATTCTTCAGGCCCTATTTTGAAAAATAAATAAATAAATAAATATATCTTAAATATACATACATACACACACACACATACATATATACATATTATATATATACATATATATATACATATATATATACATATACACATATATATACACACATATACATTATATATATACACATATACATTATATATATACATATATATATATATATATAGATAGAGAGATAGAGAGAGGACCACTGAAGTACCACTCACAGTTTGAAAACCATTGTTGGAAAGAAAAAAAAAAAGTTTTATACAGCAACACTTGCCAAAGTATATGTCAGCTTGTGTGATGAGCCAGGACTGGTTGTTGGGGTTGAGGGTGAGAGCGTAGGTTACGAGCTCCTTCACTGTTACTGCTACAGCCTCCACATCAACAGACTGTATACTGGGAGATATGAATCACATTATCATCAACATAAACCACTTCTTTGAAACAAAATGAAATGAATAGCCAAGGCTGCACTTTCATTCATCTCTTTCAACATTAACTATGGCTAGAATACACTGTCTTAATTCTTACTGCACCCATTGCTCTTCCACATATCTCCATTAGGCAAATCTCTATTCAAACATATAGAACAAGCCCACAGGAGTGTGACTCTTACTTTGCCAGGGAGGAAGGCCATATGGACAGATGTTCTGCTGTCACTTCATTCACAATGTCATCCTAAAAAAAGGGAGTCAATTACAATAGGCGTAATGCTTACATTTGGGTAAACTAGTCATTTATATTAGATCTGAGGTTGAAGAAATAAAATGCAGGTCATTTGCTTATACGTACCCTTACGATACTATGCAGTCTCACAAATAAAGAGATGAGTGTGGTCAGCACCAAAGGCTCCTGGAGAAAATCGTGAAAATTACTGGTACTATATTAAAAATAAATAATAAATAAACAAACTACTTTGAGAGTGTTAGGATACTTTAACAACATACAGTGCAAAGGTTTTAGGCACATGCAAAGAAATGCAGTAAACAGTAGTAAATGAAACAAAGTCAATATTTGGTGTGACAAAAAAATAAAAATGTAAATTAAAATAGTCTCGGGTACGATTTGTGCAGTTTTATAAGGAAATGAGCTGGTAAGTTTTATTGAGCATCTTGCAGAAACAGCCACAGTTCTTCTAGAGACTTTGAGTGTCGCACTCGCTTCTTATTTTTGCAGCAAAACCCAGCAGCCTTCATTGGTCTCTTACATAATATGCTGCTTTCTTTAATGACATGCAAACATTTTTCTGTAACATTTAATTTTGTGCTAGATAACTAATGTTTGGGAATCTAAAATGTTTTTTGGACTGACTTCTTGTGTGATAATGTAGAAGTCATAAAATAAAAAAAATCAATAACAAAGTTTGTACTAAAAAAAAAAATATATATATATAGAGTGCCTAAAACTTTTGCACAGTACTGTACATGCAAAAGCTTCACAAACTCACCCGCAGTTTTTTGACAAATGTGATGAATTTATTCCTGAGTGCAAGCAAGGGACATAGAGGGGAAAAAAAGATTGAATATCAGTACTAAACAGGACATTTTCTCCAATACATCTTCACCTCAGGTGTACTTACACAGAAATAGAACCATTTCCTGCATTTTAAGGTACTTCAGTACTATTCTTCAGATCTTTTTTCCAGGAAAGCCACTGCTCTAAATACTTCATAATCTTTACTATCATAACCTCTATTACAGCACAATATATAGTCCCTAACTTTGTTAGGAACACCAGTAAACCTGCTCATTCATGCAATTATTCAATCAGCCAATCGTGTGGCAGCAGTGCAACGCATAAAATCATGCAGATACAGATCAAGAGCTTCACGTAATGTTCACATCAAACACCAAAATGGGGAAAATGTGATCCCTTTACAACCGTGGTGAGAAGAAAAGCATTTCAGAACACACAACACTCAGAACCTTAAGGTAGATGGTCTACAGATCTGAGGCTAGTGGGCACAGGCTTACCGAAACCACAGCAGAAAAGCGTTGACCAAATTGAACAGGAGATTGGAGTAGAAATAACCTAAAAGAAAGTTTTACCAGCCAAACACATCTATCTAATTTATTAATTATACATGCACAGTCTCTGGCTTAATTCGTCTTCATTTTAGCAGAGCACATACTTAACCAGGCCTTGCTGAATGTCTCACCTGGGCAGGATGCCGAGCGAGGAATCTCTCTGTTTGATGAGGCTGACTCGGCCTTCGCTGGTCCGCTTGTGCTGGCTGGACACGCTGCAGATCTGCACCACCACCTCCCACAGTTCTTTAGCTGTACGTCGACTCTCTTTAGGACCTGGGAGCTCCTTACAGGTGGAAGCCAGGAGCTGCCCCAGCTACACACAACAGGGAAATGATCAAATAAGACAAATAAAATCTCCAATCCAGAAATGCTATGCTTAAAAACATAACATCGATAAAATGAGCAATCATATTAAATAGTAGCATATTAAGATCTGACTTCAATGTTTAATTTTGCAGGTAGTGTTAAAAATTCCCAGGGTCTACAAGCAAAAAAAAAAATCTACTCCATTCCCTCCAAATAACTAAGCAGATGCACAGCACAGATATATCCTCACCTTAATATATGGGTTGTTGTTCACCAATGACTGAGGCACCTGTAATGTGAGATATTCGTTCTCTCTCCAGTTTAACATGAAGGCCACACACTCTTCCCCAATGACCTGCCTGAGTGGAATATCTGACAGAAATTATGAAATTCACATCACATATCACATAATAGCAACTAATATGAAACTATGAAATCATGCAGTGAAGTTTGATAAGAAGATGAATTAGAGGCGAGGGTTCAAGTGAGAAAAATGCTTCTCTTACCATGGATCCTCATCTCGAGGTAGCCTCGCACCCTGCTCACCAGGTCTGAAGGGGGTCTTTCCATCCCACCCTCGGCCTCGTGTGCTCG
This sequence comes from Cranoglanis bouderius, assembly GCA_023630585.1. Taxonomy (NCBI): domain Eukaryota; kingdom Metazoa; phylum Chordata; class Actinopteri; order Siluriformes; family Cranoglanididae; genus Cranoglanis; species Cranoglanis bouderius. The sequence continues at coordinate 8,414,665 of CM042551.1, forward strand.
CACCTCCAGCAGCAACATCTCGTTCAACATGACCTGCCGCAGCTTCGGCGAGAATTCAGTCACCAGCTCCAGGCAAGCCGAGAAAAGCTGGCGTGCATGAACAAAGTCCTGCAACAAGTGTGCTCTTCATGTAACAATGCAATCAATCTCATAATTAAAATTTCTGAAAACAATGATTTTTAAAACTGACCAGAAAAGTGTTTTGTATAAAGTACAATGTTGTGAAAAAGTATTTTCCCCCATTTTATTGAAGCAAAAAAGTTATGACACCTATCACCAATGTGAAAAACTAATTGCCCCCTTAAACTTAAAATCTGGTTGTGCCACCTTAAGCAGCAATAACTGCAACCAAACGCTTCCAATAACGAGATCAGTCTTTCACTTACTTCTAGGACTAGGACTTACTCCTATGCTTTGGATCATTCTCTTGCTGCATAATCCAGTTGTGCTTGAGTTTCAACTTACGGAATGCAGACCGGACATTCTCCTTTAGGATTTTCTGGTAGAGAGCAGAATTCATGTTTCTCTCAATTATTGCAAGTTGCCCAAGCCCTGAAGCAGCAAAGCATCCCCACACCATCACACTACCACCACCATGGTGGTGTAGGTATGATGTTCTTTTTGAGGAATTCTGCGTTTGGTTTACGCCAGATGTAACGGGACTGTAATAATTCCAGGCTGGGACGGAGGAACCAGACAGGAGACAGGCTGACTCCAACTTTCAACTTTTTTTTTTTTTCCCCCCTCACTCTTCACACACACACACATGTAGCTCTGTGTCGGCGTCACTCTCCCTCTCGAGGCACGTGTCTCTCCTCCTTTTCTCCTCACTGCAACACAGAACACTTGTTAGTCTCAATTTCCTACAGGTGTGGAAACCTTACCACTCGCTTTCTCCGGCTCCGCCCTCCATTCACAAACCGGTGCTCGACCACACCCCCGCCTCCACAGGGACCCATGTCTTCCAAACAGTTCCATTTTGGACTCAACAATCCATAGAACATTCTCCCAAAAGGTTTGAGGATCATCAAGATGTGTTTTGGCAAAATTCAGACAAGCCTTAATGTTCTTCTGGGCTAGCAGTGGTTTTCACCTCACCACCCTTCCATAGATGCCATTTTTGCCCAGTGTCTTTCTGATAGTGGAGTCATGAACAGTGACCTTTATTGATGCAAGAGAGGCCTGGAGGTCCATTGATGTTGTCCTTGGCTCTTTTGTGACTTCCTGGATGAGTAGTTCCTGAGCTCTTGGAGGAATTTTGGAAGGTCAGCCACTTCTGGGAAGGTTCACTACTGTGCCAAGTTTTTCCATTTGGAGAGAATGGCTCTCACTGTGGTCCTTTGGGGTCCCAGAGCCTTTGAAATAGCTTTGTAACCCTTCCCAGACTGATGTATTTCAAATCATCTTCTTCCTCATCATTTCTGAAATTCCTTTCAACTTTGGCATAGCGTGTTACTGGGTAAGACCTTTTAACCAACTTCATGCTGTTGAAAAAGTTCTATTTAAGTGTTGATTTGATTGAACAGGGTTTGCAGTAATCAGGCCTGGTTGCGTCTAGTCCAGCTGAACCCCATTATGAATGCAGTTTCATAGATTTGGGGAATTAGTAACTACGGGGGTAAATACATTCTCACACAGGCCCAGATGGTATTGGATAACTGTATTTTGTGTTTACTCAGGTTGCCTTTGTTTTATCTTAGATTTTGTTTTAATTTCTAAAATAATTTACTATGAGATATACACAAAAACAGAAGATATCAGGATGGGGCAAATACTTTTTCACAGCACTGTATGTTTCTGATACTAATGACACACTGACAAAGTACAGACCTTTATATTGACACAGTGAAGGCCTTTGGCCATAAGAATGTACAAGAGGTCCCGCGTGAGGTTATCCTTAATGGCGAGGATGACGTTTATGTAGTCTGTAGGAACTTCCCACTAGAGGCAAAGCAAACAGTAGAAACATGGCAGCATTTATTTAGTAATTTACTTCCAAAGTCTGGCATAGGCTAGGCAAATAACTTAATAAAAGTGTGTTCCTAAAACAAATATAGTCTGATAATAAAATGTTATGCATCAGTGACTCAGCATACTAACTGATCATTTTCTCTGTTAACTGTAAATAAGCACTTAAAAGTGCACTACACCTGAACTCAATAAATAAATAAACAAACAAATAAAACTCCAGTACTTGTTTTTTGTACCTGTATTAAATCCTCTCTCATAGGGTTTTTGTTAACAGTATATTTAGGCCCTGGATAATTTGTACTTGCAATTTGTTTGTCTTCCCGCAAGAGTGGATATATGTTAACTATATCTTATATAACTTTACAAGAGCAACAGCTCACCCTGGTTATGCATAGCACATAAAGTGGTTAAACAACAGCTCCAGACAGAGCAACATATAAATGACTGTATCTTAACAAAACAGTCCGTATGGGATTTTGCGGGTTTTTTTGTAATTGTTACTGCTAAAAATGCTTGAATTTGCTGTGGCTTTTTTCAAAAAGTTGAGTGTTTTGTGATTTTGTTGGCAGAAAACTACTTGAATTAGCAAAAGTGCATACGCACGAAATTGTTTTGCACAGTCTTTCATGGTGATGTTTGTTGGTAAATGAGAAAAATTGCAAGCTCATCCGAATATTGTGGAGTTTGCTTGATTTTGTGTCAATTTCTGCTATCACAAAATCATGAAATCTTGGAGAGACTGATAAAAACATTGTTACGATCTCTTCCGGGGGTTGTTGGGTGAATGGTCTGATGTACTGTAAGGTGAAATGAACATGAACTCTAACAAACTGTGAACTTTCATACTTCTGACCTTGCTATTTACTCTCCAGAAGGAACGTTCAGCCATGCCATGAAGCTCGATGAGGATCTGTCTGATCTGACGTGCATCCAGTGAGAGAATGAGCTGCTGCTCCAGCTGACCGATATTAACATTAGCAGAGGCTACAAATGAGTACAAAAAAAGCAAAAAAAAATGTCAATGTTTAAAGTTCCCTGCATCTCATCCTAGCATAAATGGTGTGGCTCATAACTGTGGGCACCAGCACCTAGCATACCTGGAATGTCGTAGAAAGAGGGCAGTGGCTTGGCACTGAGGTTGACTGTAGCTGATCTTCTCCTCATCTGATCCAGCAGAGTTTTCTTTTCCTCATCTGAAAGCAGCTCCATGAAGAGCTTATGGGATGACACCATGTAGGCCAGAGGAACCTCCTCTAGCCTCTCACAAAGATTCCTATTTATAAACAGACTTGGTCAGACCACATGGACGAAGTACAATTCAGAACAACAAAATAGTTTGATTAAGAAATCTTGCACCAATCAGCCTATGACACAGACCTGAGTAAGCACCCAATAGGAGTACTCACTTGAGAAAGAGAGCCATTTTCCTTTTGGACGATTCCGAGGTATGCTCCTTATCTAAGGACCTTGTACATACCTGCAAAAAAGACATGAGAGAAAGCTTAAACTATGAAAGAGATTAAACAATTGGTTTGCTCAGTTTCCTCCCCTGTACCTCCAGTAGGAAGCTGATGGTGCGTTTGCTGGGTTTGAGCAGCAGCTGGTGGAAGCGGACACTGAGCACCTGACCTTCCAGAGCGTCCCGTACAGCATTACACACACACAGCTTATAACACACCTCCTCTGTAGTCGGGTCCCTGTTTACACACACACACACACACACACACACACACACACACACACACACACACACACACACTTCATGTGTTTATCCATGCACACATATGCGTTAGAGCACTGTCACTGGAGACTCCCTCCATAAATATTAAATAAACTTCTCTTTACAGAAAGCTTCACCATATCAATATTTTTTTAAATAACATTTAAGAATCTGGTTATTATTATTATTATTATTATTATTAGCAGTAGTAGTAGTATCGTTATGTGCAGTGTCCACCATACAAGTCCCTGACAATGAGCTGTTACTATAGAAACGCTAACATATTAGAATGAGTCCATTAATATAAACCTGTGATTTGCCTTGCATGTGGCAATACTGTCAGAGCTGCGGTTATAGAAAATCAACACCTTCTGACAAATCAGAATCAGGAATTCAGTAGTGCTGTGGTATTAAAAGATATTACTACAGATCTGAAATTTAAATTCACAACATTTTTCAATTCTGGAACAATAATAATAATAATAATAATAACAATAACAATAACAGGTGTGGCTCACCCTTGCTGAACCTTGTGCAACAGCTCCAGCTGAACCGAGTGTCTGAAGCTGTTCGGCAGGCTATGCGTAATGTTGTCTTTGATGAAGGCTTCAATCAACGCCTGCAACAAATACATGTATAAAACAGAAATGTCTCTCTCTCTGATCAATGTTATTTATAAAATAAATAACATGGATCAGTGGAAATAAATAACTGAACTCCAACAAGAAGTTGGTTGCCATGCAAAACAACAGGATAATATTATTGTCCTATATTCACATTCATTACACATGCACAAGATATAAAATATTAAACTTTTATTTGTTTAGCACTTTTAACAACGGACATTGTCACAAAGCAGCTTTACAGGAATAACTATCTTGCGTACTGTATGGTATGATTACAGTGACTTCCTCTTAAAATCCTCCACCCCCTGAGCACTACATAACGACAGCACACTGAAACAGAAATATTCCTGACCTGGTAGTTGCGAGTCTTGATTAAGTTGTTGATGAGGCAGTAGGGGGTGAGCTGGCTGTCGCTGGAGTCCGAAGAGCCGGTCAGCGTCCTACACGCCATCCAGTAGCCGGCCAGCCGCTTCTCATCTAGATGACAGTGTAGCGGATCTGAGCTCAGCTGCAAACCAACACACATACATTTGAGAAGGTTTATTTGTGGATATCCTCATAATTTTTTTAGCTGTGTTCTTTGAAAGTTTGGAGAGAAAAAAAAATACTTCTTAAAAAATAATGAATGAATAAAGATTGAAAAGCAACCAATGGATGTCATTTCAAAAATAGAATGAATATGGCACTAGAGGAGATATGCAAAGGCATATCCCAGAAGCCTTGCAACTGCAACCAACAAACAAAAGAGAGCGAGAGAGCGAGAGAGCAGTGTATGAATTACATATACCTTTGCTAACAGTTCCCTCGTTTTGCGGAAGTGCTCTTGAGCCTTCACACAGGCTGAAGGGTCAGAACAGCCTTGCTGGAAGTAAATTCCTCCTAAATCATAATGCACCTGCAAAACAGACAATCATCTGAACACCATCACATAACAAAACAACTTTCAAATGAAACCAGAAATAAGAAATCAGATCAGAGCTTCGACGTTGGAAAAGCCAAACATTTTCATTTCCATGAAAGTATAAATGAATGCCTGGTTCTTGTCAGTCACAGATTGGTATTAAAGTGACGGGCCTCACTCGGGGAGATGATTACCAACATTAATAAAATCAATCATCGAGGGTATATTCTACCAGACAGTGGAGCTCATCAGCACTAATCCTAAGGCCGGCTGTGGAGCACTCGGTCTCTCCGTTGGCTGCACTGGCATCAGCTGCCAGCAGGTCCAGCGTCCGCATAGTATGCACGTAAAAATCCTTCTTAATGTTCAGAGCTCCCTCCAGCACTGTGATGGAGTCAGTAGCCTGCTCCTTCAGCTGTCAAACAGAGCAAGAAAAAATGAGATTTATTAATGGCAGGAGATTAAGACATGCTATTTTATTCTACAACTCCACCATCAAGCAGTAGCTGATATTTAAGGGTAACACATTCATTTTGCAAGCATTTTAAAGGATAACAGATCACTTTTAGTTACATTTATAGATCCTGATACACCAGGAGTCAAAAACATTTTTCAAATTAACAAAAGAAGGCTGCTGGGTGGAACCTCTTGAAGTTTTGTGTCATTTTATTGTTTAGGCTTCCTATTCTACAGGGTGTCCCAAAAGTCTCCATACATAGAGGCAATTAACACTTTTTAGCAAAATGTCTTCCAAAATGTTTCATACTTAATTAAAATTATTTATTTATTTATTTATTTTTCAAATAGCCTTTAAGAATGCCTTTGAAGAATGTATTGAAATCATTCTCATGGCCGGATCGGGAAGCTGTCGCAAGGTTGCGATGGACTTTAACAGGAAACATGGCAAGCACATCACACACCAACACTGTTGCCAAACTTATTAACAAATTCAAAAAGTCTGGAAGTGTTGTGGACCAACCGAGAAGTGAACGTCTACGAACATCCACTGATGAAGGCACAACCAACGTGGTGCTGGCAAACATACAGGTGCATCTCAATAAATTAGAATGTCGTGGAAAAGTTCATTTATTTCAGTAATTCAACTCAAATTGTGAAACTCGTGTATTAAATAAATTCAGTGCACACAGACTGAAGTAGTTTAAGTCTTTGGTTCTTTTAATTGTGATGATTTTGGCTCACATTTAACAAAAACCCACCAATTCACTATCTCAACAAATTAGAATACTTCATAAGACCAATAAAAAAAACATTTTTAGTGAATTGTTGGCCTTCTGGAAAGTATGTTCATTTACTGTACATGTACTCAATACTTGGTAGGGGCTCCTTTTGCTTTAATTACTTCCTCAATTCGGCATGGCATGGAGGTGATCAGTTTGTTGAGATGCACCTGTAGTTCCCTATGTATGGAAACATTTTACTTCATTTTATTCAAATTGTTTTAAACATGCTTTATACATAAATCTTACTTACTTTTAGAAACTTGTCAGTTAAACAATCTTATTTCAACGTATAAGCTACGCTGGATAAAAGAATCTGCTGAATAAAGGAGTGTACTTGTCTGTGAGAATCTATAAAGTGTTTGTGTCTTACCACAGTCAGTATGCTCTCAGTCAGTTCCTTCTCTTGTTGAACCAGACTCATCCTGGCAGAATAAAAATAAATACGACATAAAGTCTGGATTAGGAGAAAAGATTCCTTTTCCCCCAGCCACAAATAAAGCCTTGATTAAAAACTTTTTGGCAGAACAGTCATATTGTGTAGAACATCACAGTCACATTAGGTTGAGTATTTGAGCCAGGTGTTACATACGTACATGTTCAGCTGGTGTGGTCCAGGTTTTATATGCTTCTCAGGAAAGCTGCTCAGCACTATAGTACGCATGGCCCTTTAAATAAAAGAAACAGCATGTGGTTTTCTGTCAGAAGAACTGATTCTAACAACAACTTAACTCACAATTTCACATTCTTATACTCTGTGAATAATATTGTATGGTGGGTTGATGTATTTAGTGGTGCACTAGGATAAATTGGTAATCAAATTGAGTTTGATCCATTATGCCTGAATCCTTACACACTTACCAGCGGTTGTATATTAGAACTGCCATAGCAGTAGTGGGAGGTAGCGTGGACAGGTCCAAGTCTACATGTTTGACTCCAGGAGGGACTTTACTGACACACAGCAACTCATTCAGTAACATGTTCAGCACAGGAATGGTCAAGCTGAAAACAGATACAGAACATGACAACTTTATATCACACTTTGGACTTGAAGCCCAGGGGCCACCAGCCTGGCTGCTATAAAATCACAAATCTCTTCAATTCACCTACAGAGAATTAAAGCTCCTAATATACATCATATTTAGCCTTCAGTTTTAGCAATATAATGCAACAAATGTATCTAAGAAAGTTATGAATTACCATTTGGGGACTACTTGTTGTTAAGTAATGGGTGAAGATATTACCAGATTCTTATACGGTTCAATATCTCAATTTCATATTTTTGTCATTAATTAGCAACAATAATTGAGGCGCAACTAAATTACTAAATGATGCAACATGTTCTGTATCTGCCTGGTTCATTGTAACTACTGATACAGT